>JAOWBW010000021.1:1901672-2584339 GCA_026119855.1 Campanula takesimana
GTCACCTTGGTTTTGGCGAAGGAATCCATGAGCTCTAGAATGCTGATTTCACTTGTTTGCACCATTTTAACCCCACCATTGTTGGGAAGAGGATTATTGACCATATTGGGACCCTTTGGCTTCTCAATCTTCTTGTCATTGATCAACCCTTACACTACACGCTTCTATTGGATACACCCATCAGTTGTGTGCCCTATACACTTGTGGTACTTGCAGAACTTGGAGGCATCCATGTCGGCTCTTTGGTTTGTGGGTTGATAATTCTCTAGCGGCTTGATGAGACCTCTTTTGACTAGCACATCAAAGACTTTCCCCATAGGCATACCAAAATCATCAAAATGTTCCTTTTCTCTTTGTTGTGGGGCCCCACTTCTAGTGACTGCTTGAACATCAAACGGAGCATCATTTTGGATTATGTTGACTTCTCCAACGGTTTCTTTCCCACCCTTTGGAGGCGTGGGGTTTGAGGGAGCCTTGTAGCGGAAGGAGTTGTTGTTGGTCTTGGTGTTGTCTTTCTGCGGCGCAATTCCGGTGATCCCAGCTTCATACCTTACTCCGGCGTCAACCATTTCCCGCAAATCAGGGAAGTAACCATTACCTATAGCCGCTTCCATCTCAGGAGGCAAACACTTGTAGAAAATCTGTTTCTATTCCTTCGCCTTAGGTGGGTATTGGACCTCATACAGTCAGTGGTTCCACCTCTTGTAAAAGTCATAAATAGCCTCGCCGGGCTTCTGCATGGTGTTCTCAAGATCGGTTCGGTTGACATGCCAATCCAAGTTAGCTTGATACTTCTCATAGAAAATGGCACTGATTTGATCCCAAGTTTGCCTCTCACTTTATTCTAGCCCTAAGAACCAACGCAGAGCTATACCATCCAAAGTGCTATGGAATACATGGGCCATTTGCTCGTTGGTGCAGTTACGAGCCCTCATAGCCAATACATAACTGTCCAAATGGGTTTTAGGACAAGAATCACCATGAAACATCGCCACCTTAGGCATCTTGAAATCCTTGGGGAGAACCCCTACTTGGCTAGGGTTGATAGTCTTGGTAGTCGGTGCGGTTTGCTTATCCACGATTTCAATCAACTTGCGAATTTTCTCTTGCCTAGCCATAACCACGGGATGATTGGAGATGTTGGGGACGGATTCCGGCAGAGCAGTGGGAGGAGTCATTGAGGCGGTGGCAGCAGCCATCCCAATACTAAGAGGTAATGAGGGTGCATGCAACTTGCTAGCGGTGTATGTAGTGTGCAATGTGTTTGAGACCGGATCCGAAGATTGCATACGTTCCTCTCAATGTGAGAAGCTCAGGTCAGCGTAATCGAGAAGAATTTAGAATAGGCAGAAGAATCGGGATCATGCATAATGATGGGAGAATTACCTAAAGATTAGGGTTTAGAAATAGTTCCTAGATCATATTTGGGTTGATGAACCCTAGATCGTCATCGTCTATGAAATAACATATTAATCATGAAGATTTCAACCCTAAATATAGCAAGGTTTTAATCTATGAATATGATGAACATGCGAAGAACATATTATGAACATATGAATAATATGATGAACATATGAATAAACATGCAAGAAACATGAATAAACATGCAAGGAACATGAATATTATGGATCTAAACTAAGAACATGGCAAGAACATGAAGAAAAAGTTAGAAAACTTACCTATGTGGGCAAGAAATAAACCTAGATCTTCTTGGGATTCTTGAGGGTGTTCTTGAATGCTGAAATGCTTGATTAGAGAGCAAAATCGTCACTTAGGGAGCCTAAGGTTGATCAAAATTCGGACCTTTAACCAAGAGAATGGAATGGCCTTTTATAGCCATCTGAGCAAGGGATCAGACGGCTGAGATTGGCTGAGGTGAGGATGGCCGCCTGGCCAAGGTCGGATGTGGCCGCGTGGCCAAGGTCGAATGTTGCCGCGTGGCCATCATTTCTGGCTGACGTGATTTTCAAGCTAGGGTTTTATTTGGTTTATGGAAACCCTATTTTGGCCATTTTTAAGATGTTCTAGAATGATGAGACATATTTTGGGAATCCGAGACAAGTCTTTGCAAGGTTTTTAATTCCTATAAAGGCCTTGTATATTTGGGAAAGCCCTAATAAACTCATTTTTAGATCGGCTACTAACAATAATCAAAAAGAAGCAACTCCCTTACAAGAAGTTTGATATGAAGCCTTATCACCTTTCTCTCAACAATTACTATGTGAAAGAAGGTGAAGAGTATTCAAACTTCGAGTTCGCAGAGCCATGGTTCGACCACAACGGAAAGCTGCAAAAGGGCTTTGAAATTTTCATATATGTCGAGTTCGACCGGGCCAATCTAGAGCTAAGGTATATGGAACCTCGAAAGGCTACTAGTAGAGTTACTACCATCCAGAATGAGTACTGCATCAAAGTAAACAAATACCTGACTTACGATACTGAATTCGTGTCACTTGATGAACCATTGGTCGGAGAAGCTAAGGAAACAGAGCCATGGGACGGCCAAGATTTGTTCCAGCACCTGAACCTCGAAGATGATATTGTGGCTGTTATTGAATACGGACATGTGACTACTGCTATTGAGAATCTGGGGCTGACTATCTCATCCCATAAAGAGTCAATCCCCCCTAGGTAAGTTAGGTCCCCCTTTCTCACTTATGAGTTCGTGACTCTTTCTAAGTCTAATAATCTCAAGTCGAAAGACCTCGATATGGTCGCAAACACTATCTTTCCTCATGCTCTTAATAAAAACCTCGACCTTTCTGAGTATCCCGCTATAGCTGCTCTTATAAATGATAAATTAACTAATCAACCTAATGATATACAAATAGTTAATAACGATTCATTAAAAGAGGCAGACACAGACATACTAAATAACAAATACACTCGAGAAATCTCAGAGCAGGTTATCAATCAAAGGGAAAGTCGAGCCCAAGCTGCCGATGAGGTGTTAACATGTGTGAATCTAGGAAGACATGACAAGCCGAAGTGGACTCAGATTGGGAGCTTCTTTCAAGACGAAGAGCGAGAAGCACTGATCAAAATGCTCAGAGAATACGAAGACATTTTCGCATGGTCTTGTGATGACTCACCGGACAAAGTACGGGAAAAGATGAAAACACCAAATATTGGGTTAGTAAAACAAGTACTGCCGCCAATCAAGCCCGAATGGTCTATTCGAATGGCCACAGAAATCAAGAAGCTGCTACAGAGAGACCTCATCAAGTCGGTGTTTTCGCCTAAATGGTTGTTCAACATCATCTCCGCAAAGAAGTACAAATGGAGGGTGACGGTTCACATAGACATCATGAGTCTTAACGAACTGAACCCGAAACACAAGTTCCCGCCGCAGCATAGACAGACAGACAAGAAGTTTCTCTTTCACACTCCATGGGGTACCTATTATCACGCCAACAGAATCCTAGAATGGAAGGGCATTGGTATCTCTTACCATGTGCCAACAAGATCGCCAACGGATGCAGACGTCTACAAGGATGATTTAGTAATACACTCTAAGAGACCCTACGGTCGACACATCGAAGATCTGCGAAAAATCTTCGACATCCTGAGAGGTCAGAAAATTCTCCTGGATTTGTCGAAATGCAGATTTGGCACTATTCAGACAAAAGCTCTAGGGTACCGATTGAGAAGGAAATTCGAGGCCAACCCCAAGAAAGTCAGAGAGTTAATAATAATGTCATCCCCTCGTCAAGAGAATGAAAGAGCCAAACTCATAGGTCTGCTACACTACATCAGTCGCCTCACAACAGCGGGAGACCCGCTCCTCAAAGAATTACAGAATTGCTCAGAAGAAGATTGGAATCAGAAATGCGAGTTGGCTCTAACTCAACTAAAGGGGCACTTAGCGAATACACCGTCGTTACGACCTCCACACGGGAAATCCAAGTCACATAATGGAACCCCCATCAGTTTTCGACATTGCACAAGCTTGGATCTACCATTGGGCCTCATCTTCAAAGTACTGAAGAAAATTGGTAAACTACAGCCGATGCAAGAATTTGGTCTTACTCTGACACTGCAGATTTCCGAACCAAACAGAATGTGTTCCTACCACCAGAATGAAGGACATAGTACAGACGATTGTCAAGAGTTGAAAGAAGAGGTCCGACTACTCATCGAGAAGGGCCACTTAACCAAGCAGAATGAAGATTGGGTGTATATGGACGACAACGGCCTCCTCCCAGTCAAGGTTTACAATCTCCGCCACTACTACAACTGACCACTACGGACTTTCCCCACAAATGGTACTCTTCATCAGCGGTACTCTCCATCAACGGTCTTCTACAACGACCATCCCCCTTGTAAAAAAAAAAAAGAATTATTACATCATCTCTACTTCCCCCTCTTCTATCTTCCTTTTCTACAATCAGAAATGAACTACGGTGACCTGAGCCCCTTAGCCCTACTTGTAAAAGGGGAACGTAGGCAGTCTTCAATGGTGCTGTCTCAAAAATAAATAAAATCCCAAATCTGGTTTGAGCAATTTCAATAAAGCAAACAATCTGCTTATTACTAAAGCAAAATCTCTATTTCCCACAAGTCACTACACGTTAACATTTAGTTGATGAGTCTAAGCTCGAAAGAACCTGCGACTAAATAACCTGCTTTGAAATTTAAATAAACTAAAACAAACTAAAATCTAAACTATGTGTCTACAACGACTGTAGTTGGATACTCGGAGTCATTACTCCTCTTTCTCTTCCTCAGCCGTCTTCAGTTTCTTGTCTCTTCGTCCGCGTCTAGCCTGTCTAGTAGGATCTTCAAATAAAGCCTTCTTAAGCTGAGTCACCCCACTTAGGCCTTCTCTCTCTCTTTTCCTCTCAGTAGGTGCTAGCTGAGCCAACTCGGTTTCCACCTCCCGTTTCACATTCTCGGCCTCCCTCAAGCGTCTGCTCAAGACATAAGGTACCACTACCCTACGTCTCAGTCATCTCAAAGTCTATCCCATATTCCCCAGAGTCGTCTGGTACTAGTCCAAGTATTCTTGAGACAGAAGTATGTCACGTGGTCGCTGTATACAAAGAGTGCTAGGCATGAGAGCATAAGACCAGCACCGCTCCAAGAGCACTGCAACCCTGGCACTCATAGAGAACATCCTAACACTAAATCGGATACAAGTCTCGTCCCATGATGAAGGTATAGTCTGAGGCACCCCATACTGACGGCACACCCGCACTGCATAGTAATAAGTGGTTTCACCAAACGCAGGGACCCGAATCATGCAGAGACCACTCTGAGACCAAGGTGCTCTGATCACCCCCTGTGAGGTACCATCCACTTAATCTGAGCAGTACTCATCTGTGCCATATATGTCACCCATGCAGAACGAGCCATCCCTGCAAATCGCTGCTTTATGCGCCTGCTCCGACAAACCCAAGGCGATACTGCTCCAACCGGATCCTCCAAGACTCGCAATCTCTCCTGCAGCCACAAGGTTAACAGTCGATTACTTCCTCTGGTCATATTTCGAGCCCCCAAAGACAACTCTCCAATCCCATGCAAAGTCTCCCCAAGTAGACAAGGGATAATACTGCGATCAGCCAGAGCCTGGTCCACCATGTCAAGACACCCCATTGTAGCCACTCCTACATAAGGTGGGAACAATACCGAGGCAAACAGACGAAGTGCCAGACAATCCAAGGCCGTGTCAGATTCTACTGTGCTATTTATAAACCTGATGGGAAGCCCACAAATACCAACATCACCATCCAAAAGAAGGTTTCTAGCATCTTCAAGAGAAATCCTCAATAGTTGGGAAACCCGAGTTTCTGAAGGTACTTGGGACTGCGGCATGGCTACCCTATCAGTCACTGTCGCACCACAAAGAGCTACAAAATCTTCATATATTGGAGTGATTTCGTTATAAGAAAGGTAGAAGACATGATTCTCATTATCCCAGAACTTGGCAGCAGCACGAATCAGATTCTCATCAGACTTAACCCTGAACAAGGACCAAAGGCACTTGATCCCAAATCTCCTATCAAAGGATGCACGAGTCGCTTTGGAAAGTTTCTTAACCCATATCCTCAAGTTCTTGATGAAGTGGCTCTGTTTCTCCTCAGAAATCCTAGGGTGTCTATCCATCAGAAAAGCGCAGAAGGATTGAAATCTAAAGCAAAAGGAAGAAAAATAGCTGTCTGTCTCGTCTATTTGCGCAGGCTAATAATATATAGAGTTTGGAGCCCAAATCATGATATCATAAGGAAAAATCTGACAAAAATCGTGTCAGATCAAGGACCAGCTGTGCGGCCAGTCCCTCCTACGTTAATTGGCCAGACGGCCACATAAGCCATTCCGTACAAACTTGCAAGTCCGTCCCCTTCAAACGCCGGAATGGACCAATTTCAAACATATTAAAGGTCCTAAGTCATAAAAGGTCCGATAAAGAAGGTTGAGCTACCCGGCAGCATGGATAATTCCTATTTTACCCCTAGGGCTCATGCATTGTACTAAATATAAAGACATGTAAATAAAATACTAATTAATTACATAACAAAAACAAATAAAAATATTGTACATAAATGTATCTGTTTGTTTCTCCTCTCTCCCTCTTTCTCTAATAAAATGCAGGAAATAAAAGGACTACATCTAGTCCGAGTCAGAATCCTCGATGTCCACATCATCATCCTCTCCACCCTACTCCGAGCGACGGGACCCACTAGCTCCCGAGCTCCTGCTCCGGACAGACCTCGAACTCTCAGCCCCTGTGGGAGACCTCTCTCTACGTTGAGGTAACACCACATCATCCCGACGGCAGGTACAAGCAGCAGCCAAGCTCCGGAATAGCCTCTCAAAAATATTGCCCCTATGGACAGATAGGATATAGGCCTCCCGAGTCACCTAAGACAGACAAAAATACAGAGCTAAGACAATAAGTCTAAAGTGTGTGTGTGCAAAGACAATAATAAAAGCAAGGGTATCATACCATAGCTCCAAGCGGAGGAAGTTGGGCCCCGGTAACCTCGTTAACCTCAGTCGGAGTCAGATCAAGGTCAATCTCAGCACCTCCCCGCCGCATCCGGATACTATCAGGAAAACGAGGCATATCCATAACATGCCTAGCACCTCTACTCAACCTCGCCGGATAGGCACTCGTCTGCCTCCTCGCCAGGACCTGTGGGCTCACCAGCACATGCTCTACAAACCACTCGTAATCAGCCCCACTTTGGTACAAATGGGTCGGAGTCCTCATTCGGTAATCACCACTCCTCTTCAGCCTATACGAATGCAGCATATCTCTCGGAGGCTCACTCGGGGCCCACAATACAGGAAGTCTTCCATGCTTCCTACAGACCCTCTCGCCAAGATACATGGCATCCCCAGTCAATCCCGTCAAGAAGCAGCGGGAAGCAGTAAAATCCTGGGCCTGACGGACCCTTGTCAATACCAGATCCGACCAAGGGAAAAACTGGAAGTCCTCATGCAGCTGACCACTCAGCCTCGAAGAAAAGATCCCCAGATCTGGAGTCTTCCTAACCCTGCGACCCTCTAACCGGTTGCTCTTCGCCCAGAATCTCATGACCGAGACCTCCTTTATCCCCGCACGGTAAAGGGAGCAATATGGAACAACTCGTGGATCCACACCTATGGAGAAAAGGCCAACATTTCAGTCTATACAGTTCTAAACAAAAGGCGGACAAGGAATGAAAAAGGTTAACTCAAAGGCATACCTCAAAGGCAAACTGGAAACAGTCAAAAGACGAGGTACTAGACCTCGAGCAGACATCAAGGGCTCTATACATCTCTGCCAGTCCGGCGCCACCCCCCGAGACCTGACTTGCCTGCTCCAGATCAGCCAGAGCACCCAACAAAGAGAACCGACAGAAAGTCCCTACACTCGACAAAATCTCCAATAGCCCCATCCACCAAGGTCCTCAATCAACCTGCCTCAAAGCCCTTACTCTTGATGCCCCTGCCAAGCGGCATGCCAATCAACTCCACCTGATGGTGGGAGTCCGCAGACAGAGACTCATCGAAGGGCAGCTCCACATCCGTAAACATAAGCCCCATAATAGCAGCGAAATCGGTGGGAGTAATGGTCACCTCTCCCCAACTAAAGTGGAACGTGTGGGTAGTGTCCCACCAGTACTCTCTCATTAGCTCAACCAAACCCATCATCTTCAGGGTCCCCTCTCCAAACTGCACCGCATCAAAAAATTGACCGAAGCCCAGAGCCCGGATCCTCTCCTTCGCCGTCCCAGCGGGCGGCAATCTCGCCCATATCTCAGCCACCGCCCTCGTGGACCCACGAGATTTCATCCTCTGCAGGTAAACACAGCAAAGGTATGTTACCCAACTAGCAATATAAATTATGTGCTATAGATTAAAGTATTCATGCTTGCGCGTATATTTGTCGCCCCAAAAATAATCAACAAATCCCAAAAAATTAAATAATCACGAACGATTAATTTAATTCAAAGCATTCTTAAAAATAATATGACAAGTATGAAATAAAAGACATAAAAATATCCAAAAGCATAAAAAACGAGACCGTTACCTCCTTCGTCTCCATCAAATTCCCACCGGACCAATGCTTGTCCGGCCCCGCGTACAAGTCAAAGTGTTGTCCCATGGTTCATCAGGACAGAAGTTTTGAGAGGCCATCCTTGCCCATTGTTGATGCTGCCCCGCGCCTTCTCCTTGCTCGAATTGTAGCCCCGCGCCTTCGCCGTGCTCAAATTGTGGTCCCGCACCGTGCTCATACGGTTGATCTGCGCTAAAAATAAAGTTGAAATCCATCACTATAATGGCAAAATATCTCAAAACCTCTCTTTTTCTCTATAAATCCCGACAAGAAGAAGGAGAAAAGTGAAGAAGAAAGCAACAGCCGGCGGATGTTTGTAGGGTCTGTTCAGCGAAGGGACTAGCCGCGCGGCCAGTCCGTCCCGGCGACGTGGCACGATCTCTGCCCTCCACCTCGCGCGCCCATCGGTGGTCCTCGTCAACCAAGGTCCAGCCAATCAGAAGGACTGGCCACGTGGCCAGTTATGCCCCCAGGCGAAAAAATTTACAATTTAGCCCCTCGGCTTATTTTTAATCCAAAATTAGCCCTCCTAGCCAAACTCAATCAGAATTTGACCAGAGATTAACCAAACCGGCCCGGAAAGCCTCCAAGTTTTCAAATCAAATTTCCAAATTGGCCCGGAAGGCCTCCAAATTTCCAAATTAATCTATAATTAAAGGTCGAAAACCTCCTTAAACCCTAAAAATTATAAATTGAAGGTCGGAAACCTCCATAAACCCTAACACTTAAAGGCAACCTATAATTAAAGGTCGGAAACCTCCTTAAACCCTAAAAATTATAAATTGAATGTCAGAAACCTCCGTAAACCCTAATTTCCAAAAAAAATGAAAATGGCCTAGGAAGGCTTCAAATGTTCCAAAATGGCCTAGGAAGGCTTCAAATTTTCCAAAATGGCCTAGTAATGCTTCAAATTTTCCAAAATGGCTTAGGAAGGCTTCAAATTTTCCAAAAAAATTAAAAATGGCATAGGAAGGCTTCAAATTTTCCAAAATGGCCTAGGAAGGCTTCAAATTTTCCAAAAATTTAATAACCAAATCAATTTACAATTAAAGGTCGGAACCTCCTTAAACCCTAAAGATTATAAATTGAAGGTCGGAACCTCCGTAAGCCCTAATCCTCCAAGATCAGTCTATAAATCGATTACGTGCGCTCTATAGGAAGTTAGAATTCATCCCTAATTCTGTTCTCGATTCTTAAAACTTCTTGTCGCATCGTGCGTATGGCCTTCCCTCCTTTCCCCAATAGAGTCCATCTGCAATGACTTTATTGCTTCACGAATGTTTGGCGATCTCAAGTAGAAAGACAATGTCTCGTTTCTTTTTTTTCTTTTCCTCCCCAGTAGGGCCTACACAACTTTATTGTCTGACGAATGCTTGATTATCCACAGCGAAATACGGCGTCTCATTTCTTTCTTTCCCCACAAGTCTCGAACTACGACTGGCTTGATTCCACTTGGATACGTAGGTAGCCTGACATAGGTTCAGCCGCCCGACCAACCTGGTCACCTTCTTACATCCCTCTCCTCGATTTGGAACTCATGTTTCAGATCGGTTCCTTTCTTAATCGACGACCCTCCATGCCTTACAAGAAATGTCGCCGAGGGGCTACTATTAGTACCCAACCTGAAAATGAGTTGTTAGGCATTCTAGAACTCACAGGGACCTCCCAGGTATTTACGAACTGCGTAGGACTTATCCGGAATTTCCCGAAAAGCCCTGATAAGAAGATATCAACGACTGATCGGATGAAGCTGCAAAGATAGACGTTATCTAATCCTTCTCCAGAGTACAGAGTGATCAGAACCTCGGGAATTGAGCCAATCCACTTGGACCGGCCGGGCGGCCACTTATATCGACTGGGCGGCCACTTCTCCCAGGTCAAATTTTCTTATAAATAGGTGACCTCAGTTCATAATTCAACACAATAATTCTCTCCTCCGAGTTCTACAAGCCAAACTGACGGGAGAAATCTCTCTCCAAGCCTTTCTAGCAATCCCGAAGGTCTGGCGAATCCGCGCAAAAGATTTGACTTCGTTCTTGTCAAGATTGGTGAGAATTTGTCATGTTTTCTTAGTTTAGATCTGATTTATGCTAGTTTCATTATGTTTATACATCTATATTCATATGATTCATAACGTGTTCTTCATGTTCTTGCTATAATTCATAATATGCTCTATGACTAGGGTAGCGATCTTCATGTTTATGAATTCATTCATGCATATTCATGATGTTCTTATTATTATGCTAAATCTACGGCTTATCCCATGCATAACGTGCTAGATCTAATGTTTTAATCCCTGTTCCTATTGTATAGCCGATGATGATCCACGAGATCTAGGAACTACTTCTAAATCCTAAACTTTAGATAAATATTCCCATGATCAATAACCCTCCATGGATGACTATGAGGACTACACGTTGATCTTATCAATGGTATAATCATTATTCTAGGATGTGATCATCTTGTATGATTCTTTATCCTCCCCCTTCATCATGCATGATCCCTATTCTTTCTCCCAATTCCGATTATGTGCGAACTACGCTGACCTGAGCTTCTCAAACGAGAAGAACGTAGGCAATCTTCGGATCCGGTCTCAATCACTAACACACTACTAACACATTCATCATGATAGAAAGTCCGACTGCTCGGGCGATAGGAGTGATAACTTGATATTCTTCTCTTGTCATAACTTGACCCCCGAACCCTCTCTGTTAGCTGTTTCTCAATGTTTTGGCTCAATAAAAACAACGTGGCGACTCTTAATAAAGTTAAATGCCAACTTGAATATCCTAATCCCATAGAAAAGATAAATAAAGATAAATAAAAAGAAAGACTTCCCGTGCGTTGCCCACATTCGGAAAGGGGTATTCACAATCCCATAACCTTATTTTACTCTATGTGGACTTTAGGATGTATTGTAAGAAGTACTTGTATAGAATAGTCAACTTTTTAGTTTGATAGGCTTAGCAGATTAGGACCCTCAATTTTTCTAAGTCTGGAGATATGAGGTAAGGCCCATGCCTACCGCATGTAATGTCTACCGCGTGGCTCTAAGCTTGCCGCATAACCAAGGTTACCTCACTACATCATCTGCCGCATGGATAAGGCCTACCGCATGGCTCATCCTACCGTTGAAACCTTGGTTGAAGAAATTCAAGTTGGCTCAAACTCAACCATGGTCACACTTGTGTCCTTACCTTGGTTAGTTTAGAACGTTGCAAATTCAAATTTCAAATTTCAAATTTCAATACAACTGTCATCATAGTACAGTTAGACCTCCATGACTCTGCAACAAAAGGAAAACTCAGACTGAGCTCCAATTAGAATTCAACAGCTCATTGTCCTTCTACTTGAAGCCCAAGTATTTCTAACAGCTAGTTTCTCCTTCAAGGCTATAAATAGTCCTTGAGTTCTTCATTGAACTCACGCTGAGATTCTAAGAGAGAAATTGCTGTTGAAATTCTTAGTGATTGAAGATCATACTCAAGATTTCCACAATCCTTCGAATCTTCAAGCACTCAACCTTCAAGTCTTCATCAAGTCTCCAGCAACCTTCAAGATCAAATCTCAAGCCTCATCACACAAGTTTTATCAAGCTCTAAAATCATATAGATTCGAAAGAGCTCCTGATTCTTACACACACTCACCCCGATTGATCAATCACATAGATTGAATCATTAGGGATACACTGGTCTAAGTCTAGGATTGTTCTTCATAGAAATAGGTGTTGATTCAAATACTTCATCTCTGTAATCTGTACACAATCAAATCAAATATATACCTCATTCAAAGTCCAAGTTTGACCATCTTGGTAAAGGACATAGATCTTTTAACAGATCAAACTTTTCCAAATCATTGTGTCATTTACTTACTTCACTTTTAATTTCTGCAAATTTTCTTTTAAGTCTTGTTCATCTTGTTATTATTGTTCATATTAATCTTGTTTGTTGTTTAGTGTTTTGATCCTTTCAGATTTATGAACAATTGTGAATTGTGTTTGTTTGTCTACCTCATTGCCTTAACCAAAATCTGACTAACTTATCATTTGCCAAAATTCACTAAGACACAATTTTTCAATCTCTCATCCTACCTCATTCAAACCTACCGCACCTTCTACCTACCGCACTTTCTATCTACCACACTCCCTACCTACCGCATTAAACTTATCAAAAACAACTCTAACTTGTTTCAACGAAAACTTCCGCTGTGCATTTTATACTTAACCGCGTGGTATTTCATCTACCGCTGTAAGGATCCTCCCTCTCGGGGCGAAACGGGGTTCGCTCAAGGAAGAAAAGCCAAACACGTGAACTAAACAAATTTAACGGAGTCGCCACATTTGTTAACTTTTAACCCAACAAATGAAAATTGTTAGAGATTTATGAGTTCGGAGGTCAGGTTACGACTTGGGAAGAGTTTTACGTCACCCAAGTCGCCTCGGCCGAAATCGAGTCTCCCTTGTTAGTTAACAAAGTGCATGTGTGTGTGTGTTTTAACGGAAAATCTCTGTTTTAAACTGTTTGCCAATTTTAACTGAGAAAGAAGGGTTTATTTGTACAAGAAACAACAGAACAAGGGCCAAAAGGGTCATTTTCCCTCTGAACCAAACCATCCGTATGGATGGTGATGATCTTCCCTAGGATTTTTACAGTTTGTCAAGAAATTGTCCAGTTCCAGGCAGAAACAGAGCATTCTGCTGGAACTGGACCAAACTGTTTTATTTCCAGTTTACATTCCAACACATAATACCCCAAATAAATCCATTCATATGCTTAATGATCATCAAAATAACCCCAAAACATGGATTTGGGTGTGATCAAAGGCAATCATTGGAGAAATTTGAAAAAAGCGGTGAACATGCCCTTTGGGCCAAAATGGCCATTTTGATGAGTAAAGATTGAAACTTTACCATCAAAATGGGCCTTTTATGCAAGATTAAACCTTGAGGGACAATAAAAATACATAAAGATCGAATCTTTACAACCCAAACTTAGGGATTTTTGGCTAAATCAAAGTTGGGATGATAAAGATGGAGTCTTTATCCCCTAACATGATCATCATGGCCAAAGTTACACAAAATTAACATAAATATATATATGATTTCACCATATAAATGGATCCTTAAGCTTTTTATAACAAGGAACTTAACAAATCATGATCATCCTAGGTTTTAACCACTTCTCATACCAAGATGGAGGGCACCTTGAGTCATTTCAAGATTTGGATCACAATATATATATATATGTAGTAATATAGGTGCTTGAATGGACAAGTCTTGCAAGAATGTAAAGGTGCTTAAATGGACAAGGCTTTGCAAGGTAAATTAAAGAGCAATATAAGAACATAAACAAGATAATCAAGAAATAAAAGAGTTTTGAGATGGAGAGAAGATAGGGAGAAGGAGGCTTCACCTATGGTGGGGTTCTTGCCTATCTTCCTCTCTTTTCACTCAATTTATGTGGTGGTTTTCTCTTAGTTCTTGATTCTGGAGAGTTTCCACTCTCTAATCACTATTTCTCCCCCCAGGAATAATCAGCAAGGGTCTCAATTAATAGGGACTGAGGGTGCCTAAACCAGCCGTACGGCTAGGTCCCTCCCGTGTCTAAATCATCCGTAGGGCTCAGCCTGGCGAGCTTCTGGATATTTCCAGAAGGAAACATGACTCTCGGTGAGGCAGAGGTGGGACATGGTCAACTTGGCTCTATTGGAGAGGGTTAATTTACACAAGGAAGCGTGACTCTTGGCGAGGCAGAGGTGGGACGGGTCAACTTGGCTCTATGGGAGAGGGTTGACTTACTGGGACATGGTCAAGTTGGCTCTATAGAGAGGGTTGACTTACAAGGATGGTCTTACATCATTTTGGACTGCTGGGACAAAGGTTTTTCTTAACCTAAAATGACCACTATGGATCTTGGCTTGGGTCAACTCCATCTTTGGGGAGCTCGATGGGAAAACTGGGTCTTACGTCCGACTAAGGACTGCCGGGGATAAGGGTCTCAACCTATAATGACTATTCTGAGTCAAGGCTTGATCAACTCCATCTTTGGGGAGTTTGACGGGAAAACTGGTCTTACGTTCGACTAAGGACTTCCGGGACAAAGGCTTCGACCTATAATGACTATTCTGAGTCAAGTTTTGGTCAACTCCATCTTTGGGAAGTTTGATGGGAAAACTGGTCTTACGTCCGACTAAGGACTGCCGGGACAAAGGCTTCGACCTATAATGACTATTCTGAGTCAAGGCTTGGTCAACTCCATCTTTGGGGAGTTTGACGGGAAAACTGGTCTTACGTCCGACTAAGGACTGCCGGGATAAAGGCATCGACCTATAATGTCTATTTTGAGTCAAGGTTTGGTCAACTCCATCTTTGGGGAGTTTGACGGAAAAACTGGTCTTACGTCCGACTAGGGACTGCCGGGACAGAGGCTTCGACCTATAATGACTATTCTTAGTCAAGGTTTGGTCAACTCCATCTTTGGGGAGTTTGACGGAAAAACTGGTCTTACGTCCGACTAAGGACTGCCAGGACAAAGGCTTCGACCTATAATGACTATTCTGTGTCAAGGCTTGATCAACTCCATCTTTGGGGAGTTTGACGGGAAAACTGGTCTTACATCCGACTAAGGACTGCCGGGATAAAGGCTTCGACCTATAATGACTATTCTGAGTCAAGGTTTGGTCAACTCCATCTTCAGGGATTTTGACGGGAAAACTGGTCTTACGTCCGACTAAGGACTGCCGGGGACAAGGCTTCGACCTATAATGACTATTCTGAGTCAAGGTTTGGTCAACTCCATCTTCGGGGAGTTTGAAGGGAAAACTGGTCTTACGTCCGACTAGGGACTGCCGGGGACAAGGCTTCGACGTATAATGACTATTCTGAGTCAAGGTTTGGTCAACTCCATCTTTGGGGAGTTTGAAGGGAAAACTGGTCTTACGTCCGACTAGGGACTGCCGGGGACAAGGGTCTCAACCTATAATGACTATTCTGAGTTAAGGTTTGGTCAACTCCATCTTTGGGGAGTTTGACGGGAAAAATGGTCTTACGTCCGACTAAGGACTGCCGGGATAAAGGCTTGACCTGAAATGACCACTCTGGGTCAAAGCTTGGGTTGGGTCAACACTACTCTATGGGATAGTTGACACATTTTCTTGACACCGGGGAAGATCCTAGGGGCAACCGTTAAGACACATTGTGGACGAAAGAGTCCAAAACTTTGGGAAAATCATTTTGAGAGGAGATCAAAAGCATTTTGCTTGAAACATGGTGTTTGATAAATGATACCAAAAAGGGGCAAATTTTGAAGATGCTTATTCCTAAAGGAAAGTCTTTTAACAAAGCATTTTAATCAAATTTATTATTTTAACTTAACCGTGAGGTTTGTCATGCATAAAGTCCTTTTGGATTTTGTCCATTCGTTGACAAGTAACTGATGGTAGGGAATCTGCTCGTCACTGTTGTGGGGTAGCCCCAATGCCGTCTTTGTCGTTGATGTGGAGGTAGCCCCAATGTCCTTGTTGTCGTCGATGTGGAGGTAGCCCCAATGTCCTTGTTGTCGTAGAGGTAGCCCCATTGTCGTCCTTCGACTTTTGACGCATACCCGTTGTCGTCTTTCGGCTTTTGAGGTGAGGTTAGGAACCCATCCCTTTTTCATGACGCACCCTTTCTTTTTCCTAGGCCGCCCTTTCGGGTTTTCAACCTAGCGGGCATCTCTTTTTGCGTCTTTTTATGGCACACCCTGTTTTTTGCCTAGGCCGCCCTTACGGGTTTTCAACCTAGCTGGCTACTTTTTTGGTGCCTTTTTCTTTTTTTTTTTATGAGTGATCCAGCCGACTCGATAAAACTGGGACTTAAGGTATCTTTATGTTGGTGAGGTGGGAGGAAGCCCTTGCTTGACAGAATATAAGTGTTTAGCTCTTTCCTAAGATGGAGAAAAGAAGACTTGTTGAGACATTTAAAATTTTCCTTGGTTAAGATCATCAAAATGATTGCTGGAATGGACCATGTTTATTATTAAGTCAAGATTATGACAAACAATTAGCCTCAACATGTATAAATGTTGTGATCAATTGAGATTAAGATTCGATCAATGGCAAGATCGGGGAAAAAAGGGGTGTCTGGGACATCGGTCATTGATGGGACCGAGGGGAAAAAACTTGGTCATTTTGAGAGGACCAAGGTTTGATTGTTTTGTTTCATGTTGTGACCGGACCCGAAGGTTGCCTACGTTCCCCTCAGCTTGAGGAGCTCAGGTCGCCGTAGTTCGGCCATGGATCGTCTTTTGTTGAAGTTGGTGTCCTTTTGAAGGATGTTGTTGCTTTGCTGATATAGATCGCTTTGCTTTGCGGTGAAATCCCCGGGATGCTCTTTGAGGTGGAGTTTTGATGTGAACTTGGTGAGCTTTTGAGGCAAACTTCCTCTTCACATACATTCATTTCCTTTCCTTCTTTTCATATATTCATTTCCTTTCTCTCTTCTTATTTCATTTTTTTTCTGAGGGGGAGGGGAAACATTAGCCCCAAACTTGCTATCTTGGACATTGGCTCATTTGTATCACCTTGGTGGAACGTCTGTCACTTCTCGCTTTGACTTTGAAGATCCGAGAAGTCCTTTGCTTGGTTGCGCACGCGCGATTATGGTTGAATCTTGGTGGTTGATCAACAACATTCTTGCCTTTTCATTGTCTTGGGATTCCTTTGATGTGCATCAAGAATTTATTCACATCAAGATTAATTGTTTGCATTTATCGTTTTTATTCGTGTTAGGTCCATTCGTCCTTAATGAGTCGTCATTGACTAGTATTCTTAGGAGTCAATTCATCATTTTAGGGACGTAGCAATCAGTTGATAATATCAAGCAAGACAGTTTCAAGAGTAAATGTATATTGCAAATAATGTCTCAAGTCTAGAGAGAAGAGAAGGGAAATGACTCTTTTATTTAGATAACTTTGTACATACATGTCCAAGTATGAACCTTTGTAAAAATAAAAAGACACGGTCCAAGACGGACTTTTGGTGAAAATCTAGAACCTACGAGGCTGGAAGACTCTTTTTTTTTTTTTTTTTAGGGATGGGTTCCCATGAAGCATGATGATCCATTTTCATCCTCAATTTTTGGAGGGGTTGTCAGCGTCATATTCCATGTCTTCCACGGGGAACTCAGGTTCCGTGACATCGGGAAAGATGTCACGAGGTCTCCACTTGGCTTGGCGTTGTAATTGCCGGATCCGTCTACTCATGAGTTGAGAGTTTGCTTTGGCCATCTCTTTTTGTTGATTTCTTTCCAAGGTGGGCAACCTTTATGCATGACACTCAACGAGGGTACAGACCTCCTTTTGATGTAGCCGCCTTGTGCTTCCGAAGCACGGGCTTCTCCTTGTTGTTTACGTGGATGGTTGTCTCGGACACCAATTCAAATGTGGGCTCCTTGGTCGATGTTTCCAATGGACAGAACCGCGAAGGACTTTAGCATATTAAACCTCAAGGTGAAATTATAACCGGGATTTGAAAAGAATGCTTCATTAGCGGATTGACCTTTTAGGAAAACATGATCTTTTATTTTGAGAAAACTTGATCTCCATTTTTTAAGACACGTTTTCATTTCGAGTGAAAGACTCAGACACACTTTACACGAACTTTCGACAAGGCAGTAATAATAATAATCTTATTAAGAAAACTGACAATGTATTCAGAATGGTCACCATATGGCATCAACCGGGGAGTCAAGACTCTAAACCTAACTGACCTTTCTTAAGGGCTTATCACACATCCTAAAAGCAACTGACTCTTCCTAAGGATGAAAACAAACTCTTTTTAAGGGTGGTGGAAGGGGTTTTGAAACTTCGTCCTCCGCTAGGGAAACCACGGCACCATCCATTTCCCAACCCGGGGCATTTAGCCCTTCAGACATTTTCCGTGCCACTGATCCTTTCCAAACGCCTTCCGTCATTTCGGCTTTGCTGAATTTAGGAACCACCATTTGGGACACCGATTTGGTCCACTTTTCTAAGACTGGCTTTCCCACTTTGGGATTGACGACTTCGTCAATCACGGGCTCCTTTTCCTTGGGGAAGATATCACTCCATTTATCGACCATCGGGGAGGCCATGGGATTAGATTCTGCGAACTCAAGCATGTTGATACTCGTGTCATTGGTTGTATCGGGGGCGTGGGGGCGTTCGAGCTTTCTCTTCTCAATCAAATCCTAAATGATACATTTTACAACAGAGCACTCATCGGTATTGTGCCCATGGTAACTATGGAAAGCACACCTTTTGTTAACATCACGGTACTTCTCGGGGTTTTTGGGTTGGAAGTTGACAAGAGGCTTTGCAAGGCCTTGCTTAACCAATCCCTCAAATACCTTGCTTATGGGCATTCCAAAATCCTCGAACCTTATGAAACGGGGCTTGGGTTGGCATTTGGCTTTCCCTTTATCTTTGACTGAAATGTGGTGGTGATGAGAATTACCGCTGCTCGAGACAAGGGTCTCCTCATATTCCCTTTCCTTTCTCTTTCCCAATAACCTACCCGACTGAGGAGCAACATGAGGAATCCATGGAGGCGCGTGGGTGTAGGCGTACTCATAACCTCGGTTGCTTACAGGAATATACATCGGAGGCATGTGAGGAGCTCGTGGTTCAAAAGGTCTCGGATTGTAGAAAGGATACGGGTCACCCCGGAATCTCATCGGGAAATCTGGTGGAGGCAAGTTGGTGATGCCTGGTCGGGTATCCATATATGGTTTAAACAGTGGCTGAGCTTTAGTGACTTGATTGATGGCATTAAACCGAGAAGGGATATGATTGGGAAGGTGCTGTGGGTATGATGCTCGGGGCGTAACTGTAAGGATCCCGTCCCCCCCCCCCCCCCCCCGGAGATAACAAAGAAAAGATTTCGTTTGTTTTAAGTTGTTTTAGGGAAGAAATTCCAAACGCGGTTATCTCACAAAAACTTAACGGAGTCGCCACTTTTGTTAATTATTTAACCCAACAAAAGAAAAGGTTATAGATTCTATTAGTTCGGAGGTCAGGTTACGCCTTGGGAAGATTTTTACATCACCCAAGTCGTCTCGGATGAGTCTGAGTCTCCCTAATGTTGGTTAACAAAAGTGCATGTGTGTGTGTGTATTTAACAGAAAAGAGTCTGTTTTGACTTTTATTCAAAAATTTAACTGAAAAGGTGTCTTTTATTAAGAAAACAGGGATCAGAGGACAAAATGGATATTTTTCCCTCTGAGCCCAGAGTAGTTGTACGTCTAGATTATGCTCTTCCTGGAATTTTTACAGTTTGTCCAAAAACAGTCCAGTTCCAGGCAGAAACAGAGCATTCTGCTAAAACTGGACTAAACTGTTCTGATTTCCAGTTTATGATTAACAACAAAAACTTAGAAAAAGATCATTCCTATGCACTTTGATCAGCAAAAGAACCCCAAAAATAAAGACTTGGGTGTGATCAAAGGCAATCATTGGAGAAATTTATGAAAAAGTTGATGAACATGGCGTTTGAGCCAAAATGACCATTTGATGATTAAAGATGGAAACTTTATCATCAAGATGGCATTTTGACACATTATTAACATTTTAGGGATCAAATTATTGTATAAAGATTCAATCTTTATGACCCAAAATAGGATTTCAAGGCTAAATCAAAAGGGGAAGTGATAAACACTAAGGTTTTATCATCCCACATGATTATCATGGCCAAATCAAAACAAAATTAACATAAAGATTTGAGCTTTCACCACAAGAGTGGATCCTTAAGCCAAAGGCAACCTTGGGGCACCATTATTTAACATGAAGATTTGATCTTTGTGACCCCAAATGGGGTTTGAAGCTAGATCAATTTTTGGATGATAAAGATTGAAAATTTATCATCCAAATGATCATCCTTGCTTCCAATGAACAACCTAATCAACCAAAACATATTCCTTTTCCATTAAAATAGATTATCAAACAAGAAATATCAACAAACCATGATCATCTTTAGGTTAGAACCACTTTCACACAAAGTGTGAAGGGCACCTTGAATCATTCATGGTTTGGACCATATGTATACATAATAGTGATATATATAGCTTGTAATGCAAAGGCTTGTAATATATATATATTGCTTGATATGGACAAGACATGCAAGAAATATAAATTGATTGAGATGGACAAGACTTGCAAGAAATATAAGAGATGAACAAATAAACATGAACAAAGAAGGAGATGAGGTCAAGAGAAGGATGGGGGAGAAGGTGGCTTTACCTATGTTTGGTTAGGCCAATCTTCCTCTCTCTTTTCACTCTAAACACTCTTCTGGAGCAATTTTAGCAAGGTAACACTAGCAATATGTTGGTAGTGGTTCCCTAGGCACGTTTAATAAACGTTGTAATTGTTATCATTTATTTCATATCAATAAAGAGATGTTTTGATTATTATTGTTGTTCATGTTTACTTATAATAATCCCCGTCCCTAGTACTTGTTAAGCACTAGTATAAAGGCTAAATGATCATGGGATGATCATGTTAGATTTATGGGTACTTGTTTGGAACAAGGTACTGGACATGACCCGCTGTATGAGATTTATGTCATGGTCTATGTCGTACATATATCTCATATTAGTTGTGTCATTTGAATCCTTAGACATGAAGTTATTATAGTCTTCCACTTGATGAACATTGTGTTTGACATATTCAAACGCTACCTTAACACGGTAGTTATAAACGGTATGATTGGCATAATCGGATTCCCGTTGGGAAGAATAATAAGCTAAATGGATTTGTCCCTCCACGGAGAGATGTCAAGCTTGGGCCCCTCGAAGGAATGATATTGATGAAATGTTCGGCCGAACTCAAATGGATTGATTAGATCAATAGCATCTGAATTATCAACATATTCGGAATCGAGAAAGTATTGAACAAAACAAGTTGACTCTTTGACCATGACTTGTGTTCAATGACATCGTGGACAAAGGGATTGTGACATATTCTAAAGGAATGCGAACTTGTATCTAGTTGTACTTTTTGGGTAGGTATGACGGTTTGCTAGAACCTAATCATATCTTATGGGATCATGTTTGAGCCCATTGCCAACTTAGTATAATCCTAGAGGGTCACACACAATAGAACGAATCTTAAATAAAAGGACTATATTGGCATTTAGGGTCGGAGGACTTCCAAGGATTTTCTGGAAAGTTCTGGGCCTCCTGGTCAACCAAGCGGGCGCTTGGGTTGCACCAGGCGGGCGCCTGAACAAGCCGGAAAAAGAATTGGACTTTCTGCCCAAACAAGCGGGCGCCTGGGTAGGACCAGGCGGGCGCCCGGTATGCCGGTTTGAAAATTCCTAATTCGATTAGGAAAGGTTTTTGGCACAAGTTACCTATTTGGAATAGGTCTTAATTGTGTATAAAAACACCAATTCGGCCAGACCATATTGACAAGTGCTTTTGTGAGTCTCAAATAGTTTGAGAGAGATTTTATTTTGTTCTAAGATATCATTGATTGAGGAACAAAATAATTCACAAATAAATTCCATATAGTTCTTTATTAAATTGTGAAAGTGTGTTTCATAATATTGGTCTAGCAACCAAGATCAAAGAAGCTCCTTTGATATTCGTTCGAAGTGTGGATACCGCTAGAGGGTGAAAATCATCATCTTCAAAGTTCGTGTTCAAGCTTTGTGATCGTGATCAAGTCTTCAAATCTCCACCAAAGACCAAGAGAAAATTTGATAGCCATAAAGGGTTAGTTTTTCCTTTATTCATCATGTTGTATTTGATTTAATCATATGAACGGATCCATGGCTTTGGGTTTCTTAAAATTTTAATTGCTAAATTTCGCTGCGCATGTTTGATCGAAACCTAACAGTGGTATCAGAGCCCCGTTCATGTTGATTAATTCAATACTTGGATCATGTTATGTGTATATAAATTGTTTATGTGCCTTGCATGATATGAATATTGGAATATATGATACTTATGTGTTTTGTGATTTTATGTGGTTTATTGTTTTGCAACTTTAATCGCACGATTCAATCGCAATAAAAATTATGGTGGATTCTGAATTATTTCGATTATTGATTTTTGATTGGATCAAAGTTTTAATAATCAAGGAAAAATAATTTTGAGACAAAATTTTCGAACTTTAAAATTCTATACTATTCTGGCCATTCAAGCGGGCGCCTGGTCCTTTGCAGGCGGGCGCTCGGTGGTCAAAATTTGTTCTGATTTTGGTTAAAATCTGAATATGGAATTTTCGATAAATTCGACAAAACCAGTAACAGAACCAGTCCAGACTTGTTGATCTGGAATGAGTTTTGGGTAGTTGGTTTGTGTGTGGATTTTGGGGTTTGATTTTCCTATTTGTTTTAGTCTTGTGATTCCTAGATTGGTTCAAGTTTTGGATGGCTTATCTGCGTTCATCGAGATTGTGTTTCCCAAAATTGATCGCAATCAAAGTTTCAAAGATAAAACGAAGTTAGAATTATGAAGAGTTCATAATTGCTAAAATTGAGAAACAAAGTTCTTGATTCAATGATTGGAGATCCATGTGGAATTGTGAATGCAATTGGCCTACGTTCATCGAGACCATCTATTGCTTAGTTTCGGCTACATGGACTACTTTCTTGGTTTCTTGAATTAGTGCGGGATTGTGGTTGCCTTATGGCTTAGTTCGACCGCACGTCTTGTTGTCTTGATTTGGAGATAATAACCGAAGTTGAAATAGTCTCATCCTCATAATTATAGAGAAACTAATGACACATAAATATCATGCTTAAATTAATGGAGATTAATTTAGTGGCTAAACTTGATGTGTAACATGTTTATATTATGTGCTCATAAATGTGTTATATGCTATATGTGATGAACCTTCAAAGAAAGTTTTAAGTCTTTTATTGCCATGCCATGATTAAAACACATGTTAGTACATAAGTGACTCTAATGTAGATTCTCCCTAGCGAGATGCATTAAATTTATTTATGTATGAGCAAGATAGATAATGTGGGCACGCCCTAGCGGGACACATTAACTATGCGTTTAAAATGGTTAGACTTAATTGGGCGTCAAAACAGTTTTGGGCCTAGGCAAAGATGAGGTTTAACATACTTTTTGAAATTGGATTTCTTAAAGAAACTCATAAAAGGAACTAAGAGTCATATGAGATATGATTGACAAGAGTTGTCTACCTAATTAATTTGATTTTGTGTAATCTGCCTTAGCGGACTTGAAATTAAACTAAAGTTGGATCTTAACCCATTTAAATTATATTATACATTGGATGTATATGAAGGTTATATAATTTAGTGGGAGTATTTTGTTTGAAAAATACATTATTTGTCTCTTTAATGAAAAACTGGTACTTATTAAATTTTGGAAATTTTGCATATTTGTAGATAATGACTAATAACACTCAATCAATGTCATTGCGATCGATCCTCGAGAAGGATAAGCTCGAAGAGAATGGTACTAACTTTATGGATTGGATCCGTAGCATAAGAATCGTTCTTAGGCAAGAAGATAAGTTATACATTCTCGATGGGCCTCTCCCTGCTGAACCACCGCCTACTGCCCCTAGGGTAGAAAGAGACAATTACAAGAAACATCGTAATGATTCTAGAGATGTAAGTTGTCTCATGCTTGCTGCTATGTGTTCGAAACTCCAACAAAGTTTGGAACATTTGGAAGCCTATGAGATAGGCGTGGAGTTGAGAACCATGTTTCAAGAGCAAGCTAGGCAAGAGAAGTACAAGACCATTGTTGCATTCACTACGTGTAAAATGAATGAAGGGCAACAAGTGAGTCCTCACTTTCTTAAAATGAAAGGTTATGTAGAGCACCTTGAGAAACTTGGCTATCCAATCCCATTGGAGCTAGCCACGGATCTCATTCTTAATTCATTGCCTAAAAGTTATAATCAGTTTGTGATGAATTATAACAGGCATGGAATGGATAAGAACCTCTCTGAGTTGCATGGGATGCTCAAAACTGCAGAGATGAAAATTGTGGAGAAAGGTTCTCCCGTGCTCTTGGTTCATGATGGGAAGAAGCTTGGTGCCAAAGGCAAGGCTAAGGCAAAAGTTGTCAAACCCAAGATAAGCAAGGCAAAGGTTCCCAAGGCTTCTGAGGCAAAACCCGATTCACAAAAGGATGCAATCTGTTTCCATTGTCAAGAAATTGGTC
Source organism: Campanula takesimana (assembly GCA_026119855.1). Lineage (NCBI taxonomy): Eukaryota > Viridiplantae > Streptophyta > Magnoliopsida > Asterales > Campanulaceae > Campanula > Campanula takesimana. The sequence goes on from JAOWBW010000021.1 coordinate 1,926,383, forward strand.
ATTGGAAACGTAATTGCAAGGCTTTCTTGGAAGAGCAAAAGAAGAAGAAGAGCAGCAAGGCTGCGTCGACTTCAGGTATCTATATGATAGATATTCTCCTTTCTACCACTGATTCTTGGGTATTGGATACCGGATGTGGTTCTCACATTTGTCTAAATGTGCAGGGACTAAAGAATAGGAGACTGCTTAAAGAAGGTGAAGTAGATCTACGCGTGAGGAATGGAGCAAGAGTTGCTGCATTAGCCGTAGGGACTTATGAAGTCACTTTACCTTCCGGATTAATTCTTGTTTTGAACAATTGTTATTATGTTCCGGATTTAAGCAGAAATATTATTTCAATTTCTTGTTTGGATAATGAGGGTTTTAAGTTTCTTATTGAGAATAAGAAATTTTCTATTTATTTAAATGATGTGCTTTATGGTATTGCTAATTCATTTAATGGCCTTTATATCTTGGATGTCAAGAATGAAAATAATGTCTATCATGTAAATAAGAAATCTAAACCTAATGATGTAAATCATACTTATTTGTGGCATTGCCGTCTTGGTCATATTAATGAGAAGCGTATCTCAAAACTCCATGGGGACGGACTTTTGGGTTCATGTGACTTAGAGTCATATGATACTTGTGAGTCGTGTCTTCTTGAAAAAATGACTAAGACACCTTTTACCAAGTTGGGTGAAAGGGCAAGCGACTTATTGGGGTTGATACATTCCGATGTATGCGGACCATTAAGTTGCAATGCTAGGGGAGGATTTCAATACTTCATAACCTTCACTGATGATTATAGTAGATTTGGGTATGTTTACCTAATGAAACATAAAAGTGAAGCATTTGAGATATTTAGAATATTTCAAAATGAAGTAGAAAAACAACTTGGCAAAATTATAAAGGCACTTCGATCAGATCGAGGTGGTGAATACTTAAGTCAAGAATTTGATGATCATCTAAAGAATTGTGGAATAGTTTCACAATTGACTCCGCCCGGAACACCACAATGGAATGGTGTGTCTGAGAGGAGAAATCGGACTTTGTTAGACATGGTTCGATCAATGATGAGCCAAGTTGATCTTCCAATATCCTTTTGGGGTTACGCCCTAGAAACTGCTGCTTTCACACTAAATCAAGTTCCAACTAAATCGGTTCCAAAGACTCCATATGAGATGTGGAGTGGAAAGAAACCTAGTTTATCTTTCATGAGGATTTGGGGTTGCGAAGTTTATGTCAAGAGACTTATCTCTGACAAACTAGCACACAAATCTGATAAATGTATTTTCGTGGGATATCCTAAGGAAACTAAAGGATATTACTTTTACAACCGAGAGGACAACAAAGTGTTTGTTGCCCGAACTGGTGTCTTTCTAGAGAAAGAGTTTCTCTCCAAAGAAATCAGTGGGAGTAAAATAAATCTTGAAGAAATTCGAGACCCAGGAAATAACATTGAACCAATAGTGGAACAAGAACAAGAACCACAAGGAGTTGTGGAACCTGTTCAAAATACACAAGCATCTCGCAGATCTAGTAGGTTACGATCCGAGCCCGAGAGATATGGATTTCTCGTAACGGATAGTAATGAGGTAGAAATCATTGAGAATGATGAACCGTCAACCTACCAAGAGGCGATGTCTTCTCCTGATTCGGACAAGTGGCTTGGAGCCATGGAATCCGAATTACAATCCATGCAAGACAATCAAGTTTGGAATTTGATTGATGCGCCCGAAGGTGTAAAAACCATAGGATGCAAATGGGTCTTCAAGAAGAAGACTGACATGGATGGGAAGGTGCATACTTACAAAGCTAGGCTTGTAGCGAAGGGTTATAGGCAAGTTCATGGTATTGACTATGATGAGACCTTTTCACCCGTAGCAATGATCAAGTCTATAAGAATTTTGCTTGCCATTGCCGCATATCATGACTATGAAATATGGCAGATGGACGTCAAAACCGCTTTCCTGAATGGAAAACTCCAAGAGGATGTGTATATGACACAACCAGAAGGTTTTGAACAAGATTCTAAGGTATGCAAATTGCAAAGATCCATCTATGGATTGAAGCAAGCTTCAAGGAGTTGGAATCTCCGTTTTGATGAATCGGTCAAAGAGTTTGGTTTCATCAAGAACGAAGATGAGCCTTGTGTATACAAGAAGATTAGTGGGAGCATAGTGCTTTTCCTTGTTTTATACGTGGATGACATATTGCTCATTGGAAACGACATTCCTACACTTCAGTCTGTGAAGACTTGGTTAGGAAAGTGCTTCGCAATGAAAGATATGGGTGAAGCCGCATATATTCTTCGCATTAAGATCTATATAGATAGATCAAGGAGGCTACTTGGTTTAAGCCAAAGTACATACATTGACAAGGTCATTAGAAGATTCCGTATGGAAAATTCTAAGAGAGGCACCTTGCCCGTGTTACATGGAGTTTCTCTAAGCAAGACTCAATGTCCTAAGACAAAAGATGAGCGTGAGAAAATGAATGATGTTCCATATGCTTCGACAATTGGGTCCATCATGTATGCCATGATTTGTACTAGGCCGGATGTATCTTATGCTTTAAGCATGACAAGTAGATACCAATCCGACCCTGGCGAAAATCACTGGATAGCTGTAAAAGCGATTCTTAAGTACTTGAGAAGAACTAAAGACTCGTTTTTGGTCTATGGAGGAATGGAAGATGATCTCGTTGTAAATGCTTACACGGATGCAAGCTTCCAAACCGACAAAGATGATAGCCGATCGCAATCGGGTTTTGTGTTTATGTTAAATGGTGGAGCTGTAAGCTGGAAGAATTCCAAACAAAGTACAACCGCTGATTCTACAACAGAATCTGAGTATATTGCTGCATCGGATGCTGCAAAGGAAGCTGTTTGGATTAAGAAGTTCATAACTGAACTTGAAGTGGTTCCTAGTATTGCTAATCCAATAGACCTTTATTGCGATAATAATGGTGCTATTGCTCAAGAAAAGGAACCAAGAGCACATCAGAAATCCAAACACATACTTAGGCGTTTTCATATCATTCGAGAGATCGTTGATAGGGGAGACGTAAACATATGCAGAGTACCTACTAATGACAATGTTGCGGACCCGCTAACAAAAGGACTTCCACAAGCCAAACATGATGGTCATGTTAGGTCCATGGGTATTAGATACATGGGAGATTGGGCCTAGGGCAAGTGGGAGATTGTTGGTAGTGGTGCCCTAGGCACGTTTAATAAACGTTGTAATTGTTATCATTTATTTCATATCAATAAAGAGATGTTTTGATTATTATTGTTGTTCATGTTTACTTATAATAATCCCCGTCCCTAGTACTTGTTAAGCACTAGTATAAAGGCTAAATGATCATGGGATGATCATGTTAGATTTATGGGTACTTGTTTGGAACAAGGTACTGGACATGACCCGCTGTTTGAGATTTATGTCATGGTCTATGTCGTACATATATCTCATATTAGTTATGTCATTTGAATCCTTAGACATGAAGTTATTATAGTCTTCCACTTGATGAACATTGTGTTTGACATATTCAAACGCTACCTTAACACGGTAGTTATAAACGGTATGATTGGCATAATCGGATTCCCGTTGGGAAGAATAATAAGCTAAATGGATTTGTCCCTCCACGGAGAGATGTCAAGCTTGGGCCCCTCGAAGGAATGATATTGATGAAATGTTCGGCCGAACTCAAATGGATTGATTAGATCAATAGCATCTGAATTATCAACATATTCGGAATCGAGAAAGTATTGAACAAAACAAGTTGACTCTTTGACCATGACTTGTGTTCAATGACATCCTGGACAAAAGGATTGTGACATATTCTAAAGGAATGCGAACTTGTATCTAGTTATACTTTTTGGGTAGGTATGACGGTTTGCTAGAACCTAATCATATCTTATGGGATCATGTTTGAGCCCATTGCCAACTTAGTATAATCCTAGAGGGTCACACACAATAGAACGAATCTTAAATAAAAGGACTATATTGGCATTTAGGGTCGGAGGACTTCCAAGGATTTTCTGGAAAGTTCTGGGCCTCCTGGTCAACCAAGCGGGCGCTTGGGTTGCACCAGGCGGGCGCCTGAACAAGCCGGAAAAAGAATTGGACTTTCTGCCCAAACAAGCGGGCGCCTGGGTAGGACCAGGCGGGCGCCCGGTATGCCGGTTTGAAAATTCTTAATTCGATTAGGAAAGGTTTTTGGCACAAGTTACCTATTTGGAATAGGTCTTAATTGTGTATAAAAACACCAATTCGGCCAGACCATATTGACAAGTGCTTTTGTGAGTCTCAAATAGTTTGAGAGAGATTTTATTTTGTTCTAAGATATCATTGATTGAGGAACAAAATAATTCACAAATAAATTCCATATAGTTCTTTATTAAATTGTGAAAGTGTGTTTCATAATATTGGTCTAGCAACCAAGATCAAAGAAGCTCCTTTGATATTCGTTCGAAGTGTGGATACCGCTAGAGGGTGAAAATCATCATCTTCAAAGTTCGTGTTCAAGCTTTGTGATCGTGATCAAGTCTTCAAATCTCCACCAAAGACCAAGAGAAAATTTGATAGCCATCAAGGGTTAGTTTTTCCTTTATTCATCATGTTGTATTTGATTTAATCATATGAACGGATCCATGGCTTTGGGTTTCTTAAAATTTTAATTGCTAAATTCCGCTGCGCATGTTTGATCGAAACCCAACACAATAATCGTTTCTCCCCCCCCCCTTGAATGATCAGCAAGGGGTTCAATTTATAGGGGCTGATAGTGCCCAAAGTAGCCGTACGGCTCATGTTGGCGACCTTCTGGATTTTTCAATATTTTAATTCCAGAACAGTCCATGTGTCCATATTGTATCCTAGTGAGGTCTTGGCCTATCAGATTTATCCCTGAATGGTGCCTAGAATTCCTCTAAGTTGGTCAAATTCAGATTGGGGTACTTACAGTAACCGGTGTGGACAGTGGTTTGCGGGCCTTTTGAGTGGATTGTGCTTGGGGTTTTATAGGAGGCGTGCCATGGGAGATGTTGGACTTGGGATGAGGTGGAGTGAGAAGGATTTGGGTGTGAGGCTCATTTTGGATGATGGCGCGTTGGGGCGAAGGAATGGGGGTCTCGGTATTTTTGTAAGATGGAGGGGACGGAACTTGGTTGCAATTTGGAGGTTGGGTGATTTCGACCTCTTCTTCATGGTCAGTAACCTCAATGAAGGACCCATCAGTCTGAAACAAAACCTTAATACCCTTCTGTCCCATTGACTCGACAAACTGATTCCATGCCTTTTCGTGGCTTTTCCTGGTAACCTCTTCCCGAGCCCTGGCGGCTTCTAAAGCTCGAAGCAACTCTTCTTTGGTTGAACTATCCTGACTGTCTGCGGAATCACTTTCCCAACTACTTTCCTCTGAGCTGGTCATTCCGAGGTACCGGAGTGGAGAAGTTGTAGCGACTGAGGAACTTTCTGACCCCACACGCACTAGGCGGCGACATGATGCTCTCTTCTACTTTATTTGAGCCACGGGGGAGAAAAAGGGTAGTTTAGGCTCGGGTGAACACTGGGTGAATGCTTGGGCCAAAGACACACGTGTCTCTATTTGGGATATTTGACCGGGCCGAAGTTGCCTACGTTCCCCTCACCACGAGGGAGGGGGTCCCACGCGATGAGAGGCTCAGGTCACCGTAGTTCGAACGGGTTTAGAATTCTGAGAGAAAAAAACGAACATGACTGGCTTATTGGAGGATAACGGGGATCCATCCAAAGACTCTAGGGTCTTCACGGGGAATCTTATGGGGGACCTAGGGGACAACGCCTAGGGTTCCAACGGGAATCTTAACCGGGGTACCTAGGGGACAACGCCTAGGGTTCTAACGGGAATCTTAACGGGGGGACCTAGGGGACAACGCCTAGGGGTTTAACGGAGGTTTTAGAAGATAACGGGGATCCATCCAGATTTTGACGGGTGCATCAAGGACTTAACGGGTTTCTAGGGGACTATGCCTAGGGGTCTTGGAGGATAACGGGGATCCATCCAAAAACTTAACTGACTTCCTAGGGGACTATTCCTAGGGATTTCACGGGAATTTTGGAGGATAACGGGGATCCATCCAAAGATTAACGGGTGCCTCGGAGATCTTCCAAGGACTTAACGGGTTCCTAGGGGACAATGCCTAGGGATTTAATGGGAGTCTTGGAGGATAACGGGGATCCATCCAAAGATTAACGGGTGCCTCGGAGATCTTCCAAGGACTTAACGGGTTCCCAGGCGACAACGCCTAGAGATTTAACGGGAGTCTTGGAGGATAACGGGGATCCATCCAAAGATTAACGGGTGCCTCGGAAATTTTCTAAAGACTTAACGGGTTCCTAGGGGACAATGGCTAGGGATTTGACGGGAGTCTTAGAGGATAACGGGGATCCATCTAAAGATTAACGGGACAACGCAAGAAAGCAATAAGAAGTAAAAACGGAGCAAATTTATGCAAGGCGCAATTATTTATTCATTCAAGTTTACTTAAAACGTATCTTTATTCCTAAATGGTTTGGAAAAGATTTCTCTTCGTTTTCTCAACTACTCTAATTCCTGGATCAGTGGAGGCCATCACTATGCCTATAGACCCCTCGTTTTTCACCTGTATTACACCCTCCCAAGGACAGACTATCCCGGGCGAGGGTCCTATAGGGCACGCACCTTCCACCAACCAAAAGAACCAAACCTAGTGTCTAGTGCGTCACAAAGTTCCAATGCGCGGGCCATTCTTATCATAGCTAAGCCCCGGTTAAGGATAAGATTGACTTAACGCCTTAACAAAATGACCTCATTTTAATGAGGGATCTCGGACCTTAGCCTTGGGCTTAAAGATGATTAGGATGGGTCAAGCATTAGAGCTTAATTACGCGGTGTCAACCTATCCTTAATACATGACTTCGGTTAATTATGGTTGGAATTAACACATAAGTCAAGGACCGGGTCAGAGATGACCTTGGTCACACTTGCTTTCACAAGGAGTCATGACTCGGGCGTTAACTTAGCCATAACCAACTTTGGGCACGTATTAGGGACGTGATGACGTGAGCTAGACCAAAAACCAACCAAGGTCACGGTATTTGTGTGTCACGGACATGTGTGGTTGACTCGGCTCGGAAGGGGAGGTGGAATGGACCCGTGCGCGCGAGAAAAGCACAAGAGCACTAATCAAGCTGCATCGTGGCATCCATCCCAGGTTTAAAGGGTTTTTGGAACATGCACAAGGTCAAGTGCGCGTTGTGTGAAGCCTTCTATGTTCCCTTTTGAGTCAAAATAGAAATTTTCGGTCCGTTTTAATACCATGAGCATTACATGAGCAATTATATGAACAATTATGATGAACAAGTATGATGAACAAGCAATTTTCACAAGCAAGTAAACAAGCATATTAACAAGCAAGAATCAAAATTTGTACATGAAAAGATTGTGCACAACTGTAAGTACCCCGATCCGGATCACTATCCTTAAAATTATCAAATTATAAAGCTAAGGGGTAATTTGGGAATAATTTGGAATAAAAATGGAAAAATCCGAAAACTCGCCAGTGTGTGCCGTACGGATGGTTTAGGCACGGGAAAGCCCAATCCGTACGGATGGTTTGGGTGTCATCAGTCCACTTGTGTCACTCACCCACCCCCTTTCTTGTCCCTTGGGCCGAAGCCCATTACTCCCTCACCTTGTGCCTAGCCCAACCAATTCCCTTGCCTAGCCAAAGCCCACCAAGATGACACAATTTCTAGCCCATTATTGTGCACAAAAATGATCCAATAATCAAATCAAGACCCTATTCCCCCTATAAATAGAGAGGTCATCCTCTCTCATTTGGACAAGAATTCTCAAGTAAAGTTACTCCCTAAAATTGTTCTCTCTCTACAAAATTAAGTGTTGGTCTTTGTGAAAGATTGTGGCTTACTTTAGATGATGGTGAAGAACTACCAAGAGTAGCATCCCTCTCATCTTTAGTCCCATTTAATCAAAAATACACAATGATCCATCCATGTTTTAGTGAAAATCTTGGAGTCTATGATCTTTAAGTGAAAAAAGAAGCAAACTTGGGTCAATCAATTAATGATTTACCCCAATCTTGCTTAAAGGTTGAATCTTTATCCTATTGTCATCTTCATCTTCATCTCAACTCTATTTATCTTTGTTAATCATATTACTTGTTCTTGTTTATATTCTTGTAAGACTTGTCCTCTCAAGCAAATTTATATTCTTGCAAGACTTGTCCATTTCAAGCACTATATATATATGTATTATACAAGTCTTGTCTTCTCAAGCTATATATTATGATTATATATGTATATTGGAACCAAATTATGAGGTGATTCAAGGTTCCCTTCATGCCTAGTGTGTGATTATGGGATAAAACCTAAGGATGATCATGGTTTGTTAAATGTCATTTTGATTTTGTTCTTGTTTGGCCATGAGAGGCATGATTGGGTGATAAAGTTTCAATCTTTATCATCCCAAACATGACTTAGCCATAAAATCACCAATTATTAGACATAAAGATCCAATCTTTATGTTATATTTTTGTCCCTAAAGGTGTAATCTTGCACAATAAGTCCATTTTGATGGTAAAGTTTCAATCTTTACTCATCAAATGGCCATTTTGCCCAAAGGGCATGTTCATCAACTTTTCTCAAAATTTCCCCAATGATTGTCTTGATCACACCCAAAACCTTTGTTTTTGATGTCCAACTAGTGATCAATGACATAGGGATGATTTAATCCATGTTTTTGTTAAAGAAAATAACTGAAAAATAATCATTTCAGTCCAGTTTCAGCAAGAACACTCTGTTTTGCCTGAAACTGGATAGTTTTCTGATGAATCTGTAAAAAACCCCGGGACGGCCAAACGAGCCGTACGGATGGTTTAAACCATCCATACGGCTAGTTTGGAAAGGGAGCACTTTTTTCCAGTTTTGCCCATTTTCTGTTAAACTATTTGCAAAGTAACCCCTTTTATTAAGTTTTTAACTGGTTTTGTCAACAGGTCAGTTTCTCCCATTTTCAAACAAACACACACACACACTTGCACATTTTGGTTAACAAACTTAGGGAGACTCGGCTTTGTCCGAGGCGACTTGGGTGACGTGAAACTCTTCCCAAGTCGTAACCTGACCTCCGAACTCATAAATCTCTAACCATTTTCATTTGTTGGGTTAAAAGTTAACAAATGTGGCGACTCCGTTAAATTTGGCCAGTTCCCGTGTTTGGCGTTTCGCCCCATACTCATCGCGTTTCCGCGCGGGGCGGGATCCTTACAGTGGCGACTCCGCTGGGGAATAAGGTGCTTGCATACCTCTTTTAGAAGATTTGGAGGCACTTTTGTGTGGGTCAAACTCCCGCCCCCGTTAGTTGACTTTGTGCATGTTTTGTGTGTATTTTATGTTTCTGTTTTAACTTCTGTGAATAAGACTGTTCTGGAAATGCAATAAACCGGGGCTTGATGATCAGAAGCTGGGAATTTGCAAAAAATGATGAATCTCTTGATCTAGCCGTACGGCTAGTTTGTCCGGGCCCACAGAATGTTTCAAGTTAACAATTTTGTGCAGGACAGAAACATTCTGATTGTCCCCTTGCCTCTTCTGGTCCAGGTTCCGATTTACAGCCTTGCTTGTGCACATTTACCTTCTTTCTTTTAGCCAAAAAATGGATTTTCAAAGTTTGGTTATGTGCAATTTTTTTGGACACAAAATTGGGTTTTCAAAACCTCCTTGTGCATAACCCGTTTTCAAAAAATGTTTGGTCTTCAAACTTTCTTGTTGTGCACAAAATTTTTTGTACAAATGTTTTCCAAAAGGTTGTTGTTCTTGTTGTAAAGATTTCAGTTTCAAAAACCTTTGGTTGTGCATAGTGTAGATACCCCGATCTCGCACCCCTTATCAAACCCTTTTTGAATGGTCTAAACCCTAAAATTGACCTAAGCCCAGATTCGGCTATGCGGGAGTTCTGTGAGCCTTATCAGTGAATCAAATGGATTAACGGACTTCAAATTCATGATCAAAGCGAAAAAACGAGTAAACAAGCATGTACTTTAATTTTTGAGGTGCGGGGCCCGAAACAGGGCCCGCACCCTTAGAACTGCTCGTTATTATCCATTCTGTGCATTAAAAAATATATTATTGTCATTCCTTTCTCATTAACATATTTCAGATAGATGTACGTGACCACAAGATTATTTCAAGCAACTTCCATGTTGGGACCGCGGACAACCGGGCACCGTTGTGCGCACACTCGGACAAAACTTGGACTGTTGCGGAACCAATACCGGAGCAGGAATTGTGATCATCTACGTTGAAAATTCAAGGCATAAATGATGATGACCAACCACCATCCAACTAATGGCAGCAAGTAGATGGCCAATCAAGTAGGCCATGGTCCAATCAGAGCGCGACACGTGGCAAAACCAGATCCCCCTGGCAGCCAGTCTAAGCCGTACGGCTGGTTTGGGAGGTTCAGACAGCAGTTTGTTCTTCAGAAACTTGGCCACAAAAGTCTTGATTTTGATCATTCCGAGCTGCAAATGGACGGGGTAGCCACCCCCTAAACTTACTCCTAAGCCTAGCAAGCGTGGCCTAAGGTCATTTCCCACTTCCGTCCTCCATATACTTACCTCCCTCATCCATTTTATCATAAGGAGAACACACAAGACTTCATACAATTCATCCACTCTCTCTCAACTCTCTTGTGAGTGAAAGATCCTTCAAACCTCAGTCCCTAAGCCACCACTACACCACCACACAACCACCTTAAACACACACCAATAACAAGCAAGCAAACTCACTCAAACTCCCATTCAAACACAAGGCAAACACCTTAAAAGAAAAGCAACAAAAAAGTCTTCCCTTGGAAGCAAAGGAAGCACAAATCATCCCTTTTTATATGTAAGTTCTTGCAATGTAACCATTTATTTAGTTTGCTTGAGGTCTAGCCACATGTTGAGCTAGACCTCCATATGTACAAACATTGTGTTCAATCTATGTTCTCCCCTATGTTTCTCTCATGTTTACCATCATGAAATCTGAGCTATAAGCATCAATTAATGTTGTTTGATGTTTTTAACATGTATATCTATGTATTCACAAAGTTTCATGTTCATATCATGTCATTTGGGTGAGTTTTCATGATTGTTTTCATGCCTTGTATGGATTTCCAGTAATCTGTAAGCTGTACCTTTCTGTCTTGTTGCTCTCTTCTTGCATAGAAAACGTGGATTTTTGTCTTAGACCACAAAATAGATTTTGTCCCAGACAAAGAGAGGAAAATTATCATGTAAATATTATATTTTTACCGTGAGTATAAGCTTCTCTTTCCATTTATTGTTTAGACTCTTAATCTGCAGATTTGTGTTTGTTCATCTCTGACATGAAAAATTCAGAGATATTTTTCATGACTTAAACTTGCTTGATGGCTTTGAAAGTTTCCATATATAAACTTTGATATGTTAGGAATAACTTTCATGTTTAGTGTTTCCCATGATTTACCCGTTTTCATGATGCACGAAGTGGATCTTTTGTGGAAGTATGAATATATGTCAGATTAGGCTGTTGAAAGTATGATCTTACATGACTTATTTGGACAGCATAACATGCCCCTAAAATCAGAGTAAAAATCATGGTCGATACTTGATGTGTTAGGAACTTTTATTGACCTTGTCTTTCCAGATTGAGCAAGTGTAAGAACAGGTACAAGAAGAAGGGATGGACAGCAGTCCCTAAAATACTTGGGGACGGAGTTTCGACATTTATTTGATGCGGGATTTGTTTCCCTTTTTGTTCACCATTGTAAACATTAATCCCCACCCCTCTTTGTGTTTCCTTTACTGGATGTGAATGCTAAATCATTTTCAAAACCAAGTGAGAGTCCACCCAAACCGACTCTCATTTGTGAATTAAAAGCAAACATACCTAGAATAGGAAGACTCCTATGTATATTAAATCACCATTTTTGTTAGGGCATAAATCAAGGTAAAAAGGCATAAAATGAATCTAAGTGGCATGCATTCTAGAGACCATCACGGGTGAGGAGAGTGCCTAACCCCTTCTCTTCTCGTAACATAGCCCCCGAACCCACTTTCTCAAACAAAAGGTTTTATCTTCGTTTTTCCTAAAATAAAATGAGGGGGCGACTCTTGACTGTTTTGATTCCATCGAGAGGAAACCATTGTGTGGGAACCGAGCGCATTTCCAAAAGCGCATTTGCACGAAACGGACCCGAATCGCCCTCGCGGGACGATCATTTCGGTGCGGTTTGTCTTCGAGCGCGGGCTCTCACAGTGGCGACTCCGCTGGGGATTATTATCTAAGTGGGCTAGACTCAAATTTTTTGCATGCCATGCATCTTGTGCCTTATCTTGTTTGTATATATTTATGCCCTAACCTTTGTTTTGTAGGGACATTTTATTTACCTTGTTTGTGTGTACATATGCGTGGTGAACCCTTTAATTGAAAAAACAAAAAAAATATGAAAAAAAACAAGAAAGATTTTCTTTTTCTTTCTTGATTTAAAAAAAAAAATCATTTTCAAAAAATAGATACCTCACACACATGCACGTTTTGAAAATAACGTCTCTTAGAACCGTACAAACCCGAGAAGGTAACCCGAGGGTATAAGGGAGCTCATCGACTTCCCTCTAGGGCCCGCGGTGTACATTCTCACCCCAAAGCGCGCCTACTTGTCGTTGCAATGGGTGTAAGCCAATCTATCCCATTGCCAAGCCACGATGTCCATGTTTTCAAAAATGACACGTCCTAGACTTCATGCCGGTTTTTGTCTAGCCATTTCTCTTCAATCATATGAGTTCCCAAAATAAAGGTTATAATCGACCTCAATTGTGGATATCATGTGGAATTCTTGGATTGACTTGAAATTGCCAAGACCCTCCCTTAGACCGTAACCGAATGGTGGATCCCCGAAAGAGTATAGGCCCTTCGCTAGGGGCTTGGACGGCCAATAGTACAGGTGAAAAACGTTGGTCCTATACTTTGGAGACGGTATCCACTATTCCAGGATTTCATGCGAAACGTGTCAAAACGAAGCAAGGTGCTTGTCCGGCATTCATAGGTTTGTGCATTGCTTGCGCTTCAAATTTTGAAAAAAAATAAAATAAAAAAAAATTAGCTTCCTTTGTACATAAATCTTCATTTCCTAGAAAATCTAAAATAGGTTTTCTTTTTCATCCGTCTTGTAGAGGGAGAATTCTTCTTATTCTCTAGCGCGACATTCAAGGTCTGTTTCAAGCATCGATTTGATCAAATCTCTACTCCGGTCTTCACCCTCAATAATGGCCAACAAAGGACATACATCATCAAACTCAACTGAGGGCTCGTCCGACTTTGAGCCAGGTTATGCAATGGATCAATGGTTAGGGAAGCAAATGACAGCCCAGACAGAGTACATGAAGAGTATCTTCCAAGGGCATCAAGAGGAAATGATAGGCCGTATGACAGCCCTCTTGTAGAATGAAGGCCACATGGGACTCAAGGACTCCCATTCACTTGTTGTTCCAAAAGCCATGGAATCCCGTGTTCAACCACAAGAAATAGTCACCTTTCCCAAAGATGGAGCCTCTCACCAAGTACCATACACTTGTTCAAACCCCACTCAAGACACCATCCCAACTTTTACCTCTTTCCTTGAGATGGCCCAACACGTTGATACCAAAACCCACTCCTCGTACCTTGGCTTTGGGAAGTCCTCAATGGAAAATGCAAAGTGTATGACCGAGTTTGAACATGATACAAAGTCTTGGTTCTCATGGTCTCGCAACCAAAACTTAAATTTCAAGAATACTCCCCAGATTCTGGTATTTGCTCCAAGGAGGGATAAGTTTAGTTTGAGGAGGTTTAGCCTCCATGATAGGCATTTTGATGAGCTTGATGCTCCAATGATAACGGTTTCCATGACCTCATGAACAAAGGCTTTCTGAAACCGATGGAAGGATACAAGCCACTGAACAACCTACCCAAGCGATGGGAGTCTACTGCCTACTGCCAGTATCATCAATCAAATGGCCATGACACCAACAATTGTTTCTCTCTTCGGCATGCCATCCAAAGCCTCATCGATGAAGAGGTCATAGAGAAGCCCACATCAGCAGCAAATCGGGTGTTTGATAACTTCGGTGCCCCCATGTCTAAAATCTTGCGTGTTTTGGTTGCTCACGGACTTTTGAAACCAATGGAGAAATATCGATCACCCCAGCCATTGCCTAAAGGTTGGGATGCCCTGGAGTACCGCAAATACCACCGATATCTGGGACATGATACAGATTCGTGCTGGTCTCTTAAGAATGCAATTCAGAACCTCATCGATAACGAGGCGGTTGCTAAAACCTCAGACCTGATTTTGATATGGGAATGTTTTTTCCTTGGGGCTCATTGACTCCTGAGACCACTACTTTTCACTCTGACGGCGTAGGTAATAAACGGACAGGCTTTTGGTTTGCTAGTTTGCAAGGCTGCAACACTTTTGGAGATTTCTAGCTTCCAGTGCCTAGATCTCTTTTTGCTTGTGACTGGGCTCACCGCCCCTACTCCTAATCCTGTCCCTTTTGCGTATCGCTTAGTAATGTGCTCACACATCTTCTTTGTCTTCTAAGTCTAAGAGTGTGTTGTCTTCGTGCTTTTATTTTATTGCTTGTCCTGTAAAATAGTCGTTTCAGTGAATGAATTTTCGTTATTATCAAATGCCTTTTGAATCATAAAGCTTAAAATGAATCTCACTTAATTAAAAGCAATTAATGAGATCTGAACAAATTTTAAATTGTGATTAATTGAGATGGGAACTAGGGCCGAAGGCAATCAACGAAGCTCACGAAGGCAATCGACAAAGTCACCCGACGAACAAAGATTTCAGGGTGCAATCAAGGGCATGATCAGAGAAGCCAATCAAATAGAAAAGGGTGAAGATATCACGCAATTGCAAGTGTCGACGATTTTCTTTTAATGTATGATGCATTGTAAATTTTCGCATTTTGTAAATTTGTATCTTGTAAAATTGTTATGTTTCAGAAGCAATGATGTTTCTTCTTGAGTGGAAAAAAAAAAAAAAAAAAGAACCAAAAAAAAACAAAAAATTGAGAGCAAAAAAAAAGGGGGAGGTCAAAAAAAAAAAAAAAAAAAAAAAGAAGAAGAAACATCAGTTATTTATTCTTGCATATATTTCATTCGCTTTATTGTTTAATTCAATTGTTTCAGAAAGGATATCACGACACTTCAATTTCATGTGTGTGCCTTCAACAACGGCAGTTGACAATTCATACTGAAGACTTCACCGCTCGTTGCACAAAGACAAGACATGGACCGAAGTTCCAACAATCTCATGTGACATCATCAATTTCAAGGAGCACCGCGCATGTGAGGCCAATCTGCACTAAAGAAGATCTCGATCTTTCAACTTTGGGCAAAGTACCATCAACGACGACAACTGGTGACTTATGTTGGAGACCAACGTGCTCTACCACCCCCTTACACTGAGGGGGCCCAAGAACCAAAAAAATCGTGCAGCCTCCAATGGTGTGATCAATATCAAGAAGAAGAGACAACGATGAAGGCCTCTCACCAAATGAGGTCAAACAGCGGCGCGAATCACAATGTTTGCCCAACGATGTTCTCATGTCAATTTGTCGCGGTCTAATTTAAGTCCAAATGATTTGTCCATAATTATTGATTTAAAGGCATTTGAAAGATAACGTAAGTTTAAGTCTTGAGTCTTTGATTTCGATCTGTGAGCATGCATATGTTTCTCGAGTCTAGGGGCTTCCCCCTACTCTCGTCCTTCCATCATCTAATTTCTGCGCAAACACGATGTCGGAGATCCCACTGGAAGTTCCCTTTGCTTCCACAAAATACTGGCCTCGTGCCTTCCCCTGCCAACTCCTGGAAGCTGTCACAGCAAAAGAAACAAAGGAATGCTATTCTTTATATCTCAGAATCTCAAATGCCAGCAAGAAATGTCGAATTAATGAACACCAAACTGGGGCTGCATGTCAGAGTTTTGGATTTTGTTTCATGAGCAATGATGTGGTTGCATAACAATATGATTTGTTGAGAATGGTTTCTCTAGGTAACATGGAAATTCAGATGGCAAAATGCTAGGGTACAAGACAACTCTCATTGACAGTTGATCCTTTGAAGGGACTCAGAAATGCAAAGAGTAACTTTTGAGAATCATCATCAGTTTCAGTAACTCTCGAGATCGAGGATATCAAGGATGTGGGACAACTCTCATATACAGTTAGGTCCCTTATGGGTGGATCATCAGAACACAGCGCCATCTCAGATTGATAGTATGGCCCGCAAAGCTCAAAGCTCATTTCTTCGGCAACATCAGGATTGTGTCCCGCCGAACAACTCTCAAAGACTGTTGATTCCTCAAAGAAGGAGTATTGAAGGTCAGAACACGTGAATTATGATCAAAAGCAAAGCATCGAATGTGGGATGACTCTCATAGACAGTCGGACCCTTAATGTGGGAATCAATAGAAACAAAGTGCCATCTCGGATTGATAGTATCACCCGCAAAGCTCAAAGTTCATTTCTTCGGCAACATCAGGATTGTGTCCCGCCGAACAACTCTCAAAGACTGTTGATTCCTCAAAGAAGGTGTATTGAAGGTTAGAACACGTGAATTATGATCAGAAGCAAAGCATCGAATGTGGGATGACTCTCATAGACAGTCGGACCCTTAATGTGGGAATCAATAGAAACAAAGTGCCACCTCGGATTGTCAGTATGGCCCGCAAAGCTCAAAGCTCTTTCTTTAGCAACATTGGGATTGTGTCCCGCCGAACAACTCTCAAAGACAGTTGACTCCCTACCGATTGGGTATTGCATGTCAGAAATTGTGAATTGCCTCAGACAGAGAAGCATTGAATGATTGAACAACTCTCAAAGACAGTTGACTCCCTACCGATTGGGTATCGCATGTCAGAAATTGTGAATTGCCTCCGACAGAGAAGCATCGAATGATTGAACAACTCTCAAAGATAGTTGACTCCTTACCGATTGGGTATCGCATGTCAGAAATTGTGAATTGCCTCCGACAGAGAAGCATCGAATGATTGAACAACTCTCAAAGACAGTTGACTCCCTACTGATTGGGTATCGCATGTCAGGAATTGTGAATTACCTCAGAGAGAGAAGCATCGAATGATTGAACAACTCTCAAAGACAATTGACTCCCTACTGATTGGGTATCGCATGGCAGAAATTGTGAATTGCCTCCGACAGAGAAGCATCGAATGATTGAACAACTCTCAAAGACAGTTGACTCCCTACCGATTGGGTATCGCATGTCAGGAATTGTGAATTACCTCAGAGAGAGAAGCATCGAATGATTGAACAACTCTCAAAGACAGTTGACTCCCTACCGATTGGGTATCGCATGGAGAAATTGTGAAGTGCCTCCGACAGCGAGACATCGAACATTTGAATAACTCTCAATGACAGTTAGAGCCCCCAATCCAAAACATGAAGTGGTCTCGATATGACAGTTTGGATCAATATGAGATTCACCCTTCATGTAAAACAAGAGCTTCATATGCCAGATTCAGGGGCTTGTCCTATAACATGACTGGGGCTTCCGTAGCCAACATCTGAGGTTGGTCTTTGAGTGACACTGGGGCTTCACCAGCAAGAAGGTTGGGGGTTGGTATCAGAAAGAACAAATGGGGCTTCTTCAGCCGGCGACTGGGGCTGACCCAACCATAGCATCCGGAGATATACCGTTGAGTAGTCTTGATCAAATGGGTGTTCGGAATTGACCTTTTGAGTGTTCGCGCTAGGCTTTCGGCTTTGCTTCACCATGCACATCTCCATATTCCTCATTTTCGCAAAAATGCAAAAGTAACAATAAAGTGCACAATCCATTTCATTCATGATTCTCCCTCTATTCATTCATAAACTTTCAGTCATTAATTGATAAAAAGCAAAGTTTGAGATGCGAGCCACGCACATGTGTCAAAAAAAAAAAAGGAAAATCAAGTGCAAAAAAATTCATCCTGCAAGAAAAGTGAAATTTGGCTTTCATCCATCAAAGGCAAATGGTTGAAAAATGAAAAGAGAATGTATTCTTGTCTCAATGTTTCTCTGAATCTCTCGATCTTAAAGATTTCAATCCATGTATGTGTTCTAAAACTTTTGTTGCACATGAATGACACTCTCGAGCACATTAACGTCGAAGATATATTCTGCTTGCTCTTGAAAATCTCTTGCAGGTACACATCATCCATTCAACCACATCATGGTCCTCACAAGAAGGATCCTCGATGAAGTCGACGCTCATGTTTCTGCATATGGAATGAAATTTCCTAATGCCCTTTCTGCAAAATCAGTTCGAGTTGCCAAGTCGAACTACGTTGGTCTGATTCTCGAAAGAGATACGTAGGCAGCTTGAATTTTCAGGCACGACCACATACTTGCAAAAAATCTTATGCAGGTACGAAGTTGACATCACAACGAACCATATCATGGTCTTCAACAAAAAGTTCCTCGTCAACATCAATGCTCAGGAAATGAGATTTCCCAATGGCTTTTTGAAAAATAACTTGTTCGAGTTGATAAAGTCGAACTACATTGGTCTGATTCTCGAAAGAGATACGTAGGCAGCTTGAATTTTCAGGCACGACCACATACTTGCAAAAAATCTTATGCAGGTACGAAGTTGACATCACAACGAACCACATCATGGTCTTCAACAAAAAGTTCCTCGTCAACATCAATGCTCAGGAAATGAGATTTCCCAATGGCTTTTTGAAAAATAACTTGTTCGAGTTGATAAAGTCGAACTACGTTGGTCTGATTCTCGAAAGAGATACATAGGCAGCTTGAATTTTCAGGCACGACCACATAATTGCAAAAAATCTTATGCAGGTACGAAGTTGACATCACAACGAACCACATCATGGTCTTCAACAAAAAGTTCCTCGTCAACATCAATGCTCAGGAAATGAGATTTCCTAATGGATTTTTGAAAAATAACTTGTTTGAGTTGATAAAGCTGAACTACGCCGGTCTGATTCTCGAAAGAGATACGTAGGCAGCTTGAATATTCAGGCACGACCACATAGTTGCAAAAAATCTTATGCAGGTATGAAGCTGGAACCACACAACGAATCACACCTTGGTTTCACAAAGAGGTTGCTCATTGCAAGCAATTGAAATCCCACAACAGGGGCAAAGCCACAGAGGCAAGCATTGGAACGGATTGAAGCCCCGCATGCTTAATCCATCAAAAAAAAAAATCACTGAGGTTTGCAGTTATCATTTCATGTCATCTCATCATGGTTAAACATGCCCTAACATCTCCATGTCATAGTCATTTCATCAGGCCACAATCTCTATGCTCAACATCATGCCATAGTCATTGTCATGCTATGGTCATGGCCATGCCATAATCACGGTTACATCCATGATCATTATCATGCCTCAATCATTGCCATGTCATCTCATGATTTGATGTCGTTCACTGCACACACTAAGTCAAAAGATTAGTGTCTCAAATTCAAAATGAAAATAAACTTGTGCTTAAGGAGAATCGCTCAAATTTTACATGTGCAAATCATATTTGCCACTACATGCAAAGCTAACTTGCAGGTTCTAACATACAAAGTTGATCTTGTCATATCTCCTGATATACGTGAGACTTCGATCAAGGATGAAAGATTCCAGCCCGACATCCATTGCAAAGAGGTGTAGAAACTCCAGAAGCGGAGAAACTTGATTGTGAAATAATCGAAAACCCTTTTAGGGTAAACAGGGATCCAAAGTGAGGTTGCGGCACTCAAAACAGTGCCGATGGGTCATGCAAAGCAATGTTTCAGCAACTCCAGAAGCGGAGAAACTTGATTGTGAAATAATCAAAAACTCTTTTAGGTTGAACAGGGATCCAAAACGATGTTGCAGCACCCAAAACAGTACCGATGGATCATGCGAAGCGATGGTTCATTGCTTGATAAAGCACAAAAATCTCATCACACAGCAACTCAAAAGCCGAAGAATTTGGGACATAGCTCAGAATGAAGCGTATCCTTTGTTGAATGTTTTCTAAATTGTCAATACCTTTTGGTCTTCTCTTGATGTTGAGTCGTACCTCCCTTTGAGCGGCGCGAAGCGCCCGACCTTTGATTAAATTGGTCCCCTTGATCTGTTTGACTCGAAGCGTCCGACTTTCGATAAGTCTTTGTTATTCCCCTTGGTCTTCTCTTGATGTTGAGTCGTACCTCCCTTTCAAAAGCGCAAGGCGCTCGACCTTTGATTGAATTGGTCCCCTTGATCTGATTGGCGCGAAACGTCTGACCTTTGATTGGTCATTGATCTTCCCCCTGGTAGTCTTCTGATTTTAAGACGTACCCCTTTACTCGGATTTTACCTCGCGTCAATCCTCGAGTCATGTTGAACTTAAACCTTCTCTTAAATGTTGAGTCGGTTCCCCCCTGAACTACGATTGGTCTGATTCTCAAAAGAGATACGTAGGTAAACCGGAAACCCGGTACCGACCATTGTTTGTCACTAGTTTGATTGCTTGTTTGAATCAGAACTACGACTCGACTTGATTCCCATGGAGGGATACGTAGGCAGTTCACCCGGTGAACTCAGTCGCCCGTTTTTGCAATTTATCGGTCGAAGACCGATCCCCAGAGTCAGATGCGACTCACCTCGATGATGAATTAGGTCATCTCCTGGATTCTGAGATGTACCCCCCCGCTCCGATTGTACCTTGCGTCAATCCTTGAGTATTGTTGTTCCACCTTGGTCTTCTCGCCTGCCCGAGTTGTACCTCCCCCGAACTACGTTTTGACTTGATTCCCATGGAGGGATACGTAGGCAGTTCACCCCGGTGAACTCAGTCACCCGTTCTCATAAATATTTTCTCATGTCGATTTTCTCCCCAGCAAAGAGACCACACATCTCAATGCAGTCCCCAGCAAAGAGACAACACATCTCAATGCTCCCCCCCAAAAATTTCTTGTTTTTTAATAAACCTGAACTACGATTGGTCTGATTCTCGAAAGAGATACGTACGTAAACCGGAAACCTGGTACCGACCATTGTTTGTCGCTAGTTTGATTGCTTGTTTGAGTTAGAACTACGGAGGCTTGATTCTCGAAAGAGATACGTAGGAAGTCCTACTTTGAACCCAGCCGTTACACCCTAGACGAGATCGTTTGTCTCTTAGTAAATCGTAGAATCCCCTTTACATTACAAGGAGATTCGACGAGGGGCTCTGTAGATACCCCGATCTCGCACCCCTTATCAAATCGTTTTTGAATGGTCTAAACCCTAAAATTGACCTAAGCCCAGATTCGGCTATACGGGAGTTCTGTGAGCCTTATCAGTGCATCGAATGGATTAACGGACTTCAAATTCATGATCAAAGCAAAAAAACGAGTAAACAAGCATGTACTTTAATTTTTGAGGTGCGGGGCCCGAAACGGGGCCCGCACCCTTAGAACTGCTCGTTATTATCCATTCTGTGCATTAAAAAAATATATTACTGTCATTCCTTGCTCATTAACATATTTCAGATAGATGTACGTGACCACAAGATTATTTCAAGCAACTTCCATGTTGGGACCGCGGACAACCGGGACACCGTTGTGCGCACACTCGGACAAAACTTGGACTGTTGCGGAACCAATACCGGAGCAGGAATTGTGATCATCTACGTTGAAAATTCAAGGCATAAATGATGATGACCAACCACCATCCAGCTAATGGCAGCAAGTAGATGGCCAATCAAGTAGGCCATGGTCCAATCAGAGCGCGACACGTGGCAAAACCAGATCCCCCTGGCAGCCAGTCCAAGCCGTACGGCTGGTTTGGGAGGTTCAGACAGCAGTTTGTTCTTCAGCAACTTGGCCACAAAAGTCTTGATTTTGATCATTCCCAGCTGCAAATGGACGGGGTATCCACCCCCTAAACTGACTCCTAAGCCTAGCAAGGGTTGCCTAAGGTCATTTCCCACCTCCCTCCTCCATATACTTACCTCCCTCATCCATCTTATCATAAGGAGAACACACAAGACTTCATACAATTCATCCACTCTCTCTCAACTCTCTTGTGAGTGAAAGATCCTTCAAACCTCAGTCCCTAAGCCACCACTACACCACCACACAACCACCTTAAACACACACCAAAAACAAGCAAGCAAACTCACTCAAACTCCCATTCAAACACAAGGCAAACACCTTAAAAGAAAAGCAACAAAAAAGTCTTCCCTTGGAAGCAAAGGAAGCACAAATCATCCCTTTTTATATGTAAGTTCTTGCAATGTAACCATTTAGTTAGTTTGCTTGAGGTCTAGCCACATGTTGAGCTAGACCTCCATATGTACAAACATTGTGTTCAATCTATGTTCTCCCCTATGTTTCTCTCATGTTGACCATCATGAAATCTGAGCTATAAGCATCAATGAATGTTGTTTGATGTTTTTAACATGTATATCTATGTATGAACAAAGTTTCATGTTCATATCATGTCATTTGGGTGAGTTTTCATGATTGTTTTCATGCCTTGTATGGATTTCCAGTAATCTGTAAGCTGTACCTTTCTGTCTTGTTGCTCTCTTCTTGCATAGAAAACGTGGATTTTGGTCTTAGACCACAAAATAGATTTTGTTCCAGACAAACAGAGGAAAATGATCATGTAAATAGTATATTTTTCCCGTGAGTAGAAGCTGCTCTTTCCATTTATTGTTTAGACTCTTAATCTGCAGATTTGTGTTTGTTCATCTCTGACATGAAAAAGTCAGAGATGTTTTTCATGACTTAAACTTTCTTGATGGATTTTAAAGTTTCCAGATATAAACTTCGATATGTTAGGAACAAATTTCATGTTTAGTGTTTCCCATGATTTACCCGTTTTCATGATGCACGAAGTGGATCTTTTTGGAAGTATGAATATCTGTCAGATTAGGCTGTTGAAAGTATGATCTTGCATGCCTTATTTGGACACCATAACATGCCCCTAAAATCAGAGTAAAAATAATGGTCGATACTTGATGTGTTAGGAACTTTTATTGACCTTGTCTTTCCAGATTGAGCAAGTGTAAGAACAGGTACAAGAAGAAGGGATGGACAGCAGTCCCTAAAATACTTGGGGACGGAGTTTGGACATTTATTTGATGCGGGATTTGTTTCCCTTTTTGTTCACCATTGTAAACATTAATCCCCACCCATCTTTGTGTTTCCTTTACTGGATGTGAATGCTAAATCATTTTCAAAACCAAGTGAGAGTCCACCCAAACCGACTCTCATTTGTGAATTAAAAGCAAACATACCTAGAATAGGAAAACTCCTATGTATATTAAATCACCATTTTTGTTAGGTCATAAATCAAGGTAAAAAGGCATAAAATGAATCTAAGTGGCATGCATTCTAGAGACCATCACAGGCGAGGAGAGTGCCTAACCCCTTCTCTTCTCGTAACTTAGCCCCCGAACCCACTTTCTCAAACAAAAGGTTTTATCTTCGTTTTTCCTAAAATAAAATGAGGTGGCGACTCTTGACTGCTTTGATTCCATCGAGAGGAAACCATTGTGTGGGAACCGAGCGCATTTCCAAAAGCGAATTTGCACGAAAGGGACCCGAATCGCCCTCGCGGGACGATCATTTCGGTGCGGTTTGTCTTCGAGCGCGGGCTCTCACACATAGCTTTCTCCATGTACAAAGCTTTGATTCTTGTTTGTTAATACACTTGTTTATTTACTTGTTCATTATACTTGTTCATACTTGCTCATATATTGCTCATGGTATTAAGACGGACCAAAAATCTCTATTATTGACTCAAAAGGGAACATAGAATGGCTTCACACGACGCGCACTTGACCTTGCACGTTCCAAATTCCCTTTAAACCCGGGATGGATGCCACGATGCAGCTCGTTGGGCGCTCTTGTTCCTTTCGATGCGCGCACGGGTCCATTCCACCTCCCCTTCCGAGCCGAGTCAACCACACATGTCCGTGACACACAAATACCGTGACTATGGTTGGTTTTTGGTCTAGTTCACATTACCACGTCCCTAATACATGTCCAAAGTTAATTGTGGC
Source organism: Campanula takesimana (assembly GCA_026119855.1). Taxonomy (NCBI): domain Eukaryota; kingdom Viridiplantae; phylum Streptophyta; class Magnoliopsida; order Asterales; family Campanulaceae; genus Campanula; species Campanula takesimana. The sequence goes on from JAOWBW010000021.1 coordinate 1,950,460, forward strand.
CAAGTTAACGCTCGAGTTGTGACTCCTTGATGTAATGCAAGCGTGGTCTAACCAGCCTTTAACTCGTTTGTTAATGATGACCACAATTAGTGAAGGTCATGTGCTAAGGATAGGGTAACACCGTGTCGTTAAGCCCTAATGTGCTAGTCATTTTAATCATCCTTAAGCCCATGGTCAAGAATTGAGACACCCCATTTAAAGTGGGGTCATGTCGGAATATCGGTGCAGCCTTCGGTGTAGCCTTCGGAAAAAAGTCTCGATCCCGACTGGGGCTTAATCATGATTAGGATGACCCGTGTATTGGGAACCTTGCAATGCACTAGACCCTAGGTTCGTTTCTTTTGGTCGGTGGAAGCCGCTTGCCCTATAGGACCCTCGCCCGGGATAGTCCGTCCTTGGGAGTGTGCAATACAGGTGAAAAACGAGGGGTCTATAGGCGTAGTGATGGCCTTCACTGATCCAGGATTGAGAATAGTTGCGAAAAAGAAGAGAAATCTTTTCCAACGATTTAGGAATAAAAATGCGTTTTATGTAAACATGAATGAATAAATAATTGCACATTGCATAATTTTGACCCCGTTTTTGTTCTTGTCTTCAAGATCTTCGTTAAGTCCTGTTAAGTCTTTGGAAGGATCCATGTTATCCTCCAAGACCTCCGTTAAGTCTTTGGAAGGATCCATGTTATCCTTCAAGACCTCTGTTAAGTCCCGTTAAGTCTTTGCAAGGATCCATGTTATCCTTCAAGACCTCCGTTAAGTCCCGTTAAGTCTTTGGAAGTATCCATGTTATCCTTCAAGACCTCTGTTAAGTCCCGTTAAGTCTTTGGAAGGATCCATGTTATCCTCCAAGACCTCCGTTAAGTCCCGTTAAGCCTTTGGAAGGATCCATGTTATCCTTCAAGACCTCCGTTAAACCCCTAGGCGTCGTCCCCTAGGTCCCCGTTGAGATTCCCGTTGAAACCCCTAGGCGTCGTCCCCTAGGTCCCCGTTGAGATTCCCGTTGAAACCCTAGGCAGTCGTCCCCTAGGTCCCCGTTGAGATTCCCGTTGAAACCTAGGCAGTCTTCCCCTAGGTCCCCGTTGAGATTCCTGTTGAAACCCTAGGCAGTTGTCCCCTAGGTCCCCGTTGAGATTCCAGTTGAAACCCTAGGGAGTTGTCCCATAGGTCCCCCGTTAAAATTCATGTTGAAACCCTAGGCAGTTGTCCCCTAGGTTCCCCGCAATGATCCCCATTAAATTATAGGAATAGTCCCCTAGAAAGCCAGTCAAGTCCTTTGATGGGTTCCTATTACCCTCTAAGAAGTCAGTCATGATCGTCTTTCCCTTTTAAGATTCTAAACCCATTCGAACTACGGTGACCTGAGCCTCTCATTGCGTGGGACCCCCTCTCTCATATTGAGGGGAGCGTAGGCAACTTCGGCCCGGTAAAATATCTCAAAATAGCCTCTGGCCCAAGCATTCACCCAATGTTTACCCGAGTCTAAACTACCCTTTTTTCCCACCGCAGCAAGAATGAAGTGGAAAAGAGCACCGTGTTACCGCATGGTTAGCACGGAGTCTGATAGTTCCCCAGTCGCTACAACTTCTCCACTTCGGTACCTTGGAATGACCAGTTCAGAGGAAAGTAGTTGGGAGAGTGATTCCGCAGATAACCAGAACAGTCCAACCAAAGAAGAGTTTCTCCAAGCATTAGAAGCCTCCAGGGCTCGGGAAGAGATTACCAGGAAACACCACGAAAAGGCACGGGATCAGTTTGTCGAGTCAATGGGACAGAAAGGTGTTAAGATTTTGTTTCAAACCGATGGGTCCTTCATTGAGGTTGCTGACCATGAGGAAGAGGTCGAAATCACCCAGCCTCCAAATCGCAACCAAACCCCGCCCCCTCAACCTTGCGAAAACACCAAATCCCCCCATTCTCTATCTCAACATACCATCACTCAAAGCTTACCTACCACTCAAAGCTCACCTCCCACTCCAAGCTTACCTCCTACTCAAGCTCCCTGCACTCCGCCTCACCCTGGATCCAACATTCCCTATTGGTTACCTCCCATAAATCCCCGAATACAATACACTCAAAATACCCATGTCTCACCATTCACACCGGCCATGCCTCAACCATCACTCCCACGATATCTCCCTAATTACACCCCTTCCCGGTTCGAGATCGCCAACCGAATCCCAAGAACTCAGTCACCATACGTGGGTACTCGACCAACCATTGGATTCCATGATGACCCGTATCAGCTCTACAATCCAAGACCTTTCGGACCACAAGCTCCTTGCATGCCTCCAATATATATTCATGTGAGCAACCAAGGTTATGAGTACGCCTATGCCCCCGCGCCTCCACAGATTCCTCATGTTGCACCTCAGTCAGGTGGGTTATTGGGAAAGAGAAAGCAAATGGAATATAAGAAGACCCTTGTCTCGAGCGACGGTAATTCTCATCACCACCACACTTCGGTCAAAGATAAAGGAAAATCCAAACGCCAACCCAAACCCCACTCCATAAGGTTTGAGGATTTCGGAATGCCCATAAGCAAGGTATTTGAGGGACTGGTTAAGCTAGGGCTCGCAAAGCCTCTTGTCAACTTCCAACCCAAAAAACCTGAGAGGTACCTCAATGTTAACAAAAGGTGTGCCTTCCACAATTGCCATGGGCACAATACCGACGAGTGCTGTGTTGTGAAACGTATCATTATAGGTCTGATTGAGGATGGAAAGCTTGAACACCCCCACGCCCCCGATACAGCCAATGACCCGAGTGTCAACATGCTCGAATTTGTGGAATCTAATCCCGTAACCTTCCCCGAGTTCAGAACTCCGGTGATTGATGTGAAGGAAAAATGGAGCGGTGTCTGCCCCAAGAAAAATGAGCTCATGATTGATGAAGTGGGAGAGCTTGTTTTGGGAAAGTTGACAAAATCAATGTCCAAGGTGGTGGTTCCTAAAATCAGCAAAGCCGAAATGACGGAAGGCGTTTGGAAAGGATCAGTGGCACAGAAAATGTCTGAAAGGCTAAATACCTCGGATTGGGAAATGAATGGTGCCGTTGTTGGCATAATAGAGGATGAAGTTTCAAAACCCCTTCCATCAACCTCCCCTTAGGAAGAGTCAAAGTCCATTATTAGGATGTGTGATAAGCCCTTAAGAAAAGAAAAGATGCATGTTAGGTTTAGTTAGAGTCTTGACTCCCCGGTTGATGCCATGTGGTGACCATTCTGAATACATTGTCAGTTTTCTTAATAAGATTATTATTATTACTTCCTTGTCGAAAGTTCGTGTAAAGTGTGTGTGAGTCTTTCACTCAAAATGAAAACGTGTCTTAAAAAAAAGATGGAGATCAAGTTTTCTCAAAATAAAAGATCATGTTTTCCTAAAAGGTCAATCCGCTAACGAAGCATTCTTTTCAAATCCCGGTTATAATTTCACCTTGAGGTTTAATATGCTAAAGTCCTTTGCGGCCTTGTCCATTGGAAACATCTACCAAGGAGCCCACATCTGAATTGGCGTCCGAGACAACCATCCATGTGAACAACAAGAAAAAGCCCGAGCTTCAGAAGGCCCAAAGCGGTTACATCAAAGGGAAATCCGTACTCTCACCAAATGCAATGCACGGAGATTACGCACCTTGAATGGAAATCACCAAAAGGAGATGGCCAAAGCAAACCCCCAACTCATGAGTAGACAAATCCGGCAATTACAACGCCAAGCCAAATGGAGACCTCGCGACATCTTTCCCGATGACATGGAACCCGAGTTCCCCATGGAAGACATGGAATATGCCTCCGAGAACCTCTCCAACAATTGAGGAAGAAAATGGATCATCGTGCTTCATGGGAACCCATCCCAAAAAAAAAAAAAAGATGAGTCTTCCAGCCTCGTTGGATCTAGATTTTCATCAAAAGTCCGTCCCGAACTATGTCCTTTTATTTTTGCAGAGGTCCGTACTTGGACATGTATGTACAAAGTTATCTAAATAAAAGAGTCATTTTTCTTCTCTTCTCTCTAGACTTGGGATATTATTTGCAATATACATTTACTCTTGAAATTGCCTTGCTTGTTATTATCAATTGATTTCTACGTCCCTAAAATGATGAATTGACTTCTAAGCGTATTAGTCAATGACGACTCATTAAGGACAAATGGACCTAACACAAATGAAAAATGCTAAATGCAAACAATTAATCTTGATGTGAATAAATGTTGTGATCAATTGGCATGAAGAAACCATTAATGGCAAGCCTTCCCCGATACACAACCCGATATACCTTTCCTATACAAATCCTTGATGCGCATCAAAGGCATCCCGAGACAATGAAAATGAAAGGATGTTGTTGCCCAACCACCAAGATTCAACCGGGATCGCGTGCGCTCAACCAAGCAAAGGGCTTCCCGGATCTTCAAAGTCAAAGCCAAAAATGACGGACATGCCACCAAGGGGCCACAAATGAGCCAATGCCCAAGATAGGAAGTTGGGGCTAATGTTTCCCCTCTCCCTAAAAAAAAAAAAACGAGGAAAAAATTAATGTATGGAAAGAAGAAAAGGAAATGAATATATGTGAAGAGGAAGTTCGCCTCAAAAGCTCGTCGCAAAGTCCGCCCCCGAGGGTCCGCAAGGAAGGAAGTCTATCTCAAACGACGACAAAAAGGGACTCACCTCAAAAGGAGTTCACCACAGAGCAAAGTGATCTACATCAAAAGAGCAACAATATCCTCCGAGACAACATCAAAGAAAGCCAACCCCAGCAAAAGACGGCAAAAGGGCGGAACTACGGCGACCTGAGCTCCTCAAAATGAGGGAACGTAGGAAACCTTCGGGTCCGGTCACAGCATGAAATGAATCCATCAAACCTCGGTCCTCCCAAAATGACTCGGTTCTCTTCCCTTGGTCCCATCAATGACCAATTTCCCAGATAATGACCAATCTCCCCGTAAACACCTTTTGATCTTGCCATTGATCGAATCTTAATCTTAATTGATCACAACATTTATACATGTTAAGGATGATTGCTTGTTATAAACTTGACCTAATAATGAACACGGTCCATTCAAGCAATCATCCGATGATATTGACCAAGGCAAATTTCAAATGTCTCGACAAGTCTTCTTATCTACATCTTAGGAAAGAGCTAAACACTTGTATTCTGTCAAGCAAGGGCTTCCTCCCATTTCATGATACATTGCTCAAAGAGCTCACCAACAAAAAGGGACTCTCTCCCAAATAAAATACCCTTGCATGCTTTCTCCAAGAAAATACTTTTGATACCCGTTATATTGAGTCGGCTGGTTCACTCATAAAAAAGAAGGAAAAGAAAGAAAAAGGCACCAAAAAAGTAGCCCACTAGGTTGAAAACTCATAAGAGCGGCCTAGGTAAAAAAAAGGGTGTGCCATAAAAGACGCAAAAAGAGATGCCCGCTAGGTTGAAAACCCGAAAGGGCGGCCTAGGCAAAAGAAAGGGTGCTTCGTGAAAAAGGGATGGGTTCCTAACCTCACTTCAAAGGACAAAGGACATGGGGCTACCTCCGCATCAACGACGGCAAGACATGGGGCTACCCCAACACCGACAAAGACATGGGGCTACCCCATCATCAGCGACAAAAATGACATTGGGGCTATCCCCATAAACAGTGACAAGCAGATTTCTTACTAACGGTTAATTCTCAACGAATGGACAAAATCCAAAGGACTTTATGCATAACAAACCTCGCGGTTAAGCTAAAATCAAAAATTTGACTAACATGCTTCGTTAAAAGATTTGCCTTTAGAAGTAAGCATTTTCAAATTTGGCCATTTGGCATCATTTATCAAAAACAATGTTTCAAGCAAATGCTTTTGACCTCTTCTTAAAATGATTTTTCCAAAGTCTTGCGCCTTAAAGGTCGCCCCTAGGCTCTTCCCCGGTGTCAAGAAAATGTGTCAACCGTCCCGTAGAGTAGTGTTGACCCAAACCAAACCTTGACTTAGAATAGTCATTATAGGTTGACACCTTCGTCCCTTGAGTGACCCTTTAAGTTAAAACCTTCGTCCCACGAGTGACCCTTTAGGTTAAAACCTTCGTCCCCCGAGTGACCCTTTAGGTTAAAACCGTAGTCCCCCGAGTGACCCTTCAAGTTAAAAACCTTCATCCCCAGAGTGACCCCTTTAGATTGAAACCTTAGTCCCCCGAGTGACCATTTAGGTTAAAAAAAAAAAAAAAACCTTCGCCCCCAGAGTGGTCAGTTTAGGATACGAAAACCATTTTTACCGGAAGTTCTTCGTAAGACCAACCATTTAGTCAACTCTCTCCCATAGAGCCAAGTTGACCATACCCCGGCAGTTCTTCGTAAGACAAACCATTCGGTCAACCCTCTCCCATAGAGCCAAGTTGACCATACCCCGGCAGTTCTTCGTAAGACCAACCATTTAGTCAACCCTCTCCCATAGAGCCAAGTTGACCATACCCCGGCAGTCCTTCAAAATTCCAAACTTGTGTGAAAAGAACCGGCCGTCCTTAGAGGAACGTAAGACCAGTTTTCCCGTTAAACTCCCCAAAAATGGAGTTGACCCAAACCTTGACTCAGAATAGTCATTTTAGGTTCAAGTCTTTGTCCCCGGCAGTCCTTAGTGGGATGTAAGACCAGTTTTCCCCGTTAAACTCCCCAAAAATGGAGTTGATCAAACCTTGACTCAGAATAGTCATCATAGGTTGAAACCCATACCCTGGCAGTTCTTCGTAAGACCAACCATTTAGTCAACCCTCTCCCATAGAGCCAAGTTGACCATACCCCGGCCGTACTTCGTAAGTCCAACCATTTAGTTGACCAGTTTATATAGTCGACCCTCCGCCATGAGATAAGTTGACCATGTCCCGTGTAAGTCGACCCTCTCCAATAGAGCCAAGTTGACCATGTCCTGTGTAAGTCGACCCTCTCCAATAGAGCCAAGTTGACCATGTCCCGTGCAAGTCGAACCTCTCCATAGAGTCAAGTTGACCATGTCCCTTGTAAGTCAACCCTCTCCATAGAGTCAAGTTGACCATGTCTCGTGTGAGTCAACCCTCTCCAATAGAGCCATGTTGACCATGCCCCATGTAAGTCAACCTTCTCCAAAGAGCCAAGTTGACCATGTCCCATGTAAGTCGACCCTCTCCAATAGAGCTAAGTTGACCATGTCCCAAGTTGACCCTGTCCCGCCTCTGAACTCGCCAAGAGTCATGCCTATTCCTCTAGGAGAGAATGACAGATATTCCCCTACAACCTTAGGCTTGAGGCGCTAAGTTCCTCACCCGACTTTGAATAGTCACCCTTAGGTTTGAGACTCTAAGTTCCTCACCCGACTTTGAATAGTCACCCTTAGGCTTGAGACGCTAAGTTCCTCACTCGACTTTGAATAGTCACCCTTAGGTTTGAGACGCCAAGTTCCTCACCCGACCTTAATGGTCACTTTTAGGTTTGAGTAGCCTTAAAGTTTCTCACCTTCAGAACTACGACCGGCTTGATTCCCTCGGATAGGGATACGTAGGAATCCTTTACAAATAAGGGTCCATCCACTTTACCACTTCGGTCACCTTCTCTCCCATCGTGATAGTTCACCAGATCGGGATTCTTCTTTTATCGACAACCCCGCTTCCTTCGAAAGCGTCATTGACGAGGGGCTCTGTAAGTACCCCGATCCGGATCACTATCCTTAAAATTATCAAATTATAAAGCTAAGGGGTAATTTGGGAATAATTTGGAATAAAAATGGAAAAATCCGAAAACTCGCCAGTGTGTGCCGTACGGATGGTTTAGGCACGGGAAAGCCCAATCCGTACGGATGGTTTGGGTGTCATCAGTCCACTTGTGTCACTCACCCACCCCCTTTCTTGTCCCTTGGGCCAAAGCCCATTACTCCCTCACCTTGTGCCTAGCCCAACCAATTCCCTTGCCTAGCCAAAGCCCACCAAGATGACCCAATTTCTAGCCCATTATTGTGCACAAAAATGATCCAATAATCAAATCAAGACCCAATTCCCCCTATAAATAGAGAGGTCATCCTCTCTCATTTAGACAAGAATTCTCAAGTAAAGTTACTCCCTAAAATTGTTCTCTCTCTACAAAATTAAGTGTTGGTCTTTGTGAAAGATTGTGGCTTACTTTAGATGATGGTGAAGAACTACCAAGAGTAGCATCCCTCTCATCTTTAGTCCCATTTAATCAAAAATACACAATGATCCATCCATGTTTTAGTGAAAATCTTGGAGTCTATGATCTTTAAGTGAAAAAAGAAGCAAACTTGGGTCAATCAATTAATGATTTACCCCAATCTTGCTTAAAGGTTGAATCTTTATCCTATTGTCATCTTCATCTTCATCTCAACTCTATTTATCTTTGTTAATCATATTACTTGTTCTTGTTTATATTCTTGTAAGACTTGTCCTCTCAAGCAAATTTATATTCTTGCAAGACTTGTCCATTTCAAGCACTATATATATATGTATTATACAAGTCTTGTCTTCTCAAGCTATATATTATGATTATATATGTATATTGGAACCAAATTATGAGGTGATTCAAGGTTCCCTTCATGCCTAGTGTGTGATTATGGGATAAAACCTAAGGATGATCATGGTTTGTTAAATTTCATTTTGATTTTGTTCTTGTTTGGCCATGAGAGGCATGATTGGGTGATAAAGTTTCAATCTTTATCATCCCAAACATGACTTAGCCATAAAATCACCAATTATTAGACATAAAGATCCAATCTTTATGTTATATTTTTGTCCCTAAAGGTGTAATCTTGCACAATAAGTCCATTTTGATGGTAAAGTTTCAATCTTTACTCATCAAATGGCCATTTTGCCCAAAGGGCATGTTCATCAACTTTTCTCAAAATTTCCCCAATGATTGTCTTGATCACACCCAAAACCTTTGTTTTTGATGTCCAACTAGTGATCAATGACATAAGGATGATTTAATCCATGTTTTTGTTAAAGAAAATAACTGAAAAATAATCATTTCAGTTCAGTTTCAGCAAGAACACTCTGTTTTGCCTGAAACTGGACAGTTTTCTGATGAATCTGTAAAAAACCCCGGGACGGCCAAACGAGCCGTACGGATGGTTTAAACCATCCATACGGCTAGTTTGGAAAGGGAGCACTTTTTTCCAGTTTTGCCCATTTTCTGTTAAACTATTTGCAAAGTAACCCCTTTTGTTAAGTTTTTAACTGGTTTTGTCAACAGGTCAGTTTCTCCCATTTTCAAACACACACACACACACACTTGCACATTTTGGTTAACAAACTTAGGGAGACTCGGCTTTGTCTGAGGCGACTTGGGTGACGTGAAACTCTTCCCAAGTCGTAACCTGACCTCCGAACTCATAAATCTCTAACCATTTTCATTTGTTGGGTTAAAAGTTAACAAATGTGGCGACTCCGTTAAATTTGGCCGGTTCCCGTGTTTGGCGTGTCGCCCCATAATCATCGCATTTCTTCGCGGGGCAGGATCCTTACAACAACCAAAGGGTTTTGAAATCAAAATTTTACAACAAGAACAACAATCTTTTGAGAATCATTTGTACAAAAGAGGTTGTGTATTTGCAAGAGAATTTGAGGAACCCAAAATATTTACCAAAAAGGGTTATGCACAATGAGGCTTTGAATATACCATTTTATGTCCAAAAGTTTGTGCGTAACCAAGCTTTGAAAATCCATTTTTGGCATAGGAAAAGAAGGTAAAAGTGCACAAGTAGAGGGTGTAAATTGGAACCTAGACCAGAAGAAGCAAAGGGGACCATCAGAATGTTTCTGCTCTGCACAAAATTGTTAGTTTGAAACATTTTGTGGGCCCCGACAAACTAGCCGTACGGCTAGAGCAGAAGATCCATTATTTTTTGCAAATTTTCAGCTTCTGATCATCAAGCCCCAGTTTATTGAATTTCCAGAACAGTCTTACTTACAGAAATCAAAACAGAAACATAAAACACACACAAAATAAGCACAAAGTTAACTAACAGGGACGGGAGTTTGACCCACACAAAAGCATTCTCAAAGATTCTAAAAAGAAGTTTGGAAACACTTTATTCCCCAGCAGAGTCACCACTGTAAGGATCCTCCCCCTCATGGCGAAACGGGGTTCGCTCAAGGAAGAAAAGCCAAACACGTGAACTAAACAAATTTAATGCAGTCGCCACATTTGTTAACTTTTAACCCAACAAATGAAAATGGTTAGAGATTTATGAGTTCGGAGGTCAGGTTACGACTTGAGAAGAGTTTTATGCCACCCAAGTTGCCTCGGCCGAAACTGAGTCTCCCTTGTTAGTTAACAAAGTGCATGTGTGTGTGTGTGTTTTAACGGAAAATCTCTGTTTCTAACTGTTTGCCAATTTTAACTGAGAAAGAAGGGTTTATTTGTACAAAAAACAACAGAACAAGGGGCAAAAGGGTCATTTTCCCTCTGACCCAAACCATCCATATGGATGGTGATGGTCTTCCCTGGGAATTTTACAGTTTGTCAAGAAACTGTCCAGTTCTAGGCAGAAACAGAGCATTCTGCTGGAACTGGACCAAACTGTTCTATTTCCAGTTTACATTCCAACACATAATACCCCAAATAAATCCATTCCTATGATTAATGATCATCAAAAGAACCCCAAAACATGGATTTGGGTGTGATCAAAGGCAATCATTGGAGAAATTTGAAAAAAGCGGTGAACATGCCCTTTGGGCCAAAATGGCCATTTTGATGAGTAAAGATTGAAACTTTACCATCAAAATGGGCCTTTTATGCAAGATTAAACCTTGAGGGACAATAAAAATACATAAAGATCGAATCTTTACAACCCAAACTTGGGGATTTTTGGCTAAATCAAAGTTGGGATGATAAAGATGGAGTCTTTATCCCCCAACATGATCATCATGGCCAAAGTTACACAAAATTAACATAAATATATATATGGTTTCACCATATAAATGGATCCTTAAGCTTTTTATAACAAGGAACTTAATAAATCATGATCATCCTAGGTTTTAACCACTTCTCACACCAAGATGGAGGGCACCTTGAGTCATTTCATGATTTGGATCACAATATATATATATATATGTAGTAATATAGGTGCTTGAATGGACAAGTCTTGCAAGAATGTAAAGGTGCTTGAATTGACAAGGCTTTGCAAGGTAAATTAAAGAGCAATATAAGAACATAAACAAGATAATCAAGAAATGAAAGAGTTTTGAGATGGAGAGAATATGGGGAGAAGGAGGCTTCACCTATGGTGGGGTTCTTGCCTATCTTCCTCTCTTTTCACTCAATTTATGTGGTGGTTTTCTCTCAGTTCTTGATTCTGTAGAGTTTCCACTCTCTAATCACTATTTCTTCCCCTGGAATAATCAACAAGGGTCTCAATTTATAGGGACTGAGGGTGCCTAAACCAGCCGTACGGGTAGGCCCCTCCCGTGTCTAAATCATCAGTACGGCTCAGCCTGGCGAACTTCTGGATTTTTCTAATTTTAATCCCAGAGAAGTCCTGGGATTTTAGGTTTATCCTAGTAAGGTCCTAGTTCATCAGTTTATCCCCGGATGATCTTAAGAGTTCCTCTAAGGTTGGTCGATTTCAGATTGGGGTACTTACAACCGCAAAATTCAAGTGTAAGCATAAAGGTTGAATTTTGAAAAAGGGTTGGAATTTTAAATAGGCTATTCACCCCCCCCCCTCTAGCCTCTTTTCATACCCTTGTTGTGTCTCTGGGACCAACAACGTCACTTGAGACTTATTTCCTTTTTTGTCTATTTCATGTGACTTGATACTACCTAAAATGGTAAAGAATCTTTACTATTCCTCCAACTCATTCTCTCTCTTACTTTACTTTTACACTCACAACACCAATCAACTTACTATTCCTTCCACTCATTTCTCTCCTATTTAATTTTTCATACTCACAAACTCATACTCCCACTATTTCTCTCTCTTACTTTTCCTTAATTTGTATGCCAAAAGTTTTGGTCTCAAGTGACATGAAACGAAGGGAGTATATCTCTTCCTCCAACTCTCCATGCAAGAAAGCTATCTTGACGTCTAATTACTCAAGCTCCAAATCCCTTTGTGCTACTATTGATAGCAACACTCTGATCGAAGTGTGTCTGACCACTAGTTAGAAAATCTCATTGTAGTCCACCCCCTCTGCCAGTGACATCCCTTCCTTTTTCTTGAAGATCCACTTGCAAGTCACAATCTTTCTACCTTCTGGCCTTTTGGTCAACTCCTAAGTCTGATTCTTGTGAAGAGACTCCATCTCATCATCCATAGTCGCATACCACTGAGATGACTCTGAACATGTAACTGCTTCCTTAAAAGTAGAAGGTTCCGTAAGATCGGGATCTACTTCCTTAGCAACCTGTAGTGCATAAGACACCATATCTTCACATCCATACCTCTCCGGAGGCTTCCCGAAAACAGCTCTTCTAGACCTTCCTTGTGCTAACCCATATTCTTCAGGAACTGAACTTGAACTTTCTAGTGCTTCAGTCTGTGTCTCTGTTGGTGGATCGTGATCAACATCTGACTGTGTGACAACTAACTCTCCAGTATCATGTTACTCCACCTGTTTATCAACACCGCTAACACTCGAAACAATCGTAGATCTCATAATAGGGTTAATAACAGAATTCTTATCAAATACGACGTTCCTACTGATAATTACCCTTTTTTTATGAAGACCAAATACGGTATCCCTTAACACCGTCCCCATACCCCATGAATACTCCCTTTCTAGATCTAGGTTCTAACTTTCCATCATCCACATGATAATAAGCAGTACACCCAAAAGCTCTTAAAATAGAATAATCAATAGGCTTACTAGTTCATACCTCATGGGGAACTTTGAGGCCAATACCGGCGTGAGGTCCACGATTGATCAAGTAACATGTTGTACTAATTTCTTCTGCCCATAACTGCTTAGATATCCCTAGAGCATGCACCTTGCCCTCACAACGAATGTTTTATTCATCAGCTTTGCTACACTATTCTGCTGTGGAGTACCTCTAATTGTGAGATGTCTAGAAATCCCCACCTCTCTGTAAAATAAATTGAACTCAGTACTGCAAAACTCCAAACCATTATCTCTCTGTAGCTTCTTGATCTTCTTCCCTGTCTGATTATCCACTAACATCTTCCAGTCCTTGAATTTCCTTAGAGCCTCATTCTTGTACTTCATGATAATCACCCAAGTCTTTCTCTAATAATCATCAACCATAGACAAGAAATATCTGTGCCACCTTAGTAATTCCTGACGAAAGGTCCCCAACAATCTGAGTGGATGTAATCCAGAACGCCTTTTGTGTTATGTATGCCCTTGGGAAAACTATTACGCTTCATCTTCCTTAGCACACAATGCTCACAAAATTTAATATCCTTGATCTTATGGCCACATAAAAGATCTCTTTTAGCCACCTCTTGCATCCCTCGAATGCTCATGTGCCCATGCCTGATATGCTACAACTTAGACATATCTTCCTCGTCTCGTTTACTTCTGATAATGCAACCATAGCTGACCCTGCAAGCGTCCTTCCTTGGAGGAAATACAAGGAGCTCTGCTTAAGGCCTCTCAGCACCACTTCTAAACCATTACACACACTAACTGCTCCACCTTTACCTTTGAAACTGAACCCTTTGCTGTCTATCTCACTAAGAGAAATCAGATTCTTTGTTATAAGCGAAACGTGTCGAACCTCCTTTAAAGTCAAAAATCTACCATTATGAGTCCTGACCTTGATCGAACCAATACTGACAACTTTGCAGACTGCACTATTAGCCATGCTTATATCACCGTCATCTATCTGCCTGTAATCAGTAAACCATTCTCTCCTAGGAAAGATATGGTAAGAAGCTCCTGAATCTAGAATCCACGCATCGGATGCACGTGCTGATTGTGATGTAACTAGAGCATAATCCTCATCTAAACTGCTACCCCTGGCCACCATAGCCTCTGCTCTGACTGGTGCCTCGCCTCGCTTCTTTCTGTGACAATCGAATTTCCAATGCCCCTTCTCCATGCAAAAATTATAGACATCCCCAGGTTTTGGACCCCCTCTTATGTGAATAATTACCTTTATTGTTCTTCTTCCCACTAGAACCCTTATTACTACTACTACCAACTAAACCTGATGATTGGGTATCTATCCCATTCCCACTTGTTTTTCGGTGTAACTCCCTCATCTTGAGAGAAGTTTTCACTTTCTCTAGAGTGATACAATCTTTACGATTTATGCAAGAATCGACATAATGTTCATAAGACATAGGTAAAGATACTAAAAGCTGCAATGATGCATCCTCGTCATCCACAATAACTCTTATATTACGCAGTTCAAGTAATGCAGAAGTAAATCTATCGAGATGATCATTAATGGCATATCTTTTATCATACGACAATCATATAGGTTCTTCTTTAGGTATAACTTGTTGGTCAATGAACGTGTCATGTGCATATATTCCAATTTTAACCAAAGATCGCTTCCGGAGTCTGTTCCTGCAACATTGGTTAGAATCTCATCATCCAACTGTCTGATGATCTTGGCATGAGCCTTCTGATCTAACTTCTTTAATGCTGCTACCACCTTCGCTGTTGTTTGTTTGTCCTTCTTTGACAATTCTACCGCATAGGTAGATCCACTTTCGAATGCCTTACCTTTGGGGTCCTTACGATCCCTGATTTCAATGTCCAATGGTTCCCATAAATCTTTGTCTATCAACAAAGCCTTCATCTTGATCAACCAAAGAGAAAAACTATTCTTCCCATTGAACTGTCGATCGAACCTGCTCCTTGACCCATCTTCTCGTTCTCTACGCGGAATCCCTGAATCTCTAACCACGAACCAAAGCTTTGGTGCCACTTGTTACCAAAGTTCTGATACCACTTGTTAGAGCAATAAACAAGACTTGATGAGAAAAGTAAAGCAATCACAAGAACACATATTTATGTGCTTCACCAATTTGGCTACGTCCAAGGGAAGGGGAGAAAATATTATTATCAATCTGGAGAAATGTTTACAAGATCACACTAATCTATGCTAGCATGAATTTTAAAAATTCCTAACTATGCTAATCCCTAGATCTAGAATTATTGATCTCTCTCTGAGCACTCTATTTTCTGAGGTATGAATTTGTGTTAGGATGACTCCCTCTATTTATACTAATAGATTCCTAATCCTGAAGACATAAGGAATAGATTTTATTAATCCTTAAAGGATTAATAATAATTCCTTATAAGGATTACAAAAGTCTTTGTCCCAAAAAGACTAACTAATAATCCCTAACTC
Source organism: Campanula takesimana (assembly GCA_026119855.1). NCBI lineage: Eukaryota > Viridiplantae > Streptophyta > Magnoliopsida > Asterales > Campanulaceae > Campanula > Campanula takesimana. The sequence continues at coordinate 1,965,737 of JAOWBW010000021.1, forward strand.
TGAACCAATAAGGAGTACAAAAGTCCTTATACCAAAAGGACTAGCTAATCCTTATTGCAATCCTGCACCGTCTTGGAATTACGAAATTTTCCTATTGTATAATCCTCTAACTTGACGTCCCAAATTCCAAGGCATTATCCCAGCAAAATGCATGGCCGTGCTCAAATGAATTGATATGATCAATGTCATTTGTATTATCAATGTATTAGAAATCGAGAAAAGTATTGGGCATTGTAAGTTGGCCATAGACCGTTACGCTCAATGAAATTGTGGACAAAGAGATTGTGATATGTTCTATAAAAGCTTCACGAACTTTGACAAGTTATATTAATTGGGTAGTCATGATGGCGTGCTAGAGTCCGCTCATGATTTATGTTATCAAATGGTTATGATCTCATTACCAACTTAATATAATCCTATGGGGTCACATATAAAAGAACGAATTCAAAAGGGCTAAATTGGAACTTCAGGACAGACTTTAAAATGAGATTTTAAAGGAAAAATTTGGAACAGGCTTTGGAAGCAAGGTTCAGCCGGACCATGGTGCCTACCCGGTTGGATCCTAGGATAAGATATGGGCGGACCATTGTCCATACCCGGTCGGACCTAGGAAGTCCGGGAAGACCATGGTCTTGCCCCGAGCGGACCTACTGTTTCTAGATTTTACAGGTTTTCTGACCTCCAAATTTTGACGGGATTTTGACCTAGTTTTCTAACTGGTTTAGGACTTTTAGGTTTAAATACCCCTCTTATAATCCTGGTTATTAGTGATTATTAGAATCAATATTGAGAGTCTCAAAAGATATAAAAACTATCATTGTTCTTAGATTCATCATCAAAGAACAAGAACCCTAGTTTTCTTATAGCCTTCATAGAAAGAGTTTCTATTGGATCTAGCAATATGGATCTAGAATCGTTATAGATATTCGTTCGTGTGTGGATACACATAGAGGGCATTGATCTCAACTCCTTCAAGTTCGTGATTCATCAATTGAAGTCGTGTTCCAATGATCGTGGTTCAAAAGCGCGAAGAACAAAGATTAAAGATCCAAAAATTTAAATCATCATCTCGGTTAGTATTTGTTACGCCTAAAGAGATAGGCTTAGTTTATAAAATACCGCAAGTGCACGGTGTTGTTATAGTATAGAATACGGCAAATGCGGTTCGATCCCACAGAGACAATGTTTACTTTGGAAAACGTTTGCTTTAAGAAAGATAGTAAAAAGAAAGATTGATTGGTGGTTAAATTGTTTGTCACTAAACAGAATTAAAAAGTAAATACTCTAACTTTGAATTGAAAACTCTTATATTTAAAGAACTCTCGGGATTGGGACTCAAACAATATACATTCATCAAGTAATCATGCTCTTTTAGATTTAAAGATTCATTTTAAAACAAGGATGGTACGCTATGTTGTGTCAACTTCTTAACCAAGGCTTAAAACACACGTACTTTAATACTAACACGGCGTTTCTCTCGATGGTTCTGTTCATTAGTAAAAACCCATTAAGTTCATTAAAATACACGTACTTCCACTCAAGGACATCCCTAGGCCATTAATCTACTTTCGTGATTAATAGAAACCCAGTCACTTTGTATGGTTCCGTTAATCGAGATTCACCGCTAGGTCCTTCTCTCGATTAACTGGGATTCATACAAATCATGGACGTCATCATGATTGTAGGCGTTTTAGTACAATACAAAGAGATTGATTTAAGATGAAGAGAAAGAAATAAGAGTATGAATTAAAGTAATGAACACATTAAGTTGAGTATCCAATCCCAAGAAAAAGATGGATTACTCACTAGCCATTATTAAAACAAGATAAACAAGATTTAAGAATAGAAATATAGAGATTAAGAAATAAGGAAACTTAGTCTTGTAATGATGAGAACAATAAGGGCTGAAAATAACTCTTCAAGAATTTTTGTTACTTCTCCTCAAGAACACACCAAAAAGATGGAAAGTAAATGTTGGGTTTCGTAGTAACATGCGCAGCGGAATTAAGCATTTAAAATTTTCATGAAACCCAAAGCCATAGATCCGTTCATATGATTACATCAAATACATACAATGTGAATACTAGAATACTAACCCTTGATGCCTTTGAATTCTAGTCTTTGACCTTGGTGGAGAATTCGAAGCTTGATCACGAGCAAGTAAGAACACGAACTTTGAAGATGATAAGTTTCACCCTATAGCGGTATCCACACCTCGAACGAATATCAAGAACACTTGATCTTGGTTGCTAGACCAAATCGAGAAACACGTTTTCTCAATTGTATTTTGACTATATGGAATATTATTGTGTTTGTTCTTGTTCTTCAATCTAGGGATTTCTTAAAACAAGAAATAACTCTTAAAAACTCTTTGGAGGCTTGCAAAAACACACGTACTGATTTTAGGAGAATTAGGGCTGTTTAAATACTTGTTAGACCTATTCCAAATAGGTAACAATTGTTTAAATCCGCAAGAAAATGGATTAAGGAAAGTTCCTGCAGAAACCGACTGGTCCGGCCGGGTATAGAACAAGGTCCGCCGGGACCCAGCATGGTCCGATCGGGTCTTGAACCTGGTCCGCCCGGACCTACCTTTTTCCACCTTTCTCTTTCTAATTTCGTTAAATCCCCGAATGGTCCTTTGACCCAATATTCCATTATAGTCCTTTATGATTCGTTCTATTTGTGTGTGACCCTCTAGGATTACACTAAGTTGACAATGGGTTCAAACATGAAACCATAAGATATGATTAGGTTCTAGCAAACTGTCATACCTACCTAAATAGTATAACTAGATACAAGTTCACATTCCATTTAGAATATGTCATAATCCTTTTGTCCACGATGTCATTGAACACAAGTTATGGTCAACAAGTCAACTTGTCATTGTTCAATACTTTCTCGATTCCGAATATGTTGATAATCCAAATGACATTGATCCAATCAATTCATTTGAGTCCGGCCGAACATTTTCATCAACATCATTCCTACGAGAGGCCCAAGCTGACATCTCTCCGAAGAGGGATAAATCCATTTAGCTTATTATTCTTCTCTACTTGAATCCGATTATACCAATCATACCCTTTATAACTACCTGGTTAAAGGTAGCGTTTGAATATGTCAACCATAATGTTTATCAAGTGGAAGACCATAATAACTTCATGTCTAAGGATTCAAAGGACACAACTAATATGAGATATATGTATGACATTGACCATGACATAAATCTCATAGAGCGGGTCATGTCCAGTACCAAACAAGTACTCATAAATCTAACATGATCATCCCATGATCATTTAGCCTTTATACTAGTATCTAACAAGTACTAGGGACGGAGATTATCATAAGTAAATATGAACAACAATAATAATCAAAACATCTTTTTATTAATATGAATAAATGATAACAATTACAATGTTTATTAAACGTGCTTAGGGCACCAACACCAACAATCTCCCACTTGCCTTAGGCCCAATCTCCCATGTATCTAATACCCATGGACCTAACATGACCATCATGTTTAGCTTGTGGAAGTCCCTTTGTTAGCGGGTCCGCGACATTGTCATCAGTTGGTACTCTGCATATATTTGCGTCTCCCCTATCAATGATTTCTCGAATGATATGAAAACGCCTAAGTATGTGTTTGTATTTTTGATGTGCCCTTGGTTCCTTTGCTTGAGCAATAGAACCATTATTATCACAATAAAGGTTTATTTGATTAGCAATACTAGGAACCACTTCAAGTTCAGTAATGAACTTCTGAATCCAAACAGCTTCCTTTGTAGCATCCGATGCAGCAATATACTCAGCTTCAGTTGTAGAATCAACGGTTGTACTCTGCTTGGAACTTTTCCAGCTTACAGCTCCACCATTTAACATAAACACAAAACCCGATTGTGATCAACTATCATCTCTGTCAGTTTAGAAGCTTGCATCCGTGTAACCATTTACAACGAGATCATCTTCCATTCCTCCATAGATCAAAAACGAATCTTTAGTCCTTCGCAAGTACTTAAGAATCGCTTTTACAACCATCCAGTGATTTTCACCGGGGTTGGATTGATATCTACTTGTCATGCTCAAAGTATAAGATACATCCGGCCTAGTACATATCATGGCATACTTTATGGACCTAATTGCCGAAGCATATGGAACATCATTCATTTTCTCACGCTCATCTTTTGTCTTAAGACATTGAGTCTTGCTTAAAGAAACTCCATGCAGCACTGGCAAGGTACCTCTCTTAAAATTTTTCATGCGAAATCTTCTAATGACCTTGTCAATGAATGTACTTTGGCTTAAACCAATTAGTTTCTTTGATCTATCTATGTAGATCTTAATGCCAAGGATCTATGCGGCTTCACCCATATCTTTCATTGCGAAACACTTTCCTAACCAAGTCTTTACAGACTGAAGTGTAGGAATGTCGTTTCCAATGAGCAATATGTCATCCACATATAAATTAAGGAATAACACTATGCTCCCACTAATCTTCTTGTATACACAAGGTTCATCTTCGTTCTTGATTAAACCAAACTCTTTGACTGATTCATCAAAACAGAGATTCCAACTCGTAGAAGCTTGCTTCAATCCATAGATGGATTTCTGCAATTTGCATACTTTAGAACTTTGTTCGAAACCCTCAGGTTGTGTCATATAGACATCCTCTTGAAAATTCCCGTTAAGGAAGGCGGTTTTGACATCCATTTACCATATTTCATAGTCATGATATGCGGCAATGGCAAGCAAAATTCTTATAGACTTGATCATTGCTACGGGCGAAAAGGTTTCATCATAGTCAATACCATGAACTTGCCTATAGCCTTTTGCTAAAAGTCTAGATTTGTAAGTATGCACCTTCCCATCTATGTCAGTCTTCTTCTTGAAGACCCATTTGCATCCTATGGTTTTTACACCTTCGGGCGCATCAATAAAGTTCCAAACTTGATTATCTTGCATGGATTGTAATTCGGATTCCATGGCTCCAAGCCATTTCTTCGAATCAGGAGAAGACATCACCTCTTAGTAAGTTGTCGGTTCATCATTATCAATGATTTACACCTCATTACTATCCGTTACGAGAAAACCATATCTCTCGGGCTCGGATCATAACCTACCAGATCTGCGAGTTACTTGTGTATTTGGAACAGGTTCCACAATTCCTTGTGGTTCTTGTTCTTGTTCCACTATCGGTTCAATGTCATTTTCTGGGTCTCGAATTTCTTCAAGATTTATTTTACTCCCACTGATTTCTTTGGAGAGAAACTGTTTCTCTAGAAAGACACCAGTACGGGCAACAAACACCTTGTTGTCCTCTCGGTTGTAAAAGTAATATCCTCTAGTTTCCTTAGGATATCCCACGAAAATACATTTATCAGATTTGTGTGCTAACTTGTCGGAGACAAGTCTTTTGACAAAAGCTTCGCAACCCCAAATCCTCATGAAAGACAAACTAGGTTTCTTTCCGCTCCACATCTCATATGGAGTCTTTTGAACCGATTTAGTTGGAACTTGATTTAGTGTGAGAGCAGCGGTTTCTAGAGCGTAACCCCAAAAGGATAAAGGAAGATCAACTCGACACATCATTGATCGAACCATGTCCAATAAAGTCCGATTCCTCCTCTCAGACACACCATTCCATTGTGTTGTTCTGGGTGGAGTCAATTGTAAAACTATTCCACAATTCTTTAGATGATCATCGAATTCATGACTCAAGTATTCTCCACCTCGATCCGATCGAAGTGCCTTAATACTTTTGCCAAGTTGTTTTTCTACTTCATTTTGAAATATTCTAAATATTTCAAAGGCTTCGCTTTTATGTTTCATTAGGTAAACATACCCAAATCTACTATAATCATCAGTGAAGGTTATGAAGTATTGAAACCATCCCCTAGCATTTCTACTTAGTGGTCCGCATACATCGGAATGTATCAACCCCAATAAGATACTCGCCCTTTCACCTAGCTTGGTAAAAGGTGTCTTGGTCATATTTTCAAGAAGACACGACTCGCAAGTATCATATGACTCAAGATCATATGAACCCAAAAGACCGTCCCCATGGAGTTTTGAGATACGCTTCTCATTAATATGACCAAGACGGCAATGCCACAAATAAGTTTGATTTACATATTTAGGTTTAGATTTCTTATTTACATGATAGACATTGTCATTATTTTCATTCTTGACATCCAAGACATAAAGGCCATTAAATGAATTTGCAATACCATAAAGCACATCATTTAAATAAATAGAAAATCTCTTACTTTTAATAAGAAACTTAAAACCTTCATTATCCAAACAAGAAATTGAAATAATATTTCTACTTAAATCCGGTACATAATAGCAATTGTTCAAAACAAGTATTAAACCAGAAGGTAAAGTGACTTCATAAGTCCCTACGGCTAATGCAGCAACTCTTGCTCAATTCCCCACTCGTAAGTCCACTTCACCCTCTTTAAGCAGTCCCCTATTATTTAGTCCCTATACATTTAAACAAATGTGAAAACCACATCCGGTATCCAATACCAAAGAATCAGTGGTAGAAAGGATAATATCTATCATATAGATACCTGAAGTCGACGTAGTCCCACTGCTCTTCTTCTTCTTTTGCTCTTCCTTAAAAGCCTTGCAATTACATTTCCAATGACCAATTTCTTGACAATGGAAACAGATTGCATCCTTTTGTGAATCGGGTTTTGCCTCAGAAGCCTTGGCAACCTTTGCCTTGCTTATCTTGGGTTTGAAAACTTTCTTACCATTTCTTTTGGCACTAGCCTTCTTCCCATCATGAACCATGAGCACAGGAGAACCTTTCTCCACAATCTTCATCTCCGCAGTTTTAAGCATACCATGCAACTCGAAGAGATTATTATCCATTCCATGCATGTTATAATTCATCACAAACTGATTATAACATTTAGGCAATGAATTAAGAATGAGATCTGTGGCTAGCTCCAATGGGATTGGATAGCCAAGTTTCTCAAGATGCTCTACATAGCCTTTCATTTTAAGCATATAAGGACTCACTTGTTACCCTTCACTCATTTTGCAAGAATTGAATGCTATAATGGTCTTGTACCTCTCTTGCCTAGCTTGCTCTTGAAACATGGCTCTTAACTCCACGCCTATCTCATAGGCTTCCAAATGTTCCAAACTCTGTTGGAGTTTTGAGCACATATTAGCAAGTATGAGACAACTTACATCTCTAAAATCATTACGATGTTTCTTGTAATTGTCTCTTTCGGCCCTAGGGGCATTGGCTTCTGGTTCAACAGGAAGAGGCCCATCGAGAATGTACAACTTATCTTCTTGCCTAAGAACTATTCTTAGGCTACGGATCCAATCCATAAAGTTTGTACCATTCTCTTGGAGCTTATCCTTTTCAAGGATTGATCGCAACGAAATTGATTGAGTGTTGGTAGTCATTATTTACAATTATGCAAAAAAAATCAAAATTTAATAAGTACCAATTTCATTAAAGAAATAAATAATGTATTTTTCCAAAAAATACTCCCACTAAATTATACAACCTTCTTATACATCCAATGTATAATATAATTTAAATGGGCTAAGATCCAACTTTAATTTAATTTCAAGTCCGCTAAGGCGGATTACACAAAATCAAATTAATTAGGTAGACAATCATGTCAGTCATATCCCATATGATTCTTAGATCCTTTTTCGAGATTCTTTAAGAAATCCAATTTCAAAAAGCATGTTTAATCTCATCTTTGCTTAGGCCCAAAACTGTTTCGACACCTAATTAAGTCCAACCATTTTAAACGTATAGTTAATGTGCCTCGCTAGGGCGTGCCCACATTATCTATCTTGCTCATACATAAATAAAATTAATGCACCTCGCTAGGGCGAATCTACATTGAAATCATCCATGTACTAACAAGTGTTTTAATCATGGCATGGCAATAAATGACTTAAAACTTTCTTTGAAGGTTTAATCAGATATAGTATTCAACACATTTATGAGCACATAATATAAACATGTTACGCATCAAGTTTAGCAACTAAATTAATTATCATTAATTTAAGCATAATATTTATGTGTCATTAGTTTCTCTATAATTATGAGGATGAGACTCTTTGAACTTTGGCTATCATCTCCAAATCAAGATAACAAGAAGTGCGGCCGAACTAAGCCATAAGGCAACCACAATTCCGCACTAATTCAAGAAACTAAGAAAGTAGTCTATGTGGCCGAAACTAAGCAATAGATGGTCTCGATGAACGTAGGCCAATTGCATCCACAATTCCACATGGATCTCCAATCTTTGAATCAAGAACTTTGTTTCTCAATTTTAGCAATTATGAACTCTTCATAATTCTAACTTCGTTTTATCTTTGAAACTTTGAATGCGATCAAGTTTGGGAAACACAATCTCGATGAACATAGATTAGCCATCCAAACTCTGATCCAATCTCAAAATCACAAGATCAAAATAAATAGGAAAATTAAACCTCGAGATCCACACCCAAAACCAACTACCCAATCCCTGCTCCAGACCAGAAGGTCCAGCCCCACCTCTGAAAAACCCAAAATTTTTCAAGTTCGAACCCAAAACCAAACGCCCGATACCCGCTCCAGACCAGATGGTCCGGCCGGGTGCCTGCTCTGGTCCGGTCGGACCTACGCCGAAAAATCAAGAATTTTTAAAGTTTCAAATTTTGTCTCAAAATTGGTTTTCCCGATTCAATTAGGATTTAGTGTTCTTGATGATCCAATCACCATGAACATCAGAACCTTGAATGAATAATTCATGAATCCCTTGATTATCAAAACTTTGATCTAATCAAAATTGATAATCCAAACAATTTTAAATCCAACATAATTTTTATTGCGATTGAATAGTGAAATTAAAGTTTATAAAACAGTAAACCACATAAACACATATAACACATAAACATCATAATCCAATATTCATATCATGCTAGGCACATAAACAAACAATTTACATACACACAACATGATCTAGTATTGAAATAATCAACATGAACGGGGCTCTGATACCACTGTTGGGTTTCGTAGTAACATGTGCAGCGGAATTAAGCATTTAAAATTTTCATGAAACCCAAAGCCATAGATCCGTTCATAAGATTACATCAAATACATACAATATGAATACTAGAATACTAACCCTTGATGCCTTTGAATTTTAGTCTTTGATCTTGGTGGAGAATTCGAAGCTTGATCATGAACAAGTAAGAACACGAACTTTGAAGATGATGAGCTTCACCCTCTAGCGGTATCCACACCTCGAACGAATATCAAGAACACTTGATCTTGGTTGCTAGACCAAATTGAGAAACACGTTTTCTCAATTATATTTTGACTATATGGAATATTATTGTGTTTGTTCTTGTTCTTCAATCTAGGGATTTCATAGAACAAGAAATAACTCTCAAAAATTCTTTGGAGGCTTGCAAAAACACACGTACTGATTTTAGGCGAATTAGATTTGTTTAAATACTTGTTAGACCTATTCCAAATAGGTAATAATTGTCTAAACCTGCAAGAAAACGGATTAAGGAAAGTTCTTGCCGAAACCGACTGGTCCGGCCAGGTACAGAACAAGGTCCGCCCGGACCCAGCATGGTCTGACCGGGTCTTGAACCTGGTCCGCCTGGACCTACCTTTTTCCACTTTTCTCCTTATAATTTCCCTAAATCCCTGAATGGTCCTTCGACCCAATATTTCATTATAGTCCTTTATGATTCGTTCTATTTGTGTGTGACCCTCTAGGATTACACTAAGTTGGCAATGGGTTCAAACATGAAACCATAAGATATGATTAGGTTCTAGCAAACCATCATACCTACCCAAATAGTATAACTAGATACAAGTTCGCATTCCATTTAGAATATGTCATAATCCTTTTGTCCACAATGTCATTGAACACAAGTCATGGTCAACAAGTCAACTTGTCTGTTGGTCCCAAAGGGCAACAAGGGTATGGAAAATAGCTAGAGGGGGGTGAATAGCTGTTTTAAAATTCTTTTCGTACCCTTGAAAATTCAATGGAAAATGCGCACTTAATCAACTAAGCGTTATGAAATGCGCCTAAGTGAGTAAGTGAAATGCACAGTGGAATAGTTAAGTAAAGTAGGCGCAAATGATTAAAAGAGGCGCAACACACACTCTAAATATTTTGGCTCAAAGTGGGTGAAATAAAGAACTAAGGCAAATGATATAACAAACACAACACAATTAAGTTCAATCAATCTACAATGAATAAACAAGCAAATAGTGAGTAAAGATAATAACTTGAAAGTAAATGACAAGAAATTAATATGCGCTATTTGGAGAGGTTCGATCGGGAAATGATCTACGTCCTCTACCAAGATGGTTAGTCTTGGATTTCTAATGGAGATCTTATAATATGAGTGAGTGTTACAAATTACAATCATTTGAGCTTATACACTAATTCAAGATCTAATATTCTATGAAAGAACAAATCCTAGACAATAACCGGTGTATCTCTAAAAGAAAGATCTAAGTGATTATGCTTAAAGAGGTGTGTGTGTGATTTTAGATTCAAGGCTCTTTAAATCTTTGAGATTGAGAGCACAATAAAACTAAAGTGTTTTTGCTTGAGGATCTGGACTAAGGATGAAGGTATGAAGAAGTTCTTGAGAATTCTGGAAAATCAAAGGCAATCTTCAAATCTTTAACAAATGCTTGAGAGAGAAATTCTGAATATCTTAGCAACTTCAAAACGTTTGAAGTTATGGGGTATTGTGAATACGTGTGTTTGAATTTGGATATTCATAGCAACATTAAAATATGAGAGTCGCCACGCCGTTTTAATTATAGCCAAAACATTGAGAAAAGCATGTTAATGGGTTCGGGGGTCAAATTACAACAAGAGAACAATATTGAACGTTATCACTCCTATTGCCCGAATTGATCGGTCTTTCTATCATGATGAATGTGTTAGTAGTGTGTTAGTGATTTAGACCGGATCCGAAGATTGCCTACGTTCCTCTCAATGTGAGAAGCTCAGGTCAGCGTAGTTCGCACATAATTAGAATGTGGAGAGAGAATAGGGATCATGCATAATGAAGAGGGAGGATAAAGAAACATGCAGGATGATCGCATCCTAGAATAATGACTATGCCATCAATGAGATCTCAATGAACATTCATCACATTCATCATGGGAGGATTATTGATCATGGAAGTAATTACCTAAAGTTTAGGGTTTAGAAATAGTTCCTAGATCATCCTTGGGTTGATGAACCCTAGATCATCATCGGCTATGAAATAACATGCAAACATGAAGATCGCAACCCTAAATATAGCATAAATAAGGTTTTAATTTATGAACACGATGAACATATGAAGAACATATTATGAACATATGAATGAGCATGCAAAGAATATGAAGAAACTATGAATAAACATGTACGAACATGAATATAAAAGATCTACATTAAAATAATGCAAGAACACGAAGAAAAAGTTAGAAAACTTACCTATGTTGGCAAGAAATACACCTTGGATCTTCTTGAGTGTTTGAATGTTAATTAGAGAGCAAAATAGTGTTTAAGAACTCCAAAACTCGGACTTAGAGCTCTCAAAATCGGATCCCTAAACCAATAGCATGGGATTGGTTTATATAGTAAACTGATGGGAAGATCTGACGGTCAGGATCATCCAGCGGAAGGTTGGCCTCCTGGCCATGGTTGAAGCCAGTGACAATAGTGGCCGCGTGGCCAAGATCAACGCGTAACAATGTTGGCCGCGTGGCCAATCCTGCTGGCTGACTTGATTCTTAAGCTAGGGTTTCTGCATGGTTTTAAGGAAACCATTTGTTACCTATTTTGATAGATTTTGTCATAAATGAGATATTTTGGGAATCCGGGACAAGTCTTTGCAAGGTTTCTAATTCCTATAAAGTCCTTGTATTTTTGGGAAAGTCCTAATAAACTCATTTTCAGGTCGGGTACTAACAGTAGCCCCTCGGCGACGCTTCTTGCAAGGCAATGTGGGGTCGACGATAAAAGAAGGATCCGTCTGAAACATGAGTTTCAAAACAGATGAAAGGTAAGGGGATGGCTGGACCTTGACAGGCGACCTACGTATCCGCGGGGGAATCAAGCCAAACGTAGTTCAAATCTGATGGAAATTGGGAATGACTGTCCTCTGATGGGGAACAAAGTCTTCTGCTGGGGAAAATGCACCTGCTGGGGATGAGAGATGACCGCGTCGGTCGGGTGGCTGGACCTTTTCAGGTTTCCTACGTATCCTCCGAGGAATCAAGCCGGTCGTAGTTCGAAGCTGTTGGGGAAAGACGAGACATCGGACTTCTGCTAGAGATAATAAACCTACGGATACTATCCTGTATGAAGAACGAACATTCGTTAGGAAATGAAGTCATTTGGGAAAAATAAAGACTACGTTGTCTAAATAATCCCAAGACGGAATGGTAAACGCAATCAGGATCGCCAGGGCTCCTGCCGATTATGCTAACGAAACGCCGAGGCTTCTGCCAACCACGAGCGATCAAGGATACGTATGTCATAGAGGCGCCGAAGTCTCTACAATCATACGAATCCTAATAATAGGTACTGGATCTCTCGCAAACAGAAACGCCGAGGCTTCTGCCAATCACGATTGAGCAAGGATACGTATGTCATAGAGGCGCCGAAGTCTCTACAACCATACGAATCCTAAGCAAATATTAGGAAGTGCTAAAATAAAAGATGCTGGATCTCTCGCAAACAGAAACGCCGAGGCTTCTGCCAATCACGATCGATCTAGGATGCGTATGTCATAGAGGCGCCAAAGTCTCTACAACCATACGAATCCTAAGAAAATATTAGGAAATGCTAAAATAATAGATGCTGGATCTCTCGCAAACAGAAACGCCGAGGCTTCTGCCAATCACGATCGATCTAGGATGCGTATGTCATAGAGGCGCCGAAGTCTCTACAACCATACGAATCCTAAGTAAATATTAGGAAATGCTAAAATAATAGATGCTGGATCTCCGTAAACAGAAACGCCGAGGCTTCTGCCAATCACGATCGATCTAGGATGCGTATGTCATAGAGGCGCCAAAGTCTCTACAACCATACGAATCCTAAGCAAATATTAGGAAATGCTAAAATAATAGATGCTGGATCTCTCGCAAACAGAAACGCCGAGGCTTCTGCCAATCACGATCGATCTAGGATGCGTATGTCATAGAGGCGCCAAAGTCTCTACAACCATACGAATCCTAAGCAAATATTAGGAAATGCTAAAATAATAGATGCTGGATCTCTCGCAAACAGAAACGCCGAGGCTTCAGCCAATCACGACCTATCTAGGATGCGTATGTCATAGAGGCGCCAAAGTCTCTACAACCATACGAATCCTAAGCAAATATTTTGTGAAGAATGGAAATTTTAAGGGGCTTTCCGTTCCCAAAGGTATCGAATATCAGTCAAAACAGCGCTAAGGGCACCTAAAATGAATCAAAGGGGAATGTACTAGGGGTAAAACTGAAATTTTGCATGTGGAGGCAAAGATGATGGATTGTTATGAAGTCGCAAACGGGATGAACTCTCGGGGAGTCACAAAGGTGATAGACTCTCGGGGAGTCACAAGGGTGACGGACTCTCGGGGAGTCACAAAGGTGATAGACTCTCGGGGAGTCACAAGGGTGACGGACTCTCGAGGAGTCACAAAGGTGATAGACTCTCGGGGAGTCACAAGGGACTCTTTGGTGAGTCACAAGGGCAAAGGACCTTTAGGGAGACGTGAAGGAGATGGACTCTCGGGGAGTTGCTAATATGGGAAACATGATCTGGGTTCTGCTTATCCTAATTTAGGAGGGAATGAGGCTATGAGCCATTGAGACCCAGGTGTTAGGTAAGGGACATTTTTCTTGGTTGCCTAGAGGTAGGACCTAAGGCTTTTTAAGGAAAGGGAATAAGGAAGATGGTGATCTCCTAATCTTGAGATAGGGATGCCAAAGATGTCACGGCTTCTTGGGCTTTAGATTATGTCTTGGAGATAATGTGGGTTTCCTAGGCTTACTGGCTAGGGATTGGAGTTCATTTAAGCATGAGGAGAGTATTCTATCCTAGGCTTAGTGCTAGGGCTTGGAAAGGTTGAGGTTTGGGAACTTCCTAGATGTTAGGGTTTCGAACAAGGGTTTGGAAACTGGTGTTTAAGTACCATGACTCTCCTAAGTTTGGGACTAGGGTTTAGGAATTTCCTAGGTCTAGGAGGCTAGGGCTTGGAGTTGTGGTAGGCTCAGAGGTTGCAAAGGCGTTGGCTTTTAGGCATAAGGCTGGGAGTTGGAAAGGTTGTGACTTCTTAGGCTTGAGACCATGGACCGTTGGGAAGAGGGATTGCTTTTGTGGAAGGTCCACTAAGCTTGATGTTAGGGTTCACCATTTTCCGGGATTGGTGACTATGGCTTGGAAATGTTCGTGGTAACCTAGGCTTTGGGCTAGGTTTTAAGGCTAAGGACTGTAAACTTCCTATATTTTGAGACTAAGGTGAAGGAATTTCCTAGGTCTAGGACTAGGGTTTGAAGGGAATGTTGAATCCTAGGCTTGATGATAGAGTTTAAAGAGGATAATTTCTACCTAGGCTTGAGGCTAGGGTTTTAGAAAGAGTGCGACTACCTAGGTAAGAGGCTAGGGTTTAGAGCGAATGCGACTACCTAGGCTCGAGGCTAGGGTTTAGAGCGAATGCGGCTTCCTAGGCCTGAGGCTAGGGTTGATTAATTTTTGGACAGGGCATTGTATCCTAGGTTTTGGGTTAAGGTTTAATAAGACGGGGGGATTAAGATTGTAAATCTCCTAGGCTTCGAGACTAGGGTTTCGGGAATTTGGAAATGATGTTGCATGCGGGGCTTTGGAAATTCCCTAGAACTTGGGCTAGGGTTAAAGAGGATGTTGCGGTTTCCTAGACTTAAGGATATGTGATTACCTAGACTTGAGGCTAGGGTTTGGGGAGAACGCGACTTCCTAGGTTTGAGGCTAGGGTTTGGAAAGAATATCGACTACCTAGGCTTGAGGCTAGAGTTTGGAGGGAATGTGACTACCTAGGCTCGAGGGTAGGGTTTAGGAAGGATGTGGCTTCCTAGGATCGAGGCTAGGGTTTAAGAAGGATGTAACTTCTTAGGCTTTAGGCTAGGGTTTGGAAGGATGTAATTACCTAGGCTCTAAGCTAGGGTTTGGAAGGGATGTAACTACCTAGGCTCGGGGCTAGGGTTTAGGAAGGATGTAATTACCTAGGCTTGAGGCTAGAGTTCAGAGAGAATGATATGACTACCTAGGCTTGAGGCTAGGGTTTAGGAAGGGTGTAACCTCCTAGACTTTAGGCTAGAGTTTAGAGGTAATGTGACTACCTAGGCTCGAGGGTAGGGTTTAGGAAGGATGTGGCTATCTAGGCTTGAGGCTAGGGTTTTGGGGACCGAAAGCATTTGAAGGTTTGTCTTGGTTTAGACCGAGCAAGTTTGAGGTCTAAGAGTGTTGCGGTTTGGGGCAGGTGAGCTTGATATCTCATGGCTCGATAGGTTAGACCTAGGCTAGAGTGCTAGGGTTTAGCAAGGGTAGACTCAGACATGTGTTAAGGAGACCGGGGCCTAATGGAATGGTAGGCGTGAGATCTAGGAGATCGAAGGCTATGCAGGGTAGCGTTGGGACATAAGGCTTTCAAGCGGGTAAGTCTTTTGTCCTAGAGAAACCGCGTTATGGGTTAGGACCAAGCAGGCTTGAGGTCGGCCAAGGAGCAACGGATTGGGATTGGATGATCCTAGTACCTAATACGCATGTCGGGCTTGGATCCTAGAGTGTTTAAAAGTTTAGGCTAGGTACGAACCATAGGTGCGGGAAATGGTTTTGGATATATGACCATGTTGGCGCTTTAGGTAAAGGGATTGAGTGTCCAAGATTTTGCTTGAGTACAATAGGTGCCTAAGTTGGATTGGGTATGCTCAGGACCTAAGTTTGTTTTAGAGGTCATGCGTGTGACTAAGCTCGTTTGGTAATTGTGAAGGTAGGTCAGGGATGGGACCAGAGGTGCTAAGGACAAGAGTCTTGACCGGATGGGTTTTGAGATCCTTAAGGCATGTCGCGGGGCGCAGGAGATCCTATGTGTTTTGATCAGGTTCAAGGTTTGGACTCATCGGGGGAGCGATGTTTGAGATCCATAGAGTTCAAGGGTGGACCTTGTAGGTGGCGAGGTTTGGACTCGGCTTGGATTAAGTAGGTTAGAGTCCTTAAGGGGTGAAATGTCAGACTAGGAAGTCTTTTGAGGCTAATGGGTGACACTAGGTTGGTACTTGGTGGGTTTAAGAGTGGTAGGGTCATGGCTTGGACATGACGGGAGTCGGGAGACGTAGATGGCATTGTTTTGGTTGGACCGAGCAGGCTTGGGAACTAAAGAGTTCTAAGGGTCGACATCTAAGGTTATAGACCTAGAGGGTAGACATTTTTGTGATCTAAAGGGTTTAGGAGTTGAGACCTAAAGTGTGGATCGGATATGCTAGAGACCTACAAGGTAGGCGCTTGGTAGACTTGAATGGACTTGGGATCTAAGGGATCGTTCAATAGGTTAGACTGGGTAGACCTAAGAGGTTGGACCTAAGAGGATAAGGGAGACATAGTCTGGACAAGGTAAGGATGAATATGTGTTGGTAGGTTTGAGATCTAGGAGATCGGGTAGGCTCGGGACCTAGTAGGTTCGGGACCTAATGGGTCATTCTAAGGATTTGGCTTTGGTTAACTAGTTTAAGGTCTGAAGTTTTGGGTAGAACCGGTTTCAGGCCGAAGGAGTCATGCTATGAACTTGCAGAAGGTCGAGCTAAGAGGTTATGATGTAACCTAGGTAAGACTCACCGGTAGGTTTGGGGCCTAGGTAAGACTGATCGGGTAGGCTCGGGACCTAGAGAGTTTATGGTGTAACTTAGGCAAGACTGACCGGGTAGGCTTGGGACCTAAGGTTTTGAACCAGGTAGGTTGAGACCTAAGGGTATCCTATTGTGTAGGAAATAGGGTGAAGGGCCGAGTCGGTTCAAGAATCACAAAGGTGGGTCTCAGAGTGGACCGAGGAGGTTTATACAAATTTTGTGGAGACCGAGAGTGCGGGTTTATAAACAAAGTGTCGTGGAAGAGAAAACTTTTGAAAGTGTTATGACTTTATAAAGATGCTTTATAATTAATTACGATTCTAACCAATTCAAAGAGTTTGTCACGTGCCGAGTTTGACGATGAGGGGTGTCCATCTTCCAAGTACATCCTTGTTGAAGCCTCGGTATTCTCTGGGAAACCACATAGTCGACCCATTCCATCGGGGATTCTCTAATTTGGTGAGCAGGTACCCTTCCTCCTTTGAGAAATTCTACGTCGAGCTTGATGATGAGGGATGCCCTTCTTCTAAGTATGTGCTTATCGAAGCTTCAATATTCTCTGAGAAAACCCTATAGTCGACCCATTCTGTTGGGGAAGCCCCAGTTCGATAAGGGCGTAGAGTGGGGTATCCTACCTCCTTTGAGATGCACCCTTTTTCTGCCTAGACCGCCCTTGTGGGTTTTCAATCTAGCGGGCATCTCTTTTCGTCATCATTTTTTTTTTTTTTTTTTTGAAATCATTCAGTCGACTCAAAAAAGGAAAAACGAATTGTTTGAAAACATGCGGGGGCATTTTGGGGAGAGTAAGAGAGAGAGAAATAGTACTCACATTTTGACATATGTACAAAAGGGAGGAAGCCCCTGCTTGACAGAAAGTAAGTGTTTAGCTCTTTCCTAGATTGTAGAACGGAAGACTTGTCGAGACATTTGAAAATTGTTTTATTCAAGATTCTCACTTGATTGCTCGAGAATGGACCTCGTTGATTAGTTAATGAGTTATGGTTAATTGGTAAACAAGTAGCCTCAAATTAATAAATGTTTTGATCAATTGTGAGTGAAGAAGTCAGGAGTAGAAATATGGGGGAAGAGAGAATAGAAAGAAAATTGGCTCGAGGTGGGTTGTGTATATTTTGGACCGAACCGGGAGGTTGCCTACGTTCTCCTCAAGGTGAGGAGCTCAGGTCCACATAGTTCGGGGATGACCCGCTTGATGATGGTGTCGGGTTTCAGTGGGTATGTGCGGGAGGAAAGAAAAGAAAGAAAGTTGGCCCAAGGTAGGTTATGTTTGGCTTTGAGTGGTTGCCCGGTTGACGATGAAGTTGGGTTTTGAGTTTAGGGGTGTGAGGTTCGTTTGAGGTGAGTTGTTCTTTGTAGCTCATTGCGGTGGATTACTCCTTTGTAGTTGTTGCAGTGGATTGCTCCATCGTAGTTGTCATGGGTTGCTGCCGTTTATCTACTTTGTAAGGAAAGAAAGGAAAATAGAACATTTGAGGTGAAAAGAAAATGGGACTTTTACTTTTCCATGGTGATAGCCCCTTCTATTTTTCGTTATTTTTTTTTTTTTATATCTCTTTGTGCACACCCTTTTTTTGCCTAGGCCGCCCTTTCGGGTTTTCAACCTAGCGGGCTTCTTTTTGTGCAATGCTCTAACCTTTGCCTAGGTCGCCCTTTTGGGTTTCAACCTAGCGAGCCATATATATATATATATATATATATATATATATATATATATATATATTTTTTATATTTGTACATGAAACATTGGGCGAGACAAGCCCCTAGTTTGCTTTTGCCTCTCTCGATTGCGAGGTAGCTTCCTTATAGTTCAAGCGGCCTTTTGCTGGCGGCGGGCATCCTAGCCCCTTGATTTTCACCGGTAGAGCTCCATTGGATTATCACGTGCACCAATGAATGACTTCGTGCACTTGTCTTATATTTGCGATGGAATACGGACAGTCCCAGTGTAACGGCATGTAGTACTCATGATGGGAACAAACCAACCCTTTAAATTGTGGCAGCATAGATGTCTATTTGATGATGAGCAACCGCAGTCCATTTCTTTGTCACGACCTTATAAAAAGGGGTCTAATGGTGGGATGAGAGGCGTATGAGGATAGCGTATGGGAGAAGGTGTATATAGAGAGTGTACATGAAGTGTGTACAAAGGGTGAGTGTATAGAGAGAGTGTATGGGGGTAGAATGTAGAGAGAAGGGAAAGTGATTCGTTCATCCCAATTGATCGAAGCATTTGTTATTTTGAGATTAATCGTTTACTTAGTTATGTGAATGGTTTGTGGGTCCATTTACCTTTTAATGAGTCGTCATTAATGAGTAAGATTAAGATTAATTCATCATATAAAGATATAGCAATCAAGCGAAAATGGTGAATAAGACAATTTTCATGAAATTGATATATGCAAGCTTATGTCTCAAGTCTAGAGAGAAAAGAAAAGAAATAAAGACCTTTTTATTGGAACTAAAAGATTTAAACTAACTAGTCCGGGGTGGACTTTTACTTAAAGAAACAAAAATCGTCCAAGGTGGACTTTTGACTAAGGACACTCTAGAACCTACGAAGACTGAATGACCCTTTTCTTTTCTTTTATTTAAAGGAGGTAGCCCCAATTTCCTCTTTTGCCCATGCCTATGTATTCCGTTCGCGGGTGATGGCTCCGCTGTCAATGAGGCTTTGAATCTTTCTCCTCAATTGGACGCAATCTTCGGTGTCATGCCCAATGTACTGGTGGTATTGGCAGTGTTTGGAGGGATCCAAGCATTGCTTCACCCTACTTGGTTCATAGTTGATCAAAGGAGACAACTTGCCGGCTTGAACTAGACTTTTGAAGAGTTTGGCTAACGACATACCTAAGTCGTCGAATTCGCGCTCGTCCTTCCTTTCACGAACTGTCTTTGAGGGTAATTTAGGTACCGGCACCCCTTGTTGATGAGTAGTCATAGGAGGCATCCCGACGGGGACAGTCTGTGGCGGCCCGTACATTTAAGGAGTGTATGGGTGTTGACATTGAGCAAGAGGGAGAACTCGACTGAGGTAATCATAAACGCCACGAATGTCAGACAAATGGCGCCTCTCGATATCTCTTAGGGTCTTATGCATCTCCTTCTGAAAGTGTGTTGCTTGCTCGTTGAGAATGGCCTTAAAGTGTATTGCTTGTTCATCGAGGATGGCTTCGAAGTGGGATGCTTGCTTACTGAGAGCAGTACCGGTGTAGAGGATTGTCTCGGGATCTTGGGTAGCAGCTCCAGTTGCAACTTCGATGTTCCTTGCAGCCGACATGATGCAGAACTCTATGTCATGAAAGAATTAGATTCGTATTTAATGATAAGGCATCATTATAAAAATCATTTTTTGGAAAAGAGTCGGTCTCCACATTTTTGAAATGCATTTTGGTAAAAAATTGAAAGTTTGACCGGGCCGAAGTTGCCTACGTTCCCCTTACCATGAGAGAGTGTTCCCACACAATAAGGGGCTCAGGTCGCCGTAGTTCGAATCAAGTTAGACTTTTAAAAAGAGGTGAGAAATGACCACAGGGGTCAAAATGAGGGAGATGACTCGGTCCTTGGTCAAGCATGGGTGAGGAAGACCTATAGGAATCGGGTAAGGTTTGACTTATGGTTTGACCTAAGGTTTGAGACAAGAAGTGGTTCAAGCTAGAATGCGACGATAATGGTGGGTTGACGTAGATGGGTAAAGGATAGGTTGACCTAAATGAGAAGGGTTGGATTGACCTATATGGTGAATGAATCAAGATAGCGGGTTGTAGCGGTTTGCCTATAGGATGATCTAAGCGGGATAGACATGGTTTGACCTAAGCAGGTCTAAGGTTGACCTATTCGGGTTAAACATGGGTAGGCTGACCTATTCGGGTTGGTTTACCTAGGGAGGTCGGTAGATTGACCTAGATGGATCCTAGATTGGTAAGTCGACCTAAGCGGGTCACGGGGTGACCTTGACGGGTCAAAGGTGAAAGGGTAGTTTTAACCTAAGACGGATAAGTTGACCTAAATGGGTCAAGGATGGTGTGTGGACCTAAACGGGTTGACCTAGGTTGGTCTGGACGACGGTGGGTCAAATAATGACCTAGGTGGGTCAAGATGACTG
Source organism: Campanula takesimana (assembly GCA_026119855.1). Taxonomy (NCBI): domain Eukaryota; kingdom Viridiplantae; phylum Streptophyta; class Magnoliopsida; order Asterales; family Campanulaceae; genus Campanula; species Campanula takesimana. The sequence continues at coordinate 1,986,721 of JAOWBW010000021.1, forward strand.
TTTGACCTAAGCGGGTTAGGACCAAAGGTAATTGGGTTCACCTATGGAATCAAAGATTGACCTAAGAGGTCGAAAATGGATAAGGTTAACCTAGGAGTCCAAGTTTGACCTAAGAGGTCGAAGGTGATTGGGTTGACCTAGGAGGTCAAGGGTTGACCTAAGAGGTCAACGGGTGATAATGTCGACCGAGGGGGTCAAAGGTTGACCTAAGAGGTCAAAGGTGATAAGGCTGACCTAGGAGGATGATGTTGACCTAGGGGGGTCAAAGGTTGACCTAAGAGGTCAAAGATGATTAAGTTGACCTAGGGGGTCAAAGGTTGGTACGGTTGACCTAGGGGGTCAAAGGTTGACTTAAACGGATAAGATTGACCTAGGGGGTCAAAGGTTGACTTAAACGGATAAGATTGACCTAGGGGGTCAAAGGTTGGTCTAAGAGGTCAAAGGTGGATGAGGTTGACCTAGGGGGTCAAAGGTGATAAGGTTGACCTAAGGGGTCAGAGGTGATAAGGTTGTCCTAGGTGGTCAAGGGTTGACCTAAGAGGTCGGAGGTGATAAGGTTGACCTAGGAGGTCAAGGGTTGACCTAGGAGGTCGGAGGCGGATAAATTTGACCTAGGCGGTCAAGGGTAGACCTACGAGGTCAAAGGCGGATGAGGTTGACCTAGGCAGTCAAGGGTTGACCTAAGAGGTCAAAGGTGGATGAGGTTGACCTAGGCGGTCAAGGGTTAACCTAAGAGGTCAAAAGCAGATGAGGTTGACCTACGCAGTCAAGGGTTGACCTAAGAGGTCAAAGGTGGATGAGGTTGACCTAAGGGGTCAAAGGCGGATGAGAATGACCTATGGGGTCAAGGGTTGAGAAGGTTGACCTAGGCGGTCAAAGGTGGATGAGGTTAACCTAGGCGGTCAAGGGTTAACCTAAGAGGTCAAAAGTAGATGAGGTTGACCTAGGCAGTCAAGGGTTGACCTAAGAGGTCGAAGGTGGATAAGGTTGACCTAAGGGGTCAAAGGTGGATGAGAATGACCTATGGGGTCAAGGGTTAAGAAGGTTGACCTAGGCGGTCAAAGGTTGACCTAGGAGGTCAAAGGTTGACCTAAGGTTGACCTAGGCGGTCAAAGGTTGATAAGGTTGACCTAGGGGGTCGAAGGTTGAGAAGGTTGACCTAGGCGGTCAAAGGTTGAGAAGGTTGACCTAGGGGGTCAAAGGTTGAGAAGGTTGACCTAGGCGGTCAAAGGTTGAGAAGGTTGACCTAGGCGGTCGAAGGTGAAGGGTAGACCCAAATGGATCGCGATGATGGCCCAACGGATGAGCGATGGACCTTAGAGGTCGCCTAGATGCAATGCACATTTTATTTTGCGAAAAGTTTTTGCACTTTTTTACATCCTAAATGGGTGATCCGAGGAGTGTCCTAATCTCTATGTGTGGGTTGACACGGGTTAGGTAAAAGGTTCCCACCGCTCGCGGAACGTACACGGTGAGTGGAGTAGACGAGTGACTCGAAAAGAGGGCGGCAGTAGCGCACAAATTCCCGCACATCGAAAACTCCGGGTAGTAGGGACATGTGCAGTGCTGACACGGACTAGTGGTAGTGTGTGGCAAGAAACTAATTCTTTTTAAGGAGAAAAGAGAGAAGTTTTGAATGTTTGAATGATGCTATGCAATGCAATGCAGGAGAAGGAAAATAATGTACAAGGGAGCATAGCAGAGTTTTGTTTGACCTTAGTACTATAGGGAAAGTACAAAAAATACATGTATTGAAAAAATACAAGGTACACATATTAACATGGCAAAAATACAAGGTGCATGTGCAAACATGGCAAAGTGTGAGGTGCATGTGCAAACATGGCAAAGTGTGAGGTGCATGTGTAAACATGGCAAAGTGTGAGGTGTATGTGTAAACATGGAAAGTGTGCATGTGTAAACATGGCAGGTGTGTGCATGTGTAAACATGGCAAGTGTGTGCATGTGTGAACATGGCAAGTGTGCATGTGTAAACATGGCAGGTGTGTGCATGTGTAAATATGGAAAGTGTGTGCATGTGTAAACATGGCAGGTGTGTGCATGTGTAAACATGGCATATGTGCATGTGTAAACATGGCAGGTGTGTGCATGTGTAAACATGGCAGGTGTGTGCATGTGTAAACATGGCAAGTGTGTGCATGTGTAAACATGGCAAGCATCATGATGTGACGAAAGTTAGACCCACTAAGTTTGAAAAAGTTTCAAAGCAGTCCCCAGCAGAGTCGCCACTGTGAATACGTGTGTTTGAATTTGGGATATTCATAGCAACATTAAAATATGAGAGTCGCCACGCCGTTTTAATTATAGCCAAAACATTGAGAAAAGCATGTTAATGGGTTCGGGGGTCAAATTACAACAAGAGAACAATATTGAACGTTATCACTCCTATTGCCCGAATTGATCGGTCTTTCTATCATGATGAATGTGTTAGTAGTGTGTTAGTGATTTAGACCGGATCCGAAGATTGCCTACATTCCTCTCAATGTGAGAAGCTCAGGTCAGCGTAGTTCGCACATAATTAGAATGTGGAGAGAGAATAGGGATCATGCATAATGAAGAGGGAGGATAAAGAAACATGCAGGATGATCGCATCCTAGAATAATGACTATGCCATCAATGAGATCTCAATGAACATTTATCACATTCATCATGGGAGGATTATTGATCATGGAAGTAATTACCTAAAGTTTAGGGTTTCGAAATAGTTCCTAGATCATCCTTGGGTTGATGAACCCTAGATCATCATCGGCTATGAAATAACATGCAAACATGAAGATCGCAACCCTAAATATAGCATAAATAAGGTTTTAATTTATGAACACGATGAACATATGAAGAACATATTATGAACATATGAATGAGCATGCAAAGAATATGAAGAAACTATGAATAAACATGTACGAACATGAATATAAAAGATCTACATTAAAATAATGCAAGAACACGAAGAAAAAGTTAGAAAACTTACCTATGTTGGCAAGAAATACACCTTGGATCTTCTTGAGTGTTTGAATGTTAATTAGAGAGCAAAATAGTGTTTAAGAACTCCAAAACTCGGACTTAGAGCTCTCAAAATCGGATCCCAAAACCAATAGCATGGGATTGGTTTATATAGTAAACTGATGGGAAGATCTGACGGTCAGGATCATTCAGCGCAAGGTTGGCCGCCTGGCCATGGTTGAAGCCGGTGACAATAGTGGCCGCGTGGCCAAGATCAACGCGTAACAATGTTGGCCGCGTGGCCAATCCTGCTGGCTGACTTGATTCTTAAGCTAGGGTTTCTGCATGGTTTTAAGGAAACCATTTGTTACCTATTTTGATAGATTTTGTCATAAATGAGATATTTTGGGAATCCGGGACAAGTCTTTGCAAGGTTTCTAATTCCTATAAAGTCCTTGTATTTTTGGGAAAGTCCTAATAAACTCATTTTCAGGTCGGGTACTAACAGGTATTTATAGTAGAGCTCCAAAAACTAGCCGTTGGAAATCCCTTGTGGATAAGGTTAAAGGACAGATGTGCTGTCGCTCATTGAGTGGAGCACGTGTCCTTTTATAGCTGTTAGACACATAACATAGCTATGACCGTTATGGACAGATGTCCTTAGATGCGGGTGCATACGTGTTATTTAACCACCGTTGGATCATTGGCCTAGTTTGAATTCCTTCAAGTCTTCATGTCTTCACTAAATCACCAAGTGTTAAATCATTCACAATGAGGCGCGTTGAGCCAAAATGGCGCGTAACACATGCGCGTGCCAAAGAGGCGCATAGGCGCAGAACATTGGCGCATGGCGCATGGCGCAGGCGCGTGGCTCAAACTTGACAGAGTGATTTTCTTCAATCCTGACATTCTTGCCCTATTCCTAAGCCTATTCTATTACAATGGACTACCTAAAAAATGAAGAATAAATACTTCTTACATGTGGGTCTAAAGTCCATGGAATAAAACATAGGTGATGGATCAATCAAATCTAATCAATCCTATTACATTGAAGCTGAGATATAAATGGGCATACCCAACAATCTCCCCCTATTTGATTGATGCCATTACCTACTATATCAGGGACAAACATTATTCTTGATAATAACATGTCCAAATAAATGAAATTGGTAAATCATGTCTTAAGTTAATGCACACACTAGCCCAAGATATAGATTTCAAATCTATTCCAATAAAGATAAAGCATTACATATGGAAAGATAGAAAACAATAGTTTAACACATTCAAAATGAATATGAGTTTTGGTTTAAAATGTGTTTAAACAAACTTTAAACTCAATGCATGAAATATGAAACAGGTCAAATATGATGCATATGATTTTATACAGTAAATTCATTGTTCTACAAACAAAAAGTTTGAATGAACAAGGTTTGAAATAAACATTGATGCTTTGTTCTCATTAAAACTCGAAATATAGGAGTTGGTGATTACAAGTTTTCAATGGAACAAAAATCAAAAGGTGCTAAAACATTTAAGCACTAAATCACTAACATAAAAAGTTCTATCATCAAAAGATTTCTAATAACTTACAATCACAAGAAACTAAGGATTTGGAGGCGCGTCATCGTCTTCCTTCAATTCTTCTTCTATCTCCTTCACTGAGCGCTGAATCTGTTTTGACAGTTGATGGAAATGGTTGACAACACCATGAGTGTCAGTGACACCATCTCTGATATATCACAGATGATCAAAATTGATGTTTTGATACTCATCAATGGTGCGTTGAGAAATGGCTTGCTGTTGAGAGAGATTTTCTGCAACTATTTGAAAGTTAGCTTCAACAGCAGCTTGCGCAGTGATAATATCAGCAGAGGTTCTTTCTGCGCGCCTGTCTGCGCTAGAATGCGCAGCGTTGAAGTGAGTAACTATTAATTCCTTCAAAACATCTATCTTAGAGAGCAAGGAACTAAAATCAACCGGTGCGCCAGGAGCAGAACTAGAAGCAGGCGCAGCGGTTTCAGGCGCTTTTGGAGCAGCGCTTGGTTCAGTACTAGGTTCTGCGCCATAGACAGTTAATCCAAGGATTTGTAGCTCATCCTTAACTTCCTTGAGTTTATCAACAACACTCAATAATTTTTGGCTATCTCCAGCCACCATCTCAAATAACTTCCATATATCCGATGCTATGTTTGACTCTACTTCCCTTATAGCATTAATGAAATCTTGGCCATCACTGAGTTTGATTCTACCGTCAATTTAATCATGAAGGGAATCAAGATTACCTTTAAATAGCTCATTCATCTGATCAATAGCATCATTCCACTGCTGAGGAGTAAAGAAATGTTTGTCCTTGATATCAGCATTTATGCGCACCATCTCCCCCTTAATGGCAGCAATCTCATCAGCTTACTGAGTAAGCATAGTAGTGTGAAGCTCCATCAGAGAATTAATGTGAGCTTGGCCTTCCTGAAGTTGCTGTAGGAGTGAAATAACCATACCCATATCAGGAGTGGAAGGAGCAGGCGCAGGAGAGACAGGGCGCCTAACAGGACAAGGAGTAGGAGCACGGGGAGGAAATGGTAGATACTCAGCGCTTGAAGTAGGTTCTTCAGTATTTGCAGGAGGCGCAAGAGCAATTGGAGGCGCAGAAGAGGTCTTACGCCTGCTTAAGGGCTTGGGCTCCCCCTGAACTTGATCTTCGCTTGTTTCTCCAAAAAGGTCAGCAGAGATTTGATCCCTAAGTTGTTGTCATTCAGAAGAGAATGAAACTTGAGTTTTCATTAGTGGAGGCGCATCAACACTAGGAGGCGTAGTAGGAGCAGGCGCGCGTATATCAGCGCTAGACCCTGCGCCCTTGCGCCTTTCTGATTTAGCCAAAACAGCAGCTTGTTTTAACTGGAAGTCTTCGTCTTTTTTTCTCTGCGCTTCCATTCTGCTAGCTTCTTTAGCGCGTTTAAGCTCTTTTTCTTCTTCAGTTTCTGTACTAGGGCGCTTTGGTGGTCTGCTTGTACCTTCAGCAATCCCTTTTCCTTTAACCTTTTCTGCGCCTAGAACAGCTATTTCTGTGCGAGATGCAACTTCAGGTTCTGCGCTATCATCTGCGCCTTCAGCATCTGCATCATCTGACTCAGTGGCTTCATTAACCAACTGATCACCTATTACTCGAGGCGCACGTTTAGCCATGCGCTTTCTGCGCCTTTTCATTACCAAGCTATCTTTACCAAAGATTGGAACATCGGTTGTTTGATAGACCAGGTTCTCAGCAAGGAAAGTAGCAAGAGCAGGATAGGTGAGGAATATTTTGGTAAGAATTCTGCAGTGAGTTTTAAACTTGGTCTTCCCTTCAGCCTTGTTCTTGTTGTATTTGTCAATCTGGTCCCTTAAAGTCTTGAATAGGATTTGAGGGCAGTTGAGGATGATTTTGCCCATAATCGCAGCAGTATACTCCCACTGCTCCATCGTGATCTGTTCACGTTTCCTGTCTTGAAAATTATGGAAGTACCAACTAAATGTGCTATGTGAGCCAACAAGTCACCACCATCCCTTATCTTAACAGACTTGATGTTGTTCTGAAGAGAAGGAATTTTAAGATGAGTGCGCGCCATAATGTTCTGTGCGGTGGTGGAATAAGTGTTGATTTTACCGGCGACGTTTAGAGGGCCAGTAGTGTTGAAGCTGACAATGTTCTTGAGAGTGCCAGTAGAAATGGTGACTTCAACATTCTGAACAGTTGCGCGAATCCTGTATGTTAGGCCCAATTGGTAGGAAAATAGGCTAGAGGGGGGGTGAATAGCCTTTTTAAAACTTTTTAAGAAACACTTTTATAAATGCAAAGTCACTTATTAGTTTGCAAACTATTATCAGTAAGCGCAGCGGAGAAGATATGACTAAGTTTTAACTCACACTTAAATAGGTAAGAAATGGTTTTCAGAGCTTAGTTTAAACACAAAGTTGTTTCCAAAAGTTCAATGCAGTTTCAAGAGATTGGTCAAAGGAAAATACAATGAATCAGTGTGAACAGTTAGATCAGCTGGTGAGAGATTTTCAACCGGCAAGAATAATGTAGCTGACAAGAGACACAGATATTTGGAGAGGTTCACAGTGTAAATACTGCTACGTCCTCTACCAAGTTTGGTCAGAACTTGGATTTGGGTTAAGAGTACTATTAGATATTTCTAGTCTATTACAAGCATGGCTTTGCCGGTATACAAAGACTAAGTTCTAGAAATTTCTAATGGATCGTAAAACAAATACTGACCAAGTGTTTTTGAGCGGCAAGTTCAAAAGAACTTATCTCACTCAGGTGGGTGTGTGAATAACTCAATCACAATATTCCTTATATAAGTCTAACTTGGGAATATTAACAAAGTGATGAGTTTGTGCACGAGTGTATGTCCTATTAATGTCTAATGATTATCTGGACGGAATGTTAAGCTTCAATGAATGCTTCAACAATCAACTCTCTTCAATGCACCAACCTTCTTCAATGCATCAAGTCCTCCATTTATAAGAGGAGCAAATATCTTAGCTTGTTGAAGAAGGATAATATTTGAATTTCCAGCTGGGTAGGTGAGGAGCATTTAATGCGGTATCTTGAGCTTTAATGGTGAAGATTTGTTGTACACGTATGCTTGGAAAAGTCTGATGGGTAAAGACCCCTTTGTCTCAACCAGTTACCTGCAAAAGCAAGTAGAGACAGAGTATAGCTAAAAGTAGCTATGTGTCAGACGGTGCAGTAATCACTACAGAGCAGGTAAACTACTTTTTGATAAAACAGTATGAAAGGATAGGGACAATCAGCAAGGTTGACTTTAAGATGGAATGATGTAACCTGACTGACAGTACAGACTGTCTTTCTTATCGGCATGTTTGAGAATGGAGTTTGTAACGCCCATCCTTAATCTCGTTAAATATTTGACTTATTTGTTAAATTTTTGACTTGCTTGTTAAATTCTTGACTAGCATTTTATATTCTATTTTATTTGAGTTAATTATTTAATTACTTTAGAAAACTAAGGTGGTTAAATGTCAAAGTTGAAAGTTTAGGGGCCTTTTTGTTAAAAGTGGAACTTGAGGGGCCAAATTGTAATTCTTGGATAGTTGCAAGTATATCTACTTGGTTTGTTTTCTCTGAGAAAGATTATTTTCTCAAACATTCTCGTACTCCTTCTGTTCTAAAGCTAAGTTTAGGATTCTTCCTATTCTCGACTCCTCGAGCTTAATTATCCCTCCGTTCGTGATTCTGGTCCCGGATAAATATTCGTGGCGTTGAATAGAGCGTTCCAGGCCGATCAGAAATTAATTTGGGTCAACTTGATTTTTGACTAGGTAAGCTATTGACTCCCCCTTACTTGTAATAACATGCATATATGTTATTCCCGATACTTGTTCTTGTTAAAATTGTGTTTTGAGCAATTTTTGTGATACTTGTAATTTTGGGACGAAGGGAGTATAAATATATTGCGTATGCGTATGAAGGAAACTTGAATAAAAAGTATACTCCTGGGTTTGTCAAAAGATTAGTAGGAAAATTATACTCCTACACTTGGGACGGAAAATTTGTAAGTATAAAAGTCTCTGTTGAAATAAGAAAGTGTAATTGAAATAAGTGATTTAAGCTTATTATATGTCCTGGGTAATGTTAAATTGTGAGTAGAAGTTACTCATATGCTTGGAACGGAGAACCTTAGGCCTGGAAAGAAAATTGGTGTTTGCTGAAAATTGGACCAGGCGCCCGCCCACTTAGGCACCAAGCGCCCGCCCATTTGGCCAGAAGTTTTAGTTCCAAAAAGCCTTGGATGAGCGCCCGCCCGGTCTACCATTGGCGCCCGCCCGGTCCCCTGTTCCAACCAAAGTGTTTTAAATCTAAATTAAATTGAAAGTTTATCCCTCCTAAGGCATATAGCCTTAAGATAAGATGTCCTAGCAAGTGTTGTGACACCTTAGGGATATCAGAAGTGAGTCTTGAACATGATTACTCATTAAATTAAAATGGAAACTTGAGTATAAAAGGAAGAACTCTTCTTTGTGTCTTGAAAGTGCTATGAATAAGCACTTATATGTTATGCTTGTCTTGGAACCTATGTTTGTGCACCTTGAGAGCACCAAATTAGTGTCTTGAGCTTGAATATCCTATGTAGGGGATTACGAACTTGTAAGTATGAGTTGTATAGCTAATTTACTTAATTTGAACTCGAAGTATTCTTGGTCTAGGTTTAGGGTACTACCCTAGATAGCCTAGATGAGTGTTGTAGAACACTCTAGTACTGAAAAATAGTCCCTTTGTGATCAAATGAAATGTGGACTTGAATCATAATTAAATAATAACTTGAGTATAAGAGTAGTAACTCTTTTATGTGTCTTGAAGTCAATGTTTGTGTACTTTAGGGGCACCAACTAATGTCTTGAGCTTGAATGTCCTAAGAAAAGGATTTGAAAATAATACGTGAAATATGTATAATTCATCTTCCTAGCTTGAACTTGAAGTATAAGACAATAAAATCTTGTACATGACTTGAACATCCAAATAATTGGATTAAGACTTGAATATAAGATTATAACATCTTGTACGTGCCTTGACACCAATATATGTGTATGGTAATAAACTTGAAAGATTCTTGATGTGTATATGCAAATCTTGCATATATTTACTTGATAGAATGTGGCTTCTTGATTACTTGATACATGGTATAAATAACCAAAAGAGTTGGGATATGGAATTAGATAGAGAATAATTAACTCTACTACACATTTGAATTGGATACGTGTATATTGGAAGTGCTATGAATAAGCACTAAAGTGCTAGTGATTGGTTTTAATCGTGTATATACTCAATGAAGTATATAAAGTATAAGAAGATATCTTGTCTTGAAATGGGTTCCTAAAGAAAATAGGGTCTAGTGTAATATGAAGATAATTCATATAATCGTGAATACTACCATTTAAGTTAATAAGAATAACTTCAGAACTCAATATGTGTTGGGAAATGTATTTGATTACTAATGATACATATACGTGAGATATGACTGTGACTAGGTATGATGTGACCTATTCTTCTACGTGTTTAGAGTCTAAGGATTTGGGCTCTATTTGATAGTAAGGGTATCGTGATAGACACTTTAATATGTTAAACGTAATATGAATATGTACGTGCAAACTTGGCATGTGACAAAGTGATATAGAATGATATACCCTACTACTTGTTTGAGGTCTGTTATTAATAGACTCTAACTTGGATTGACCGTGTTATATGGACACTCTAGGGGCCATTGTTAGATTGATTTGTCTTCGCAATAATTGCGTATGTGTATTTGTATTCTCGTGAGCACATGATACATGACTACATGGTGCATATTCTCGTGAGCACATGATACATGACTACATGGTGCATATTCTCGTGAGCACCTGACACATGATTACATGGTGCATAAAGACTGGTCCACTAATATGGGACTTAGTTCTATTCTTGTAGTTCAAGTAAACATCTACTTGTGCATTCTTGTGTGAGTCCAGCTGGTTCTCCTTGCTTGTTCGGAAATATATAGGATCACGCTTGTCGCGAGAGCTGGGGCTTAAGTGACAATTGGGTCCCTATGTATTTGCGCTTGACCCCTTACTACCGGCCATAGTAAGGGCATAGCTTCCTTGGTTGGAGCAATAAGCCTGACTTAAGTGAATGCTAAACTCTTGAACACCTCGTGAATCTTGTTCTTGTGAATGACACTGGTTACCGGGTCTTCTTATATACTGCACAGCAGTCTCTTGATCTTGATCGTGGTTGTCCTCAGCTATACAAGCATCAACAACAATGGTATTCTTGGGAGGAATAAGGAAGGATGCAGGTAATGATACGTGATAGGCCTATGTGCATCTTGGTGAGTTGGTCTAGCATCTCACACTACTTGACTACTTGTTACCTGATCATATCTTGAGCTTGATTACTTGTTGAGTTGGATTAGCCTCTCCTATACTTGTTACTTGATGATACTTGATATATGATTACTTGAGTATCTACTGGAATTTCGTGATAACATGTCATGTAGTTGCATGTTAATAGCTTACTGAGATTTATCTCACCCTTTATTTGTTTCCCCCCCACCCCAGGAAAGCAGGGGATAGTACGCAGTGAGGCTCGACATAGCTGGGAACTTACTCAGCAGGGCGTTCTTGTTTGAAGCTAGTGTCCTTTTAATACATTGGTAAGGACGAGGTTGTATGAGTTATTAAACTCTAGGCTTGTTTTGGGGTAGACTCGTGTAGTACTTGTTGTCTCTAGTCAGTTCTTGATGCCAGCTTATTTGCTAGGCATGTCTTCCGCTGTATGTAACCATGTTTGGTTTTAATTTTCTTGGTCTAGAACTCGTTGTGAGCTATCTTAGCTCCTTACTCTTGAGTATATATATCATGTCAGTTTGTTTCTAACAGGTATTGTTCCTGTTTTCCGTTAGTTTCTTGTTTCTTGTTAGTTACGCGCACCAGGTTCGAGGTTCTATTAGGGGATCCCGGGACCTGGGGGCGTGTCAGTTTGGTATCAGAGCTATGGTTTAGCTCTAAGCCTGGATAGGGTCTATGGCCTAGGTTGGGTTAGTCTTAGGTGTGTTTTCGACGCCGAGTGCTTCGTTACTTGTTGTTATACCAGGCATAGGACTGGTGTTGATAGTGTTAATCCAATTGGATTAGATGATTCGAGAATCGAGAGTGCGAGTCTTCAAAGACTTAGGCGTATCTATCTTGTCTTGTGGACATTGTTTCGTGCTATATATGCATGCTTGTCCTTGTCTCGTGAATTGCGTGGAAGTGTATTCTCTAGTAAGAGACTACGTGTTGATATTGTTATTAGTAAGAGCTTGATAGAAGTGTGGGTGATAACACCCTATACGTTCTATGTTAACTTGGTCATGTAACCTAGATGGGACATTGATGTGATACGTGTTATGATTTGGCTTTCTATATGTTATGCCATTCTTGTTTGCCACAATAGATGGTGAATAGTTCTATGCTAGTATGCTTGACTATTTTTATGAGCATGATATAATTATGTATAATATTCATGTTCATCATTGAAAGTTCGAACAGTGTTATCGAGATTGTACTGGGTATTTAACCTATGTGATTGACAGTGGAATTTCTACACCAAACCAGATGGATGTATCCATTCTTGATGAGATCTCAGCTATAATTTCTGCTGAGTAATACATGTTACTTGATGAGAAACTTTGATTATCTTGAGTTGTTACAATGCGAATACAGTGCTGACATCTGGATTAATGTTCTTGACCTCGATTGAGTTAAAAGAGTTGAAGATTCAACTTGAGAAATTTCTTGATAGAGGATATATCTATTTTGAAGTGGATGCCTGAAGTAACTATCTTTGTTGACCTATAAGTGGAAACAACCAAGGTACGCGTGTTCTTGAGATTTTTTTGATCTTGTTAGAGATTCATTGATGAATTTCGAAGGCAGCTCTATCGTTAATTATTTGACACCGAGAGCTACACCTTTTCGATGGATTGATAAACGTGAAGTCAATTTTTAAATATTGAAATGATGGATGACCACGACTGTCACGACCCGAAAACTAGGCTCTATTTTATTAGTAATAAATAATTATTATTTATTTATTTGATTATTTAATTATTTAAATTATTATTTATTTAAATATTTATGTGTGCATTTTATGTGTTATATAATTTATGCCTAGCATTTTATTTGAGTCATTTGGGGTTAGTGTAGTCTTGTTGGGTCTTAATTGTTAGTAGGGAGTGTAAGTATTTGTGTTAGTAGATGGGGAAGGGGTCTAGGTGTAAGTTTTTGAAAATAATAACCAACAACTCCCTCCTTCTCCCTCACCTCTCCCTCATCCTCCATCTTTCCCAGCTCTCTCTCTCTTTCTCTCCTTGGAATTGGTAAGTATTTCTTCTCTACCTTCTCTCTTCAATCTAACCATCTTCCTCTTGTTATTTCTCATTTCTTAAAACATGAAACTTGTTTAGATCGTCATTAGGATCGTAGAGGGCTAAAAATATTCGAGTTCCGGCAACTCTGAGAAAATTCAAGTAAGTTGCTTTTCCCCCATTTTTATGCTAGAAATGTCATTCCATGTTGATATGATGATATGCTTACTATATATTGCTTCTTGGATGATTTATGAACTTGTTTCCATTTTTGGTTGATTTTGTGATATTTTGAATGTTGGGATTCGAATCTTGTTTTGGGTAGCTAGATGTTGTTATTTAGGTCCACTTCAAGTTCACAAGTTGTTTTGGTGCATCATTATGCTTATTGGAAGTCTTGATTTTGAGTATTAGAGAAATGGTGAAGTTTTGGGTGAAATTTGGTTTGATTTGGTTACCTGGGTTCTTCTGCGTTTTTTCTGAATTTAGGAGGTGCTCGGCCGAGCACGTCCCTTGACTCGGCCGAGCGGAGCAGACCAGAAAGTCATAATTTTGGAGCCGAGGTTGCTCGGCCGAGTCATATAGAACTGCTCGGCCGAGCACCCCTGTTTTAGGCATAAATGTTTATAACTTAAAAGTAAGCACCCGGAATAATAAGAAGTCAACCGTAAGCCTATGTAAACCGTGTAAGGAGTGTGTTAGAGTTATAAAAGTGGTAAATGAGTATTAGGTGGTTGTCATTACCCCCCCTCCCCTTGTGACGTTTTATGATATTTCCTACTTTGATCAAATGGTCCGTTTTTCGTTCAATCTTCCGGAGGCCATAACTTTCTCATCCGAACTCCGTTTTGGACGAGTAAACTATCATTTTAAAGCTCTTCTAGAGTACTTCGATATGAAGTGGTTTATTTAGGTGTGTTTTAGGTTTATATTATGTTGAGATTTCATTTAGTGTCTTATGACAAAGTGTTTAGAATCGGTCCGTTGTAATCAAGTTGGGAATATCGGTTTGCGTGGTTTCGCCTTGGTCCCTTTGTGAATAAATGGGTTATGGAATTTAGTTATGGATTATTTGAAAATGTGGGAACACTTTCATAATGAGTGGACGTTTGGGATAGTTTAATGATAGTCATTGTGCTATTTGGGGAATGACCATTTGGGTAGTACTCTCTATGAGTAACTCGCGTGTATCATGTTAGGATGCGTTTGATATGGATCCTTGTCCTAGAATCATTTCGTTTTAATGATTCATATTGTTGCGCTTTTATGAGCAATTCCATTTCTGTTATTGAACTCTTTTATGAGGAACTTCTTGCTATCAATGTTGTTAAACTCTTATTGAGTAATCGTTGTATCTTTATGGTGATTTGTGTTACGGTTCCCTACTTTGGAACCCTTTTTATGTTTATAAAGCTAGTATTCATTACTTAGAATTATTGAAAGTCCAGCTGGTTAAATTGTGTATCGAGTCAGGCAATGGATAATGCTATAATGGCACGAGCCAAGTCCAGTATAGCATCGCCCATTGGTCCTTCTGTCCTCATCCAGATTGGCCTTGGTTGGGATGAGCTAGCTCCGTTGTGGGTATTCTAGCTAATCGTTTTGGAGCATGACTTTGTGGCATGACTCCCGCCCCTTGTGGCACTTTACATTGTTATTGGTTCCGGTACTGGGTTTCTCTTCAGCTTTTATGCTACTATGAAGATGGTTTGTTTGATTGATGGGTTGATTGGTCGCTTCTGACCGGGGATTTCTCTTCAGCTTTCATGCTATTATGAAGATGATGATTTGTTGATTATTGAAGCTGCGCAGCGACCTTTATTTGGTTTATCAGTTGGGAAACCTTGGCTAATATCCTTTGTTATGTGTTTACTTTCCGCTGCTATCTGTTGACTGTTATTTGTTACATGCTAAGTGATATTTATCATTGTTTATTGCTTATTGCATTATAGCATGTCATGTAGTTGCATTAGTAACTTACTGAGATTTTATCTCACCCCGTTTATTTCCATCTTTGTTTTTCCTTAAACCCCCCCCCAGGAGGAAAAGGATTAGGATTCACGGATCGAGGAGGACGTCGAGAGGATTGAGATTTTGGGGCAGGTTGTTATGGATCGGTTTACATTATTTAAATGTATAACCTTTTGGGGATAGTTTTACCATTATTGACGTCATTAAGAATTGTATATTTTATTCTTTTGGGTATAAGTTGTAGAGCTTATGTTAGATGTACTTTGTTGATTTAAACTTGGATTTGTAAAACCTTGTGTTATCATCTTTTAGTTCAAAATGGAATTTTTAACTTCTATATTTTAGAGTTTTGGTTTTAAGTCGACGTCCAGCTCACGTATTCCGGACCCGCGGGTTCGGGGTCGCGACAGTTGGTATCAGAGCTATGGCATTAGCTCTAAGTGTATGTATAGGTGGATTAGTATGACCTAGGAAGGTAGTGTGTTCGGAGTGAGTAACAATTGTTGTTTTATGCAGGTACTTGTTTGAAATGGCTCGAAGGAGAAGTGGTGAAAGTAATACCGGTAATGCAAATCAGAATGAAACAAGGGATGAAGCCCGTGCAATGTTTCAGGGCATGTTTGAGGCGGCCATGAAGGCCATACATGATCAAGGTCCGAGGGTAGAACAAGCACCACCACCCCGCTACGGATTGGAACAATTTCTGAAATTGAAACCGGTTGAGTTCAATGGGGAACCCGATGTAAGGAAGGCCGAGCTATGGATTGAGTCGATGGAGAAAATTTATGATGTCTTTGGTTGCACCGATGAAGACAAGGTCCGGTTTGCGGCTTATAAACTTGTGGGTGCCGCTGAGCATTGGTGGAAGGGTGTTAAAGCGAGTTGGGATGATACTCACATAGTGTATGCATGGGAATTGTTTGTGCGAAAGTTCAAGGAGCATTTCATTCCGGTAGTGGATCAAAACCGAAAGGAGATCGAGCTGCTCAACCTGGAGCAAGGTTTGTTGTCTATAGCTCAGTACTCGGCTAAGTTCACAGAATTAGCCAGGTACTGTGACTATCTCGTGAGGACTGAGGAACAGAAAGCCATGAGATTCATCCGCGGTTTAAAGACATCCATCCGTACTCAGCTTATTGCCCAGAAGATTGTGACCTTCCAGGATGCGGTAGACCGGGCATACTTGATCGAGCAAGATATTGGGGAGCATAAGAGGAAGACTGAGGTTGCAAATACGGGTAAACAAGTAAGCCATGCTAAATCTCAACCACAACACCGTTCAGATAACCGAGGTAATTTGGGAGCACCATCTCAGTTTAAGGAACAAACCGCGCTAGGGAATCCGGGTACTACTCCGGGGAAACAAGGGAAACAAGGTAGGTGGATTTGCACTTACTGTGAGAGGGAAGGCCATTTGGAGGATAAGTGTTGGAAGAAGCATGGAAAATGTATCAATTGTGGTCAACTGGGTCACTTCATAAAAGATTGTCCGAGGTTTAAGGTTCAATCATCAGGAACAGGAACCAGTACTTCACCGGGTCAGAAGAGAGATGCTTCGGGGAACCCTAAGGTATAGGGTAGAGTAATTGCGATCAATCAGCACTCACCAGGTAACGGATAAATTTCTGGAGGTATTATTTTGCGTCGTGAGAGCGAGCGCGTGCATTTTAGGATCATCGCATTTATGTGTTTCTGTGCATTTAGTTGCATTTATTTCTTCTGAGTCTTTGACTTATGTGTTGTAGGTGTCTACTCCTATGGAGGAGTTTAGGGTATCTGATGAAGTCTTATGTGCTTATGATGTGCTTAAGTATGGTTATGTCTCACCTGCTAAATTAGCTATGTTGCTATTACAAGATTTTGATGTTACTATTGCTTTAGTCTATTGTTGTAGGGGGATTGTTATATTCTCCATTCCTAATTTCTTAAAACTGTTTGAGACCGTTCCTTTGGGTAGAGTTATACCTATCTTTTCTTAATTGAAATCCGAGTATTCAGTTTCGGTCAATTTGTTGGGTGTATTTATCATTCGTAAGATTTTCATTTTCTTCCGAATAGTACCTAGTGTATGAGGAGAAGCTTGGGGTTAAATTGAGTTGTTATGGTACAAGGTTGTAGTGCTAATATTTAGATGAATGTCCTTATGGCATCGGTTCGGTTATAAGAGTTGAGGATTCAAATTGAGGATTTCTGGATAGGAGATTTTTGTTTACTTGTAGTGCATCTACGTGAGCGCATCGGAATTGGATAGTATGAAGAAAAGCATGACGTGTTATGGGATATGAGTATATTATGGAAGTTATAATCATCAATAGTGGTGAGCGCGTTAAGTTTGAAAGGACTAAGCACATTTCGGGAGAGTAATAAATTTGCGACCTATATTAAAGGCATTTTGAGTTTTAGTTAAATGGTTGTTCTATGGTTCTAAATCTTGTCTTGGTGGCATTTCTTGTTTTGGATTACAAATATGTGAAGAAAGTTGGTTATAAATACTTGGGCGTATTAAAGAATACTATGATTTGGTATTGGGTCAGTTGGAATGTGACTAGCTAATGGGTTTATTATGATGGCAGTACTATTGAGCCTAAGTATCTTTAAGTTAATGAATGTATACGTGAAAGTCTAATGTGGGTCAACTGTTGGAGATTTAGGGATTGCTAAACTTCTTTGGGGTATATAAGCGCGGATTATTAATTCGAGAAAGGGAATTAGAGGAAATCCCTTGACGAAAAAAATTGGATTATTTTTCGGACCACTGAGTATTTGTAATTGTTTTAAGCTTTCAATGATTGAAGTAATGTGATGATGGTACTATGACATGGATTTAAGTAAACATTTTGTATTAAAATTTTGGGTTTACATTGTACCTCTAGTTTAAGGTACCATCTAAGGCGAAAGCACTATAATGGGAATCCTTGGAGGTATAGCCACTTTGGTGAATATTATGGGGATGGAAAATTTCTTTAACTTTTCATATTTTTAGAAACTAACTAAGCTCGAGATGGTTTAATGTTTTGAATTTCTGAGGAGAAATCCTAGGTATGCGATTTACAAATGGGAGTATCCTTGCAGTGTAATTAAGGTTATGAATAAGATAAGCTTGTAGTACCTCGAGAGTTATGTTTGGGAGCAATTTGGATTCTCCGATTTTGAATATGGATTTTAATGAGTAATTATAATAATGATGGAAGGAAGTTCTGTGTGGGAGTTATGTTGTGAGCATTATTTAAGGTTACCACATGATGGTTTAGAATTGACAATTGAGAAATTCGGGAAATAGTGGAACTATCGTATCCGTGGCTTTTTAATTCGGGTAAGTCTCGTTAAAATTCGGGTCGAATTTTCTTTAAGGGGGAGTGAATGTCACGACCCGAAAACTAGGCTCTATTTTATTAGTAATAAATAATAATTATTTATTTATTTGCTTATTTAATTATTTAAATTATTATTTATTTAAATATTTATGTGTGCATTTTATGTGTTATATAATTTATGCCTAGCATTTTATTTGAGTCATTTGGGGTTAGTGTAGTCTTGTTGGGTTTTAATTGTTAGTAGGGAGTGTAAGTATTTGTGTTAGTAGATGGGGAAGGGGTCTAGGTGTAAGTTTTTGAAAATAATAACCAACAACTCCCTCCTTCTCCCTCACCTCTCCCTCATCCTCCATCTTTCCCAGCTCTCTCTCTCTTTCTCTCCTTGGAATTGGTAAGTATTTCTTCTCTACCTTCTCTCTTCAATCTAACCATCTTCCTCTTGTTATTTCTCATTTCTTAAAACATGAAACTTGTTTAGATCGTCGTTAGGATCGTAGAGGGCTAAAAATATTCGAGTTCCGGCAACTTTGAGAAAATTCAAGTAAGTTGCTTTTCCCCCATTTTTATGCTAGAAATGTCATTCCATGTTGATATGATGATATGCTTACTATATATTGCTTCTTGGATGATTTATGAACTTGTTTCCATTTTTGGTTGATTTTGTGATATTTTGAATGTTGGGATTCGAATCTTGTTTTGGGTAGCTAGATGTTGTTATTTAGGTCCATTTCAAGTTCACAAGTTGTTATGGTGCATCATTATGCTTATTGGAAGTCTTGATTTTGAGTATTAGAGAAATGGTGAAGTTTTGGGTGAAATTTGGTTTGATTTGGTTACCTGGGTTCTTCTGCGTTTTTTCTGAATTTAGGAGGTGCTCGGCCGAGCACGTCCCTTGACTCGGCCGAGCGGAGCAGACCACAAAGTCATAATTTTGGAGCCGAGGTTGCTCGGCCGAGTCATATAGAACTGCTCGGCCGAGCACCCCTGTTTTAGGCATAAATGTTTATAACTTAAAAGTAAGCACCCGGAATAATAAGAAGTCAACCGTAAGTCTATGTAAACCGTGTAAGGAGTGTGTTAGAGTTATAAAAGTGGTAAATGAGTATTAGGTGGTTGTCATTACCCCCCCCCTTGTGACGTTTTATGATATTTCCTACTTTGATCAAATGGTCCGTTTTTCGTACAATCTTTCGGAGGCCATAACTTTCTCATCCGAACTCCGTTTTGGACGAGTAAACTATCATTTTAAAGCTCTTCTAGAGTACTTCAATATGAAGTGGTTTATTTAGGTGAGTTTCAGGTTTATATTATGTTGAGATTTCATTTAGTGTCTTATGATAAAGTGTTTAGAATCGGTCCGTTGTAATCAAGTTGGGAATATCGGTTTGCGTGGTTTCGCCTTGGTCCCTTTGTGAATAAATGGGTTATGGAATTTAGTTATGGATTATTTGAAAATGTGGGAACACTTTCATAATGAGTGGACATTTGGGATAGTTTAATGATAGTCATTGTGCTATTTGGGGAATGACCATTTGGGTAGTACTCTCTATGAGTAACTCACGTGTATCATGTTAGGATGCGTTTGATATGGATCCTTGTCCTAGAATCATTTCGCTTTAATGATTCATATTGTTGCGCTTTTATGAGCAATTCCATTTCTATTATTGAACTCTTTTATGAGGAACTTCTTGCTATCAATGTTGTTAAACTCTTATTGAGTAATCGTTGTATCTTTATGGTGATTTGTGTTACGGTTCCCTACTTTGGAACCCTTTTTATGTTTATAAAGCTAGTATTCATTACTTAGCATTATTGAAAGTCCAGCTGGTTAAATTGTGTATCGAGTCAGGCAATGGATAATGCTATAATGGCACGAGCCAAGTCCAGTATAGCATCGCCCATTGGTCCTTCTGTCCTCATCCAGATTGGCCTTGGTTGGGATGAGCTAGCTCCGCTGTGGGTATTCTAGCTAATCGTTTTGGAGCATGACTTTGTGGCATGACTCCCGCCCCTTGTGGCACTTTACATTGTTATTTGTTCCGGTACCGGGTTTCTCTTCAGCTTTTATGCTACTATGAAGATGGTTTGTTTGATTGATGGGTTGATTGGTCGCTTCTGACCGGGGATTTCTCTTCAGCTTTCATGCTATTATGAAGATGATGATTTGTTGATTATTGAAGCTGCGCAGCAACCTTTATTTGGTTTATCAGTTGGGAAACCTTGGCTAATATCCTTTGTTATGTGTTTACTTTCCGCTGCTATCTGTTGACTGTTATTTGTTACATGCTAAGTGATATTTATCATTGTTTATTGCTTATTGCATTATAGCATGTCATGTAGTTGCATTAGTAACTTACTGAGATTTTATCTCACCCCGTTTATTTCCATCTTTGTTTTTCCTTAAACCCCCCCCCAAGGAGGAAAAGGATTAGGATTCGCGGATCGAGGAGGACGTCGAGAGGATTGAGATTTTGGGGCAGGTTTTTATGGATCGGTTTACATTATTTAAATGTATAACCTTTTGGGGATAGTTTTACCATTATTGACGTCATTAAGAATTGTATATTTTATTCTTTTGGGTATAAGCTGTAGAGCTTATGTTAGATGTACTTTGTTGATTTAAACTTGGATTTGTAAAACCTTGTGTTATCATCTTTTAGTTCAAAATGGAATTTTTAACTTCTATATTTTAGAGTTTTGGTTTTAAGTCGACATCCAGCTCGCGTATTCCGGACCCGCGGGTTCAGGGTCGCGACAACGACTTCAGTATTTGAGATTGCCTAGTGGATTTGACCAGTATTACAGTGATCTGGAGGATATGACCAGTTCTATGATTTCTAGTGGATATGTCAAGTTTCACCAATATAGTGGATTGACTAATCGAGTCTGCTTGACTTTATGTGTTTCGATGTTATAATTGATACATCTTGATTTCATGAAATATTTGTGAGTATATATGTTATAATCTTGATCAGTAAAATTCGAGGACGAATTTTCTTTAAGGTGGGGAGGATGTAACGCCCATCCTAAATCTCGTTAAATATTTGACTTATTTGTTAAATTTTTGACTTGCTTGTTAAATTCTTGACTAGCATATTTATATGCTATTTTATTTGAGTTAATTATTTAATTACTTTAGAAAATTAAGGTGGTTAAATGTCAAAGTTGAAAGTTTAGGGGCCTTTTTGTTAAAAGTGGAACTTGAGGGGCCAAATTGTAATTCTTGGATAGTTGCAAGTATATCTACTTGGTTTGCTTTCTCTGAGAAAGATTATTTTCTCAAACATTCTCGTACTCCTTCTGTTCTAAAGCTAAGTTTAGGATTCTTCCTATTCTTGACTCCTCGAGCTTAATTATCCCTCCGTTCGTGATTCTGGTCCCGGATAAATATTCGTGGCGTTGAATAGAGCGTTCCAGGCCGATCAGAAATTAATTTGGGTCAACTTGATTTTTGACTAGGTAAGCTATTGACTCCCCCTTACTTGTAATAACATGCATATATGTTATTCCCGATACTTGTTCTTGTTAAAATTGTGTTTTGAGCAATTTTTGTGATACTTGTAATTTTGGGACGAAGGGAGTATAAATATACTGCGTATGCGTATGAAGGATACTTGAAAAAAAAGTATACTCCTGGGTTTGTCAAAAGATTAGTAGGAAAATTATACTCCTACACTTGGGATGGAAAATTTGTAAGTATAAAAGTCTCTGTTGAAATAAGAAAGTGTAATTAAAATAAGTGATTTAAGCTTATTATATGTCCTGGGTAATGTTAAATTGTGAGTAGAAGTTACTCCTATGCTTGGAACGGAGAACCTTAGGCCTGGAAAGAAAACTGGTGTTTGCTAAAAATTGGACCAGGCGCCCGCCCACTTAGGCACCAAGCGCCCGCCCATTTGGCCAGAAGTTTTAGTTCCAAAAAGCCTTGGATGAGCGCCCGCCCGGTCTACCATAGGCGCCCGCCCGGTCCCCTGTTCCAACCAAAGTGTTTTAAATCTAAATTAAATTGAAAGCTTATCCCTCCTAAGGCATATAGCCTTAAGATAAGATGTCCTAGCAAGTGTTGTGACACCTTAGGGATATCAGAAGTGAGTCTTGAACATGATTACTCATTAAATTAAAATGGAAACTTGAGTATAAAAGGAAGAACTCTTCTTTGTGTCTTGAAAGTGCTATGAATAAGCACTTATGTGTTATGCTTGTCTTGGAACCTATGTTTGTGCACCTTGAGAGCACCAAATTAGTGTCTTGAGCTTGAATATCCTATGTAGGGGATTACGAACTTGTAAGTATGAGTTGTATAGCTCATTTACTTAATTTGAACTCGAAGTAAAATTGGTCTAGGTTTAGGGTACTACCCTAGATAGCCTAGATGAGTGTTGTAGAACACTCTAGTACTGAAAAATAGTCCCTTTGTGATCAAATGAAATGTGGACTTGAATCATAATTAAATAATAACTTGAGTATAAGAGTAGTAGCTCTTTTATGTGTCTTGAAGTCAATGTTTGTGAACTTTAGGGGCACCAACTAATGTCTTGAGCTTGAATGTCCTAAGAAAAGGATTTGAAAATAATACGTGAAATATGTATAATTCATCTTCCTAGCTTGAACTTGAAGTATAAGACAATAAAATCTTGTACATGACTTGAACATCCAAATAATTGGATTAAGACTTGAATATAAGATTATAACATCTTGTACGTGTCTTGACACCAATATATGTGTATGGTAATAAACTTGAAAGATTCTTGATGTGTATATGCAAATCTTGCATATATTTACTTGATAGAATGTGGCTTCTTGATTACTTGATACATGGTATAAATAACCAAAAGAGTTGGGATATGGAATTAGATAGAGAATAATTAACTCTACTACACATTTGAATTTGATACGTGTATATTGGAAGTGCTATGAATAAGCACTAAAGTGCTAGTGATTGGTTTTAATCATGTATATACTCAATGAAGTATATAAAGTATAAGAAGATATCTTGTCTTGAAATGGGTTCCTAAAAAAAATAGGGTCTAGTGTAATATGAAGATAATTCATATAATCGTGAATACTACGATTTAAGTTAATAAGAATCACTTCAGAACACAATATGTGTTGGGAAATGTATTTGATTACTAATGATACATATACGTGAGATATGACTGTGACTAGGTATGATGTGACCTATTCTTCTACGTGTTTAGAGTCTAAGGATTTGGGCTCTATTTGATAGTAAGGGTATCGTGATAGACACTTTAATATGTTAAACGTAATATGAATATGTACGTGCAAACTTGGCATGTGACAAAGTGATATAGAATGATATACCCTACTACTTGTTTGAGGTCTGTTATTAATAGACTCTAACTTGGATTGACCGTGTTATATGGACACTCTACGTGCCATTGTTAGGTTGATTTGTCTTCGCAATAATTGCGTATGTGTACTTGTATTCTCGTGAGCACATGATACATGACTACATGGTGCATATTCTCGTGAGCACATGATACATGACTACATGGTGCATATTCTCGTGAGCACATGATACATGATTACATGGTGCATAAAGACTGGTCCACTAATATGGGACTTAGTTCTATTCTCGTAGTTCAAGTAAACATCTACTTGTGCATTCTTGTGTGAGTCCAGCTGGTTCTCCTTGCTTGTTCGAAAATATATAGGTTCACGCTTGTCGCGAGAGCTGGGGCTTAAGTGACAATCGGGTCCCTATGTATTTGCGCTTGACCACTTACTACCGGCCATAGTAAGGGCATAGCTTCCTTGGTTGGAGCAATAAGCCTGACTTAAGTGAATGCTAAACTCTTGAACACCTCGTGAACACCTCGTGAATCTTGTTCTTGTGAATGACACTGGTTACCGGGTCTTTTTATATATTGCACATCAGTCTCTTGATCTTGATCGTGGTTGTCCTCAGCTATACAAGCATCGACAACAATGGTATTCTTGGGAGGAATAAGGAAGGATTTAGGTAATGATACGTGATAGGCCTATGTGCATCTTGGTGAGTTGGTCTAGCCTCTCACACTACTTGACTACTTGTTACCTGATCATATCTTGAGCTTGATTACTTGTTGAGTTGGCTTAGCCTTTCCTATACTTGTTACTTGATGATACTTGATATATGATTACTTGAGTATCTACTGGAATTTCGTGATAACATGTCATGTAGTTGCATGTTAATAGCTTACTGAGATTTATCTCACCCTTTATTTGTTTCCCCCCCAGGAAAGCAGGGGATAGTACGCAGTGAGGCTCGACATAGCTGGGAACTTACTCAGCAGGATGTTCTTGTTTGAAGCTAGTGTCCTTTTAATACATTGGTAAGGACGAGGTTGTATGAGTTATTAAACTCTGGGCTTGTTTGGGGTAGACTCGTGTAGTACTTGTTGTCTCTAATCAGTTCTTGATGCCAGCTTATTTGCTAGGCATGTCTTCCGCTGTATGTAACCATGTTTGGTTTTAATTTTCTTGGTCTAGAACTCGTTGTGAGCTATCTTAGCTCCTTACTCTTGAGTATATATATCATGTCAGTTTGTTTCTAACAGGTATTGTTCCTGTTTTCCGTTAGTTTCTTGTTTCTTGTTAGTTACGCGCACCAGGTTCGAGGTTCTACTAGGGGATCCCGGGACCTGGGGGCGTGTCAATTTGGTATCAGAGCTATGGTTTAGCTCTAAGCCTGGATAGGGTCTATGGCCTAGGTTGGGTTAGTCTTGGGTGTGTTTTCGACGCCGAGTGCTTCGTTACTTGTTGTTATACCTGGCATAGGACTGGTGTTGATAGTGTTAATCCAATTGGATTAGATGATTCGAGAATCGAGAGTGCGAGTCTTCAAAGACTTAGGCGTATCTATCTTGTCTTGTGGACATTGTTTCGTGCTATATATGCATGCTTGTCCTTATCTCGTGAATTGCGTGGAAGTGTATTCTCTAGTAAGAGACTACGTGTTGATATTGTTATTAGTAAGAGCTTGATAGAAGTGTGGGTGATAACACCCTATACGTTCTATGTTAACTTGGTCATGTTACCTAGATGGGACATTGATGTGATACGTGTTATGATTTGGCTTTCTATATGTTATGCCATTCTTGTTTGCCACAATAGATGGTGAATAGTTCTATGCTAGTATGCTTGACTATTTTTATGAGCATGATATAATTATGTATAATATTCATGTTCAGCATTGAAAGTTCGAACAATGTTATCGGCAACTTGTTTACTGGTCTGCTGATTTGCTTCCTCTTGCTGGTTTGCCTTGTTTGAAGAGATGTAATACACCTGTGCAGATCACAAAGAATCCTAAGGGTACATAAAGAGGTTCTAATAAAATTGGGGGATCCTAAGTGTATGAATGATTGGGATTAAGTAATTCTAGTGTCTACGAATCTATTTGAACAACAATCTCCTCCTAATTACTTAAGTCCAATCACCCTTAATACTAAGGACATCTCTTATCTTAGGGAAAATTTTTCTACAGATATCTAGGTATAATCAATTCCTAAGATAAGTCACACTAAATGTCTAAAGTAAAAGGTGGATTAACCAAAATAAATGGTGAAGCCGGTTCAATGAATCGGCAGAAGTGTTGTTGGTCTGCAAAAAGGATTAGCATAGAATAATGCAGATAACACATGTATATAAGAATAACATATTAGCACTATCAAAATATCATTAGGCAAAGAAATTTTTCTATGGAGGTCTTCATAAGATATCTACATCATAGGCTATGTCGACTCAAGAACCAGCAGCTGGATCTGAAGTCTTGGGAGCTTCTGATGGAGTCGAGACCTTTGGAGTAGATTCAGTATTTTTCGCCTTCTTCTTTGCTCTTTCCTCTTCCTTTTATGCTTTTCTTTTTGCCTTGCTCTGTCTTCTTTGTGCACTCTCCAATCTTTCAGATAACATCTTGTTGTTCGCCTCAAGTTCAGCAATCTTTAACTTGGCTTGAAGAAGTTCATTCTGAATTTCAGCAAGTTTCTCAACTGAAACCTCAAGTTTATTGTGGGTATCATTGTGCTCGGCAAGTAGAGTCTTCTGCTGAGAGACAAGAGAGCCACTTATCTCTGACAGATTAAGTACATGATCAGTTCTGTCTTGCAGCAGATCTTTCATATCATTGTATACTGATGTCCTGATCCTGATAACATCCTCCTCCTGATTGGACTTACGTATCTGCTTGGTAAGCTCCTTGGTTGATTGCTTGAACAAATCCATAATGGAATGGGAGAAATCAACCAAATCACCACGACTAGCAGGTTCGTTCTGATTATAGTCATCTCCTTCTTCAAACAGATGGAAGTCATAAATGCTGTTGAAGATGATAGGCTTATCAACGTAAATTGGTGCAGCAAAGACTTTGGGATTTTTGAGATAAAGAGAAGAGTCAAAATCAGTATTTTCTAAGTCAGCATCCTCGATCTGTACATGATCAACAACTATCTGCATCTCATCATCAGAAATAACTATAGGCAATGGAGAAGATGGAAGAGGAGCTGGAGGTGGAGGCAAAGGAAGAACTTGATGGAGTACAGGATCCTCATCGGCAAGAACAATGGCATCAGCAGAGATAGCATCGGCAGAGATAAAGTCAGCAGGAATCGAAGTGGACAAAATATCGGCAGAAGGTGAATGGACAACCACCAGAGGATAGTTAGGATGGACAATCATATCCATGTCTCCTGGTAGATGAAATATGACGTTTTCTTCCATAGACATTAACAGAGCAAGATGAAACATCATACAAGTAATGCCTTCCAAAATCATAACCACTAACCTGGCATTCATCAGCCTAGAAGTGTAAACCAAGTGATCGGCACGTTGCTTCTTCAAGAACATAGGCAATGTGATAGATAGAGCAGCATTCTTTACGAAGTACAGTAGCCCACGAGGATCAATGTGGCTTACTTCAAGAATATCAATGAGCTCATCATCAATCATTAGGCATTTCCTCATCCAACCCTTCGTGGTAATGCAAACTTCCTTGGGAGATGGATCCGGAAGGTGAATTTTATCTCCAACCTTTAGCTTCCCAGGTAGGCAGTGCAGAGGATCATAAACAGGTTTCTCTGCCTTGAGCTTTGACACTCTAGGAGCTTTCCCTTTCTTCCTTCTGAAGTCCGGTTTAATCAAGGGCATAAAGACCAAGCCTTCATCAGCAGACTCACCAGCAAGAAACTTATGCTTGGAAATGAGGATGTTCTTTGCCGAAGGGAGAGGTAATCCTCTGAAGTGTAGATCGGAAAGACCTGATAGGTTGATGAATAGGAAATAACTGCTGGCCAAAACTGTTTGTAGGAATAGAGGTGGCTGAAGTATACCAGTTGGAACTCATCATTTCCTTGGCATGAATCTCAAAATTGTACTCATGAGGTGGAGTAGAATCAGCTGCAGTAGGAACAGATGGCTCTTCATTCATAAGAACAGGCAATTCCACATAATCAGCAGGATCTATTTCATCGGCACTATCATCATCAGCATCAGCAGCAATTTGAGCAGGTAAAGGAAAAGGGGTATCAGCAGACGGTAAGGTGAGCAGATGTTGCAAGAGCACTTCCTCAAATTGCAAACTTGCAGGGATTTCAGCATCAAGATCAGTAACTCTTTCCTCAGTACCTCTTCCTAACTCAACAACCTCCTTAATTCCAGTAGGTTCAACAATATATAATCCAGGAGTTACCGTTACTAACTGAGTGTCTATAGTTTGCTCAGCAAGATGAGTGTCGGCAGTTTTCTCATCAGTCTCATGTTCAGCAATTACTCCTCCTGAAACAGATATATCAACAACTACATCATCCAGTGGTTGAGTGTCCATAGTTTCCTCAACAGGTGCAGGTTGGTCGGCAGAACCCTCAATCAGAGGTTGAGCATCTTGAGTTTTCTCAACTTGAAATCCCAGAGTCTCCTTGACAGGTTTATCAGCACGTCCATCTTCATTACTACTATCACTCACCAATACAGATTCAGCAAATACTTCAGCAGAAGAGGGAGCTTTAGTCATAATAATTCTTATCGGCATCTGGTCATTGCTGATTGTTTCAGAAGTGGAAGGAGAGTTATCAGCAACTCTGTGAGCACAAACCAATTATTTTTCAACCAAGTCATCACCATCATCATTATCATCATCATCATCATCGGCAGAACCAATGTTATCAGAAGAATGAGCATCGGCATCAGACACAGTCTTGCTGCTGCTAGGTGAAGAAGTCTGAGTGACTTGATCGGCAAGAACTTCGGCAGCACGACGATCGGCATCTCGCTTCAGCAGAAATTCGTTTGACTGTTCAATTAAATCCAAAGTGACCTTCTTGACTGATCGGTAGAAATGAGCATTGAGAGGACTATCAGCAGGAGCCTCATCATCATTGTACATCAGCAAGTCTTCATCATTTTCCAGTCTGCCAATCTGATAAGGATCAAATTCAGTGAATTAGGAGAGCTGATTGAATGTTCTGGCATATATAATCCATACATCCTGAACCATCAAGTCTTGTCTAATTCGATCTTGAAATAGATAGACTTGGTTCCAGTGAAGAGGCAGATAGTCAAAGTAACGACCAAAATTCAGCTTCAGTTCAGCTGCTTTCATCTGCTTGAACTTTGAGAGAGGGACGAACTTCTCATTCCACACATCGGTGCGATTGTCAATCCTCTGATAGTCAACATAATCAGTAATTTTCCCTGATGGCACAGTGTCCTTCATTTCTTCATGAAACTGAAGTAGACGACGAACAAAAGAGGGCAGATGATCAATAGGGAACACCTATTTCTTGGACAAGAC
The DNA here is from genome assembly GCA_026119855.1 of Campanula takesimana. Taxonomy (NCBI): domain Eukaryota; kingdom Viridiplantae; phylum Streptophyta; class Magnoliopsida; order Asterales; family Campanulaceae; genus Campanula; species Campanula takesimana. The sequence continues at coordinate 2,015,646 of JAOWBW010000021.1, forward strand.
CTTGTTAGTAAAAGACCAAGGGTTCTTGTAGAAAGTGTGGAAGGTGGGATTTCTGATGGGAGCACATTTTCTCAGAGTTTGAGCCTTGAGCTTCTCAATGACAGCATCAATGCTTTTACCACCGGCAAAGTCATCGGTAAAATCTTCATCTGGAATTTCAACTTTGACAGAAGGATCGGTAGTAAGGGAAGCACCGGCAAGATGAGAAGGAGCAAATCTGATCAACTTAGCTCTTAGATCGGCAGAAGAAATAGGAGCAGAAGGAACTTCGTTGGCAACTGGCTTTTGCTTCTCCATCGGCAAGCACGTCTCATCGGCAACTTTTGCCTTCTTGGATTTCTCCTTATCAGCAGCCTTAACCAATTTTCTTTTCCTTGGAGCACCAGGGGTAGAGTCAGCAAGAAATCGATCGGTAGAAGGAGCAGGAGTAGAGACTGCAGAAATAGAAGCAACTGAGGGGATAGTCTTAGCTCTTTTCCTTCTTTGAGCGACAGCAGGAGCAGGTGCAGCAGTAGGGGCAACAACACTAGAAGCCTTCTTTTCTATCCTGTTCCAATCTTTAGCATCAAAAGATTTTAATTTGCTGAAGGCGATGCTGGATGGAAAACGATCTGCTTTGACTATGTTGAGATTTCTTCTCAACATCATACTAATCAGGAGGTAATGACATCCTTTCCCAGGATTGGGTTTGTTTTTGCTCCTATCAGAAGACCATTTGTCAGCACCAGTTGCATTGATCCTGAAAATGTAAGCACACCAGTTGAACTTGATCTGCAGAACAATGGCGGCCATAGCTTCAAATTGTACATCAGTTACATTGCTATGTGAACCAGATCGGCAAATGAGGCATCTATCAACTATCTCAGCAAGTGCATAGTATCGGCGAGGATAATGAATCTTCAAATGATTTGTGCCACTGATTCTTGGACTGGGTCCTCTCATAAGGTTCCATGCCCTGTCCAACTCCTCATCATCAACAAGAGCACTCAACCCTTCATTCCCAAGAGAGGGAAAAACTTCAGAAATAGAAGAGGGAGTAAGAGAAATTTGCACGCCTAAGACTGTGGAATTGACGGAGACGATAACTGACGAATCGGCCGGAGAACGGACAACAATGGAGTTGGAGAAGAATTCTTTAACTAGATCCAAGAACACAGAATCAACTCCGGATGGAGTAATGAAAGAGTCGAGCAAAGACCCAATAAGAATATTCTTCAAGAAAACCCCGTCAGATTCCTCATTAAAGTAGTCGGAGTCAACATAACCTCCGTAGATATCTTTTTTGCCGGACATTTTCTGCAAGTACTCAAAAATCTCACAATGTTAGAAACAAAGGTAAATCAAAACAAGGATGATTTGAAATGAGCAAAGTTTAAACATTAATAATTACCAGATTAAGAAGATATAAGTAAATAAGAAGTTGAATCAAGTAATCCGGTTAGAGGAGTGAGAGAGAGAGAGAGCAGTTAAAATGGCGGAGAAAGTTTGAAAGATATTGAAAGGGCGTTATATATGTTATGGGGTGGTGAGAGAATATGAGAAGACAAGAATAATTAGAAGTAACTGTAGCAATTTACTCGGAGAACGTGCGCACGCATAAATTTAATGCGCACATAAATCGGAGAGAAATGAACAGTTATAAGTAATTGATGATCTGTTACCTTACTGATGTCCCACAATAAATGGGAAACATCATGACACGATTTTGGGGAAGATCGGTATACACACGTGTCAGGAGAGTGTGACCAATTAGTACCTTTGATTTAACTGCTAACGTCATGTGTCAGGAATCATATCTTTTTGCAGAGACGTGCTGATTTGATACTTTTTAAATATTGGCAAGATAGTGTGGTCGGCAAGATAATTTGGTCGGCAAGATAATTTAGTCGGCAAGATATGATGATCGGCAGGTTGTTGTCAGCAATATTTTGTCGGCAATATAATTTGGTCGGCACGATTTTCACACTTGCTGATGAGATCGGCAAGACTAGCACAATCGGCAGAGTTAGCACAGTTTTAACCATAGAATCAATCATACCTAGTTCACCTCTTAGGAATTCAAATCTTTTCTGGTCTAAGGGCTTTGTCAGTATGTCTGCTCTTTGGTAATCGGTATGAACTTTGAGCAGCACCACGTTTCCCTTTTCAACATGTTCCTTCAGAAAGTGATACTTGATGTCTATGTGCTTGGTTTTGGAATGCATGACCGAGTTGTTGGACACTGAGATAGCAGATTGATTGTCACAATAGATGGGACAAACTTGAGATGGAACTTCATAGTCAACAAGTTGCTGCTTCATCCAAAGGATCTGTAAACAGCAACTGCCGGCAGCTATCTACTCAGCTTCAGTAGTAGAAGTGGAAATTGATGCTTGCTTCTTACAGGACCAAGACACCAATCTATCACCAAGAAATTGGCAAGTTCCACTAGTACTTTTTCTGGTCACCCTACAAGCTGCAAAGTCTGCATCTGAATAACCTATTAGATTAAAAGATGAATCTCTAGCATACCATAATCCAAGGTTAGCAGTGCCACATAGATATTTAATAATACGTTTAACAGCTTACAGATGAGATTCCCTAGGGTCAGCTTGAAACCTGGCACAAACACAAACAGCAAACATAATATCCGGTCTACTGGCAGTAAGATAGAGGAGTGAGCCGATCATACCTCGGTAGACAATCATATCTACTTTCTTACCAGACTCATCCTTATCTAAGTGAATGTTAGTGCCCATAGGTGTGCTTTGATAGTGAGCATTTTCCAAGCCAAACTTCTTGATTAATTCTTTTGCGTACTTGGCTTGACTGATGAATATTCCCTCATTGGATTGTTTGACTTGAAGTCCAAGGAAATATGTCAGTTCACCCATCATGCTCATCTTGAACTTGCTCTGCATTAGCTTCTCAAATCTCTTGCAAAGTGATTCATTAGTAGAACTAAAAATAATATCATCGACATATATTTGAATAAACAATGAATGACCCTTGTGCTTGGCAACAAATAAAGTGGTATCGATTTTACCTCGAGTGAAACCTAAGCCATCACTAAGTAAGAACTTAGAAAGGGTTTCATACCATGTCCTTGGAGCTTGCTTTAAGCCATAGAGAGCTTTCTTCAATTGGTAGACATGATTAGGCTTCTTAGAGTCTTCAAAACCTGGTGGTTGTTCAACATACACAAGTTCTTGGAGTTCTCCATTCAAGAAGGCACATTTCACGTCCATTTGATACAGTTTGAATTCTTTAAAGGCGGCATAGGCTAAGAAAAGTCTTATAGCTTCCAATCTTGCAACAGGAGCAAATGTCTCATCGTAGTCAATCCCTTCTTCTTGTCGGTATCCTTTAGCAACTAACCTTGCTTTATTCCTTATGATCTTCCCTTCTTCATCCAATTTGTTTCTAAATACCCACTTTGTACCAATCACTTGTTGAGATGATGCTTTTGACACTAGTTCCCACACATTGCATCTTTCGAACTGATTTAGCTCCTCCTGCATAGCTTCCACCCAGCCAGGATCAGCAAGAGCTTCTTCAGTCTTCTTTGGTTCTATATTGGAAACCATAGCAGATGAGAAAAGACTCTCGGCGAATGCTCTACTAAGGTTTCTTGTCAATCTTGGTCCAAAGACATCACCAATCACATTTTCTAATGGATGATCACGAACTGTTCTAACTTCCTTTGGTACATCTTGTCTGACTGTATCTTGTTGTAAAGATTCGAGAGGAGGATCAAGATCAGCAGGTGGAGTAGGAGAATTAGAGTTTTGGGTGAGAGGTGGATTAGATTGAGAGCTTGTTGGGAAGGGCCTTATAACAGAAATTGGTTGAGGGCTAGATTTGTTTTCAGTATGATCAGCAGAATTTTCATCAGCAAATGGATTGTGAAATTCATCAGCAGATTTTGGATCTGCCGATGAAGGAAAGTATTGAGCTTCAGCTGATTCTTCTACTGATATAACTGGATCAGCAGCTGGAACTTGTCCTGCATGGTTAGTATTGCTAGATTCACCTGTCTCATGAGCACTAGATTCATTAGTACTATTTGGAGCCTTGTCAGACTCTAGCAAATCAAATTCATCAAAGGTTACATGAATAGATTCAACAATTTTCAAAAGTTTCTTATTGAAAACTCGAAAGGCCTTACTGTGTTTAGCGTATCCAACAAAGATTCCTTCATCAGCTTTCTCATCAAATTTTCCCCTGTACTCTTTCCCATTGTAGAGCACATAACATTTGCAGCCGAATATTTTGAAGAAACCAATATTGGGAATTCTGCCTCTCCAGAGTTCATAAGGAGTCTTGTTATGGAATTTGTTGATGAGAAATTTGTTCTGAGTGAAGCAGGCGGTATTGATGGCTTCAGCCCAAAAGTATTTCGGCAGTCTGGCTTCAGCAATCATGGTCTTACCAGCTTCTATAAGAGTTCTGTTCTTTCTTTCAACGACGCCATTTTGTTGTGGTGTACCGGCAGCTGAGAAGTTGTGGTCTATGCCATGATCATCACAATACTGAGCAATACCATTGTTCTTGAATTCAGTGCCGTTGTCTGATCTCATACTAATGATATCACTCTCCTTCTGGGTCTGTAGTAGTCTAAATAACTTGGTACCAACAGCGTAAGTATCATCTTTGTTGCTGAAGGTTTCTACCCAAGTATATCTTGAATAGTCATCTACTACCACCAGAGTGTATCTACTTCCCCCAATACTTGCAGTAGTTGTGGGGCCAAATAGATCCATGTGTAGTAACTGGAGGCACTTATATGTAGACATGTATGGCTTGCTGTGGAAAGATATCTTGTGTTGTTTTCCGAGTTGGCAGGCCTTGCATTTCTTTCCATGATCAGCAGATACTTGAGGCAGACCGGTTACCAGATTTGAACCGGCAAGCTTGGATAGATACTTGAAGTTCAAGTGACTGAGTCTCTTGTGCCATAGCCATAAGTTCTCACTGATGTTCTTAGCTACAAAAAAAACATTAGTAACACCAGTAATAGTACTTAAATCTACTGCATAAATGTTACCTTTACGTTTGGCAGTGAGAAGAGTTTCATTGGAAGCAATGTCTTTCACATAGCAACTGGAAGTAGTAAATACACATTGCATTCTTTTATCACAGAATTGTGATATTGATAGAAGGTTGTGTTTCAGACCATCCACTAGAGAGACCTTCTGTACAGTGACTGCACCTCTCTTGATGGTACCAATACCGATGATTTTTCCTTTGGCATTATCACCGAAAACGACTGGGGGACCTGATGCTTCTGAGATATCGGCAAGTAGATCTGCAAATCCTGTCATGTGTCTTGAACAGCCACTATCCAGAATCCACAAATCCTTGCTTGCACCAGTTGAGGCCATGAAGCATTCCTGAAATAAAACGGTATGCTTATGGTCCCCCTTATTCTTGGGTATGAGGGTTAGTTCCTCTTTGGCAACCATATCTGGCCACCACTAGATGATGTAACCTCAGTGGGTCCAGATAGGTGCTTCAAGAGGCATTCATGAGCCTTGTGACCATAATCAAAACAATTAGAACATCCGACTTGACTGATAGGCTGTGGAGTCGGTAGAACATCATTCTGTTTAGTCAGTGCATCGGCAGAGCTAGGGAATTGAGCAGGCAAAATTTAGTAGGTTTAAAGGTGATAGTGTTGCCTTTCTTTCCATTCTGTTTACCATTGGCAGTTACCTTTTTAGGTACTTGTCCATCGGCAGCAGAGGTGGTTAGACCGGCAGCACTTGCTCTGCTGATGTATTCACCAAGAATACCGTTATCGGCAGACTCAGTATCAGCAACCTTAACATATCTTTGTTTGTGCTTATCATTCCTTTTGTTCTGGTTCTTAGGATACTTCATTTCCACAGCACTGTATATTGGCTTAGCATCCTTATGCACTGAGTTAACAGGACTACATTCAACTTTCTCATCCTTTTTCTCGGTCGCACAAGTTTCAGTAGAGCTACTGCTGCTGGAATCAAATCCTAACCCAGATTGGTCCTTGTATGACATTTGGGTCTGTAGGATTGTTTCAACAGCAACTCTAGATTTTGTGTAAGAATCAACAATCCTTAAGAGATGATTGTTTCTTTTCACAAGATCTTCGATCTGAGCTATCAATACTGCCACTTGACTTTTGAGATCTAGGTTTTCTTTATTTAGGAGAACAAACTCAAGCTCGTGTCCTTTAAGAACTGAAAGTTCAGACATAAGCGAGCTATTCTCGTTAGAAATTCTTTTGAAATCAGCAGCCATTACTTTATGAACGCTACTCAGCTTCTCATAATCAATAAAAAGTTCATCCATTGTCTCTACCATCCCAGCCTTAGATAATTCTGGAAGAGGGTCATTTGAATCTTTTGAAGTAGAGAGAATGGGTTCAGGTGAGAAGTCAGGTAGGGAAGAGATGGGTTTCGAAAGGCTTTTTGCAATATTGGGATGTTCGGTGAATGAGAATTTTCTTGTCATCGGCAAGGGTTTTGTTTTAGAAGCATTGAAGTGAGAAGAGTTACACTGTCCATAGAGTGAAGTATGATTGAACTCTTCCAGTTGGTATTTCTTTGACTGGAGTCTTTGGCGGTGAGGGATCTCGGTAGATTGGAGTTCACAAGGATGAAAGATCGGCATCATCTGAATCTAATGCAACGAAACTTACATCGGCATCTGCATCTTCATCGGCATCTTCGTCTGAATCGGTTTCACACCAGACCGGCAAGGCTTTTTCTGTGCTATCATCGGCAACATAACTTCGAGACTTTGGATATCTCTTGTTTACTGATTTCCTCATGTATTCATACTTTAGCTGAGGACATTTTGAAGCAAAGTGACCAGGTTTTCTGCAGTTGAAGCAGACAAGATCACCTTTGCTGTTTTTGCCATCGGTAGCATTGGTACTTGGTTTGTTGTAGCTTGCTGATTTTTGAAATGGTGGTGTAAAGGATTTTTGTTGCTGGTGGCTTTCTTTTTGCATCCTTTTGAAGTCTTTAAACCTCTTGTAGTTTCTGGCGAAGGCGGCAAATTCGTCTTCTTCCATTGTTTGTTCTGAAGGTGTTTCTGAGGTTTTTGAACAGCAGGGTGTTTGATGGGGATCTATAGGAGGGAATTTGGTTGAGGGAAAGGATACCTGAGATTGAGCTGATAGAGACAAGTTTTTGAAATTTTTATCGAGAACATTAAGTTTTTGCAGTTCTCTCTCATACAAGAACAGACTAGACACAAGATTCTGAATAGAGGTCTTGTTTAAGTCTCTAACTTCTCTAACAGCAGTGACCTTAGTATGATACTCATTTCCTAAAGAGCTTAGAAAACGAATATTAAGATATTTCATAGTATACACTTTACCTAATGAAGCACATAAATTACTTACCTCGCAGAATCTGTCGTAGGCACTTCTGAGAGATTCACCATCTAGTTTCTTGAAAGATTCAAACTCAGCAATGCAGTCGTAGAGTCTGTTGTCTTTCACCTGCTCATCTCCTTCAAAGTATGCAAGGAGTTTGTTCCAGCATTGTTGAGCCGTGGAGCAAAAGTCAATCAGTTTATATTGCTTGTCGTCCAATCCACATGAGATAATGTGGCACGCCTTTCCATCTAGAGCAACTGAAAGTTTGTCTTCATCAGTCCATTCTTCTCTAGGTTTTTCAATCAAGGTTTCATCAATTTGAACATGCGTTTCTTGTTCAGTGTCTTAATCAGCATGAGCAGTCAGCGGAGTGGAGGGAATTGGTCGGTAGGTGGTTGAGACCTTTAGAGGAATGATTGGACCACCTTCTATTACTTGCATTAACCGGTCATCGATTAAGTTCATATACTTTATCATACGAGATTTCCAGACACCAAACTCATTGACGTTCAACAACGGAATGGTAGTGATGTTGAACGACTGCATGATTTTTCCTGCCATGGTATCGGCAATACAAGCTGCAAATCTTGGAAATTTCTTTCAAAATTCCAAGCTCTGATACCAATTGTTAGGCCCAATTGGTAGGAAAATAGGCTAGAGGGGGGGTGAATAGCCTTTTTAAAACTTTTCAAGAAACACATTTATAAATGCAAAGTCACTTATCAGTTTGAAAACTATTATCAGTAAGCGCAGCGGAGAAGATATGACTAAGTTTTAACTCACACTTAAATCGGTAAGAAATGGTTTTCAGAGCTTAGTTTAAACACAAAGTTGTTTCCAAAAGTTCAATGCAGTTTCAAGAGATTGGTCAAAAGAAAATACAATGAATCAGTGTGACCAGTTAGATCAGCTGGTGAGAGATTTTCAACCGGCAAGAATAATGTAGCTGACAAGAGACACAGAGATTTGGAGAGGTTCACAGTGTAAATACTGCTACGTCCTCTACCAAGTTTGGTCAGAACTTGGATTTGGGTTAAGAGTACTATTAGATATTTCTAGTCTATTACAAGCATGGCTTTGCCGGTATACAAAGACTAAGTTCTAGAAATTTCTAATGGATCGTAAAACAAATACTGACCAAGTGTTTTTGAGCGGCAAGTTCAAAAGAACTTATCTCACTCAGGTGGGTGTGTGAGTAACTCAATCACAATATTCCTTATATAAGTCTAACTTGAGAATATTAACAAAGTGATGAGTTTGTGCATGAGTGTATGTCCTATTAATGTTTAATGATTATCTGGATGGAATGTTGAGCTTCAATGAATGCTTCAACAATCAACTCTCTTCAATGCACCAACCTTCTTCAATGCAGCAAGTCCTCTATTTATAAGAGGAGAAAATGTCTTAGCTTGTTGAAGAAGGATAATATTTGAATTTCCAGCTGGGTAGGTGAGGAGCATTTAATGCGGTATCTTGAGCATTAATGGTGAAGATTTGTTGTACACGCATGCTTGGAAAAGTCTGATGGGTAAAGACCCCTTTGTCTCAACCGGTTACCTGCAAAAACAAGTAGAGACAGAGTATAGCTAAAATTAGCTATGTGTCAGACGGTGCAGTAATCACTACAGAGCAGGTAAACTACTTTTTGATAAAACAGTATGAAAGGACAGGGACAATCAGCAAGGTTGACTTTAAGATGGAACGATGTAACCTGACTGACAGTACAGATTGTCTTTCTTATCGGCATGTTTGAGAATGGAGTTGATCGGCAACTTGTTTAGCAAGTTGATCGGCAACTTATCGCATGTTGAGAATAGAGTTGATCGGCAACTTGTTTACTGGTCTGCTGATTTGCTTCCTCTTGCTGGTTTGCCTTGTTTGAAGAGATGTAATACACCTGTGCAGATCACAAAGAATCCTAAGGGTACCTAAAGAGGTTCTAATAAAATTAGGGGATCCTAAGTGTAGGCATGATTGGGATTAAGTAATTCTAGTGTCTAGGAATCTATTTAAATAACACTGTAGCGCACAATCCCTTCAGTATCTATTGGAATTTCAACAAGTACAGCAGTGGAGAAAAACTCATCAACCAGGAGCGGTGAGTAGAAGGGTTGTTCCAGGGTGAATAGAGGCAGAAGACCAGATAGTCTGATGTATTCCATAATGTCAACACCCATAGATGCATCAGCAGCTAACTCTGCGATATTGAAAGTTTCACCAGGTCTAAAATTTGCAGGATCCTGAAAGAGTAAGCATTGAGTTAAGTTAGGAGTGTATCAGGCGCATAGAAGCATAATGATGAGCTAAGTAAAAATAGGCGCATAACAATAGTAAGCGCATACTATTATTAGGCGCATACATGTTGTAGGCGCATATAAATACGAGACTCATATCATGGTTCTATGAGTATATACTAAGGGAAAATTATACATAAAAATTTGACTAAGTATAATTTAGGCGCATAAAATGTTAGGCGCATAATGGCTTTTAGGCGCATAAGTTGATTGAGGCGCATAATACTTGTACTTGCAAAGGGTGCATACAATTATTAGGCGCATGAATCAAGTGAGGCGCATAAGGACATAGGGCGCATAAGCAGACTACGAGCATAAATCAACCCTTAGGCGCATATTTATGTGGAATTCATACTTAGTATAGAATCACACAAAAAAATATAAACACATGCAAAACAAATATAGGCAAGATTTAAGAATCAAAAACATGAAAATTTTGAAAAACAAGTTTTGAAAATTTTGAAACCCAAGTCATGTAAAAAAAACGAAGAACACGAAAAACATGTCTTGAGTGCTCCAAAAACACCAAGAACACATAAATCATGAAACTTTACCAAATCAAGCACACAATATGTCAAAATGACGATATGAACACAAGGATCACAAAAATGTAAACCAAAACTAGTACAAATCAATAACAAGTCCAGAAAAAGGATTTAAAGATCCGAAAATTTGAAAATTTCAAAAATAGAAAATCTTCAGATTCGCAATAGATAGAGCATTGATCGTTAAAAAGTTGGATTCATAAGACTCAAAATCACAAAATGAACATAACCCAACAAACGATTTTGAAAACGGAGAACAAAATCAAAATCAAACAAAAAAATGGGTTATCCGGTTTTCGAAAAAGACGGAACTCAGAAGGAAAAAAAATCCAGAAATTTCGAAAATAAAATGCATAAATTAAGAGATTGAGGGTTAAGAAATCATACCATTTTGTCTTGTGTAGATTTGGATGCTCTCTTAGGACCCATTAATATATATAGAATGGAAAATGAGAAAGAAATGATGAAAATTAGGAGAAAGAAAGAGAGAGAAACCGGAGAGAGTAAGAGAGAGAGAGAGACTGGGAAAGAGAGAGAGAGAATGCAATGATGAAAAAGGAAAAAAAAAAGAGGGGGGGGGGGGTAAGGCAATATATAGGTTTAGGGTTTGAAAAGGATGGGAAGATGAAGTGATTTGCATTTATGGGGGATGTCTTGGAAAAAATGGCTATTTATGGTGAATGACAATGAAAGGACGGCCATTTATGGTGAATGACACAAAGTACTTTTATGTGACATTTTGGGTAAAGGAAAACTGCTCCACTTCCCTTATAAGTGTATGAGCAATTTTGACTAATTTTTTGCACAAACCACAAAAATATCTGTTTTGGTGTAAGTTTGGGGTGCAAGAAATATATCCCCAGAAAATAAAATTTTTGAAAACCGAAAAACGAGGGAAAATTAATTACACAAGTACCCTTGAACAATCATGGAATGTCAAAAGACAAATTGAATATGTTCAATCATTGAAAAATTAAATTTTGGAGCATTGATTGAGCCGCAAACATTTATGAGGCGCATGGTAGGCGCGTTACTCAATGAGGGGTGCAGTAAGGATAGGAGCATAAGGCACTAGGGCGTGCTAGAGTGAGAGAGGCACAGACCAGGCGCATAGTTTCCTTGAAACTCGGAAATTGATTTACCTTTTTAACCTAGGATACTTATAACTCAACAAAACATAAAATCATTAGTAATAACAAAACTATATGGAATTAGTTGAGTTCAAGCATACCCATTTCACCTCTCAAAAAGATGAACCGTTTCGCGTCAAGTGCTTTCGTTAGAATGTCGGCGATTTGAAAGTCGGTTCCCACGTGTTCTAAATGAATATTTCCTTTCTCCACGTGGTCTTTGAGGAAGTGATTTTGATGTCGATGTGCTTGGTTTTGGAGTGCATGACAGGATTTTCAGAAACGGCAATGGTTGAAGTGTTGTCGCAGTAGATGGGACAATTTTCTTCCATTATATCATAGTCCACCAATTGCTGCTTCATCCATAGAATCTGACAGCAACAACTTCCCGCAGCGATATATTCTGCTTCCGTTGTTGATACAGACACTGAAGCTTGTTTCTTACTTACCCATGACACAAGTCGATATCCGAGGAAATGACAAGTGCCACTTGTACTTTTCCTATCAATTGTGCACGCTGCATAATCCGCATCTGAATAACCTACAAGTTTAAAGTTCGAATCTTTGGTGTACCAAAGTCTAAGGTTAACAGTGCCGGAGAGATATCTTATAATACGTTTCACAGCAATTAAGTGTGCTTCTCTAGGGTCAGATTGATAACGAGCGCAAACACAAACACTAAACATAATATCGGGCCTACTAGCAGTGAGATAAAGGAGTGAGCCAATCATACCTCGATAGAGCGTTTGATCAACACGTTAACCTTTTAAATCCTTGTCGAGTTTGTTGCCGGTGGCCATTGGAGTGTCGTATGCTTTAGCATTCTCAAGTACAAACTTCTTGATTAAGTCCTTTGTGTATTTGGCTTGATTGATAAATATGCCTTCATTCATTTGCTTGATTTGAAGTCCGAGGAAGAATGTGAGTTCTCCCATCATGCTCATTTCAAACTTGCTCTTCATTAGTTTCCCAAAGCGCTTGCACAACAATTCATTAGTAGAACCAAATATAATATCATCAACATAAATTTGAACAAGTAATTTATGACCATTATGTTTGGTGATGAAAAGAGTAGTATCGATTTTACCGCGAGTGAAGCCTTTTTCAATGAGAAACTTTGATAGTGTATCGTACCATGCTCTTGGTGCTTGTTTGAGTCCATACAAAGCTTTTTGGAGTTTGTACACATGATTTGGAAATTGTGAATCTTCAAACCCAGGTGGTTGAGCTACGTAGACTTGTTCTTGGAGTTCACCATTTAGAAACGCGCTCTTCACATCCATTTGATACAACTTGAAGTTCTTGTGAGCGGCGTAAGCTAGAAAGAGTCTGATAGCTTCAAGTCTTGCTATGGGCGCAAAAGTTTCATCGTAGTCGATTCCTTCCTCTTGCCTATAGCCTTGTGCAACCAACCTTGCTTTGTTTCTCGTGATGGTTCCATTATCATCCATCTTATTTCTGAACACCCATTTCGTACCAATCACTCCTTGATCATGAAGTCTTGGAACTAGAGTCCAAACCTTACATCGCTCAAATTGATTGAGTTCTTCTTGCATTGCAACAACCCAATTTGGATCTTTGAGCGCTTTATCAGCCTTCTTTGGTTCAATTTGAGAGATAAATGCAGTATAAGCATCAAAGTTTGTAGCTCTCCTTGTACGAATCCCAACTTGTAAATCACCAATGATATTAGCAATTGGGTGACCTCTAACTTCACGAATTTTAGGAGGTAAGTTAGGTTGAGTTGTAGGAACTTGAAGGTCTTCAATAGGTACATCTTCACCAAATTCAAAATCATCAACATTTGGGGGTTGAACTGGTTCAGAATTGAAACTTGGGTTGACACCAGATGCAGCAGTAGATATAGGCGCTTGAGATGAATCAAGAGGCGCATCATTTGAATGAAGCGCAGCAGAGGATTCATTAGGCGCGCCATATGAGGAGTTAGGCGCAACTGATGTAGATGGATTTCCTTGAGTTGATAGATTCTGATCTTGTGTAGGCGTAACATGAATAGGAGAACCTGTTTCATTTAACTCAACAGAATCATCAGAATCATTTGGAGCCAAATGTGGCTCAAGGAGAGAATGTTCATCAAATGTAACATGTACAGATTCAACTATCACTAATGTAGATCTATTAAAAATGCGAAAAGCTTTAGAATGTTTGGCATACCCAACAAAAATACCTTCGTCGGCTTTGGCATCGAATTTACCTCTATGTTCGTTTCTGTTGTAGAGGATATAACATTTGCAACCAAAGATCTTAAAGAATGCAATGTTGGGAGTTCTACCACGCCAAAGGTCATACGGAGTCTTGTTGTGAAGTTTGTTGATGAGGGAACGATTTTGAGTAAAACATTCGGTGTTGATAGCTTCTTCCCAAAAGTACTTAGGCAATTTAGCTTCAGCTATCATCGTCTTTCCCGCTTCAATCAATGTCCTATTCTTTCTTTCAACAACACCATTTTGTTGAGAAACTCCAGCGGTTGAGAAGTTGTAATCTATCCCATGATCGTCGCAATATCGAGCAACACCGTTGTTCTTGAATTTTGTTCCATTATCGGATCGAACACTAACGATGTCATCTTCTTTTTGAGTTTGGAGCAGTCTAAATAAGGTGGTCAAAATATCATAACAATCATCTTTTGAGATCATCATTTCCACCCATGTATATCTTGAATAATCATCCACCACAACTAGAGTATACTTGTTTCTTCTAATACTTGCGGTGGTGACTAGTCCAAATAGATCAATGTGCAGCAGTTGCAAACATCTAGAAGTTGAGGGATTGGTCTTGCTGGAGAAAGACTTTTTCGGTTGTTTGCCAAGTTGACACGCGGCACACTTCTTCTCATGATGATCATCAACCTTGGGAAGTCCTTTGACAAGATTATTCCTGCTGAGTTTAGATAGATACTTGAAGTTCAAGTGACTTAAGCGCTTGTGCCACAGCCAACTATTTTCACTCACACTTTTAGCTACAAAACAAAGATTAGTACTAGAGTTCATACTATGGAAATCAATAATGTAAATATTTGTCTTACGATATCACGTGAGTAGTATAGCTCCAGTTTTGCCATTCTTGATAAGACATTGAGTTGAGGTAAAATGACATTCTAATCCTTTGTCGCAGAATTGAGATATGGATAATAAATTGAGCTTGAGCACTTCAACGAGAGAGACTCTTTCAATACACATTTTTTCTTTCTTGAGCTTTCCATATGCTACAATTTGACCTTTGTTATTATCACCAAATGTTACGGAGGGACATCTTTCTTCATGAACATCTTCAAGTAAGGATTCATCTCCAGTCATGTGTTGTGAACACCCACTATCGAGAACACATTCATACATTTTAGCTTTTGAAGATCCAGCCATGAAGCAAAGAACCTGAAATATAAACATTTAAAGCAGGTCCCTTTTATTCCTTTTCGGGCCCTAGAGTTAGCACCTTTTGATGACCCACTCTTGCTTGACCTTAGGATTTTTACGTCATTTGGCATTGGGAGTGAATCTCAAAAGGCATTCCACGGCCTTATGTCCCAAACAATCACAAATGGAACAATGATGAAAGCCACCAATCACGTGAGTTTTTACAAACTCTTTACTTTTCTTTGGGATAGCATTCTTCTTTGGGTCAGATGAGCCAGCCTTAACAAAATCTTTCTTTTGAAATTTTGGAGCGCTTTTTCTTGGAGGGCGCATAGGGCTAGGAGGCGCCCGGCTGTGAGGCGCGTGGCTCCTAAGCGCATAATGTGCACTCGGAGAAGGAGCGTGCCTTGTTTCAAGAACGATTTTGCTAGAGGATGATTCATCTGTACCTATTTCCTTCTCTTTAGCTTTCCCAAATTGTTTTGTTGGGTAGACATAATGGAATGTTTGTCTTTTGAATTTTTCCTGTCCTAGACCCATTGAATTAGAATGTTTTTCCTTGAGAATTTCAAAAGTTTGTTGATTTGTAAATTCACTATCTTTTTCAGTACAGACATCACATATAAAGTTGTCACTAGTTGATGAGAATCCCAAGCCACTTTTATCACCACTGACTTTTTGAGACTCAAATATATTCTCCATAGTGACACGAGAATTTGACCACTCATTTGTAATTTTTTTAAGATCAGTAATTTGAGCAACTAATTCATCGCTTTGAACTTTAAGAAATGAGTTATGTTCTGTTAGAAAACTGTTTTTAACAGTAAGAGGAGTCATGCTCTTTATCTGCTCCTTAAGGAGGGTGAGTTCAGATTTTAACAGAGATTTCTCGGTCTTAAGCTGGGAAATTTCATCACATGATAGTGCTAAAGCTTCCTTCATATCACTGAAACGACTGATTACCTTTTCAGCCTCTTTGAATAGCTTTTCTTGCTTTACAATGTCCACATCATGATTGATTGTAGGAATAGGTGTAACTTGAGGTCTAACATATTCACTCTTTCTGAGCTTGCTTCTAGAACTCAGATCACATCTAGAAAATAATAATCCACCATCGCTTTGAGCCGGAGTGATAAATCCTTGTTCAACGAGCTCGCTGATGGTTGGTCCTTTCTTCCTTTTCACTTCTTGAAAACCTGCAGATTTCTTGATAGGTTTATTCAAGACATTCATATCAGGAAGATCTTTGGAGTAGTCATCATCAGAATCATAAGTATCAACTTCATCATCATTTGCCACCAAACAAACGAGTCCATCATCGGAATCTTCATCGCTCTCATCTGAGTCTGTTTCAATCCAAGTGTTCTGCTCATTTGCTGGTGATTCTTCTTCAGCAACCATTCTCTTGTGACGAGTGAATTTGGAAGTGAACTTGGGAGTATGGCTGCTCTTCTTCTGCATATACTCAAATTTGGGAATTGGGCAGCTTGAAGCAAAGTGTCCTGGTTTCCTGCAATTAAAACAAACAAGGTCTTCTTTTCTTTTTGAATCACTGCTCCTCGTGAACTTTGGAGGAGCTCTGCTTGTTGATCCTTGAGTTTTGTTGAATGAGCCGGGTTTTGAGAATTTTCTGAACTTCTGGAATCTCTTCACAAATAAAGCGAAGTCTTCATCATCCATGTCTAATAGCTCAGAAGTAGAAATCTTAGGATCCAAACTTTTCTCATCTTGAACCGGCCCAGGCGCATGCGCTTCTTCTTTATGCGCCACAATAGCAATGGATTTTGATTTTCCTTTAGTTTCACTGATGCGCTGAAGTTTGAGCTCATAAACCTTAAGATTTGCATAAAGGTTCCTTAAAGTCCATACATCTAAAGTTCCAGCGTCTTCAAGGGCGCTAGATTTATGTAGGTATCTCGATCCAAAAGCAGCAAGGAAATTTGTATTTAATTCCCTATTAGAGAATTTCTTTCCAAGTGAAATACAGAGATTGATAATTTCACAATAGCGTTCATAAGTTTGTCTAAGAGTTTCACCGGGGAGTTGAGAGAAATTGTTGAATCTCTTTTGCACTTCATATCTCTTGTTCTCCTTCCAAACCGTATCTCCTTCTATATGCTCTTCAATAGCATCCCATAGCTCATTAGCGGTAGCACAATGCATGACTTGTTGTTTCATAGCCGTGCTTAGAGTGCTTAGAAGAATGTTTCTTGCTTTGCCATCATTTTCAACTCTTCTTGTTTCTTCCTCAGTCCATTGTTCCCTTGGTTTCTTGATGGTTGGTTGAGCAGCGTTGGTGCGCGGATTTGGATTCGCTTTCATAGGGATGTAAGGTCCATAAACCACGGTGTCATGAAGCCTTTCATCGATTGAGGTGAGATGAGTTAAGATGCTGAATTTCCACACGTCAAAATGATCTTCATCAAAGACTGGAACATGTGTGTAGTTAGCAGTTGCCGAAGGTTTTGAGTTTGCCATATCAAATCGGCACCCAAGCTGTTAAGCTTAAAAAAAAAGTTTTATAAAGGTATTAGCTGTGATACCACTTGTTGGTCCCAAAGGGAAACAAGGGTATGGAAAATAGCTAGAGGGGGGTGAATAGCTATTTTAAAATTCTTTTCGTACCCTTAAAAATTCAATGGAAAATGCGCACTTAATCAACTAAGCGTTATGAAATACGCCAATGTGAGTAAGTGAAATGTACAGCGGAATAGTTAAATAAAGTAGGCACAAATGATTAAAAAGGGCGCAACACACACTCTAAGTATTTTGGCTCAAAGTGGTGAAATAAGGAATTAAGGCAAATGATATAACAAACACAACACAATTCAGTTCAATCAATCTACAATGAATAAACAAGCAAATAGTGAGTAAAGATAATAACTTGAAAGTAAATGACAAGAAATTAATACGCGCTATTTGGAGAGGTTCGATCGGGAAATGATCTACGTCCTCTACCAAGATGGTTAGTCTTGGATTTCTAATGGAGATCTTATAATATGAGTGAGTCTTACAAATTACAATCGTTTGAGCTTATACACTAACTCAAGATCTAATATTCTATGAAAGAATAAATCCTAGACAATAACCGGTGTATCTCTAAAAGAAATATCTAAGTGATCAGCTTAAAGAGGTGCGTGTGTGATTTTAGATTCAAGGCTCTTTAGATCTTTAAGATTGAGAGCACAAGAAAACTAAAGTGTTTTTGCTTTAGGATCTGGGCTAAGGATGAAGGTATGAAGATGTTCTTGAGAATTCTGGAAAATCAAAGGCAATCTTCAACAAATGCTTAAGAGAGAAATTCTGAATATCTTAGCAACTTCAAAACGTTTGAAGTTATGGGGTATTTATAGTAGAGCTCCAAAAACTAGCCGTTGGAAATCCCTTGTGGATAAGGTTAAAGGACAGATGTGCTGTCGCTCATTGAGTGGAGCACGTGTCCTTTTATAGCCGTTAGACACATAACATAGATATGACCGTTATGGACATATGTCCTTAGATGCGGGTGCATATGTGTTATTTAATCACCGTTGGATCATTGGCTTAGTTTGAATTCCTTTTCATGTCTTCACTAAATCACCAAGTATTAAATCATTCACAATGAGGCACGTTAAGCCAAAGGGGCGCGTAACACATGCGTGTGCCAAAGAGGCGCATAGGCGCAGAACATTGGCCCATGGCGCATGGCGCAGGCGCGTGGCTCAAACTTGACAGAGTGATTTTCTTCAATCTTGACATTCTTGCCCTATTCCTAAGCATATTCTATTACAATGGACTACCTAAAAAATGAAGTATAAATAATTCTTACATGTGGGTCTAAAGTCCATGGAATAAAACATAGGTGATGGATCAATCAAATCTAATCAATCCTATTACATTGAAACTGAGATATAAGTGGGCATACCCAACATTGTCTTTGTTCAATACTTTCTCGATTCCGAATATGTTGATAATCCAAATGACATTGATCCAATCAATTCATTTGAGTCCGGCCGAACATTTTCATCAACATCATTCCTACGAGAGGCCCAAGCTTGACATCTCTCCGAAGAGGGACAAATCCATTTAGCTTATTATTCTTCCCTACTTGAATCTGATTATGCCAATCATACCCTTTATAACTACTTGGTTAAAAGTAGAGTTTGAATATGTCAAACATAATGTTCATCAAGTGGAAGACCATAATAACTTCATGTCTAAGGATTCAAAGGACACAACAAATATGAGATATATGTATGACATTGACCATGACATAAATCTCATAGAGTGGGTCATGTCCAGTACCAAACAAGTACCCATAAATCTAACATGATCATTCCATGATCATTTAGCCTTTATACTAGTATCTAACAAGTACTAGGGACGGAGATTATCATAAGTAAACATGAACAACAATAATAATCAAAACATCTCTTTATTAATATGAATAAATAATAAAAATTACAACGTTTATTAAACGTGCCTAGGGCACCAACACCAACAGTAAAGATGTATTAAGACTATAATTTGCTAGAGTAACTTTACAATAATTTCTGGATCCTTAAACTACTGATTACAACTCCTATTTGTAGGCCTTGGACTAGGGGTTGCATCATTTCCCGGATTGCTGCTTCATTTGAAAAGACACCTCTGAACAGACACTTTGGCACGGTCGTGCTTTGAAAGTGGCATGGCTGTGCTGTTTGAATTGGCACGTTCGTGCTTTGAAGGTGGCACGGTCGTGTTGAAAATGGTCTCAGATGGTTTTTCTCGTCATAAGTGGCACGGTCGTGCTGGATTAGGGGCACGATCGTGCCGACTTGATAATTCTGATTTTCTCCCTTTTCTTCCCAATTTGCTCAATCTTTAATTCCTTTTGTTCCATTTCACCATTTGACCCATATTTTTGCCCGAAAGGTCCCTACAAAACCTGTTTCAACCACAACACACCAGAAAACACCAACAAGCATAAAATCCGCAAAACATAGATAAAAAATGAATTAATTTAATTAAAATTTAACTAAACTAAGATGAAAATATAACATTATAGAACCTTAAATGTCTATAAAATAGCCATTTATCAACTCCCCCACACTTGAATCTTGCTTGTCCTCGAGCAAGTTTAAACATTTGAATAAAAGAGAGGTGCGCAAATGACAATTATAAGAAAAAATAAGAAAGGTTGTCAATGCTCCCTCAGAATATTGTTATTTAAAGTATTGCCTTTATAAAATGTTTTCTTTCTAAATTTTCCATCCCAAGAAATTTTTGAAAAAGAATGTAGGATAATATTGGAGAGTAAATAAAAAAGTGTGAATGTTAACATAACATGAATAAATTTCATTGAGTAAAAGCATTTTTGAGATAACCAAATGAATTTGTGGATCATAAGCAAGGATTGAAAGATAAATTCACTCTTTAGAGTGCTTTGTGAAGAAATTTTCCATGCTTGGAAATACATTTCTTTAACTATGATTTTCATTCTTTAGCAAATATATTCATATGTTGCTATGCACTTTGAATCACAAAAGATGAAAAGGCGGAGGATGATAGTGGAAAAAGGCTTTAGAGATTAATTTGATTAAACGTGGCAATTGAGTTTCTTGATTTAAATTGTTGTAAGTACCCCAATATGAAACTGAGCTATCTTAGAGGTAGCCTTAGCACCGTTTCAGGGATAAGCTAATAGGCCAGGACCTCCCTAGGATAAACTATAAATTCTAGGACTACTCTGGTATAAAATTGGAAAAATCCAGAAGCTCGCCAGGCTGAGCCGTACGGATGCTTTGGGTACTAGAGGGGCCTAGCCGTACGGCTGGTTTGGGCACCCTCAGTCCCTATAAATAGAACCCCTTGCTGATCATTTCAGGGGGAGGGGGAGAAACATTAGAACTAAGGTTACTCTGTCGAATTCACCTCAGAATAGTGTGAGTAAGAGTGAACAAAGAGTGAAAGAGAGAAAGGAAGATTGGCCTAAACCAAGATAGGTAAAGCCAACTTCTCCCCCTCCCTTCTCTTCATCTAAGAACTCTATTTATCTTTGATCTTATCATTTATCGTTGATCTTTACATTCTTGCAAGTCTTGTCCATTCAAGCAATATACATATATCTATTATTATTTATATTTCCTAGTCCAAGCCATGAGATGATCAAAGGTGCCCTCCATACTTTGTGTGGAAGAGGTTCAAACCTAGTTTGATCATGGCTTATTGATTGTTCATTTACGTTCTTGTCATGGATGATGCTCTTGTCGTTCATTTTGCTCATTTTAAGCTATGATGATCATGTTGAGGATAAAGTCTTAATCTTTATCCTCATCACCTTGATCTAGCCCAAAATTCCCAAGTTTAGGTAATAAAGATCCAATCTTTATGGTTTGTTCTTGTCCCTAAAGGATTAATCTTGCCTAGAAGATCCATTTTGATGGTAAAGTTTCAATCTTTACTCATCAAATGGTCACTATGGCTCAAAAGGGCATATTGGCCACCTCTTTCATGTTTCTCCCATGATTGCCTTTGATCATGCCCAAACTCTTGTTTTGGGAGGTTCTTTGATGATCAAATGGCATAGGAATGAGTTGTTAATGTTGTTTTGTGTTGGAATAACAAACTGGAATCAGAACAGTTTGGTCCAGTTCAAGCAGAATGCTTTGTTTCTGCCTAGAACTGGACTGTTGCTTGAATAAACTGTAAAATCCCAGGAGTGGTCTCCCCATCCGTACGGCTACTTTGGCCGTATGGGGAGATTGACCATTTTTCCCTTCTGTCTTCTGTTTTCTTGTCAAACAAACCCCTTTTTCAATTGAAAAGATAAATAAAAAGTTAAAACAAAGATTTTCCGTGAAAACACACACACACACATGCATTTTTGTTAACTAACAAGGGAGACTCGGCTTTGTCCGAGGCAACTTGGGAGGACGTAAAAACTCTTCCCAAGTTGTAACCTGACCTCCGAACCTTTGAACTCAAACCTTTGTCATTTTGTTGGGTTTAAAATTAACAAAATGTGGCGACTCCGTTAAGTTGGTCTGGTTCCCGCGTTTGGTATTTCGCCCTTGAAACGTGCTCGTGTTTTTTTTGGGGGCGGGATCCTTAAAGTGGCGACTCCGCTGGGGATTAGAGTGTTTTCGGACTTCTTTCTAGAAGGTTCGGGGGCATTCTTGTGTGGGTCAAACTCCCGTTCCCGTTAGTTGACTTCTTGCATATTTGTGTGTGTTTGATGTTTTTGTTTGAACTTTTTTGAGTACATACGTTCTGGAAATACAATAAACTAGGGCTTGATGATCAGAAGTTGGAGAAACTGAGAAAAATCTTCACCCTCTTCCTTTAGCCGTACGGCTACTTTGGGTAGGGACCAGAATGTTGCCAATTAACAGTTTGGTGCAGGGCTGCAACATTCTGGGTGCCCCTCTACTTCTACTTGTCCAGGTTCCAAATTTACAGTCTTACTTGTGCACATTACCTTCATTCTTTTGGCCAAAACTTGGTTTTGAAAGGTAATAAAACTTGGTTATGCATGATCTTTTGTCAATAAAATGGTTTCCAAAACCTCATCGTGCATAATCCTTTTTGTAAGAGTTTTTCTTAAGTCTTCTTGTTGTGCACAAATTGCTTTGTACAAAAGGGTTTCAATGTAAAATATTTCTTTTGCAAAAGTTTGATTCAAAATTCTTTGTTGTGCATAACTTGGTACATGTACAAGTTTTGGTCTTTGTTTGCTTATATTCCTTGATTTGTTGTGTATAAATTGCTCAATCCATGCTTGTTCATACTTGTTCATATCTTGCTTATGCCATGCTCATGCTATCGAAAAACGGATTGAAAATCTCTCTTTTTACTCAAAAAGGAACATAGAATGACTTCACACTACGCGCACCTGACCGTGCACGTTCCAAATACCCTTTAAACCCGGGTGGATGCCACGATGCAGCTCGTTGGGCGCTCTTGTTCCCTTCGATGCGCGCACGGGTCCATCCCACCTTCCCTTCCGAACCGAGTCAACCACACTTGTCTGTGACATACAAATACCGTGACAATGGTTGGTTTTTGGTCTAGTTCACGTTACCACATCCTTGATACGTGCTCAAAGCTAATTGTGGCCAAATTAATGCCCGAGTTGTGGCTCCTTGATGTAATGCAAGCGTGGCCTAACCAGCCTTTAACTCGTGTGTTAGTGACGACCGTGATTAGCAAGGGCCGTGTACTAAGGATAGGGTGACACCGTGTCGTTAAGCCCTAATGAACGAGTTATTTTAATCATCCTTAAGCCCATGGTCAAGGATCGAGACGCATCATTCAAAATGAGGTCATGTCGGAATGTCGGTGCAGCCTTCGGTGTAGCCTTCAGAGAAAAGTCTCGATCCCGACTGGGGCTTAACCATGATTAGGATGACCCACGTATTGGGAACCTTACGATGCACTAGACCCTAGGTTCATTTCTTTTGATCGGTGGAAGCCGCGTGCCCTATAGGACCCTCGCCCGTGATAGTCCGTCCTTGGGAGCGTGCAATACAGGTGAAAAACGAGGGGTCTGTAGACGTAGTGATGGCCTCCACTGATCCAGGGTTTAGATTAGTTGCGAAAAAGAAGAGAAATCTTTTCCAACCATTTAGGAATAAAAATGTGTTTTAAGTAAACTTGAATGATTTATTAATTGCGCGTTGCATGAGCTTGCTCCGTTTTTTGCTTACTGTCTTTGATACATTGCATTGTTTCGCTAACCAGTGTCACCCGCGTTAAGTCTTTGGAAGGATCCATGTTATCCTTCAAGACCTCCGTCAAGTCCCGTTAAGCCTTTGGATGGATCCATGTTATCCTCCAAGACTTTTGATTAGTCCCGTTTAGTCTTTGGACGGATCCATGTTATCCTCCAAGACTTTTGATTAGTCCCGTTTAGTCTTTGGACGGATCCATGTTATCCTCCAAGACTTTTGATTAGTCCCGTTTAGTCTTTGGACGGATCCATGTTATCCTCCAAGACTTTTGATTAGTCCCGTTTAGTCTTTGGACGGATCCATGTTATCCTCCAAGACTTTTGATTAGTCCCGTTTAATCTTTGGAAGGATCCATGTTATCCTTCAAGACCTCTGTCAAGTCCCGTTAAGTCTTTGGAAGGATCCATGTTATCCTTCAAGACCCTCGTTAAGATCCCCGTTGAGACCCTAGGCAAAGTCCCCTAGGTCCCCGCAAAGATCCCCGTTAAATTCTAAGAATAGTCCCCTAGGAAGCCAGTCAAGTCCTTGGATGGATTCTCGTTAAGACATTAGTCGTGTTCGTACTTCCCTCTTAAGATTCTAAACCCGTTCGAACTACGGTGACCTGAGCCTCTCATCACGTGGGACCCCCTCCCTCGTGGTGAGGGGAACGTAGGAAACTTTGGCCCGGTCAAATATCCCAAATAGAGACACGTGTGTCTTTAACCCAAGTGTTCACCCAATGTTTACCCGAGCCTAAACTACCTTTTTTTCCGTGGCTTAGATGAAGTGTAAGAGAGCATCATGTCGCCGACTGGTGCGTGTGGAGTCAGAAAGTTCCCCGGTCACTACAACCTCTCCGATCCGGTACCTCAGAAAGATCACTTCAGTGGACGGTAGCTTGAGAAATGACGCCGCGGATAATTCGGATGGCCTAACGAACGAAGAGATGTTCCAAGCTTCAGAAACCCCCGGGGCTGAGAAAGAAGTCATCACAGATAGCCACAGAGAAACGCAAACTCCGTCTGATGAGTCGACGAGGCAAAGAGGTGTTACAGCTCTGTTTCAAATTGATGGGCCATTCACCAAGGTGACCAACCATAATGAAAGGATGGAAGCTACCCGACCCCCGGATTGTAACCAAAGATTTCCCCCTCCATCTCATCAAAATACCGAGACCTCCATTTCTTCGCCCCAACACGCCGTCGTCCACAACGAGCCTCTCACTCAAATCTTCCTCACTCCGCCTCATCCCAAATCCAACATCTCCCATAAGACACCTCCTATAAAACCCCAAACACAACCCACTCAAAAGGCCCTCAAACCACTGTTCACACCAGTTACGCCTCAAGCATCATACTCACAACACCTTCCCAATCGTGACCCTTCTCGATTCAATGCCATCAACCAAGTCACCAGAGATCAGTCACTGTTTAAACCATATATAGATACCCGACCAGGCATCACTAACTTGCCTCCACCAGATTTTCCGATGAGATTCCGGGGTGGCCCGTATCATTTCTATAATCCAAGACCTTTTGGACCACAAGCTCCTTACATGCCTCAAATGTATATTCCTGCAAGAAACCAAGGTTATGGGTATTCCTACACCCATACACTTCCACAGAATCCTCATGTTGGACCTCAGCCGGGTACGTTGTTGGGAAAAAGAAGGCAAATGGAAGCTAAGTTTGAAAGGACACTCGATGGGCACCCCTTTGCATTGAGTAGCGGTGATTCTCATCCCCACCACACTCCGATCAACAATGAAAGAAAAGCCAAGGGCCGAGCCAAGCTCCATTTCACAAATTTTGAGGATTTCGGAATGCCCATAAGCAAAGTATTTGAAGGATTGGTCAAACAAGGCCTCATGTGGCCCCTCGAAGATTTTCGGCCAAATAATCTTGAAAAAATTCGAGACAAGACCCAAAGGTGTGCCTTTCACAACTACCACGGCCATGATACCAATGATTGCACCGCCATAAGACGCATCATCTCGAAACTAATTGAGAAGGGGAAGCTTGGACGCCACCACACCCCCCGACACAGCCAATGACCCGAGCGTCAACATGCTCAAATCTGTGACTTCCCCGATGATCGATAAATGGAGTGGTGTCCGCCCCAAGGAAAAAGAGCCCATGGTTGACAAAGTTGTCAATCCCAAAGTGGGAGAGCCTGTTTTGGAAAAACTGACAAAATCAGTGTCCCAAATGGTGGTTCCTAAAATCAGCAAAGCCGAAACGACGGAAGGCGTTTGGAAAAGATCAGTGGCACAGAAAATGTCTGAAGGGCCGAATGCCCCGGGTTGAGAAATGAATGGTATTGCGGTTGCCACAGCAAACGACGGAGTTCCGAAACCTCTCCTATCAACCTCCCCTTAGAAGGAGTCTGTTTTCATCCTTAGGAAGAGCCAGTTGCTTTTAGGGCGTATGATAAGTCTTTAGGAAATGTCGGTTAAGATGTCTGTTAGGTTTGGTTAAAGTCTTGACTCCCCGGTTGATGCCATGTGGTGACCATTTTGGGTCCATTGTCAGTTCTTTTAATAAGATTATTATTGCCATTTTTGCCTTGTCAAAAGCTTACAAAAAAAAAAATGTGTGTGAATCTTTCACTCAAAACAAAGGTGTGTCTTCCAAAAAAAAAAAAAAAAAAAAAATTGGAGATCAAGTTTTCTTAAAATAAAAGATCATGTTTTTCCTAAAAAGCTAATCCGATAATGAAGCATTTTTCTCAAATCATGGTTATAATTTCACCTTGAGGTTTAATATGCTAAAAGTCCTTCGCGGTTCTGTCCACTGGAAGCATTGACCAAGGAGCCCACATCCGAATTGGCGTTCGAAACAACCGTCCACATGAGCAATGAGATCAAACAATTGGGACACCGTCTACAAGAAGAAGCCCAAGCTTCGGAAGGCTAAAGGCGGTTACATCATAGGGAAATCCATACTCTCGCCGAATGCAATGCACGGAGATTACGCACCTTGAAAGGGAATCACCAAAAGGCTTGGCCAACAGGCAAGCTCCCAACTCGCCCTCATGAGTAGACAACCCCGGCAATTGCAACGCCAATCCAAGTGGAGGCCTCGCGACATCTTTCCCGACGACATGGAACCCGAGTTCCCCGTGGAAGACATGGAATATGCCGCCGACAACCCCTCCAACAACTGTGGAAGAAAATGGATCATCGTGCTTCATGGGAACCCATCCTTAAAAAAAAAATGTGAGTCTTCCAGCCTCGTAGGTTCTAGAAAGAAAAAAAAGGAGTCCATTATGGACCTTGTCTTTTTATTTTTACAGAGTTCCGCACTTGGACATGTATGTACAAAGTTATCTAAATAAAAGAGTCATTTTCCTTCTCTTCTCTCTAGACTTGAGACATTATTTGCAATATATGTTTACTCTTGAAATTGCCTTGCTTGTTATTATCAATTGATTGCTACGTCCCCAAAATGACGAATTGACTTCTAAGCATACTAGTCAATGACGACTCATTAAGGATGAATGGACCTAACACAAATGAAAAGTGCCAAATGCAAACAATTAATCTTGATATGAATAAATGTTGTGATCAATTGGCATGAAGAAACCATCAATGGCAAATCTTCCCTCATACATTACCCCGATACACAACCCGATACACCTTTCCTATACAAATCCTTGATGCGCATCAAAGGCATCCCGAGACAATGAAAAGGCGAGGATGTTGTTGCTCAACCACCAAGATTCAACCACGATCGCGCGTGCGCAACCAAGCAAAGGACTTCCCAGATCTTCAAAAGTCAAAGTAAGAAGTGGCAGAATTCCACCAAGGGGCTACAAATGAGCCAATGTCCAAGATAGCAAGTTGGGGCTAATGTTTCCCCTCTCTCTAAAAAAATGATAAGAGAGAAAGAAATGGATAATGGAGAAAAGGAAAGCAAATGAATATTGGCAAAGAGGAAGTTTACCTCAAAAGCTCACCAAGTTCACTGCAAAAGTCCACCTCAAAGAACATCTCGAGGAGTTCACCGCAAAGAAAAGCGATCTACATCAGCAAAGCAACAACATCCTTCGAAAGGACACCAACCCCAGCAAAAGAAGGCCCCACGGCCGAACTACGGCGACCTGAGTTCCTCAAACTGAGGGGAACGTAGGCAACCTTCGGGTCCAGTCACAGCATGAAATGAATCCATCAAACCTCGATCCTCCCAAAATGACCTGGTTCTCTTCCCTTGGTCCCATCAATAACCAATTTCCCAGATAATGACCAATCTCCCCATAAACACCTTTTGATCTTGCTATTGATCGAATCTTAATCTTAATTGATCACAACATTTATACATGTTATGGCTAATTGCTTGTTATAATCTTGACTTAATAATAAACATGGTCCATTCCAGCAATCATTTGATGATATTAACTAGGGCAAGTTTCAAATGTCTCAACAAGTCGTCTTATCTCTACATCTTAGGAGAGAGATAAACACTTGTATTCTGTCAAGCAAGGGCTTCCTCCCGTTCCATGATAATACATTGTTCACCAAAATAAAGGGACTCTCTCCCGCCTAAATAAAGGCCCTTGCATGTCTCCTCCAAAAGATATATTAAGTCCTCGTTCTATCAAGTCGGCTGGATCACTTATATGAAAAAAAAAAAAAAAAAAAAAAAAAAGGCACCAAAAAAGTAGCCCGGTAGGTTGAAAACCCGTAAGGGCGACCTAGGCAAAAAACAGGGTGTGCCATAAAAGACGCAAAAGAGATGCCCGCTAGGTTGAAAACCCGAAAGGGCGGCCTAGGCAAAAGAAAGAGTGCGTCATGAAAAAAGGGATAGGTTCCTAACGTCATCAAAGGCCGCAAGACGACAACGGGTCCACGCCAACATCAAAAGTCGGAGGACGACATTAGGGCTACCTCCACAAGGACATTGGGGCTACCTCCACAAGGACATGGGGCTACTCCGAGACATTCAATGACATTGGGGCTACATCGCCATCAATAGGAACAAGGACATGGGGCTACCCCGACATCGACAACAAGAGGTTTCTCTACCCCCGACCGCTCCTAAGAAATGGACAAAGCTCAAAAGGACTTTATGCATATAAACCTCGCGGTTAAGTTAAAACCAAAATTTGACTAAACATGTTTCGTTAAAAGATTTGCCTTCAAACGTAAGCATTTTCAAATTTGGCCATTTGGCATCATTTATCAATGACAATGTTTCAAGCAAAATGCTTTTGATCTCCCCTCAAAATGATTTTTCCAAATTCTTGGACCCTTTTTGTCCACAATGAGTCTTGAAGGTCACCCCTAGAAAATGTGTCAACCTTCCCGCAGTGTAGGCTTGACCAAATCTTCATCCCCCGAGTGACCCTTTAGATTAAAACCTTGACTCAGAATAGTCATTATAGGCTAGAGCCTTTGTCCCGGCCGTCCCTAGTGAGACGTAAGACCAGTTTTCCCGTCAAACTCCCCAAAGATGGAGTTGACCAAACCTTGACTCAGAATAGTCATTATAGGCTAGAGCCTTTATCCCGGCAGTCCTTAGTAGGACGTAAGACCAGTTTGCCTTGTTAAACTCCCCAAAGGTGGAGTTGACTCAAATGTTTTGACCCGGCAGTCCGAGTGGATGTAAGACCCTCCTTTTAGTCAACCATCTCGTAGTCAGAGTTGACCAAAACCCCGATTTTGACCAAAAGATGGAATGATGAAAAAGTTGACAAAACCCTTTAGGTTGACCAAATGAGAGTCAAGCCCCTGTGAGATAAATCCTAGGTCCCTAGAGTGACCCCATGTGAGAAAAGATTTAGGTCCTTTGAGTGACCCCTTTTGAGACAAGTCTAGGTCCCTTGAGTGACCCTTGTGAGATAAAGTTTAAATCCCCGAGTGACCCTTTCAAAGATAAAAATTAGGCCGTCCGTAATGTAAGCCCCGTAATGTCCATCCCGGTAGTTCAACCCTCTCCCATAGAGCCAAGTTGACCATGTCCCGGCCGTCCCTGACGTAAGCCCATTAGTTATGACTTAGAATAGTCGTTATAGGCTAGAGCCTTTATCCCGGCAGTCCTAAGAGGGACGTAAGACCAGTTTTCCCGTCAATCTCCCCAAAGACGGAGTTGACCCCGGTCAAGCTTAGACTTAGAATAGTCGTTATAGGCTAGAGCCTTTGTCCCGACAGTCCTTAGAGGGACGTAAGACCAGTTTTCCCGTCAATCTCCCCAAAGATGGAGTTGACCCCGGTCAAGCTATGACTTAGAATAGTCGTTATAGGCTAGAGCCTTTGTCCCGGCAGTCCTTAGAGGGACGTAAGACCAGTTTTCCCGTCAATCTCCCCAAAGATGGAGTTGACCCCGGTCAAGCTATGACTTAGAATAGTCGTTATAGGCTAGAGCCTTTGTCCCGGCAGTCCTTAGAGGGACGTAAGACCAGTTTTCCCATCAATCTCCCCAAAGACGGAGTTGACCCCGGTCAAGCTTAGACTTAGAATAGTCATTATAGGCTAGAGCCTTTGTCCCGACAGTCCTTAGAGGGACGTAAGACCAGTTTTCCCGTCAATCTCCCCGAAGATGGAGTTGACCCCGGTCAAGCTTGGACTTAGAATACTCACCATAGGCCGTCCCCGACGTAAGCCCAGTAAAAATCTGTCCCGTGTAAGTCAACCCTCTCCTATAGAGTCAAGTTGACCGCATCCCCAGCAATTCAACCCTCTCCCATAGAGCCAAGTTGACCATGTTCGCCTCTGACCCCTAGAGTCATGCCTCCTTGCGGATCTAAGTAACCCTGCGTACCTCCGAACTACGTTAGGCTTGATTCCCCGCGAACGGGATACGTAGGAATCCTATACCACTAGGTCCAGCCATGCAACCAAAATCGGTTAAAGCCGTCGTCCCGTCAGATTGGGATGCTTATTTCTATCGACAACCCCGCTCCTTCGAAGCGACGTTGCCGAGGGGCTCTGTAAGTACCCCAATCTGAAACCTACCTATCTTAGAGGTAGCCTTAGCACCGTTTTAGGGATAAGCTAATAGGCCAGGACCTCCCTATGATAAACTATAAATTCCAGGACTACTCTGGTATAAAATTGGAAAAATCCAGAAGCTCGCCAGGCTGAGCCGTACGGATGCTTTGGGTACTAGAGGGGGCCTAGCCGTACGAATGGTTTGGGCACCCTCAGTCCCTATAAATAGAACCCCTTGCTGATCATTTCAGGGGGAGGGGGAGAAACATTAGAACTAAGGTTACTCTGTCGAATTCACCTCAGAATAGTGTGAGTAAGAGTGAACAAAGAGTGAAAGAGAGAAAGGAAGATTGGCCTAAACCAAGATAGGTAAAGCCACCTTCTCCCCCTCCCTTATCTTCATCTAAGAACTCTATGTATCTTTGATCTTGTCATTTATCGTTGATCTTTACATTCTTGCAAGTCTTGTCCATTCAAGCAATATACATATATCTATTATTATTTATATTTCCTAGTCCAAGCCATGAGATGATCAAAGGTGCCCTCCATACTTTTTGTGGAAGAGGTTCAAACCTAGTTTGATCATGGCTTGTTGATTGTTCATTTACGTTCTTGTCATGGATGATGCTCTTGTTGTTCATTTTGCTCATTTTAAGCTATGATGATCATGTTGAGGATAAAGTCTCAATCTTTATCCTCATCACCTTGATCTAGCCCAAAATTCCCAAGTTTGGGTAATAAAGATCCAATCTTTATGGTTTGTTCTTGTCCCTAAAGGATTAATCTTGCCTAGAAGAGCCATTTTGATGGTAAAGTTTCAATCTTTACTCATCAAATGGTCACTATGGCTCAAAAGGGCATATTGGCCACCTCTTTCATGTTTCTCCCATGATTGCCTTTGATCATGCCCAAACTCTTGTTTTGGGAGGTTCTTTGATGATCAAATGGTATAGGAATGAGTTGTTAATGTTGTTTTGTGTTGGAATAACAAACTGGAATCAGAACAGTTTGGTCCAGTTCAAGCAGAATGCCTGTTTCTGCCTAGAACTGGACTGCTTCTTGAATAAACTGTAAAATCCCTGGAGTGGTCTCCCCATCCGTACGGGTACTTTGGCCGTATGGGGAGATTGACCATTTTTCCCTTCTGTCTTCTGTTTTCTTGTCAAACAAACCCCTTTTTCAGTTGAAAAGATAAATAAAAAGTCAAAACAAAGATTTTCCGTTAAAACACACACACACACATGCATTTTTGTTAACTAACAAGGGAGACTCGGCTTTGTCCCAGGAAACTTGGGAGGACGTAAAAACTCTTCCCAAGTTGTAACCTGACCTCCGAACCTTTGAACTCAAACCTTTGTCATTTTGTTGGGTTTAAAATTAACAAAATGTGGCGACTCCGTTAAGTTGGTCCGGTTCCCGAACCTTAGAAAAATGACATTTTTGAAGAGCTTCATGATGACCTTTGAGTCTTTTGTTGGAGATGCTATGGCTTCTACCCATTTGGACACATAATCCACCGCTACAAGTATGTATTTGTTGTTGTAGGATGATGGAAATGGCCCCATGAAATCTATTCCCCAAACATCAAAGATCTCGACCTCTAAAATGTTGTTAAGAGGCATTTCGTTCCTTCTTGAAATGTTGCCGGTACGTTGGCAACGATCACAAGAGATCACGAAGTTTCGAGTGTCGTTGTGTAGCGTGGGCCAATAGAAACCTGATTGAAGAACATTGGCGGTGGTTTTGGATGTGCTTGCATGTCCGCCATAAGGAGAGGAGTGACAATGATGAAGAATGATACTCACCTCCTCATTAGGCACACACCGCCTAATGATCCCGTCTGCGCATTGCTTAAAGAGGAGCGGGTCCTCCCAAAAATAATTTTTGACTCCCGAAAAGAATTTTTTCCTTTGTTGATAACTCATTACCGGAGGAATAATTCTACAAGCCAAATAATTAACAATGTCCGCAAACCATGGGGCTTCGACATTGTTTATGGATAATAGATGTTCATCCGGGAATGAATCATCAATTGGAAGTTCTTCTTCATCGGATTCTTCCATATTTTTGGGAAGACGGGACAAATGGTCCGCTACTAAATTCTCCGTCCCCTTCTTGTCATGGATCTCCAAATCGAATTCTTGGAGAAGAAGGATCCACCTTATGAGTCTTGGTTTGGCATCCTTCTTTTCCAATAAATATCTTAGAGCCGCATGATCCGTGTATACTATTACCTTTGAACCAACCAAATATGACCGGAACTTTTCGATTGCAAATACCATGGCCAATAATTCCTTTTCTGTGGTGGCATAGTTGACTTGTGCCTCGTCAAGTGTTCGACTTGCATAATAAATGGCATGCACCTTCTTGTCTTTTCTTTGTCCCAAAACTGCACCCACCGCATAGTCACTTGCATCACACATAATCTCGAAAGGGAGGTCCCAATCAGGTGATTGCACTATAGGAGCGGACACCAAAGCTTCCTTTAACCTGTTGAAAGCTTCAAGACAAAGACTATCGAACACAAACGGAGCATCTTTCAAGAGTAGATTAGTTAAAGGCTTAGAAATTTTTGAAAAATCTTTTATAAATCGCCGGTAAAAACCGGCGTGACCTAAAAAGCTTCTCACACCCTTAACATTGGTGGGTGGAGGTAATTTTTCAATAACTTCTACCTTGGCCCTATCTACTTCTATCCCCTTTTCGGACACCATGTGCCCAAGAACAATCCCTTCATTGACCATGAAATGATATTTTTCCCAAATTCAAAACAAGGTTTACCTCTTCACATCTTTGTAAAACTTTAGACAAATTTTTCAAACATTCATCAAAAGAGGAACCATAAACTGAAAAATCATCCATAAAAACTTCCATTATATTTTCTATAAAATCTGAAAATATGGCCATCATACAACGTTGAAAGGTGGCAGGAGCATTACAAAGTCCAAATGGCATTCTCCTATAAGCGAAAGTACCATAAGGACAAGTAAAAGTTGTTTTTTCTTGGTCACTCGGATGTATGGGAATTTGAAAAAATCGGGAGTAACCATCTAAGAACAAAAATGTGAATGCTTCGCCAACCTTTCAAGCATTGGTCAATGAAAGGAAAGGGGAAATGATCTTTTCGGGTGGCTTTATTTAATTTTCTATAATCGATGCATATTCTCCATCCCGTGACGGTTCTAGTAGGGATTAATTCATCCTTATCATTTTTTATTACCGTTGTAAGTACCCCAATCTGGATTGACCTACTTTAGAGGAATTCTTGGTACCATTTAGGGATAAACTAATGGGCCAGGACCTCGCTAGGATAAACCTGATATTTCAGGACTGAACTGGAATTAAACTTAGAAAAATCCAGAAGCTCGCCAAGTCGAGTCGTACGGATGGTTTGGGTGCATGAGGTCCCTAGCCGTACGGCTATGTTGGGCACCCTCAGCCTCTATAAATTGAACCCCATGCTGATCATTTCAGGGGGGAGAAAAACATTTGTGAGTTGAAACTCTGCCAGTTTGAGAGCAGAAAGTGAGTGATATACACCTTTGAGTGACTAGAGAAGAAGATAGGCCATAACCACAATAGGTGAGGCCTCCTTCTCCCCATCTTCTTCTACATCTCAAACTCTTTTTATCTTTGTTAATATTACATGTTTATCTTGCATTACTTCTTATTGTTCTTGCAAAGTCTTGTCCATTTCAAGCACTTTATATTTCTTGCAAGTCTTGTCCATCTCAAGCACTATATCTACATATTATACAAGTCTTGGCCTTTACAAGCTATATATATTATGATTATATATGTATATGATCCAAATCATGAGGTGATTCAAGGTGCCCTTCACACCTAGTGTGTGATTTATGGGATAAAACCTAGGATGATCATGATTTGTTACATTTCATGTTGATGTTATTCTTGTTTGGCCATGAGAGTCATGATTGGGGGATAAAGTTTCAATCTTTATCATCCCAACCATGGCCTAGCCATAAATCACCAAATATGGGACATAAAGATTTGATCTTTATGTCATATCTGTGTCCCTAAAGGTTTAATCTTGTGTAATAAGTCCATTTTGGTGGTAAAGTTGCAATCTTTATCCACCAAATGGTCATTTTGGTTTGAATGTCATGTTCATGAACTCTTCATAAAATTCTCCAATGATTGCCCTTGATCACACCTAAATCTTTGTTTTTGGGGCTCCTTTGATGCCCAAGGTGCATAGGAATGAACTTTTCAAGGTTTTGTTT
Organism: Campanula takesimana; assembly: GCA_026119855.1. Lineage (NCBI taxonomy): Eukaryota > Viridiplantae > Streptophyta > Magnoliopsida > Asterales > Campanulaceae > Campanula > Campanula takesimana. Next base: position 2,050,181 of record JAOWBW010000021.1, read on the forward strand.
TTAATCATAAACTGGAAATCAGCATTCCAGTCCAGTTTCAGCAAAGATCCTCTATTTTGACTAAAACTGGACTGTCTTTCTGATAAACTGTAAAAATGCCATGGGGAGCCCTCCCCATCCATACGGCTACTTTGGACGGGGAGGGCATCTTTCATTTTTCTCTTTTTCTGACCAAAAGGTTTGCAAAATAAACCCTTTCTGTTAAATAACTAACTGGATTTGCTAAGCAGTCAGTTTCTCCCCTTTTTAAAATACACACACACACACACACACATGCACTTTCGTTAACTAACAAAAGGGAGACTCGGCTTTGCCCGAGGCGGCTTGGGTGACGTGAAACTCTTCCCAAAACGTAACCTGACCTCCGAACTAAGATAATCTTTAACCTTTTCTTTCGTTGGGTTAAATAATTAACGAAAGTGGCGACTCCGTTATATTTGGTGTGTTAACCGTGTTTGGCATTTCGCCCCCCGTAGAAACCGCGTCGCGTTCCGCCGCGCGCGCGGGGCGGGATCCTTACAGTGGCGAATCCGCTGGGGAGAAAAGTGTTTGCAAACCTCTTTTAGAAGCTTTGAGGACACTTTTGTGTGGGTCAAACTCCCGTCCCCCATTTCCGTTAACTTTTGTGTTTGTTTTGTGTGTGCTGAGTTTCTGTTTGAACTTTCTGGAGTGGAAACTGTCTTGGATGTGCAATAAACTGGGGCGTGATGATCAGAAGATGAAAAAATGCAAAAAAATAATTGCCAGCATTCTATAGCCGTACGGCTATGTTGGGTAGGGAACAGAATGTTCCAAAATTTAACAATTTTGTGCAGGGCAGGAACATTCTGTGTCCCTTTGGCTTTTGCTTTTCAAGGTTCCATTTACTGCTTGTTTTGTGCACATTACCTTCCTCTTTTCTAGCCAAAACTTGGTTTTTGAAGCTTGGTCATGCACAAACTTTTGGACATAAATTTGGATTTTCAAAACCTCCTTGTGCATGACCCATTTTGTAAAAGATTTTTGAATTCTTTGTTGTACACAACTTGTTTTGCAAATGATTTTCAAAAGAATTGTTCTTCTTGAAAGATGTTGATTTCAAAGGATTCTTTGGTTGTGCACAATTTGTTGTACATGCAAGTTTTTGGCTTTGTTCATACGATTCTTACTTGATTGCTTTTGTAAATAGCTCGTTCATGCTTGATCATTGTTGTTGATTATACATTGCTCATAATGTTAAAACGGATTGGAAAATTTCTATTTTGACTCAAAAGGGAACATAGAAGGCTTCACACTACGCGCACTTGACCTTGCACGTTCCAAACACCCTTCAAACCCGGGATGGATACCACGATGCAGCTTGATTGGTGCTCTTATGCCCTTCTAGCGCGCACGGGTCCATTCCACCTCCCCTTCCGAGCCGATTCAACCACACTTGTCCGTGACACACAAATACCGTGACTTCGGTTGGTTTTTGGTCTAGCTCACGTTGCCACATACTTAATGTGTGTCTAAGGTTAATCATGGCCAAGTTAATGCCCGAGTCATGACTCCTTGTGAAAGCAAGTGTGACCATGGTCAACTTCGACCCCGGTCCTTGACTTACGCGTTAATATCGACCGTAATTAACCTAAGTCACGTATTAAGGATAGGGTGACACCGTGTTGTCGAACCCTAATGAATGGTCCATACTAATCATCCTTAAGCCCAAGGATAAGGTTCGAGAGCCCTCATCAAAGATGAGGTTATGCCGGAAGTCCCTTAAGTCCCTAAGACGAATCTCGATCCCAACCGGGGCTTAATCATGATTAGAATGGATCACATATTGGAAACCTCGCAGTGCACTAGACCCTAGGAGCGTTAATTTCGGTCGGTGGAAGCAGCTTTCCCTATAGGACCCTCGCCAGGGATAGTCCGTCCTAGGGAGTGTGCAAGGCAGGTGAAAAACGAGGGGTCAATAGGTGTAGTGATGGCCTCCACTGATCCAGGATTTAGAATAGTTGCAGAAAAGAAGAAAAATCTTTTCCAACCAATTAGGAACAAAAACATGGTTTGAGTGTACATGAATAATAAGTGTTAAGTCATTAAATTGTGCGCTAACGTTTGTTCGTGTGACAAAACCGCTTAATAATAATTATAGAGAATAAGCAAAATCCTTTTCTAAAAGGTGGAAATTGTTAAATTCATCCAACATGCATGGCTTGGGTTTCCCCTCCCCCAAAAGAGTCAAACTCGTTTCTCTCAAAGAATCAAAATCTCGATTGTATCGAGTCTCTGTTTTATTCAAAGCATGGCTTTTCGAAAATCCTTCCACGGTGCTCTTACGGCTCGCCCGTCTTTCGTGTTATAGAAAACAATGGTAAGCAAAGCTCAAGCAAACGAGATAGACATCAGATTGGACGCACAGGCCCGATTGGAGGGCAGAGTAAAGCTCTTAGAAAGGACAGTCAGCACAATGAGAGAGCAAGTGCAGAGGACGAGGTTGATCGTAATGAGGCAATCAAAGTGGTCCAACAGCTCCGTGAGGAAATTAAGGAGCTCTTCCACAAGAGGGTCGAAGAATTGTGGGAGAAGAATGGCACAAATCTCAGGAAGGACCTTGAGGAAAAATATGATGGCCGGTGCGAACTTCTACATAGTCGAGCAGAGTTGGCAGATGAACTGGAAAGGCACAACTCGAAGAACACCCGAGAATGCCTGCATGAGATTATAAAGTCTATCTAGGAGATCAAAAGGTCCTCGGAGAAGCTGTCTCCCTCACCAGGGACCACCCCCGTTTGCTCAGTCCAAGATGGGCAAAAGTCTCGAGAACAGCTCCAGCCCGTTACAGTATCCCATGGAAAGCCCGTGGTGGTTGTGGGAGGATTTCACCCCCAAGGGAAAGGAGCCCATTATCGTTGGTTCCATGAGTTAGGAATGCCGAGGGAACAAATGTTGGAACACTTGCTCCGGATAGGAAAGATGGAACTGCTGGGTCGCCACGTGATATGGACCGAACCGCTCGGGGCGCACCATGATCCTAAGAAACACTGCAAGTACCATCAGGCCTCAGGTCACTCTGCGAACGCCTGTTTCACCTTAAGGAACCACATCCAATCGCTCATCGACAAGGAGGTTATCACCAAGCAAGGCAATGAATGGGTGTGAGGTGAAGAAAATGGAAGAGGAAAAGAATCCTAGGAGTGGTCTAGCGTTGTAGGTTCTAGAGAGTCCGTGAAGAAAAAGTCCGTTGTGGAAAAAATCTTTTGTTTCTTCTTATGAAAAGCCCTGCGAGGCAATGTTATGTGAAAAGCCACAAGGTTGGGTATGGTTGAGGCAGTGAATAGTAGAATGATCAAGTCAATAGAGTCAATAGTTGAGTTTATGATTGTAAAAATCAAGTCTTATGAATGATATGAATCACTTTTACTTCTATCCTCTCTAGACTTGAGGCATTATCTTGAAAAACGCATTAACTCTCGGAACCGCTTTGATTAATGTTGTCAAATGATTGCTATATCCCCAAAATGATGAGTTGACTCCCAAGCGTAATAGTCAGCAACGACTCATTCAAGGATGAATGAACCCGAACACAAATGAGTATAAAATGCAAACAATTAATCTTGATATGAATGAATGTTGTGATCAATTGGCATGGAGAGACCATCAATGGTAAATCTTCCCCCATACACATCTCCCATACACATTCCCCGATATACACTTCCCGCACAAACTCTTGACAAAAGTGAGGCCGAGAATGTTGCCACCCAACCACGGAAGTCCACTAATGTGCCAGCAAAATGGAAGATCCTAAAAGGCAAAGGCCGGACGCACCAAATGGCTATCGCTCAAAAGGTGTTGAGAACCAAAAAGTGCCCCCCCCCCTAAAAAAAATAAAAAATAAAGAATAAATGCTTGTCTCAAGAGACCCGTCCACGCCAAGGAGGGTTCATCCCAAGAAATCCATCTCAAAGACATCACCGCAAAGCGGAAGCAAGCAACAATGTCCCCGAGACGACATCAAAAGAAAGCCAACTTCAGCAAAAGACGGCCTCCGGCCGAACTACGGTGACCTGAGCTCCTCACATTGAGGGGAACGTAGGCAGCCTTCGGGTCCGGTCACAACATGAGGAAAGCCACCGAACCTTTGGCCCTCCCAAAATAACCAGAATCTCTTCTTTGCGGTCGCATAAATGACCAATCTTTCAGACATTGTTCGGTTCCGCAAAGGAACATATGAATGATGATTCCCCTTCTTTAGCCCAAAACCCCTTTCCGTGGCCACGCCAAGACCGGGAAACCTTAAAATGACCCAAAAGGTCTTCTCCTTCCCGATCTCGCCATTGATCGAATCTTAATCTCAATTGATCACAACGTTTATACGTGTTAAGGCTAATTGCTTGAATTTTTATCTAATGTTGGACACGGTTCATTCGAACAATCATTTTGATGACATTAACTAAGGCCGGTTTCGAATGCCTCGACAAGTCTTCTTTTCCACATCTTAGGAGAGAACCAAACACTTGAATTTCTGTCCATAGGCTTCCTTCCTCAGAAAAGGGACTCACTCCCATAAATGCCTATGTGTGTCCATTCGTGTGAGCAAGCGCGGTTTGCTCTCGCCCGTGTCAGAGTCGACTATCGCTCGTGTCCGTGTCAGAGTCAACTAGGCCACTCCTAGGAAGATAAGATGATGGGATACGCGGAAGAAGGAAAAATGATATGTTCGGATTGGTTAGGGAGAGGAAACCCGCGTAAAAGAGGACCATGTCCCGGACAAGGGGGGATACGCACCCAAAAGAATGGGATGAGGACCCGAGGGATAGTTCCCGGCAATGATAAAACACGGGGCTAGCAAGCCATGACTGTGAAACTCAAGGATTAGTTCCCGACAAAGTTGAAGCACTGGGTCTGGCAAGCCATAATCGTGCGACGGAAGGGCCAACAAAGAGTCATGCTTTGGGTAAAACGGTTTGAGTCAAATAAGGCCTCCCATCTGCCAAAATTCCTTGAAAGCCCTCAGAAAGTTTGGTCAAAAAGTCAACCATGCTTATACGATCCGTACGGCTGGTTTATCCATGTGAAAAATTTCATACCAGCAGCATGTGTCAGCTGATTTCCCACCGGTAAAACTCACTCCCACCTGTGCAAAAAAAAATTGTCAGATACATGTCAAAGTCCGTACAGTTGAGTCAAAACATGTTTTGGGAATCCCCAACACCTCGAAATGACCACAAAGCCCTCTCGGGCCCAAGCCTGCATGATGGATGAATTTGCAAAACAAAGTTTCAAACATTATAAGACAGCAAGTTTAATACACGTTGTTTTTTTAATAAAATAAAACAAAAGAAAAATTGTTCACAATAGGTATATCCTAATCAAAATATGGGTAAGGATCCTCTGGGGGCGAGTAAACCCTCTCCAAGGGATGATACGGGTACATGTTGGGATCAAAGAAAAAGATGGACTCCACCAAGCTCGAGCCTTCACCCGAAGAGGATTGGCCGGAAAGAAAGAAGGAGGAACCTGGGAAGGAGGACCGGAGTGTCTGGTCGGCTGGGGCTCCACACGCTTCAAGGCCAAATGAGCGAAAGGGCCGGGGCGAGCTCGTGAAAGTCGGGGTCACGGAGCGAATCCCAAAAGGCCTCCAAATCAGCTCCGCCTAAGGTGTGGCGACGGACAAAAGACGGGGGTAGCTCTACGCTTGAGGCTCGTCGGAAAGGCCTCTCCCCACCACTCACCGAGTTCCTACCCGGCGCGAATCGGGACTCGGTCCGAGGCCCCTTGGAAGAGCGACCAACAAACCTCTTCAGCCACCTTTTGGCCCGTTTCATGAGAGAGGGCTTATACAACAGAGCCCGCGCTGCAATCTGCACAGGGAAATTAAAATGCTCAGTGGAAAAGATAGGGGTATGGGATGAGTAAGTGTGTGCGAAGGAAAGCATACCACGCTCGCAGGAGCATCCTCACGTGGGGCCCCCTCTCCCGCTACAGATGTAGCCACCATATGGACACGGTGGTCCGAATAGACGTATGAATAATCCTGCCATGTTGGGGGAGCCACCCCAGAAGCTACTACTTGTGACGACCTCAGCTTCCGGGCCACGAAGCGCCCATACGGCTCGTCGGTAATGAAATCAGTGGCACTCGCTCCCATAAGATAAGGGTCATCCCTTCGGTCAATCATAAACATGGAGTCAGGAGGATCAACGGGAGCCCTCTGCATCAGCTCGAGCTCGTGCTGCCAGAGCACTCTCTCCCCTAAATAGAAGGCCTCTCTTCGGAACCCCACCAGGAGCCTCCTCTCCCTTGTAACCCGCAGGGCCTCAGATAGGTCAACGCCTAGCCCTTGCCCCTCATACCTCAACCAAGGAAATAGGTTGAGTTCGGCTGGCATGGCGTCCCTCAACACCGCCCGGACGTCGGCATGATGAACGGAGACACACCCCTTGGACCCCCTCTTCTTTCGGACCTCTCGAGCCCAGCAGACCATTGCCAGGAATGTAATGGCCGGATCGAAGGTCTGGTCCCACGGATAGCCACCAAAAATCTCATAATACCAATCCTGAAAGGAAAATGGCAAGGGAAACGTTAAGATGCCGAAAACTGGAAGAAATAGAATGAGAAGGAGAAAACAGAATGAGGGAAAGGAAAGAATCTACCTCTAGGGAAAACTGGAAGCAAGCCAGGGACTTGCTCGCTTTCCGGCTGAAATTGTCAAGCTCTATGTACAGCTCGGCCAACCCAGCCTCTCCCCAAGAAATACTCCGAGCGGCCTCAAGAGTAGTCAACGACCCAAGGAGAGGGAACATGCAGGTAGTGTCGGCGTTGGCAAAGAGGGTGTTGCTGAGAAGGAGCCACACATAAGCTCGTCCGAGCTGCTCCGCGGTCACCAAGCTCGCTAGATACACTGGGATACTATCTCGAATGGCCCGCTCAACAGCTTGCACAGTAATTCCTAAGCCCTTGGTAGGGCCTGAGAAGCCAATGAGTGCCTCGATGCCCGGGGATGAGAGCCGGTCGGCCCAGATAATAGGCCCGCCGCCAAAGGAAAGCCCGGTGATGGCATAAAAGTCGGTCGGGGTCACAGTCACCTCCCCCCAGCTCAAATGGAAAGTGTGGGTGGTATCCCACCAATGCTCGCTAAGGCAGTAATGAGCCCAAGACTCATGTTAGTGCTCGTCAACTGGCCCACAGCATGAATGAAAGGCACCAGGCCGGTGCCCTCTACCCAATCTCTCGGACCAGGCTCGTCGCCAACAGCCACGGGCATAGCCTCCCATAGAGAGCAGCCATGTCAGGAGATCCCCGAGATTTGGGATCACCACCCTGCAGGTAAATACAGCAAAGGTATGAATAACACAGATTTAAAATACCAATGCATGTGGAAAATGAACGTGATGAATAAATCATGTGAATAAAAAAAACAAAACAAAACAAAAAAATGTGTTTCTCCCCTCTTTTCAAATGCGATAAGCGTTTGAGGGTGTGTATAAAATGTGTCTCCCCCTTTTCAAATTGCGATGAGCGTTTGAGGGTGTGTATAAAAATGTGTCTCTCCCCTTTTCAAATTGCGATAAGCGTTTGAGGGTGTGTGTATAATAATGTGTCTTTCCCCTTTTCAAATTATGTTGAGCATTTGAGGACGTGTTCACGAAGATGGGTTTCCACCTTTTTCAAATTGAGGGTGTGTCTTTATAAGGAACGTGTGAGGTGTTACTTGAAAAAGGTCTTCTCCCGTTCCTTTTGTGAACCTTAGTATACCGAATCCTTATGTAAGTTCAGTAACTCGTCCTAGGAAATACTAGCGCGCACTCGAATGTGTCAAAATGACTAGTTGAACCTAAGGTACAAGTAGTTTATGCATGAATTGCGGGGCAACACTCTTTGATTTTGGGAAAGTATAGCTAGGCATGTCCAAATGACAAAATGAGCACATGCCCACATCCCTAGTGACCTCAACGACACAAAAATGAAGCTAATTTCGTGAAACTGTGTCAAGAAGTGCAAAGATCTTGAAAAGCATGAACGTAGATCCTAGAACTAGGGAATGCACAAAATGCTCAAAACGGACATAAAATCGAGTAAGAAAGGATGATTACCGCTCGTTCGTGACAAAGATGGACATCGGGAGACTTGTAAAAACCCGCTCCCACATCATTTAAGGCAATATGGTAGCACCAAAAATTGCGTACCATATCAAGCCTTCTATCCGCTCCCCTTGGGTAACCTCTTCTTGCCCGAGCATCCATGAGCGAACCTAGAACGAATTAGGAAGAAATTTTGGGAAAATGGTGAAGATTATGCTCTCCAAAAATGGCCTTTCCCTCTCTATTTTTCATCCTGAACTTCAAAAAATGAAGCAGACCATCCGTATGGCTGCTATTTTGAAAAAGAAGGAGATGCCTCCTTAAGCCGTACGGCTGGTTTGGGCGAGAGGAAATCTCAGCCCACAATTTACACTTTGGCCCCTGGCGCCTTAAGCATGGTTCCCCCTAGGTTTCTGAAATAGGACTAAAGCCCCTTCCCTTTGGAAAATGTCCAGAATGCCCCTTTCGGCTCTTGAACCTAGAAAAATTAGGTTCCCAATGAAAATAAAAACCGGGCAGTCCATAGATGGACATAAGACCAGCTTTGTGAAATTGACCCGACCGTGTTTCGTAAGCCCGAGTCAAGAATATGAACCTTGTGAAATTGACCCGGCCGTGTTTCGTAAGCCCGAGTCAAGAATATGAACCTTGTGAAATTGACCCGGCCGTGTTTCGTAAGCCCGAGTCAAGAATATGAACCTTGTGAAATTGACTCGGCCGTGTTCGTAAGCCCGAGTTAAGAATATGATCCTTGTGAAATTGACCCGGTCGTGTTTCGTAAGCCCGAGTCAAAAATATGAACCTTGTGAAATTGACCCGGCCGTGTTCGTAAGCCCGAGTCAAGAATATAAACCTTGTGAAATTGACCCAGCCGTGTTTGTAAGCCCGAGTCAAGAATATGAACCTTGTGAAATTGACCCGGCCGTACTTCGTAAGCCCAGGTTGAAAATGTGAAATTAGCCCGTCCGTACTTCGTAAGCCCAGGTTGAAAATGTGAAATTAGCCCGGCCGTACTTCGTAAGCCCAGGTTAAGAATGTGATTTATCCCGGCCGTACTTCGTAAGCCCAGGTTAAGAATGTAATTTGACCCGGCCGTACTTCGTAAGCCCAGGTTGAAAATGTGAAATTAGCCCGGCCGTACTTCCTAAGCCCAGGTTAAGAATGTGATTTAGCCTAGCCGTACTTCGTAAGCCCAGGTTAAGAATGTAATTTGACCCGGCCGTACTTTGTAAGCCCAGGTTGAAAATGTGATTTAACCCGGCCGTACTTCGTAAGCCCAGGTTAAGAATGTGATTTAACCCGGCCGTACATCGTAAGCCTAGGTTGAAAATGTGAAATTAGCCCGGCCGTACTTCGTAAGCCCAGGTTAAGAATGTGATTTAACCCGGCCGTACTTCGTAAGTCCAGGTTAAGAATGTGATTTAGCCTGGCCATACTTCGTAAGCCCAGGTTAAGAATGTAATTTAACCCGGCCGTACTTCGTAAGCCCAGGTTGAAAATGTGAAATTAGCCCGGCCATACTTCATAAGCCCAGGTTAAGAGTATGTAATTTAACCCGGCCGCGCTTCGTAAGTCCAGGTTAAGAGTTTGAATTTGGAAAGTTAACGTGGCCGTTCTTCGTAAGTCCAGTTAAAAATATGAAAAATTGTCCTTTGGCCGTCCGGCGTGACGTAAGACCATTAGGTTTTATGAGATTGTGCCCTTTGGCAGTCCGTAATGACATAAGTCCATTAGGCTCTGTGAGATTCGTCCTTGGCCGTCCGGCATGATGTAAGACCATTGGATTTTGTTGACCCGACCGTACTTCGTAAGTCCACGGTAGAAAGTGAAATCGTGAAAGTCCCGGCCGTACCTCGTAAGTCCAGGATGAAAGTTAAGATGTTATCGCCTCGACAGCCCTTGGTAGGACGTAAGACCAGTATAGTCATGTTAGGTCAAGAAAACCTTTGTCCCCGAGAGTGACCAGGTTATGAAAACCTATCATTGTGACGGCAGTCCGGAGAGACGTAAGACCAGCCTTGTAGTCGACCCTCTGTCATGAGATAAGTTGTCCAGTTTGTGTAGTCGACCCTTCGTCATGAGATAAGTTGACCAGTTTGTGTATTCGACCCTCCGCCATGAAATAAGTTGACCAGTTACCCTCGAGACGACCCTCTCTGATAGAGCCAAGTCGATCGAGCTAGCCTCTGAGCCATGCCCATTATTTGAGCCTCTGAGCCATGCCTATTCCTTGAGTCTACCCTCTCCGATAGATCCAAGTCGACCAAGCCCGGCCTTTGAGCCATGCCTGTCTAGGAAAGGATGAATGAATATCCACCTAAGGCCCATAGGTTTGAGTAGCCTTAAAATCTCTCACCCGAACTACGTTAGGCTTGATTCCCTCGAATAGGGATACATAGGAATCCTATACCTCTAGGTCCAGCCATGGAACAAATCGGCCAAGAAGTCCTCCCATCGGATTGGGATGGTTATAGGTTTTAGTAGCCTTAGAATCTCTCACCCAAATCGTCCAAGCCGTCCTCCCGTCGAATTGGGATGCTTATAGGTTTGAGTAGCCTTAGAATCTCTCGCCCAAATCGGCCAAGCCGTCCTCCCATCAGATTGGGATGCTTATAGGTTTGAGTAACCTTGAAAATCTCTCACCCAAATCGGCCAAGCCGTCCTCCCATCAGATTGGGATGCTTGTTTTGTCGACAACCCCGCTTTCTTCAAAAGCGATGTTGCCGAGGGGCTCTGTAAGTACCCCAATCTGGATTGACCTACTTTAGAGGAATTCTTGGTTCCATTTAGGGATAAACTAATGGGCCATGACCTCGCTAGGATAAACCTGATATTCCAGGACTGAACTAGAATTAAACTTAAAAAAATCCAGAAGCTCGCCAAGTCGAGTCGTACGGATGGTTTGGGCGCATGAGGTCCCTAGCCGTACGGCTATGTTGGGCACCCTCAGCCTCTATAAATTGAACCCCATGCTGATCATTTCAGGGGGGGGAGAAAAACATTTGTGAGTTGAAACTCTGCCAGTTTGAGAGCAGAAAGTGAGTGATATACACCTTTGAGTGACTAGAGAAGAAGATAGGCCATAACCACAATAGGTGAGGCCTCCTTCTCCCCATCTTCTTCTTCATCTCAAACTCTTTTTCTCTTTTTTAATATGACATGTTTATCTTGCATTACTTCTTCTTGTTCTTGCAAAGTTTTGTCCATTTCAAGCACTTTATATTTCTTGCAAGTCTTGTCCATCTCAAGCACTATATCTACATATTATACAATTCTTGGCCTTTCCAAGCTATATATATTATGATTATATATGTATATGATCCAAATCATGAGGTGATTCAAGGTGCCCTTCACACCTAGTGTGTGATTTATGGGATAGAACCTAGGATGATCATGATTTGTTACATTTCATGTTGATGTTATTCTTGTTTGGCCATGAGAGTCATGATTGGGGGATAAAGTTTCAATCTTTATCATCCAACCATGGCCTAGCCATAAATCACCAAATATGGGACATAAAGATTTGATCTTTATGTCATATTTGTGTCCCTAAAGGTTTAATCTTGTGTAATAAGTCCATTTTGGTGGTAAAGTTGCAATCTTTATCCACCAAATGGTCATTTTGGTTTGAATGTCATGTTCATCAACTCTTCATATAATTCTCCAATGATTGCCCTTGATCACACCCAAATCTTTGTTTTTGGGGCTCCTTTGATGATCAAGGTGCATAGGAATGAACTCTTCAAGGTTTTATTGTTAATCATAAACTGGAAATCAGCATTCCAGTCCAGTTTCAGCAAAGATCCTCTGTTTTGAATTAAACTGGACAGTCTTTCTGATAAACTGTAAAAATGCCATGGGGAGCCCTCCCCATCTGTACGGATACTTTGGCCGGGGAGGGCATCTTTCATTTTTCTCTTTTTCTGGCCAAAAGGTTTGCAAAATAAACCCTTCTGTTAAATAACTAATTGGATTTGCTAAGCAGTCAGTTTCTCCCTTTTTTAAAATACACACACACACACATGCACTTTCGTTAACTAACACAATGGAGACTCGGCTTTGCCCGAGGCGGCTTGGGTGACGTGAAACTCTTCCCAAGACGTAACCTGACCTCCGAACTAAGAGAATCTCTAACCTTTTCTTTCGTTGGGTTAAATAATTAACGAAAGTGGTGACTCCGTTATCTTTGGCGTGTTAACCGTGTTTGGCATTTCTCCCCCCCCATGGAAACCGCGTCGCGTTCCGCCGCGCGCGCGGGGCGGGATCCTTACAATCGTCATTCCTCCCTTTTTAGGAACAACTTGCACGGGACTTACCCACTTACCATCCGAGATTGGATAGATAATGCCCGCGTCAAGTAACTTAAGGACTTCCTTTTTTACTACCTCTTTCATGGTAGGATTTAATATTCTTTGATGCTCTATAGAGGGTTTATGATCCTCCTCTAAATCAATCCTATGCATACAAATTTTAGGGTGAATTCCTTTTAAATCATCAATAGAATATCCAATGGCTTTTTGATGCAATCTAAGTTCTCTTAATAAATTTTCAGTCTCAAGAGGACTTAGACTTTCATTAATAATTACCGGATAAGTAGAATTAGGTCCGAGAAATTCATACCTTAAATTTTGAGGGAGAGGTTTCAATTCAACTTGAGGTGCCTTACTTACCTCAAAAAATTTCTCGTTAGACGGCTCCGCTTTAGCCTCCAACTTCTCAAATTTAGTGTTTCCACTAAACTTCCCTGCATGGTTAGCATCTAAACATTTTGTATAATTTTCAATTTCATCATCATCATCATCGTCATGCAATAAACGCTTCCAATCTATAAGACTTTTTTCTAGCGGGTCTTTAGATTTGGGTGACTCTAGTTCCTTGCTTAGAGATTCTAGCATATTCATATCGGAGCAAGGGTTCTCAAGATTGGGATCTTTCATTAATTTTATCAAATTAAATTCTACCTTCTCATTCCCTACATTTGATGAAAGGTTACCATTTTTAACATCAATAATTATCCCGGCGGTGGCAAGAAATGGTCAACCTAAGATAATGGGAATGTGATGGTCCTCTTCCATCTCAAGAACTACAAAGTCGATTGGGATGATCAATTTCCCAACTCGACAAGGAATATCTTCCATAATAACCATCGGGTATTTAATGGAACGGTCCGCTAGTTGGAGAGAAATGGTGGTGGGTTTGAGTTCCCCCACACCAATTTTCCGACTAACTGATAGCGGAATGAGGCTTACGCTTGCCCCAAGATCTAGCAATGCATTATCAACATCAAATTTACCTATGTTGCAAGGGATAGAGAAAGTGCCGGGATTTTGGAGGCAATTTTCTTTGTAAAACGGCACTTACCTCTTCCGTTAATGCAATGGTCTCATACTCCTCTAGTTTTCTTTTGTTAGAAAGAATATCCTTTAAAAATTTAGTATAAGATGGCATTTGTTGCAAAGCATCGGTAAAAGGTATGTTGATGTAAATAGATTTCAGAACTTCCAAAAATTTCGCAAATTGTTTATCTAATTTTGCCTTTACCAACCTTTGCGGGTAAGGTATTGGTGGATCAAAATTTCTAGAAATCTTAGGGGGTTCCGTCCCCTTTTCTACCACTTCATTAGTCTCAACCAACAGTGAGGTTGGACTAACGTTCTCCTCACTAGGTTTGATAATTTCTTTAGGAGGGGGATCTACCAACTCTTTTCCATTCCTAAGAACTACCGCCTTAGCATGTTCATCGGGCCTTTGCGGTTGACCAGGAAAACTCCCTTGTGGTCTATGCGAGGTTCCGGCTTGTTAGGTTAATTGGTTCTCTAGATTACCAATCCTACTATTCAATGCCTTAATACTTTCCACAACTTCATTGTTGATCTTATCTTGAGTATTTTTATTTTCGACCATAAAGTCCATTATAAGATCTAACTTAGATTTAGGGAGGGGAAGCATTATTGTTATTGAAATTCTTTTGTGTAAATCCCATTGGTTGTGAAGAAGGTTGTGGGTTTAAAACGTTGTTACTTTTATGGGAAAAATTGGGGTGATATTTAAAATCTGGATTGTACGTGTTTGAATACATACCCCCTCTTTGTCCATTAAAAGCAACGAAATTGGCTTGCTCACTAGAAGTAGTGTCAAGCAAATCACAACTTTCAGAATTATGTGATTTTGACCCACATAACTCACAAATGGTATTCATACTAGCCACGGGATTTACATTAAGATTTTCAAGTCTCTTTAAAATCAAGTCAACTTTAGAAGAGAGGAGAGTAACATTATCTACGTTGTGCTTACCTGGAGTTCCTTGTTGTTGCTCCCTTTCATTTGACCATTGGTAGTGGTTCAAGGCAATGTTCTCTATCAAGTCGAATGCCTCATCCACCCCCTTGTTCATAAGTGCTCCTCCTGCAGCGGCATCAATAGTCTCCCTCGTCTTGAATGTGAGACCATTATAAAAAGTATGCACGATCAACCATCTCTCAAACCTGTGGTGTGGGCACATTCTTAGGAGTTCCTTATATCTCTCCCAAGCATCATAGAGTGACTCATTTCTGTTTTGACTAAAGTTTGTAATTTTAGTCCGAATTTGAGCAGTCTTAGATGGAGGGAAGAAACGTCCAAGGAAAGCCTCTTGAACTTGGTCCCATGTTGATAAGGAGTTGTGGGGGACCGTGTTCAACCACTGCTTTGCCTTATCCCTTAAAGAGAATGGGAAAAGGCGCATTCTTATGGCTTCGGGTGTGACACCGATGATTCGGGTGGTGTCACAATATTCCAAAAGTTTGGATGTGGAGATGGGGATCTTCAAGTACCGAGCCGCCAAATTGGTTGTTCATAACCATGTGTAGAAGTTGAGTTTTGAACTCGAAGTTGACTACATCGGCATTCGGTACAACAATTGGCGACCTAGTCCCTGGGGTACTCGGATTAACGAAGTCCTTTAAGGTTCTAGGAGGAGGTGTAGCGGGTTCTCCTTCTCTGTTCTGTGCCATCTCGTTTACTAAATAAATTTTAGAAGAATAGATACTTCGAAGGAGATGTTAGACAAAAAAATAAAACAAGAAATAAATATAAAGCAAATAATTAAAAAGTAAACTGTTCTCCCCGGCAACGGCGCCAAAAACTTGTTACGCCTAAAGCGATAGGCTTAGTTTATAAAATACCAAAAGTGCACGGTGTTGTTATAGTATAGAATACGGCAAATGCGGGTCGATCCCACAGAGACAATGTTTACTTTGGAAAATGTTTACTTTAAGAAAGATAGTAAAAAGAAAGATTGATTGGGGGTTAATTGTTTATCACTAAACAGAATTAAAAAGTAAATACTCTAACTTTGAATTGAAAACTCTTATATTTAAAAAACTCTCGGGATTGGGACT
This sequence comes from Campanula takesimana, assembly GCA_026119855.1. NCBI lineage: Eukaryota > Viridiplantae > Streptophyta > Magnoliopsida > Asterales > Campanulaceae > Campanula > Campanula takesimana. The sequence goes on from JAOWBW010000021.1 coordinate 2,065,608, forward strand.
CAAACAATATACATTCATCAAGTAATCATGCTCTTTTAGATTTAAAGATTCATTTTAAAACAATGATGGTACGCTATGTTGTGTCAACTTCTTAACCAAGGCTTAAAACATACGTATTTTAATACTAACACGGCCTTTCTCTCGATTGTTCCGTTCATTAGTAAAAACCCATTAAGTTCATTAAAATCCACGTACTTCCACTCAAGGACATCCATAGGCCATTAATCTACTTTTGTGATTAATAGAAACCCAGTCACTTTGTATGGTTCCGTTAATCGAGATTCACCGCTAGGTCCTTCTCTTGATTAACTGGGATTCATACAAATCATGGACGTCATCATGGTTGTAAGCATTTTAGTACAATACAAAGAGATTGATTTACGATGAAGAGAAGGAAATAAGAGCATGAATTAAAGTAATGAACACATTAAGTTGAGTATCCAATCCCAAGAAAAATATGGATTACTCACTAGCCATTATGAAAACAAGATAAACATGATTTAAGAATAGAAATATAGAGATTAAGAAATAAGGAAACTTAGTCTTGTAATGATGAGAACAATAAGGGCTGAAAATAACTCTTCAAGAATTTTTGTTACTTCTCCTCAAGAACACCTCAAAAGGATGGAAAGTAAATATGTATTGAGACTATAATTTGCTAGAGTAACGTTGTAATAATTTCTGGATCCTTAAACTACTGATTACAACTCCTATTTATAGGCCTTGGACTAGGGTTTGCATCATTTCCCGGATTGATGCTTCATTTGAAAAGACATCTCTGAACAGACACTCTGGCACGGTCGTGCTTTGAAAGTGGCACGGCCGTGCTGTTTGAATTGGCACGGTCGTGCTTTGAAGGTGGCACGGTCGTGCTGAAAATGGTCTCAAATGGTTTTTCTCGACATAAGTGGCACGGTCGTGCTGGATTAGGGGCACGGTCGTGCCGACTTGATAATTCTGATTTTCTCCCTTTTCTTCCCAATTTGCTCAATCTTTAATTCCTTTTGTTCCATTTCACCATTTGACCCATATTTTTGCCCGAAAGGTCCCTACAACACCTGTTTCAACCACAACACACCACAAAACACCAACAAGCATAAAATCCGCGAAACATAGATAAAAAATGAATTAATTTAATTAAAATTTAACTAAACTAATATGAAAATATAACATTATAGAACCTTAAATGTCTATAAAATAGCCATTTATCAGTATTCGAAATTTCAATTCTATATTAATCTAATCATTTTGAATGGATCTATACTTTTGGGTTTATTCCGCTACGCATGATAGTGTGAAACCCAACACAAAGCACATGACAGATAAATCTGAATTTCTAGCTGATTATTCACTATTGAATGGAGGAAATGTGAAATATGGAGGTGGTGTCAAAGGTAATATTGTTGGTAAAGGAACATTAAATGTTGAAGGTATGCCTATTTTCCATAATGTTCTCCATGTTGAAGGCCTTAAGGAAAATCTCATAAGCATTAGTCATTTGTGTGACGATGATATCTATGTGAGGTTTGATAAGCAAGTATGTGGGGTTTTTGATAAAATGGGCAATTGTGTCTTTAAAGAATTTAAGGCTTCTAACAATTTCTATAAGTTTTGTCATGTTACAGGTTGTGTTGAAGAGCTGGAGCCCACTAGTGATGAAACTGAACAGGAAACAACAACAGAGAGTGCAGAACAGTCTAATGTTGCCGCCGATGTGATTATACCGTAAACTACATCAGCAAAAAATGATCCCTGTTTAGATTCAGATGCATCCTCTAGCAGCTCAGATAGTAAACAAGCATATTTGAAATGGTCCAAAAACAGTGCCTCCGAAATCCAAGAGGAACATTCCATTTTGCATGTTCTTGGGGATGTTTGTGAAAAGATAAGGACCGGACAAATGGTAAGGTTGAACTACCTTGATGTGATAGGGTTGAACTGCATGAAAGTCAGAAGTTATGAGGCAACAAGTAATTTCTTTTGGTCAAATGGGAGTTATTAAACCTTTTCTATGAGTCAAATGGTCAAAAATTATGGGCTGCAAAGTATGGTTTTAAATGTGTTTTGGGATAATTTAGGTACTATTGATATCTCAAAAAATCATGCTCAATACTCTTGTATTAAACATGTTGACATTAAACACCATTTTATTCGAGATCTTGTTGAGCAGAAAATTATAAGCCTAGTACCAATAAGGACATAAAATCAGTTTCCTGACATTTTCACTAAGGTCCTAGACTTTCAGAGATTTTCTACACTTAAGAAATCTCTCAGAATTTGCATCATTTGATGTTGTGGTCCCCTGTATGATCATACCATGTGTCACACCTTTATACATGTTAACTTAAAATAAAATAAAAAAATATGCATTGTATTTATTTTAGCACTGTACATCTCAGAGTTATCACTTGATTTACTCCCTTGACTTGACTGGTCCTTGAACTGTGAACACTCCTGTAAGGATCCTCCCCCCTCGGAATGGCGAACACGAAGGGTTCGCTCAAAGGAAGAAAAGCCAAACACGTGAACCAAACAAATTTAACGGAGTCGCCACATTTGTTAACTTTTAACCCAACAAATGAAAATGGTTAGAGATTTAAGAGTTCGGAGGTCAGGTTATGAATTGGGAAGAGTTTTACGTCACCCAAGTCGCCTCGGACAAAACCGAGTCTCTCTTATGTTTGTTAACGAAAAGTGCATGTGTGTGTGTGTGTGTGTTTTTAACGGAAAACTGCAGTTTTAACTGGTTATTGATTTTAACAGAGGAAAAAGGGTTTATTTGCATAAATATTGACAAGACAAGGCAGAAAGGAAAAAAAGTCCCTCTGACCCAATTCAGCCATACGGCTAGGAGGGGTCTTCCCGGGGATTTTACAGTTTATCAAAAAATAGTCCAGTTCCAGGCAGAAACAGAGCATTCTGCAGGAACTGGACCAAACTGTTCTGATTCTGTCACGACCCGAAAACTAGGCTCTATTTTATTAGTAATAAATAATTATTATTTATTTATTTGCTTAATTATTTATTTAAATTATTATTTAATTAATAATTTATGTGTGTATTTTATGAGTTATAATAATTCATGACTAGCATTATATTTTGGTCATTTGGGTTAGTGTAGTATTGTTGGGTCTTATTTGTTAGTAGGGAGTGTAAGTAATTGTGTGTAGTGTAGAGGAGGGGCCTGAGTGTAAGTTTTTTGGAAATAATTCCCCCTACTCCCTCACTCTTCCCCTTCTCCCTCATCATTCCCAGCAAGTCTCTCTCTCTCTCCATGTTTGTGGTAAGCTTTTCCTTCTCTTCCTTCTCTCTTCATTTTCTTCATCTTCCTCTCATTATTTCTCATTTCTTAAAACATGAAACTTGTTTAGATCGTCGTTAGGATCGTAGAGGGCTAAAAATATTCAAGTTCCGGCAACTTTGAGAAAATTCATGTAAGTTGCTTTTCCCCCATTTTTATGCTAAAATGTTCATATCATGTTTATATAATGCTTGATGTGTTATATTTGAAGTTTGGTTGAGTTTAGAATTTATTTGGAATTTATTTTGGGTTTTGATTAAAAATTGTGATTTTGTTGAATGTTCGGATTTGATCTTGGTTTTGGTTGATGGATGGTGTTATTAAGGTCCCCTTTTTGGTTAGTTGTTGTTTGGGTACTTTGGGGTTCATGTGGGAAGTATTGATTTTGAGAATGTGTGAAATGGGTATGAGAAATGGGAGAACCCAGTTCATCCCTCCCGATTTCCGGCAGACCAGAGGGTTGGGCGACCGCCCAAAATATGGTGGGCGACCGCACATCTATCTGAAAGGTTTTGTTCTTGGTTGATGGCTTTTTGTGCGACCGCACAGACTCGAGTGGGCGGCCGCACAGAACCTCTGAAGGCTTTCATTTGTTATTTTGTGTGATTGAAGAATGCGTTTTGGTCTAAGTCTTGGGTGTCCTTCTAGTCGACCTTAGTGAGCATTGTAGTGCACTCTAGTGATAGAATTGGGTCCTTTGTGATTAAGTTTGTGTTGTGAAATTAGTTTTATGTTCTTTAACAATTTTGGGGTTATTTGGGTTTTAGAGGCACATGAATTGAGTTTTCTTGTCTTTAAATGTTAGGATAGAAGTATATATAGGTACTCCTAAGTTTTAGAACGAAAGGAGGGAAATTCGGAGCTAAAACAGGGATTTTTCATAATGTCCGGCCGAACACTTTATAAAAATTGTCCGTTTTACGTTCAATCTTCTGGAGACCATAACTTCTTCGTCCGGACTCCGTTTTAGACGTGTAAACTATCGTTGGAAAGCTCTTTTCGAGTAATACGCAATGGTTCTATTGGCCGCATGGTTCTAGATAAGAATGGTTGTATTTTCGTTGAGGTTTAAGATCAAGGTGTAGTCTCGGTCTAGGTTCCGTAGTACTATTCTAGTTGACTTAGTTGGGCACCGTGGAACACTTTAGTAATTAAAATGGGTTTCTTTGTGAACAATGGTGTTATGTAATTTGATCAAGTATTGTTTGGGAATGTTTGGGCATCTTATGATGTGTTCGTGATTGTTCCAATCGAATTGATTTTCGAGTAAGACTTGGTCTAGGTTTTAGGCGATGTCCTATAGTACCTAGAGGGTTGTTATTGAACACCAAAGTGTAGGGTTTAGTCCGGTCGTGATCATGTTCTAATAAGGGTAACCTTTTGGATTCGTTTGGGGTGTTTAGAATTTGTTCGTTATGGACGGAGGTAAAGCGTGAATTGGCAATTGGGTACTTACGGTTTGATTAACCTTAAGGTGTATTCATTCTGATTTCCTACTTTGGAATTCCAGGTGTGATGAGATGGTTGAGTTCATAGTCCTAGTATATCTTTATGAGTAAATGTTTAGGGTCATTTTGGTAATAGTCATTGTGTCATTTGCGAGCGACCGTTTGGGTTGTGCTCTTTATGATTAACTTGTGGGTATCATATTTAGGATGTATTTGGTACGTGCCTTATCTTGGAATCATTATGTTTTAATGGTCAATGTTGTTGGACTCTTTTATGAGAAACTCCTTGTGCTATTGTTGTTGAACTCTTCTTGAGTAATCGTTTGCATCTTTTATGGTGATTAATTGGTATGATTCCCTACTTTGGAATCAATGGTTGTTTATTGTGCTAGTATTTTATTACTTAGCCTTTACTTGAAAGTCCAGCTGGTATTTTGTGTGTGTTTGGGCGATGCGAAACATTATGATGGCACAGCCAAGTCCATTGTGATGTTGACCATTGTTTTGCCCCATTATTACCCTCCTCCAGATTGGCCTTGGATGTGAGAAGAGCTAGCTCCTTTGTGTGCATTTTAGCTTTACTTGGAGCATGACTTTGTGGCATGTCTCCCGTCCCTTATGACACTTCATTTGGTTATTGGTTCCGGTACCGGGGGTTTTCTCTTCAGCTTTTATGCTACTATGAAGATGGCTTGATGGGTTGATTGATTGATTGGTCGGTTCTGACCGGGGTTCTCTTCAGTGGTTATACTGCTATTGTTGATTGGTTGATCGGTTGAAGCTGCGCAGCGATTGTTCTATCAGTTTGGTGAAACCTTGGCTAAGTATCCTTTGTTACGTGTTTATTTCAGTCTTATGTGCTGCATGATGAGTTAGTCGTTATTTCCAACTGGTATGGGACAGTTGGCGATAGGGAGCTTTCTCATTTGTTGTTACGTGATTTACTTGTTCAGTTATCGTTGATTTGCATGATATTATGCCATGTAGATGCATTTAGTAACTTACTGAGATTTTATCTCACCCCGTTTCTTGTTTCAAATTGTTTTCCTTAACCCCCCCCCAGGAAAGCAAGTGGTAGCGTTGTGAGGTCCGTTGTAGCGGGAACCTTCTGAGCAGGTTGATCGTATTTGGGATAGTTGCTCTTCGGAGCCTTTATGTATTTTATTGTGGGTTTGTAGTCGTTCAGTGTTTTGTATATACGGTTGTACTTTGGATATTTTTGTTAATAGTTGTTCTTGCTTCCGCATTTGTTTCTAGTCTCCGAGTTATAATCTCGTTGAGGTGTTGTTTGTTGGTATTGGTTTATAGTTGAATTCACGCGCCCGGTTTGGTATATTACATTTTGGAGATGCACATTTTGTAAAGTTTTTATTTATGGATTTTTGAGATTACCGGGGCGTGACAGATTCCAGTTTGTGTTTTAACCAAAAACACATAAATAAACTCATTCCTATGCTCTTTGATCATCAAATGAACCTCAAAACATGGATTTAAGGGTGATCAAGGTAATCATTGGAGAAATATCAAGAAAGGTGGCAAACATGCCCTTTTGAACCAAAGTGATCATTTAATTAGTAAAGATTGAAACTTTACCATCAAAATGGCCCTTTTATGTAAGATTGATCCTTTAGGGACAAAAATATAACATAAAGATTGAATCTTTATGACCCAAACTTGGGGATTTTGGGCTAAATCAAGATGGGGATGATAAAGATTGAGACTTTATCCCCAAACATGATCATCATGGCCAAGATCATACAATATAACCATAAATATATATATATGCTTTCACCATATAAATGGATCCTTAAGCTTTTTACAACAAGGAATTAACAAATCATGATCATCTTAGGTTTTAACCACTTCTGATACCAAGATGGAGGGCACCTTGAGTCATTTCATGATTTGGATCACAATATATATATATAGTAATATAGGTGCTTGAATGGACAAGTCTTGCAAGAATGTAAAGGTGCTTGAATGGACAAGGCTTGCAAGGTAAAGTAAAGAGAAATATAAGAACATAAACAAAATAATCAAGAATAAAAAAGAGTCTTAAGATGGAGAGAAGATGGGGAGAAGGAGGCTTAACCTATGGTGGTTATGGCCTATCTTCCTCTCTTTTTTCACTCAAAGATTTAGTGGTGTTTGTTTCAGATTGAAATCCTGCAGAGTTTCCCTCTGAATTTGTATTTTCTCCCCACCTGAAATGATCAGTAAGGGTCTCAATTTATAGGGACTGAGGGTGCCTAAACCAGCCGTACGGCTAGGACCCTCCCGCGTCCAAACCATCCGTACGGCTCAGACTGGTGAGCTTCTGGATTTTTCCAATTTTAATCCCAGAGCAGTCTTGGGATTTTAGGTTTATCCTAATGAGGTTCTAGCTCATAAGTTTATCCCTGGATGATCCCAAGATTGCCTCTAAGGTCGGTTGGTTTCGGATTGGGGTACTTACAGAGCCCCTCGGCAACGTCACTTTAGGAAAGCGGGGTTGTCGATAAAATAAACATCCCAATCTGATGGGAGGACGGATTGACCGATTTGGTTACATGGCTGGACCTAGTGGTATAGGATTCCTACGTATCCCGTTTGTGGGGAATCAATCTTAACGTAGTTCAGAGAGAGGGAAGTTTTTTGAAGTTACGCATACCTAGGGGCGAGGTGGATATCAATCATCCTTTCCCGGGGGGATAAACATGACTCTTGGCGAGTCAGAGGTGGGACATAGTCAACTAGGCTCTATGGAGAGGGCTGACTTACACAAGGAAGCATGACTCTTGGTGAGGCAGAGGCGGGACATGGTCAACTTGGCTCTATGGAGAGGGTTAACTTTCATAAGGAAGCGTGACTCTTGGCGAGGCAGAGGCGAGACATAGTCAACTTGGCTCTATAGAGAGGGTTGACTTTCACAAGGAAGCATGACTCTTGGCGAGGCAGAGGCGGGACATGGTCAACTTGGCTCTATGGAGAGGGTTTACTTTCACAAGGAAGCATGACTCTTGGCGAGGCAGAGGCGGGACATAGTCAACTTGGCTCTATGGAGAGGGTTGACTTTTACTAGGAAGCATAACTCTTGGCGAGGCAGAGGCGGGACATGGTCAACTTGGCTCTATGGAAAGGGTTGATTTTCACAAGGAAACATGACTCTTGGAGAGGCAGAGGCGGGACATAGTCAACTTGGATCTATGGAGAGGGTCGACTTACATAAGAAATGGGTCTTACGTCATTTTGGACTGCCGAGGATACGAGTCTCAACCTATAATGACTATTCTGAGTCAAGGTTTTACTTGGGTCAACTCCATCTTTGGGGAGTTTGATGGGGAAAACTGGTCTTACGTCCTACTGAGGACGGTCGGGGGCGAGGGTCTCAACCTATAATGACAATTCTGAGTCAAGGTTTTACTTGGGTCAACTCCATCTTTGGGGAGTTTGACGGGGAAAAATGGTCTTACGTCCTACTGAGGACGACCGGGGACGAGGGTCTCAACCTATAATGACTATTCTGAGTCGAGGTTTTACTTAGGTCAACTCCATCTTTGGGGAGTTTGACGGGGAAAACTGGTCTTAGGTCCTACTGAGGACGGCCGGGTCAATCATGCTGGGATAGCAAATAAACAAGCAAAATGGGCTTACGTCGCGTGGGGACCGCCGGGGAAAGTGAAAAGTCATTGAGAGCAATTTGGTCATTTTCTAAAGAGAAGGGGCCTGAATTCTATTTCAAAAAATTAGGGGGAGGGTTCGTTCAAGGTGCCAAGGGCCAAAGTGTAAATTTTGGGCTGAGATTTTCCTCGCCCAAACCATACATACGGATGGGGAGGTCGTCCCTTCTTTTTCAAAACACAGCAGCCATACGGATGGTCTCACTGTTTTTTCTAAGAGCTCAGTCGAGAAACAGAGTGGGTAGGGACGAAATTGAGAGGGAAAACTCCATCAACTTAGAATTTTCTTGCTTAGATTGCTCAAGGATTGTTCATGGTGGGACGGGCATGCGTGGGCTATCCTAGAGGGGTGGAGAGGAGGCTAGACATGGCTCGAAACTTTCGAGGCTACACCATTGATCTTTGGGATGCGGGAGCGGGTTTCTACAAGTCTCCTACTATCCATTTGTGCCATGGTGGAGGGGTAAACATTCTAGAACTTTCCCTAGTCGATTTTGGGCATTGCATGCATTTTCTAGGCTTAGGGTTCTTGTTTATGCATTTTGGGATTTTGCATTTCTTGGTGTAATTTTTGCAAAATTGTTTTGATTTTCATGAAATTGAACTTTCAAGGATCATGGGCATGTGTTCGTTCTCCCAATCGGACATGCCTAGCTATGCTTTTGCCATTTAAAGTGCATTGTCCTACACTTAGTGCCTAAAACGCTTGTACCTTAGGCTCCGACTAGCTATTAAGCACGTTTTCGGGATATTGCAGCCTTCATGTGTGCTAAGAAATGTTGTTTATTCTTTTTGTTAGGCCCAATTGGTAGGAAAATAGGCTAGAGGGGGGGTGAATAGCCTTTTTAAACTTTTTCAAAGAAACACTTTTATAAATGCAAAGTCACTTATCAGTTTGCAAACTATTATCAGTAAGCACAGCGGAGAAGATATGACTAAGTTTTAACTCACACTTAAATCGGTAAGAAATGATTTTCAGAGCTTGGTTTAAACACAAAGTTGTTTCCAAAAGTTCAATGCAGTTTCAAGAGATTGGTCAAAGGAAAATACAATGAATCAGTACAAACATATGCAATCTGCCGGTGATAGAGTTCCAACCGGCAAAGATAAAGTAAGCAACAGAGACACAAAGATTTGGAGAGGTTCACAGTGTAAATACTGCTACGTCCTCTACCAAGTTTGGTCAGAACTTGGATTTGGGTTAAGAGTACTATTAGATATCTCTAGTCTATTACAAGCACGGCTTTGCCAGAAATAAAGACTAAGTTCTAGAGATCACTAATGGATCGTAATACAAATCTGACCAAGTGTTTTTGAGCGGCAAGTCCAAAAGAACTTATCTCACTCAGGTGGGTGTGTGAATAACTCAAACAACGTATTCCTTAAATGATCTAATTCGGGAATACTAACATTGTTGTTTAGTTGGTGCACAAGTGTATGTCCTATTAAATGATCTAATGATTATCTGGACAGAATGTTTGAGTCTTTAATGAATACTCAAAAACATTCAACTCTCTTCAATGCTCTATTTTCACCAACCTTCTTCAATGCTCTAAGTCCACTATTTATAAGAGGAGTGAATGTCTTGAGTCTTGTAGAAGAAGGCTTGCAATTTGAATATCCAGCTGGGTAGTTGAGGAGCATTAAATGCGGTATCTTTAGCATTAATGGCGAAGATATGGAGTACACGCATGCTTGCAAAAATCTGATGGGTAAAGACCCTTTTGTCTCAACCGGTTACCTGCAAAAAGAAAGTAGGGACAAAGTATAGCTAAAACTAGCTATGTGTCAGACGGCGCACTAATCATGACAGAGCATTTAAACAACTTTCTGATAAGACAGTACGGAAAAGACAGAGACAATCAGTAAGTTGACATTGAGATAGAACAACAAAACCTGACTGTCAGTAAGGTTCAAATTGTCCTTGCTGATTGTTTGAGTCATCGGCAACTTGTGTAGAAAGTTGATCGGCATGTTTAATTCTGGTCTGCTGATTGTGCTTCCTTCTGCTGGTTTGCCAAGTTTGAAGAGTTGGAATACACCTGTGCTGGTCACGAAGAATCCTAAGTGTACCTTACAAATGTTCTAATAAAATTGAGGGATCCTAAGTGATAACTATGATTGGGATTAAGCAATTCTATGTCCTAAACATATATTTGAACAACACTTTTTGAGGGATCTAAACCCTAAATTTTCATGACCCTCAAATGTCTATGCAATTTTAAAGGGGACGGAACACATTTTTGAAATGACCCTCAAATGTCTATGCAATTTGAAAAGGGACGGAAAACATTTTTGAAATGACCCTCAAATGTCTATGCAATTTGAAAAGGGACGGAGCACATTTTTGAAATGACCCTCAAATGTCTATGCAATTTGAAAGGGGACGGAGCACATTTTTGAAATGCCCCTCAAATGTCTATGCAATTTGAAAGGGGATGGAAAGCATTTTTGAAATGACCCTCAAATGTCTATGCAATTTGAAAGGGGACGGAGCACATTTTTTAAATGACCCTCAAATGTCTATGCAATTTGAAAGGGGATGGAAAACATTTTTGAAATGACCCTCAAATGTCTATGCAATTTGAAAGGGGATGGAAAACATTTTTGTTCGCTTCTTGTTTTCATTTGCATTCATTATGAGCATTGTTATTCATACCTTTGCTGTGTTTACCTGCAGGGCGGTGATCTTAAGTCTCGAAGATCACCGGACGTTTGCCTCTCCTTGTGGGAGGCCATGCCCGAGTCTGTTGATGGTGTCCCTGGTCTGAGGGGGTGGGTGGCACGCACAGGATTGGTGCCCTTTATTGAGGCCGTGGGTTGGTTGGTGAGCACCAACAAGAGTATGGGGATCCTTAATTCCCTTGGAGAGTACTGGTGGGACACAACCCACACATTCCATTTGAGTTGGGGGGAGGTAACCGTGACCCCGGTTGATTTTGCTGCCATTACAGGGCTTTCTTTTGATGGGCTTCCGGTGATCTGGAGGGATAGGCTATCTGAGGAAGAGATTAAAGCGCTTATCGGATTCTCAGGTCCTACCAAGGGTTTGGGTATCCTGGTGCAGGATGTTGAGAGGGCCATCCGGGCCAGCATCCCGGAGTATTGGGTGGGTCGGATCACAGCTGAATAGCTCGGGCGCTCCTATGTGTGGCTCCTCTTTAGCAATACCATTTTTGCTAATGCCGACACGACATGCATGTTTCCCCTCCTTGGGTCGCTTACCATTCCCGAGGTCATTAAGGGTATTGCTTGGGGAGAGGCCGGTCTTGCCGAGCTGTACATGGAGCTTGACAAATACAGCCGGAGGGCGAGCAAGTCTCTGGCTTGCTTCCAGTTCGTTCTTGAGGTATCCTTTGCTTTATTCTTCGCATTTGTCTCTTACCTCATTTCTAGTGTGCTGATAGCATTTCTTGCCCTTTTTCCTTTTCAGGCTTGGTACTATGAGGTCTTTCGTAACTATCCGTGGAGACTGGCTGTTGACCGAGACCTGACTTTTCCGGCTATGACCTGCTGGGCTAGGGAAGCGCGGGAGAAGAGGGACTCCAAGGGACGAGTTTCTGTCCGCTATGCCGATGTGAAGGCGGTCTTGAGGGGGGCCATACCAGCAGAGATCAACCTTTTTCCTTGGTCCCGGTACAAGGGGTAGGAGGTAGATTTTGACCCGAGCGAGGCTCTGAGGGTGACCCGGCAGAGGAAACTATTGGTAGGGTTTCGAGGGGAGGCCTTTTATTTGGGCGAGAGAGTCTTATGGCAGCATGGGTTGGGGCTTATGCAGAGAGTGCCAGTGGATCAACCTGAGGATATGTTTGTTGCCGACCGGGGAGAAGACCCGCACCTTATGGGGGTGGATGCGACTGATTTGATCACTGATGAGCCATATGGGCGGTTTGTGGGTACGAGGCTGAGTTCACATGGTGGCCGTGTCTGTTGCCGGAGGGGGAGCCCCAGTTGAGGAGATTCCTGATGATGCGGTATACTCCTTTTTCATTCACACTCCCACCCCCTTTCATTTTGGTCTCTCTTTGTTGAATTGTCTTATTTTCATGTGCAGATTGCGGGGCGAGCGCTGCTGCAGCGGCCTACCTTCATGGGGCGGGCCAAGAGGTGGTTCAAGAAGTTCACGGGTCATTCCCTCAAGGGAACTCAGCGGGAACACAGCTTTGTGCCGGGCCGGAGTTCTGTGAGCGGCGAGGAAAGACCTCGCAAGAGGGCGTCGAGCGTGGAGCTGCCTCCTTCTTACGTCCGTAGTCAGTCCATGAGTGCTGTGGACACAGCATCTCTCCGGGATTCTCTCCGAGCTTCTGGTACGCAAGAGATTGCTCCAGATCCGTTTCCCCATCTGACTTTGGAACAGCCTGAAACTTCCTTCACTGATCGTCCTGGTACCTCTTCCCAATCTGCTTGGCGTTCCTTTCAGCCATCTGCCAGTGGGGACATGAGCTTGGCGGAGTCTCTTTTCCACTTTGACCCTAGTACTTATTTTTCTCGGGGACCGGGTCTTTCTGATCTGCCTCCTCCTGACTCGGATCCGGATTCCGAGTAGTTGTACCTGTTTGAACAATTCTTCGCTTTGTTTTGTTTTTATTGATCAATGTGTAAGAAAACTTGTCGTGTGTTTAGAATTTCTTTTTGTAAATTCACCTTTATGCATAGCTCGGGTCGCGGGGGACTTCGTTTGTGGAAAAGTGTTTAGACTCAATTGTGTGTGACTGGGATGACTTTCTGACAGGTTTTGAACAAGTAAAAGTGATGTGGGAGATCTGCTGATATGGTTTACTGGTATGAAAATTTTACAGGAGACAAACCACCCGTACGGTTGGACCTTGAAGGTTGACTTTTTGACCAAAACTTTCTGGGGACCTCTGGGGAATTTTGACCAACTGAGGATTTATTTGGGGAAAGTGACTTAGACTCGGTTTACCAAAGCATGATTTTTTAGCTCGATAGCCCCGGTCCAATCTCTAGGTGAGAAACCTTTTTTTTTTTTTTTTTTTTCAGAGCTCCGGGCACTCTCTGGGGTGAACCATCCCTTGCTAGGGTGCGGCCTATTCCTCATCCGAAACGCATCCCGTCTTTTCGTGAGTAACCTCTTCTCGGGTTTTTCGTCTTCCCATCCTTCCATCTGACATCCCTGGCTCTTTTTCTCTCTCCAAGAGTGGTCTATTTGACTCGAGACATGAGCGTGAGCGAACCACGCTTGCAAAGGGGACAACACATATAGGCACTTGCGGGAGTGAGTCCCTTTTCTGAGGAAGGAAGCCTATGGACAGAAATTCAGTGTTTGGCTCTTTCCTAAAATAGAGAAAAGAAGACTTGTCGAGACATTTGAAATTCACTTTAGTTAGTATCATCAAATGGTTGCTTGGATGGACCATGTTTCGTCATTAGGTCAGGATTATAGCGAGCAATTAGCCTTAACATGTATAAATGCTGTGATCATTTGAGATTCAGACTCGATTAATGGCAAAATCGGGAGGAAAATGTGTTTAGGAATTGATCATTATCTGGGAAAATTGGTCATTGAGGGGACCAAAGGTCAAGAGCGGATTGATGGTTCTGTTTCATGTTGCGACCGGACCCGAAGGTTGCCTACATTCCCCTCAGTTTGAGGAGCTCAGGTCGCCGTAGTTTGGTCATGGATCGCCTTTTGTTGAAGTCGGTGTCCTTTTGAAGGATGTTGTTGCTCTTTTGATGTTTGGTGACGAACATCCTTGGGGATGAACCCCCCTTTTGGTGTGAACTTCCTTTGAAATGAATGGGCTTCTCATTTTTTTTTCTTTTGAGAAAGGAAACATTAGCCCCAACTTGCTACTTTAGACATTGGCTCATTCGTGGCCTTTTCCACATCTATCATGTTTCGGTTCCGCCTTTGGAGGCCTGGGGAGCCATTTGTCGGCTGTGCCTGTGTGATCATGGTTGAGTCTTGGTGTTTGAGCAACAAAATCCTTCCTTTCTCGTGCATCGAGAATTTATATCGGGAGGGTGTATCGGGTTGTGTATCGGGGACGTGTATCGGGGATTTTGCCATTAATGGTTCCCTCATGCCAATTGATCACAACATTTAGTCACATCAAGATTAATTGTTTGCACTTAGCATTTTTTATTTGTGTTAGGTCCATTCGTCCTTAATGAGTCGTCGTTGACTAGTATGCTTAGAAGTCAATTCATCATTTTAGGGGAGTAGCAATCATTTGACAACATTAAACAAATCAATTTTCAGGAGTAGTTTGCAAAATTATGTCTCAAGTCTAGAGAGAATAGAAGGAAAATAGACGTTTCATTGCATGGGGGGGGGGGGAATTCAGACTTTTTACAAACTCAAAAGATTTTACCACAACCCTAATCACGGATCATCTTGACACATACTACACAAACTTGCCTTTCAAGGCTTAGGGAGAAGTAAAAAGAAGACATGTCCATGATGGACTTTTTGAAAAGACCCTTGAACCTAACTAATATAGACCACTCCCACCATTTTCTCCTTCTCTGTTCAAACCCACTTGCCATCCTTCTTGGTGATGATACCTTCGACGATGAGTTCTTGGATCTTGTTCCTCAAAGTTAGGCAGGTTTTGGTGGAATGGCCCAGAGCTTGGTGATATTTGCAGTGCTGTTTTGGATCGCGGCGCAGGGAGTGGGGTTCATTCCAAATCACGTTGCGACTGAGCAACTCAATCTTCCCAACCTCTAGCAACTGTTCCAGCATCTGATCCCGGGGCATCCCTAGGTCATGGAACCAACGGTAATAGGCTCCTTTCCCTTGGGGAAGCGCCCCTCCTATAACAGTCACGGGGGTTTGCCATGGTACAGGGCGATAGATTGAATTAGCTCATGGGGATCCTGTTTGGGTTGGATTTGACCATCCGAGGTAGTTTTTAACAAGGTAGATGATCCTTGCGAGGATTTTCAGACTTCTTAGAGGGATTTCACAATTTCTAGGAGGCATTCTTGGGTATGCCTTGAATTATGCCTTTCCATCTCATCAGTCAGCTCCGCTCGACTGTGCATGAGCTCATATCGGTGATTGCACCTTTCCTCAATCTCCCTTTTGAATTTCTTGCCACCCTTTTCCCATATCTCCTCAACCTTCTTGTGGAGGATCGTACTGATTTCTTCACGAAGCTGTTTGACCACGCTGATAGCCTCATCACGGCTAGCCTCTGATTTTTGGATTCTCTCTCCCATTGTGTGAACCATTTTTTCCAAAAGCTTTACCCGTCCTTCCAACCGGGATTGCGCGTCCAGCCTTATATCCTGTTCCGCTGTGGTGGATTTGGCTTCCATTGTTCCCTATCACACAAGAGGCCAACCAGCCATAAGGGCACTTTTGACGAGATTTGATGGGAAAACCATGCTTTGAGTAAGGAATGGACTTTGACACAAGAGGACTTTGACCGAGGGAAAGTGTTTTGACTTTGGAAGATTCATTTTGGGGATATGCCCGAGCCATGCATTTTGGTGAATTTATTTATTTTTTTTTATTTCAAAAAGATTCTCCTTTTTTTTTACGAGGTGGTCTTTCACATGAACAAACGTTAGAGAAAAATTCAAAAGCACGTTTTCATTGATTGTTCGGGCTTCCAAAAATGTTCTTTTATCCCCAGAAGGTTGGAAAAGATTTCTCTTCTTTTTCGCAACTAATCTAAATCCTGGATCAATGGAGGCCATCACTACGTCTATAGACCCCTCATATTTCACGTGTATTGCACACTCCTAAGGACGGACAATCCCGGGAGAGGGTCCTATAGGGAACGTGGCTTCCACCGACCAAAAGAACCAAATCTAGGGTCTAGTGCATCACGAAATGCCAATGCTTGGGCCATTCTTATCATAATTAAGCCCCGGTTAAGGTCGATATTAGCTCAATGCCTTAACGAAGATTCGGCATGACCTCGTTTCACGGGGGTCCTCTTAACCTCAACCTTTGGCTTAAAGATGATTAGTATGAGTCAAGCATTAGGGTTTAACAACACGGTATCATCCTTTCTTTAGTACATGACTTTCGGTTAATTATGGTTGGAATTAACGCTTAATTCAAAGACCGGGTCAAGGATGACTTTGGTCACACTCGCCTTCACAAGGGGTCTCGACTTTGGGCGTTAACTTGGCCATAATCGACCTTTGGGCATGTATTAAGGGTGTGATGACGTGAGCTAGACCAAAAACCAACTATAGTCACGGTATTTGTGTGTCACGAACATGTGTGGTTCACTCGGCTCGGAAGGGGAGGTGGAATGGACCCGTACACGCGAGAAGGGCACAAGAGCACCAATCAAGCTACATCATGGCATCCATCCCAGATATAAAGGGTTTTTTGGAACGTGCACAAGGTCAAGTGCGCGTTGTGTGAAGCCTTCTATGTTCCTTTTTGAGTCAAAACAGAAATTTTCGGTCCGTTTTAATACCATGAGCATTACATGAGCAATTATATGAACAATTATGATGAACAAGTATGATGAACAAGCAATTTGCACAAGAAAGTAAACAAGCATATTAACAAGCGAGAATCAAAATTTGTACATGAAAAGATTGTGCACAACCAAAGGTATTGAAACCAAAAATCTTTACAACAAGGAAAAACCTTTTGAAAATCATTTATGAAACAAGGTTGTGCACAACAAAAGATTTTGAAGACCAAAACTTTATGAAAAGGGATCATGCACAATGAGGCTTTGAAAACCCAATTTTATGTCCAAAAAAGTTGTGTATGACCAAGGTTTTAAAAATCTAATTTTGGCTAAGGAAAAGAAGGTAAAAGGTGCACAAGTAGGGGCTGTAAATGGGAACCTGGACCAGAAGAAGTAAGGGGACCATCAGAATGTTTCTGCCCTGCACAAAACTGTTAATTTGAAACATTCTATGGGCCCAGACAAACTAGCCGTACGGCTAGAGCAGGAGATCCATTATTTTTTGCAATCTTTCAGGTTCTGATCATCAAGCCCCAGTTTATTGAATTTCCAGAACAGTCTTACTCACAGAAATTAAAACAGAAACATAAAGCACACACAAAATAAGCACAAAGTCAACAAACGGGGACGGGAGTTTGACCCACACAAAAGCATTCCCAAAGATTCTAAAAAGAAGTTTGGAAACATTTTAATCCCCAGCGGAGTCGCCACTGTAAGGATCCTACCCCCCTCGGAATGGCGAACACGAAGGGTTCGCTCAAAGGAAGAAAAGCCAAACACGTGAACCAAACAAATTTAACGGAGTCGCCACATTTGTTAACTTTTAACCCAACAAATGAAAATGGTTAGAGATTTAAGAGTTCGGAGGTCAGGTTACGACTTGGGAAGAGTTTTACGTCACCCAAGTCGCCTCGGACAAAACCGAGTCTCCCTTATGTTTGTTAACGAAAAGTGCATGTGTGTGTGTGTTTTTTTAACGGAAAACTACAGTTTTAACTGGTTATTGATTTTAACAGAGGAAAAAGGGTTTATTTGCATAAATATTGACAAGACAAGGCAGAAAGGAAAGAAAGTCCCTCTGACCTAATTCAGCCGTACGGCTAGGAGGGGTCTTCCCGGGGATTTTACAGTTTATCAAGAAACAATCCAGTTCCAGGCAGAAACAGAGCATTCTGCAGGAACTGGACCAAACTGTTCTGATTCCAGTTTGTGTTTTAACCAAAAACACATAAATAAACTCATTCCTATGCTCTTTGATCATCAAATGAACCTCAAAACATGGATTTAAGGGTGGATCAAGGCAATCATTGGAGAAATATCAAGAAAGGTGGCAAACATGCCTTTTTGAACCAAAGTGATCATTTGATGAGTAAAGATTGAAACTTTACCATCAAAATGGCCCTTTTATGAAAGATTGATCCTTTAGGGACAAAAATATAACATAAAGATTGAATATTTATGACCCAAACTTAGGGATTTTGGGCTAAATCAAGATGGGAATGATAAAGATTGATACTTTATCCCCAAATATGATCATCATGGCCAAGATCATACAATATAACCATAAATATATATATGCTTTCACCATATAAATGGATCCTTAAGCTTTTTATAACAAGGAATTAACAACTCATGGTCATCCTAGGTTTTAACCACTTCTCATACCAAGATATTTCATGATTTGGATCACAATATATATATATATATATATATATATAGTAATATAGGTGCTTGAATGGACAAGTCTTGCAAGAATGTAAAGGTGCTTGAATGGACAAGGCTTGCAAGGTAAAGTAAAGAGAAATATAAGAACATAAACAAGATAATCAAGAATAAAAAAGAGTCTTAAGATGGAGAGAAGATGGGGAGAAGGAGGCTTCACCTATGGTGGTTATGGCCTATCTTCCTCTCTTTTATCACTCAAAGATTCAGTGGTGTTTGTTTCAGATTAAAATCCTGCAGAGTTTCCCTCTGAATTTGTATTTTCTCCCCCCCTGAAATGATCAGCAAGGGTCTCAATTTATAGGGACTGAGGGTGCCTAAACCAGCCGTACGGCTAGGACCCTCCCGCGTCCAAACCATCCGTACAGCTCAGACTGGCGAGCTTCTGGATTTTTTCCAATTTTAATCCTAGAGCAGTCCTGGGATTTTAGGTTTATCCTAGTGAGGTTCTAGCTCATCAGTTTATCCCTGGATGATCCCAAGATTACCTCTAAGGTCGGTTGGTTTCGGATTGGGGTACTTACAACTCCCTATAGTTACAATGGCAATTGATTATCTCTCAGTGGGTGCGTTCTTGGGAAACAGCTGCTCCACCATTGTATGCACCCAATCCAAATGTGATCAAACGAACTCACACAAAAACAAAGTGTGCCTCGAATTTGAAAATATAATTTGCAAGATAAAATCCTATCTTTGGATCACAAGTACGGTGAAAGCTACCCACAATAGAAAAGAGGTGGGGCAAATTCTATATGCCGAGCAGATTGGGAGAAAATTTCATTGAAGTTCTAGAATAGGTTGAGTCCCAGGGTGTGATTTCATCCCAAGTTACACTAATCTAAGTTTACACACTTCACTTGCATATTTTTTCTCTTTATTCATTTCATATTTATTGAGTCATCCCCACCATAGTGCTAATGTCCCCCAACTGATTTTGTGTTGTTCTTGGTATATTCTTTAATAAATTTATGCTCAAGGAAATATTTCCTAAATAAATTTCTAATGACATGTTTTCAGGAGGAGTATTTATCTTGATTTTTTTTTCTATCAATGGTAGTTGAATTTTATCAAGATTTTGGTTATAACTTTTCTTTGTCTTCCATAACTTCTATCATTTGATATATTTGAAATGTTGAAGATTCTCTTGTGTCCTGGAAGCCTAGATACCTAGGCATGTCGGTTCATCTCAGATTCTCCAACAAATTGTGCCCTCATCAAATCCAACTGACGATGTGAC
Source organism: Campanula takesimana (assembly GCA_026119855.1). Lineage (NCBI taxonomy): Eukaryota > Viridiplantae > Streptophyta > Magnoliopsida > Asterales > Campanulaceae > Campanula > Campanula takesimana. Next base: position 2,085,386 of record JAOWBW010000021.1, read on the forward strand.
CCATAATGTAGACACATTTGGTCTCACATCAGCCTGTCTAACGACTTTTTGCGAAATTGATCATCTCGCATTCTGGTCAAAAAGGGGAACAGAAAGCTAGAAAGTTTGTTTATCTTGGTACTAAAGTTTATCGTGGTACTTTTGATGTGTTTTCACAATTTTATGGCATGTACAGTTCTGAAAAAGGAAAAATCTCATTGCCATTTTTTTGTCAACATTGGATTCAGGGGGATTTTTTATTTTGGTCACTTAATAATCTTAACATTTTTGTTTTGTCCAGAAAGCCATAAATAAGGGGGAGATTGTAAGTGTGAATACTTTCACACATTTATTTTTGGGTTAATTGCAATTTGGTTCCTGACTTTTTCTGAAATTTGCAATGTTAATGATGTCTTTTCAATTTCGCCGATTGGTATACTCACTTTGTCATTTTGTTCCAATCCGACTACAAAAGTAACTGGGTGTTAGTTTTCAAACAGATTTTATGTCATGTGACTAGCACATGACGTTTTAAGATGTTTGTGAAGCTATAGATATCCGATTGATATGATTTTTTTTAAATAGAATCTAATATTTAATTCTACAACATATAGTTTTTGGAAAAAATTTGGGTGAACTAATTATATTATATTAATTTTTAATTTAAATAAATGAAAATATTTAAAAAAATAGAGGACATGAGAAAAATAATCTGAAAAAAGTACTACTTTCCACCATGATATACCTTCTTTCCTTACGTTTACTTTCCTCCATCCCTCCTCCACGTTCCCGCATCACCCCTTCCACATCCACTCTAACCCCGATTCATCCTCCATTCTTCTCCTTTTTTTCCAATCAAATATTTTTATGAACTGATAATCCATATATAGCATTTACTTCACATGAAACATATTTTGGGCTAATATCGTTTTTAGATAATTATTATTTCACGTTTTTTTAAAAAAAATTAAGATTTAAATAAAGTAATCCAGTCACCCAAAAATTTGCTAAAAAATATATGTTGTAAACTTACATATCAGTTTATTTTTTTATTTTTTTTAAAAAAAAGAATCATATCAATTGGATATGTGTAACTCAAAAAATATCTAAAAACGTCCCTTAAACGTTATATGCTAGTCATATGACATAAAATCTGTTAAAATCCTAACACATATTTAATTTTGTAGTCAGATTGCAACAAAATGACAAACTGAGTATACCAATTGGCGAAATTGAAAAGACAGCATCAACATTGCAAATTTTGGAAAAAGTCAGGAACCAAATTGCAATTAACCCTTTATTTTTATTTTCATATTTAATTTTAGGATTTATGTCTTTCTTTATTTTAGGTAGACTTGTAAATGTCTTCTTATTAATATTATTATTATTATTATTTACTAACATACTAATAATTTGGTTATTTTTAATGTATATCTTTTTGTTTATTTTGTAGGTGTTTCTCACTTGAATTAGGAAGGCATTATTCTAGGAAAAGTGGAAGATTATTCTAGCTAGGAGACTAAGAGATACTCCCTCCGTCCCATTTCAAATTGCAAATACTAGGTTGGCACGGGGATTAAGGGAAAAAGTGAAAAAGGTGATGTGTTGTGAGTGTTGATAGTTGAGTGTGATATAGAATAGTTAGTGGGTTAGTGGATGTGAGTGTGCAAGTGAGTTAAAACTTGCCATTTTTGAATTTTGTAATTTTAGTTGGGACACCCTTTTTGGCAACTTTTGCAATTTGAAATGGGACGGAGGGAGTATGGTTTTATGGATGAAGATCTTCAGATCAAATATCCTCCAAATCCTTCACGTGAAAGTCTCATTTTTTATTTTTATTTTTATTTTTTTTTGGAAACCAAGGCGGCACCTGGGAGGATTTTATTAATAATAAATAAATAATAATACAAGAGGGGGACAACCATCCGACTTATTACCGGATATGGAGCCGGACCTCGAAATCCAAAAAATAAGAACAAGCCTCAAGAGGTAAGACCATCTAAAAAATAAATTCCTAAAAAAATTAAACCATAAAATGACCCTAACATTGCCATTTGTGGCCCAAGTCTTCAAAGTCATCAACCCAATCTTCATATGCATAGCCCAAGAGTCCACAAGAAGAGCCCAAAATCCATTCCCAAAACAGCCCACCAGACAAGCCCAACAGTGCCCAATGGCAAAAAACACACAAAAGGCCATCAAAAACCAATCATTACCTTCTTTCCACATGATAACCTCCATCATCGAATCTCAAAGCCTCCAACACCCTTCTAGGAAGATCTCGTGGAGTGTTATAAACCCGTTCATTCCCATGAACATGACCCTCCGCTGCAAGTCTGTCGACCACTCTATTAGCTTCCCGAAGAACATGTTCTAACCCATAGTCTCTTACCAATGAAGCGCACTGTCGAATCTCATAAGTATAATGCCATGGACATTGGAATTTACCTTTTAGAATATTGATGGCCACTAAAGAATCAGAGAAAACCATTACTGATTGCAATCCCCAATCCCGACACATGTTCAGACCATCGCGAAGAGCAAAGATCTCAGCTTGCATGTTTGTGCCCTAATGCCGAGAGAAAGCAAAAACCATAGCTCCCCTACAGTCTCGAACCATACCCCCTCCAGTGCAGACACCATTAATCGCCGATCCATCCGTATTGAGAGTATAAAAATGGGACTTGGCCGGTTCCCATCTCAAGTACCTTTTTGGACGAATCTTATGCGCAACAATCTTGAGACCAAGCCTCTCCAAAATGACACGATCCTCCCTCCTAGGGCCCCCTTTCGGGACTAAAAAAGAGCACATCTCAGTCAAAGAATTCTTGACCCATCAACTATCTTCGCACTATCCATAAGAACCCCATCAAAAACAGATTTGCATCTAGCTTTCCATATCTCCCAACAAGAAAACATCATTATACCCATGCGCACCAAGCCCATTTGTCTGCGCTTCGACTGTCCTCCACACCAAACATCCCACAACTGCTGCAAGTCATTGTAAAAGAAAGGCAAAGGGAAGAATCCCGCCCAATGCCGCCAAACTGATTGTGCCATTTCCGATTGCAGCAGTAGATGATTTAAAGTTTCTCTATTACCTCTACCCGGGCAACATACACATCGAGAGGGAAGATTAAAACCTCGAGCCTCCAATTTTGCATCAACCGGTAAACCATCATGCATAACCCTCCACCAAAAACCACTGACCTTTGTTGGGATGTTAGGATGCCAAATTTTAGCACCCCATTCCACCAAAGGACTGCGGACCCGGATATGTTCCCACCATGCCGCCGTCTCAAAGATACCAGTTTTTGAAAGAGTAAAGACCGGATGATCCTCACTATGCGTATCAATAACCACCCTACGAACATTGGCATGTAGCTCTTGCGGAATATACGGAATCAAGTCCTCAATAACCTGAATACCATCTCTGACAGACAACAGATGATCTTCAGGAATAGGACCCCCTAACCGAACTCCACACCAATTATCTGCCCAAAATTTAATATCCTCTCTACCAACAACCCAACGGCTACATTCATCCATTTGAGGAAAAAAAGAAGAAGCCGCTTGCCAAACATTTGAACTAGACGCTGCAAATTGGCAATTATATTTGACACGAACCCATTGCGACCACAAAGAATTACCTTTTGTAGCCACCCATGCCAATTTTGCAAGCATCACATTATTCATATCCTCCAATATCCTTATCCCCAAACCTCCTTCTTGGATTGGTCTACAAACCACATCCCAAGAAACCCAATGAGCCCTTTTTTCACCACCACTACTCCATAAGAAATTGGACATAATGCTTTCCAACTTACGAATTACAACCTTTGGGACTTTAAGCACTCCCAATGAATAAATAGGAATACTGGAAAGCACCGATTTAATGAGAGTTACCTTACCACCAAACGACAGCAGTCGAGCTTTCCACCCGTCCACCCGTTTTATCATCTTTGCCTCTAACTCCGCAAAATGTATCCTTTTGACTCGTCCTTTGAACAACGGAATCCCCAAATATTTGAGAGGGAATTGTTGGTGCATGCAACCCGACCATCTTCGAATATTATCGATCTCAAACCGTCGCCTTTTTGCACCCACATAAAACCCACTCTTTTCCAAGTTAACCAGTTGACCCGAAGCCCTTTCATACCTAGTCAACACTTCACGGAGCCCCTCTATTGACCGTTGCCTCCCATTACAGAACAATAACATATCGTCTGCATATAGCAGATGAGTCAAATGAAAATCCCCCCTACCATGCTCATACGATCGAAAAACATTGTCTTGAACTGCTTTGCGAAGAGCCCGGGATAGAATTTCTTGTGCAATTATAAACAACAGCGGAGATAGAGGATCACCCTGTTTGACCCCCCGAGACGAGGCGAAATAACCGTGGCATACTCCCCCCATCCGAACAGAATACTAATTACCCCGCACTAATCTCGAAATCAAGCTGCAGCAGTTGGCATTAAACCCAAACGTCTCCAGAGCCCGAAATAAAAATCCCACTCAAGGCAATCATACGCTTTAGACATATCAAGCTTAAAGAGAACATTACCCCCTACAACCTTCTGGTCTATCCGATGAACCATCTCATGTGCCAAGGCTATATTTTCCTGAATACCCCTACCTTTAATGAACCCTGTCTGCTCAGGCGATATAATTTTCGGTAAAACACTAGCCAAACGAAGGGTCAGGATTTTAGATATTACCTTATTCATAAAGGTAGAAAGACTAATCGGCCTCAAATCCTTAAACCCTATTGGCTTGTCCACCTTGGGAATCAACACAAGCACGTTCGATGACAAACCCTTAGGAAGCTCCTCCCCATGATAAAATGATCTGACAGCAGCAATCACGTCAGCCTTAATGGTAGACCAACAACCTCTGAAAAACTGACCCGTAAAGCCATCAACACCCGGAGCACTGTCAGCATTCAAAGATTTAATGGCATCCCAAATCTCGTTTTCCTCAGGTACTACAGTCAACATCTGATTATCCTCAACTGTGACACCTGCTGCAATGTCCCGAAAAAGCCTGTCATCAATCACATGAGGCCCTGAACTGAAAATCTCTTCAAAGTGAACTGCACCCAACTGACCCAAAATGCTCTCATTATCACACCAGGATCCGTCAGCCAACTGCAACTTCAAAGAATTCTGACGTCTTCTCTCCTTGATAGAAGCATGAAAAAACGCAGAATTACGATCCCCATCCTAAACCCATAACTGCCTTGACTGCTGCTGTCTCATGTCGATCTCCCACCTGCACACTTGAGCCAGCTCATCAGTCTTTTCCTTCAACTCTGTCAAAACCGTATCATCCCCATTCGCCTGCAAAGAATAATCCAGTCTGGTGATGTCATCCTGTAACTGATCTATCTTTCGAAAAATATTCCCAAAAACTTCCCAGTTCCATTTACGCAATTCCTTCCGCAGAACGTGCAGTTTTCTGTGCAGTCGAAACAAAGGGGTACCCCAACAATCTCGGCCCCACACCTCACGCACGAAACCATGAAAACCCGGATGCTCAAGCCACATCTTATAAAATTTGAACGGACATTTAGGCTTGGTAATCACAGCAAACCTAATCTGTAATGGAGAATGATCCGAGACATCCCTCGGTAAATGAGTGACAGTCACACTGCCATGCTGTGCAGTAAAGGCCCCATTCACCAAAACACGATCAAGACGCTGCCAAATACGACCAGAAATCGGGAACCCATTACACCATGTGTAAACACTACCCTCATAACCCGCATCAGAAACACCGGCATTAACCATAAAACCACAAAAGTCATCGATACTAGGAAAATCCCACCCATTACCTCCCAGTTTCTCAGACGGGTCAGCAATGATGTTAAAATCACCACCCACCAACCACGGCTCATTAAACTGACTAGATAACTGCACAAGATCATCCCACAATGACTGTCGCGGAATACGATCACAACTAGCATACACGAACGAGAAAATACCATATGCATCCCCAAACACTGTTACTCTAACTGATATATGTTGATTAGTCATAGCAATCATATCCAAATCTATACCAGTTCTCCATAAAACCCAAATATGCCTGTTAACAGGATTTCCATGCAAAAAATTATCAAAGCCTAACTGTTTAGCAATATGAGGAAGCCTAACACCGTAAAGTTTAGGCTCCAATATCGCCAAACACCAAGGCTTATGATGTTGTACCAAAAGTTGTAACACAAGTTCTTGGGAATTCTTAGTTTGTGAAATTAAAATACCAAATTCTAAAAGAGTTATTTTGTGAGAATTATTTAGTAACACAAGTTCTTTCATGGAACTTGTTTTGAGTATTTAGTGTTTTCATTTTGGTTCTTCTCTTGATTTTCTTTTATTATTGTAATCGATCTTAAACGTTTAATAAAAAGAAGTTTTTGTTGTCTACAGCATATTGCTGTAGATGTGTTAAATAATTCGTTTTTTTTTTTTACGTTTTATTCCGCTACAATTTTGTTTCGTATGGACTCTGGTGTAACTACATCAGAGGTTACACTGCGTCTCTGTTCTTTATATTTCCGACCCTCCTAACTATCAAAACTTTCACCCTCCTCCCAACATCATGCAATAAAAGAGTTGCAAGTTCTTTAATGAAACAACTAAGATAGTTAGAACTTAGAAGTGCATAGATTAATATGATCCCTAATTTAGCTCCAACCATTACCCTAGAAAACCAAAAATAATAAAAGATGAGATATCAAAGATATGGAAATATTAATGAAAGAAAGTTAAGCAATTAAATAGGATTGGAAATCAATCGAAATTCAACTAGCATGCCTAAGATTAAAAGAATATTAAATCATCGACAGGAAACAAAGGACATGAACCAACAGCTGACATACTACAAATAACCTGAAATTTGTTAATTCATGTACTACTCTTAAAGAAAAATAATGAAGTAATCCTTCCGTCCTTCTTTAATCTACAAAAATTGTCATTTTGGTTGTACTACTTTAATCTACAAAGTCTAATTATGAAAATGTCTTAATATTTTTTAAATAGTGGGACACATTTGTAAAAATCACAATAACTATCCACTTATTATTCTCTACCACACTTTCTTTTTCTCACTCAATTATTTCTACTCACAACACATCACTTTTTCAATTATTTTCTTAATTTTTGTGCCAAAAACTCGAAAACGAAAGAAATCAAACTGCCTTGGTGGATCCGGTTTGTTGGGAATTTAGTGGTACCCCGATGCAAGCAAGATTAAGAACACAACACCCACAATCACAAATATGAGAGAATCACACACAAAGAACACAAGAATTGTTTGCCCGGTTCGTTCAACTTATGAACTACGTCCGGGGGCAATCGCCAAGCCAATATTTTATTAAATAATCTTTAATATAGTGCTACAATGTGTTCAAACTCGGAACTATGCTTATATAGGTGTACAATGAAGTCCTAGGTTTATTTGGAAGAGATACAATCAAAATAGGAAACAAATCAGGAATCAGTTCTGGGCTCGGAATAAGTGTGCGGTCCCCCACTTTAAGGTGTACGGCCGCCCACTATATCCTGTTTAAGCCCTAAAACCTCTCAGGACCATTGGGCGGTCGCCCACTCCATTTTGGGCGGTCGCCCGCTCCTCCGGCTGCTGTTGTTTCCTTCTCCCGATCGAACTCCGCTTCAACTCTTCCACCTCCTTGACTTGGACTCCTTCTTCCCCTTGTCTCTTTATTGTTTTAGGACTCTAATCCCAATAATCTCCCACCTAGAGACTAAAACCATAAGCAAAGACCGATTATCACTCCCACCACGAAATGAACCTCCTTTGAACACATTTTTACTCCATATTGACTTGGCGTTGCCGTGCCTCCCCGCTTAAGTGCTAAGGCGAGTTGAAACCAAGCGGCGTTTCAACCCCTCCGTGTTAGATAGTTCTTGCCTCTCCAAATCAGCTTATACCTTGATTTCTCCCTGCAAGTCTAACTTTGCCTTCTCCCCCCAGACCCATCTTTCTCGCAATTCTTCCCCTTGAAATTTGGACATACCTTGTTTCTTGCATCGTCTTCTCTTGGTCTGAACACGATCTCTGTTAGGGCACTTGGACTTCCACACTGTGTTGATCAACTTTGTGTCACTCTCCCCCCTAACACACCGTTTCTTGATGTATCCCCTTTGTACACCAATAGGCTGGTCCTTTAGCCTCTTGCTCCCACCCGAGCGAACATCAACATTGTAGGTAGAGTACAATATCTTCTCCTTAACTCTATAAGCGATCACCTTAGATCCTCTTGTGACTTCCCAAAACCCACCAATGAAGGTCACACCATACCATTCATCATCAAGTTATCCAACAGAAATCACCCTCCTCCTCAAATCTGGAACATGCATTACATCGTGTAATTGTAAAACAGCCCCATTAGGTGTCTTCATCATCACATCCCCCTTACCTTCGATCTTCAATGGTTGATCATCACCAAGATAAACAACCCCAAAATCTCCCGGTGTATATCGCTCCATTGACTCTGCATCCCCACTAGCATGAAAAGAAGCTCCAGAATCCAACACCCAATCTTCGCCCGACTGCTCCTCTCCTAGGATTAATACATCCTCATCATCCACCATGTGTGCATCACCATCTTCCTTATCCGGACAATCATAACTAATATGACCCTTCGCGCCACATTTGTAGTACTTGACCGATTTATTTTTCCCCTTTTTTGATCCTCCTCTTCCCCTAGCTTTCTCCACCCGAAGTGCAGCCCCATCTGTGGAAGATTCTCCCATTTTCTCTTTCCTTCTCAACTCCTCTTGAAGGATGATATCTCTAACCTCCACATATACTAACGGTGCATTCGATGTGGTAATCGTCGTGACTGTTACCACCCAACTGTCAGGCAGCGATTTTAGTAGAAAGCATGCTAACACTTCATCCGAGAAAGTAATATCAACACTTTTCAATTGGTCCACCATACCATTGAAATTGCCGATATGACTCGTTGTTGTCTTCCCCTCTGACATCTTCGTATTCGCAAACCTCTTTATCAAGTGCACCTTATTGATATTCGACAGCTTCTCATGTCGCACCCCAGACCCGTGGTCCTACTTGGCCCCACGCTCGGGACACGAGTGGAAGACGTTATAAAACACTTTTAGAAAATTTTCGAAATATACTTTCATAAAGTTTAACAAAATCCACACTCGAAGTTCAAAGACTTCATTTAACTTTCAAACAAACTCTTTCACAAACGAAAGTACTTAGCCCGAAGGCTTACAAACTTTTATACAAATGTACATACACCAACATTATCCAAAATAATGGTGTTACAAAATGATGAAGTCACGGAAACTCTACCCAAAAGGTTATACATCTATGTAATGTAACCTTGACAAAATTCATATCCCAAACTCTTACCACCACGACGTCCTCCCGTGCAATTATCCTATTCCCTGGACTCGCCTTTATCTAAAACAGTAAACAAATAAGGGGTGAAAATGAATCTCAGTAAGCTACTAAAATGCAACTATGTTACATGCTGATATGATAATCATAAAGAAACTCTATCAACAAATAATCATATAGCATATAGCACATAACATGAGAGGCTCCCTATCGCCAACCGTCCCATACCGGTTGGAAATAACGACCAACTCATCAGGCAGCATGTAAGGCTAAATTATTCACTCATACATGGATACTGAGCCAAGGTTCTCGAATCAAACATATAACCATCTGAGAAAACCATCTGAGCAGCATAAATAGCTGAAGCCGGGATCCCGAAAACCAAACCATAACCATAAGAACCAAAGTAACAATGGGAAAATATGACACAAAGTCATAACCCAAATGCTCACTCGAGGGAGCTAGTTCATCCCATCCAAGGCCAATCTGGACTGGGGGTTAAAAATGGGAAACCAATGGTAGAAGCCTTACAATAAACTTGGCTCGTGTGCCATTATAATCCCTACCACTGCCTGACTCCACAACACAAGACCAGCTGGACTTTAACACTAGCATAGTAATGAATACTTGCTTAAACAACAGCCAAGGACAATGATTCCAAAGTAGGGAATCAAGCCAAACACATCACAAAGATGAACCAATCCAAACCACATCAAAAGACGTTCAATCAAATCCAATTAACATTTAGTCAAATTCCACAACTCTTATGTTCACAAAGGAACCCATTTCAAACACTAGGGTGTTCCACAACAACCCTCTAGGTACTCTAGGATATCACCTAAGACCTAAACCAAGATTGAACTTTTTAAATCACTTGAAATGGAACAACTCAACTTTTCAGCAACCCTGGGCGGTCGCCCACACCAGACTGTGCGGCCGCCCAAAACACTCTGTCCCAAGACAAAAATCTTCCAGATAAGTGTGCGGCCGCACGCCCTATTTGGGCGGCCGCCCAACACATCTCGCAGGCCAAAACTTGAATAAATTATACTTCCTCTATTCCACCGTCCCAAACGTAGGAGTATACTTTCACTAGTATTTTAACAATACTAACAATACCCAGTAGTGCAATACATGCCCAAAACTTTACTTTCAAGTTTATTTCATTCTTTTTACTGTCCCACAAATAATAGAATAATTTTCTTTTATTCCATTTAAATATTTTACCGTCCCAAAAGTATAAGTATAATTTTTCTAATATACTAATATACTCATTTAGGGATACTTTCATTCATTTCCCCGTCCCATGAATAATAGTATAATTTTTATAATATACTTATTTAACATTTAACTCAAGTTAATATTTTACCGTCCCACGAGTAGGAGTATACTTTCAAACACTTATACTAACATTCTCAGGTATATAAACATACTCCATATACATCCTTGCATACAAACCAAGTCACTTACCCAGTATAATTATACTCCCTTTGTCCCAAATAAACAAGTATCACAAATAAATTCATTTCACAATAATTTCACCACATATCACACATATAGCAAATATATGACCATTTTACTATTTAAGGGGAATTAGTAACTTACCTATTTTCGGAAAAAGTATCGTAAAAATATGTTTTGTTCGAGTATAAATGACCTACTAAACGCCCTGATCATTTTTATATAATTATATTTTAAAACAGAGTAGTAAATAAAAAGATATAAAATCAAAATGAAATGAACTTACCCTTTTCTTTCTTGAACCGGATAAAAATCAGTTGGGGAAAAAAATATGTATGTGAACGCAGAGAGGTGGAGAATGGTGAGGATAAGATTATAAAGATCTTTACCAATTTCCACTTTGGTCCTTCAACTTTCATTTTGAGCAAATAAGCCCCTGAACTTTAAAGTTATACTTTGGACCCTAAAGTTTCAACTAACTCATTTATTCCTTTTAACAAAATTTCTACTAACACTTTAACTACCACATATGCTCAAATAATATATGCAAGTCATAAAAATATTTTCTAACACATAAAATGCACATAAAAGTTCCATTTTAAGTTAAGAAAATTAGGGTCGTTTTGGGGTCGTTACAATCACTCCCCCTTAAAGAAAATCCGTCCCGAATTTTAGGATAACTTACCAAATGAATCAAACAACCAAGGATATTTCCTTTCCATTTCGTCCCGAAGCTCCCAAGTAGATTCTCCACATTATGGTTCCTCCTAACTGACCATCTGTCTGAGGATGAAAAGTTGTTCTATATCCCAATTCTGAATTCAAAGCCTTCTGAATTGCTTGCTAAAATCAAGATATAAATAAGGAACCCATATCCAATACCATGCTCGTAGGCATCCCATGAAATCGCACTATCTTCTGAACAAATAAGTAACAACTGGAATTAACATTTATACCCTCAAAATAGATAAGGTGAGAAAACTTGGTAACCAATCCGCTATCAATCAACATCATTGGTCTCATCTATTCAGTGTAACTCCTTCAATAAAACCTTTCGCATTAGATTCATATCCACTCAGAAATCTCAAAGGCTTGTCACAAACCAACTGATCACTGATATTTTACTTCCAGATTATTCGCAGCTCAAGGACTTAGTTGAATGCTTAGAATTTCGCGTGTCAAACAAATCAAATGTAACTCTTCAAATTATCTCAATACTCTACATTTACTTGGATTCATAATTAAATTGGTCTTGTGTATCTCTTCAAGTACCTGTAGTTGAATTCCGTTATGCATGTTGGTTCCACTAACTACCGACTACATACTCTGCTACAAAAGTTAAAGTTCCATCACTATCAACGAACAAAGTCGTGTTGTCTATCATCATTCATTCCACTAGTTATTTTCTATAGTTGAAATCATTCAATAGAGTAGAAACTTAAAGCTTCCACAATCGCAAAATCACACTATGTCTCAACTCACAAAAACTCCAAAATGTTAATTCCTCTAACATTCCCCATTTAGTTTTATCAAACATGAACTATAAGTCAATGTATCCTCTAACACATTACCTTTCCTGGATGATATAACATGGTGTAGATACCCCGGGGAACCACGGCTTGGCTAGAGCGGTGAATTATCCTAGGATGTCTAACTTGTTTTAGATTGTTTAGAGTCGCCACCTATGTTTTTAAAGGAACATAAGAAAAACCTAGAAATAGCCTAATTTATGTACAAAACCAGAGATTCGGGAGAGAAGGGTTCGGGGGTTAGGTGACGGAGTGGGAAGTACTTAAACACCCACTCCGCCCCGCTTACGCGGGTCTTGCTACTATTGGTGTTCTAATATTTACATGTCCTTCAATTAATTAAATAGAAATGTGCTAACAATTGTGATGAGAAGAAAAGAGGAAATAAAGGAGAAATAAAATAGAATTGTTTTATTTATTTAATGATAAAGATTACATGTAACAAGTAATGTTAAAGAATTACATTAAGAGATGAAGAGAAATTAACATGGTGAATTAAAGTTAAGATTAAAAATGTAGGGAGATAACCTTAACTAACTTCAATATGTGAAGTAGTCATGTTGGTCATGTCCCATTAATGGGGATTGCATACATCAAGAAGAAGAAAACAAAGGAAGAAAATGGAGTTGTACCTTGAGAAAGAGGACTTGGAACCTTGACTTGAAAGTGTTATTGTTGTAATGAAATTGTTGTAGAACAATTTGTGTAGAGTCTTGTTACTAAGAACTCTTGTTGGGAGAATTTGTGTATAATGTAGTTGGTGAATCAAGGTTGGAGTCCAAAAAGAAGTCCTTTTCCAAGGTAGAAGATGATGGTTTTTATTGGTAAAAAAGAGAGGGAAATGATGGAGGGAAATTGGTCATCCATGTGAAATGGAATGAGCCAATCACAAATAAGATAAATGAATAAAAGAAAAATAAAAGAAATAAAAGAAATCAAATAATAAATGAAAGAAATATTAGTTTTTGGGAAAAGACTTAGAATTTGGGATTGGGAGTTAATGAGAAAAGGGGGGATGAATGTGGATGTAAAAAGATGGTTTTTTGTGATCAAGAAAAGATGTTTGTAAATAAGAAAAGGGAGGGAAATAAGGTGCAATCCGTTACTGCCAAAGTGGGAAGCGCGCGGGTCCGGCTTTTGGGGCGGGACGCGCGCGCGGCTCACTGGCAGTGCCGGAAGCGCCCGCGGGTGAAAAATGACAGAATGACAGAAATGACTCTAAAATTAATTCTGTTATGCAGTTTAGTCCAAAACTAACGGAATCAGTTAGGAACTTAACCGAAGTAGCAGAAATTAATAAAAATAAGTTAAATAAAAATACTATGTATGCAATCGGGGTGAGAGGTCCAAGGCGGGGTGTCTACAGAACCCCTCGGCGACGTGGATTGCGAGGCAAAACGCGTCGACGAAAGAAAGACAACCGCCGAGGACATCGACAAGAGAAAACAAAGACTCGATAAAGCAGGAATTTGAAATTACAAAGGATAGAAATGCGCTCCCTGTGTGAGCGACTTTTGCTGATGGAAGAGGTATGGTGATTTTAGTGGTTCACCATGGACCAAAATTGGTGCGCGGTGCGGCATATTCTGATGCGCTGTGCGGCACTTGTTGATTCTGGTACTCTGTGCGGTACCTGGTGCTCTGTGCGGCACTTGTTGATTCTGGTACTCTGTGCGGTACCTGGTGCTCTGTGCGGCACCTGTTGATTCTGGTACTCTGTGCGGTACCTGGTGCTCTGTGCGACACCTGGTGATTCTGGTACTCTGTGCGGCACCTGGTGCTCTGTGCGGCACCTGGTGATTCTGGTACTCTGTGCGGCACCTGGTGCTCTGTGCGGCACCTGTTGATTCTGGTACTCTGTGCGGCACCTGGTGCTCTGTGCAGCACCTGTTGATTTTGGTACTCTGTGCGGCACCTGCTGATTCTGGTGCTCTGTGCGGCACCTGGTGTTCTGTGCGGCACCTGTTATGTGTATGCTTTGCAGATATATGTGCTTGTGTGAGATGTGAAATAGGAATTGCGAGAGAAAATTGTGATTGTGGTGTGATATGATCTTGAAAGCACCTTTGTAATGAGAGAGAAGTAAGAATGTAGAAAGTGATCTTGTGTGCGGTGTGATTTTGAGGAAAGCATTGGATGTATTCATACCTTCACTTACCATTGCCGCTTGAGTGGAGATGGATTCTTGATGTCCGCGGAGGATGCTTTGATGGAGAATGTCCATTCTTTAGATGTTGATGAGAGAATGCCCTTGATGTTGGGTTGGCGAGATGGTACTCTGAATGATGGGTTGGTTGTGCCAAAGGCTGCCTACGTATCCCTTTAAGAGAATCAGACCAGCGTAGTTCAAGGATGATGGAGAATGCTGGAGGAGAAGCTAGGAGCAAGGCAAAGTAAAGCACATATTTTTGCACATAGAAGGAGAAAAAGAAAAAGAAAAATCTTTTTTTTTTCTTTTTTTTTTTTTTTTTTTTAGAAAGGAAAGAATATGCACACATGTGAGGAAAAGATTTTTTTTAGTTCGTGGGTGAACCATTTTAACCATTGTGTGCTTGTGAAGCCAACCCAAGATCAAGTCATGTTCAGTCGAAGTCCGGATTGCCTCGCTTGAATTCTGTTGTCGCCGGTGTGCCCAACGAAGATTGATGTCTAGCCCCAATAGATTTGTCGATTATGGGGCTTCAAAAGGCTTTTGATGCCGAGATGAGAGGTTGCTGATTGTAAAGCCCCTAGAATGCCTTTGATGCCAAATTTTGAGGGACTTGCATAGCTCCAAGATAAATCAGCTCTTGGCCCATTCGAGTAAATCACCATTTGTTGTTGTAGTGAGCAACCCCCAAGAGGAGATCGTTGACGCCAAGGTTGCAAAGCCCCAAGTGTCGTGGGCTTGTAGATGGCGGGATGTGAAGACCTTTCATTGTAATGCCCCAAATTATCTCGTGATTGGCTCGGCATTGAGAGCGGATGTACCGTCGGGTAGAATTCTTGATAGAGATCCCCTTCTTGCTCTTACTGGGGAGATGAATGGCCTCATTGTGGTTGATATCCAAATGGCTGAGGGCTAATGTCAAAAGATGCAGTAATGTCTTGCGATGCCGTCGAGGTCGCGGATGATAAGGTCTTGGTGTGATAAAGTCCCAAATGAGTATGCTTGCTTGACTCTTCTTGAGTTGAACTAATGACGAATCTTCGGATGCAACTAGTGCTGTGGCCCAACTTTATCTGAGCTGCACCTTGTGCTTTTGGTCTTGGAGAAGGGGGTGCTGAATTGCAGAAACATTGGGATTGGCCGTGGCATTTCCCGCTATAACCCTGTTTTGATTAGAGTTTAGCATATTGAATCTTTTTCCTTTTCTCTAAGACTTTCTTCATGATCTCGTTGAAAGTTCTAACAAAAATCATCAACTTCATTCATAACATCGGAGTCTTCATTTAAAACTAAGAGGCCTTTGAAGTGTTGAGAGACCCTTGAATCTTGATTGTTCTCATGGAGCCATAAGACTACTCCACATTGCACTTGCTCGAGTATTGTTGCCCAAAAGACTGTCGGTCGCGAAGCCCTAATACTGCCCTTTGCTTGAATTACTGTAATGCCGTAGCCCAAAAGATTGTAGATTGCGAAGCCCGTTGAGACCTTCGGTGCCGAATTGAGGAAGCTTCCAATGTTGCACATGACTTGGCTGGGGATACTACTGGGGAGTTAATTGCTCTTTGCCGAGGGAGCCTTTAAGACTTGACCGTAGCCCCTAGAGTGCCATCATTGATTGCGAGAAAGGTCCATCCTTGATCACGGGCATACGTGACAAGAGGGCTTTTTGACATCCCTTTTGAGAGACTTTGAGGATAGTCTCACACATCTTTTTCGAGCATAGCCTCTAGGGTGTATTGATTGTCAAGTGAAGCAGAAGAAGTCCTTGTCCTTGAGTCACATAGCCCCTAGGGCGTCACCATTTGTTGAGCAAAGCAAGAGTGACTCATCCTCGTGCGAGGGAACAAACATGAGAGGATATGGCAAGAGCTACTCCATTTCTCGGGAGCCTTTCGGCGTACTTTAGAAGCACATACTTGAAGAAGCCTTGAAAACTGAGACACATGTTGTTGCTATTTGCTGCCCAAGCCAATTGACTAGCTAGGGATTATTTGTGCAACCTCGTGCCCTTTTATGATGGGCTTGTTCTCGGATGGATCTTGGTTACCACGGGCCTTCTTTTCATGAACCCAAAAATGCACACTGCTGGAGAATGATGCCAATAACCCAAAACAACCTTTGATGGTGTCATATATTGTCGAGCCTTTTGCAATCCCAAAGTTGAATCGGTGGGGAATTGACTTGCTGAGGAGATTCAATGTAGAACTTGTCTTCTTTAGAGGCCGGGGATCTCCATTTCTCTTTCCCTTCTCTCTCTCACTCTCTCATTTTTTTTTATGACGCACCCTGTTTTTTGCCTAGACCGCCCTTTCGGGTTTTCAATCTAGCGGGCATCTCTTTTGCGTCTTCATCATTTTTTATTTTTTTTTTGACTTAATTGATGAGGAAGTGTGCATTGACTCTAGCTGAGGAGATAAGACATGTGATTTTGCGGTGGAGACCTCTTGTCACTAAAGGTGAGTGACATTGACTTGACTAGGGAAGTGTCCCTAGTATTGACATGTATTTTTTTATTGAATTGAATGACTCGCGAAGGCAAGTAAGTCATTAAGAGAGAAGAGAAGGAAAGCCCCAATTTGATTGCAAGAAATTGGGAGTATGCAGAAAGAATAGAAGTCCCTAGACTCGACAAGGAACGCGAAATGATTCCAAATCTAAGAAAGTTGTTCAATCTTTTTGGTGATTAATTCATTGGCAAATGAATCGTACAAAGATGTCTTGACAAGTTCGAGATGAAGGCCGATCACCATAACGCGCTAGGGCTAAACATATCTTCTTTCTTGCATGAGACCGGACCCGCAGGTTGCCTACGTTCCTCCAGTGTAGAGGCTCAGGTCACCGTAGTTCTTGTTGATCCTCCTTTTGATGTGAGAAATTGTTGCTTCGTCCTTCGTTGGTGGATGATGATGATGATCTTGATGTGAACTTCTTTGATTGAGGGGGATTTTTTTTTTTTTTTTTTTTTTTTTTTGCGTGCTCTAACTTTTGCCTAGGTTGATTTGATGGTTTCAACCTAGCGAGCTCTTTTTTTTTTTTGAATCCCCCTTTGAAAACTTTGCTTGACTTCTTCATGATTGTTGCTCCACCTTGTTTGTCTTGGCTTCGTCGTTGATGTTGGCGTCGATGTTTAGCCCCTGGGCGTTCAAGTGATGGCCTTGCTCTAAAACTTGTTTAGACATTTTTTCATCATTTTGCCAAGAATTAGATCGAACAACTTGGAAGAGTGTATGAGGACAAGAACGACTTTTTATTTGATGACTCAATGGACTCGAACATAGGACGAGAGAAAACATTAATGCACACATTAGAGGACTTTTGGCTCTTTTTTTTTTATCCTATTTCTAGGTAGAGAAAGAGAAACGGAGATTGTTGTCGTCATCCCCCATGTCGTTGTAGTCCTCATTGTCATTGTAGTCTTCCATGTCACTACATTCTTCCATGTCATTGCTTGGGAACCCTTTGTCGTTGAAGCTTGTGTCATAGGAGGACTCGGCCACTTCTCGGAGCAAATTGTCAATTCTAACCCCCGCATCATACATGCTTGAAAAATCGGAGTGAAAAGCCCCACTAAGATGAGTGCGGTAGTCCATTTTCAAACACTTCAAGAAGATGTCCATTTGTTCCTTCTTGGAAGGCCTATCAACCATCTCGGCTAGCTTTTCATTCCAACGGAGATAGAAGTCCCCAAATGATTCATCACCCATTTGCACGGTGCTCTCCAATTCCTTCTGGGTGGGGCGGAATATGGAGTTGCCTTGATATTGTGACTTGAAGGCAAGCATGGCGACATCCCAATTGAGGCGGGTGGAAAATGGAAGACCCATATACCAATCTTTTGCGACCCCCTCGAGAGTAAGCGGGAAGCATTGCGCCATTATTTGAGGAGACACTTTCTTTGGTAGCATGGCCCAAATGTAGGAGTCGACATGAGCGTCGGGACAAGAGGTGCCTTTGAACCTGCCAATATCGGGCATCTTGAAATTTTCGGGAAGAGCCTCCATTGTGTTTAGGAGGAGAGAAGCTTGATGAAGATCGGTGCTTGGGCTCTTGTGCAAATTTAGCCCACTAAGCTTTTGGTCAATGTAGGACATGAGAGTGTTGACCAAACCGGTATTGATGCCTTGGATCTTTCTTTCATTCGTGAGCCCCTTCAATTGGTCCTCGAGTTTGGATACTTCTCTTTTATGGGCCATTTCTATATGCTCGTAACGGGCTCGCCATAAATCATCCTTGCGGCGAACATCCTCGGCTAGTGTATCAATTTGCCCTTTCAATACTTTCACCATGCAGAATAACCCTTCGTTGGACACGAAATCATTTCCACCGTTGTTGTTGTCGCCGTTGGAAGCCATTGGACCTATTGGAAGAGCACGGTTGATCTTAGATCGGCCCCACAAACACCTTTTGAGTAAAATAAATTTAACCCACAAACACAAAAAATACTCAACCATATAAAGAAAATGACTCTTTTTTTGTTTTTTTTTTTTTTATTTACAAAAGTCGGAAGGACGGAGTCCTTTTTGGGGTTTCTAGAAAAAATAGTGGAATCGTCACACTAGTATATAGACCTTCTCGCGGTCCCATATACTCATCGGATTTCACCACGCTTGTGAGCCCTACATGTGTCGGGATTAAACTAAATTAATGTAGCAAATCATACATGCGGGGACGGATTTTTATTTTCGTCCAAAATAGCCACTTTTGGGGACGGAGTTTTATTTCGTCCATTGCAACAAATTGGCATGTATGGTTTGAAGACATTAGTTTAGGGAAATCTCGGCACATGGAAACCGACTTGAGTCACGGAGTGTTAGACCCTAGACTAGAATTGTGTGGCTTGTGCTCGGCTTGAATATGAGGCTCAAAGGTCACCCCCGGCATGTAGTCATGAACTACGCCACGGGCTGAGGTTTACCGCTTCGAAAGAGCCAAGGTCGAGTGGAGCTTGAAACTTTCTAGGACGGGCCTCGACGGGTTTGGGGTTGGACTTGTGCGACTCGATAGTGAGCAGTTGATAAGAATATGTGCATGTAGTGTGAGGTCTAACATGTGACAAAACATTTTTTTTTTCAAAAGAAATAAATAAAAAAAACAAATAAGCACATAATTACAACTTTCGAATCACCCGTGTGACCGATAAAAATAAACAGAAAGTAAAAGAAATTGTATGCAGGCCCGGTGCCCACACACTGTCATTCTGTTCTGTTTCTGTGCACTGTTCTGTTCCGGGAATGCGCCCAGAAGCGCGCGCATTGTGTTGCCTATGCGGAAGGCGCGCGCGTGAGAGGAAGCATGGCAGAGGCGCCCGCTTCTGGGTGAGAACCTGCAAATCAGTGGGTTCAAGGGATTGCCTTGACCCTTAATTAAGAAAACTTTCCCCTGCAGAATTTGTTAGCACAGAAACATGGAATTGAAGGACAAGAAAGGAGGCGGACGATTCTGGTAATAAGGGTCGGACGCGCGCGCTTTAGGCCAAGAAGTCCGGAGGCGCGCGCTTCCTACCCTTTTTACCAGAATGTCCAGAAAACAGAATAAAAGAACACCAAAAATGAAAACGCAAGTTTAACCCTCTATCGTCCCCAGCGGAGTCGCCACTGTAGATACCCCGGGGAACCACGGCTTGGCTAGAGCGGTGAATTATCCTAGGATGTCTAACTTGTTTTAGATTGTTTAGAGTCGCCACCTATGTTTTTAAAGGAACATAAGAAAAACCTAGAAATAGCTTAATTTATGTACAAAACCAGAGATTCGGGAGAGAAGGGTTCGGGGGTTAGGTGACGGAGTGGGAAGTACTTAAACACCCACTCCGCCCCGCTTACGCGGGTCTTGCTACTATTGGTGTTCTAATATTTACATGTCCTTCAATTAATTAAATAGAAATGTGCTAACAATTGTGATGAGAAGAAAAGAGGAAATAAAGGGGAAATAAAATAGAATTGTTTTATTTATTTAATGATAAAGATTACATGTAACAAGTAATGTTAAAGAATTACAGTAAGAGATGAAGAGAAATTAACATGGTGAATTAAAGTTAAGATTAAAAATGTAGGGAGATAACCTTAACTAACTTCAATATGTGAAGTAGTCATGTTGGTCATGTCCCATTAATGGGGATTGCATACATCAAGAAGAAGAAAACAAAGGAAGAAAATGGAGTTGTACCTTGAGAAAGAGGACTTGGAACCTTGACTTGAAAGTGTTATTGTTGTAATGAAATTGTTGTAGAACAATTTGTGTAGAGTCTTGTTACTAAGAACTCTTGTTGGGAGAATTTGTGTATAATGTAGTTGGTGAATCAAGGTTGGAGTCCAAAAAGAAGTCCTTTTCCAAGGTAGAAGATGATGGTTTTTATAGGTAAAAAAGAGAGGGAAATGATGGAGGGAAATTGGTCATCCATGTGAAATGGAATGAGCCAATCACAAATAAGATAAATGAATAAAAGAAAAATAAAAGAAATAAAAGAAATCAAATAATAAATGAAAGAAATATTAGTTTTTGGGAAAAGGCTTAGAATTTGGGATTGGGAGTTAATGAGAAAAGGGGGGGATGAATGTGGATGTAAAAAGATGGTTTTTTGTGATCAAGAAAAGATGTTTGTAAATAAGAAAAGGGAGGGAAATAAGGTGCAATCCGTTACTACCAAAGTGGGAAGCGCGCGGGTCCGGCTTTTGGGGCGGGACGCGCGCGCGGCTCACTGGCAGTGCCGGAAGCGCCCGCGGGTGAAAAATGACAGAATGACAGAAATGACTCTAAAATTAATTCTGTTATGCAGTTTAGTCCAAAACTAACGGAATCAGTTAGGAACTTAACCGAAGTAGCAGAAATTAATAAAAATAAGTTAAATAAAAATACTACGTATGCAATCGGGGTGAGAGGTCCAAGGCGGGGTGTCTACACATGGTACTCTACCTACATTATCTCATGTGTAACTCTCTTTGAAAAAAAAACCAATACTTTAACTCTCATGGTTGGTAAACACTTCAATATGGCTTTATAAAGGTCATTCACTAATGCCATGGATATATAATCGCAATAAATCTCAAGTTATAGGTAGGATAATTTTGTTCATAAGGAATCAATCTTCTCAAAGCACACATTGTTACCATACAATTCTGAAGCGATGAACATCTCAATCACTATTTAAGGCATCACCATGAATAATAAATTTATCAGATCCACTATAATGGTAAAACTCGACATATCCACTAGAAAATAGTAACACTGATCATATCCTCTAGATAATTGTAATACTAGTCAAATCCATTAAGCAATATTAATACTGAAGTTGTCATCAACTCTCGTTTCAACAATTAAAAACTCGTTTCACTCTTACCAATCCATCGAGAAAGTGTATCTTCCTATGTCATATAGTTAACGGTGTAGCTACCTTAGAAATCCATCAATGAATCTCTAACCATATGCCAATCTCAACAAGTTACATACCTCTGCTACTGAAGTAGGATTTTTCCAATTACTGTTGCTTCCATATTTAAAGAATCAATAACCATGCCTGAATTGAAACTTCCTCAAAATAATATATCCTCTAACAAGAAGACATAATGCCTTGATTTCACAACTGTTGCCTCTCACAAAGGAATCCAATTACGGCTACAGATACAACTCAGCATATCCAACAATACCACTGAAGTAGTTGTTAATTCAAACACTATGACCACAATTTATGATGCCCATACCTGATATGAAAAACCGTTTTTAAAATATACTCAACTCAAAATTTCAACTGATGATAATCACTTCACGTCAACCACTGAATAAACCACTGATCTCTGAAGTTGATCAACTATATCCCCCATATAAAATAACAAGTGATGATTCGTTATAGACATCTGGTTGAGCTCTTAGTATTCAATATACAATCGCTAAGTACCATACCTTTTCATAATAAACAATACTGATACATCCCACGTAGATATACTAAACGTAATGAATCCCTTGTCAAGAAATATCTCAAGTTGAATCTTCTACTCCTTTAACTCAACCAATGTTATGGATATATTGCACTAGATATCAACACTATAGCATCATACCGAACAACTTAAGATAACCCAAGGTTTTCATCAATCATGTACTACTCAATAGAAAACATATATGAGATCCCACAAATGAAGAGTACATTCTCTAGTTTAGCTATAGACACTCTGCTGCCAACCCCATATACCAAATACCAGGCATAACCTTGTGATAAAAAAAATTTCAGACTTTAATGCATAAATAGCATGAATGCTAAACACATATATCTACCATGCTTAATTAAAGCACACTAGCATATAAAACTCCACCACAATAATATCAAAATCTTGCTATGGCAAAATAACTAAACCAGCAAGTAAAACATGCTCACAAATTTGCACATCACAAGTGCGCAACACTCTATCAATCACCAAACACTCCCCCTTAGGATAGACACCTCTAACACCTAAGGTAGAAACTCAGGAGACACATGTAATCGAGAAACAAAATGCACATACATATAAGAATGCGAAGAGCCAGGGTCTATAAGTGTATGTGCTCTCAAACTAGACATAGAAATTATACCTCCAATCACATTAGAAGGATCTGAAATCTGTTGTTGATTGATGGCAGAAACACTACCTTGTACCATAAGCTTCCCTGAAGAATCCCTCTTCTGGCCCTGAGAAGACCCAATTACACTTCCTGATAACTGATTCTTAAATCTAGAGCAATTCCTCTGAAAGTGACCCAACTGACCACATCTCATACATTTACCTTGCTTCTTCCAACATCTTTCTTCTAAATGCCCTTCCTTCCGACAATAGCTACATACTCGTTTGCCTTGAGTTCTTATATTCTGTGGCCCATGAAAAGATTCCTTAGCTTGCGAAGATGTCCCTTGGTATTCTTTACTATCACCATGCTGGGGTTGTGGTTTTAACTGTCCTCCTCGTTTTGTCACATCTGAGGCTTCAACCTTGCTTTTATGCTCAACTATATTGTCAATTGTTTTCATTACAGTTTCAAACATACCTTGGAACATTGTTCGAACCTCTTCTCTAGCATTACCCAGCCCTGAAGGCCCCGACTGATCACCCTCTGTTCCAACCATCTTCAGTTATTACCTGCATAAAACACTCAACGTTACTCACTCTCTACCCAACTACCCTCCTAGGTCACTTAGTCATTCTAGACCATCTACAACCAGGCTCGGATACCAACAGTCGCGCCCCAGACCCGTGGTCCTACTTGGCATCATGCTCGGGTCACGAGTGGAAGACGTTATAAAACACTTTTAGAAAATTTTTCGAAATATACTTTCATAAAGTTTAACAAAATCCACACTCGAAGTTCAAAGACTTCATTTAACTTTCAAACAAACTCTTTCACAAAAGAAAGTACTTAGCCTGAAGGCTTACAAACTTTTATACAAATGTACATACACCAACATTATCCAAAATAATGGTGTTACAAAATGATGAAGTCACGGAAACTCTACCAAAAGGTTATACATCTATGTAATGTAACCTTGACAAAATTCATATCCCAAACTCTTACCACTACGACGTCCTCCCGTGCAATTATCCTATTCCCTGGACTCGCCTTTATCTAAAACAGTAAACAAATAAGGGGTGAAAATGAATCTCAGTAAGCTACTAAAATGCAACTACGTTACATGCTGATATGATAATCATAAAGAAACTATATCAACAAATAATCATATAGCATATAGCACATAATTCCCTATCGCCAACCGTCCCATACCGGTTGGAAATAACGACCAACTCATCAGGCAGCACGTAAGGCTAAATTATTCACTCATGCATGGATACTGAGCCAAGGTTCTCGAATCAAACATATAACCATCTGAGAAAACCATCTGAGCAGCATAAATAGCTGAAGCCGGGATCCGGAAAACCAAACCATAACCATAAGAAACAAAGTAACAATGGGGAAATATGACACAAAGTCATAACCCAAATGCTCACTCGAGGGAGCTAGTTCATCCCATCCAAGGCCAATCTGGACTGGGGGTTAAAAATGGGAAACCAATAGTAGAAGCCTTACAATGAACTTGGATCGTGTGCCATTATAATCCCTACCACTGCCCGACTCCACAACACAAGACCAGCTGGACTTTAACACTAGCATATTAATGAATACTTGCTTAAACAACAGCCAAGGACAATGATTCCAAAGTAGGGAACCAAGCCAAACACATCACAAAGATGAACCAATCCAAACCACATCAAAAGACGTTCAACCAAATCCAATTAACATTTAGTCAAATTCCACAACTCTTATGTTCACAAAGGAACCCATTTCAAACACTAGGGTGTTCCACAACAACCCTCTAGGTACTCTAGGATATCACCTAAGACCTAAACCAAGATTGAACTTTAAATCACTTGAAATGGAACAACTCAACTTTTCAGCAACCCTGGGCGGTCGCCCACACCAGACTGTGCGGCCGCCCAAAACACTCTGTCCCAAGACAAAAATCTTCCAGATAAGTGTGCGGCCGCACGCCCTATTTGGGCGGCCGCCCAACACATCTCATAGGCCAAAACTTGAATAAATTATACTTCCTCTATTCCACCGTCCCAAACGTAGGAGTATACTTTCACTAGTATTTTAACAATACTAACAATACCCAGTAGTGCAATACATGCCCAAAACTTTACTTTCAAGTTTATTTCATTCTTTTTACCGTCCCACAAATAATAGAATAATTTTCTTTTATTTCATTTAAATATTTTACCGTCCCAAAAGTATAAGTATAATTTTTCTAATATACTAATATACTCATTTAGGGATACTTTCATTCATTTCCCTGTCCCATAAATAATAGTATAATTTTTATAATATACTTATTTAACATTTAACTCAAGTTAATATTTTACCGTCCCACGAGTAGGAGTATACTTTCAAACACTTATACTAACATTCTCAGGTATATAAACATGCTCCATATACATCACTGCATACAAACCAAGTCACTTACCCAGTATAATTATACTCCCTTTATCCCAAATAAACAAGTATCGCAAATAAATTCTTTTCACAATAATTTCACCACATATCACATATATAGCAAATATATGACCATTTTGCTATTTAAGGGGAATTAGTAACTTACCTATTTCCGGAAAAAGTATCGCAGAAATATGTTTTGTTCGAGTAGAAATGACCTACTCAACGCCCTGATCATTTTTATATAATTATATTTTAAAACGGAGTAGTAAATAAAAAGATATAAAATCAAAATGAAATGAACTTACCATTTTCTTTCTTGAACCAGAGAAAAATCAGTTGGGGAAAAAAATATGTATGTGAACGCAGAGAGGGAGAGAATGGTGAGGATAAGATTATAAAGATCTTTACCAATTTTCACTTTGGTCCTTCAACTTTCATTTTGAGCAAATAAGCCCCTAAACTTTAAAGTTACACTTTGAACCCTAAAGTTTCAACTAACTCATTTATTCCTTTTAACAAAATTTCTACTAACACTTTAACTACCACATATGCTCAAATAATATATGCAAGTCATAAAAATATTTTCTAACACATAAAATGCACATAAAAGTTTCATTTTAAGTTAAGAAAATTAGGGTGGTTTTGGGGTCATTACATCTCATACATGTCTGACAGCATCTGTAGCAACCCCACCGTTGTCTTGGCCTCCATCGCGTTCCGTGCAACATCTTCGGTTAGAGCGCTCCTTACCGCTCCCAACGAGATCCAACGTCTCCTAATCCCCTTGTGACATGTTTGCGGGTTTCTCGCCTAAGGGTTTATGAAGATCTTTACAATAAAGGTAGTCTTCAACCCTTATCCTCCAAAACGTGAAATTCACACCATTGAATTTCTCTATTGAGTTCTTCATCATGATTCCTTCACAAAGTCCCTACGAACGTGATTCAAAATAATCAACGAATGAAACTTTGAATCCTCCGAACCAAAGCTCTTGATACCAGCTGTTGGGAATTTAGTGGTACCCCGATGCAAGCAAGATTAAGAACATAACACCCACAATCACAAATATGAGAGAATCGCACACAAAGAACACAAGAATTGTTTGCCCGGTTCGTTCAACTTATGAACTACGTCAGGGGGCAATCGCCAAGCCAATATTTTATTAAATATTCTTTAATATGGTGCTACAATGTGTTCAAACTCGGAACTATGCTTATATAGGTGTACAATGAAGTCCTAGTTTTATTTGGAAGAGATACAATCAAAATAGGAAACAAATCAGGAATCAGTTCTGAGCCCGGAATAAGTGTGCGGTCGCCCACTTTAAGGTGTGCGGCCGCCCACTATATCTTGTTTAAGTCCTAAAACCTCTCAGGACCATTGGGCGGTCGCCCACTCCATTTTGGGCGGTCGCCCGCTCCTCCGGCTGCTGTTGTTTCCTTCTCCCGATTGAACTCCGCTTCAACTCTTCCACCTCCTTGACTTGGACTCCTTCTTCCCCTTGTCTCTTTATTGTTTTAGGACTCTAATCCCAACACGGTTGGGTACTTCCCTTTTTGAGTTGTACCGTACAATGTAGTAAGGATTCTTTTTTTTTTTTTAAGCAAACAACACATAATTGCATTAATAAAATTTAAATAGACAACGTTCTACAAATGACGGAGGCTCGTCCATAATGTAATAGTTGCAATTAAGATTTACACATAAATTTCCTAACACATCTCAAATAATGATAGCCAACCCCAAACCAAATCTCCAATAAATGTCCTTGGAAACCATAACCTGTGATGCCCAAATGCTTCCCCAAGTAAAACTTGGATACGTCTCAACACTGGTCTTTAGTAAACCCCTGAATGGTAAGAATTTGGCTTTGAAAACACAAGATAGTGACGTATTTGAGCCGGCAGTAAATGCGCAACCAGACATCTCAAGCATTGCACCAAGAACAAATATAATAATCATTCTAAGGCTCTCACAGAGGAGAGAAGGCAGAGGCTCTCAACAAAGGGGAGAAGACAAAGGATCCCAACAAAGGGGAGAATACAAAGGCTCACAACAAAAGGGAAAAGACATATAATAGAACGAGAAGTAAGACAACATGATTTATTTAACAGTTTTAACCCGAAAAAGCAACAAAACTACAAATCTAGAAATTAATCAAATCTAATTACTATTGAAAAGCAAGAAATTTCTCCTAATTGAAACATTGATCATTGAATTAATGATTAATGTTTAAATTAGGAGATTCAAAAAATATAACCGGATACCGAACAGAGAATAGGAAAATTGAAAGAAGAAGATGAAGAACGGAGAAGAAGAAGACGAGATCAGAGATCCTGTGCTACAGAGAGAAAACGGTTTTTTATGTAGTAAGGATTTTGACAGGTTCAAATTTTTGCTTAAGTATCTCAATTTGAGGCTTCTCCGCACCTTCTACAATAACTTGGGAACCTATCAAATTTTTGCTTGAGTATCTCAATTTGAGGCTTCTCCACACCTTCAACAATAACTTGGGAACCTATCATCTACAGAAATTTTGAGATACTCTAGCACACCAATATGAGCATATAATAAATCTTTTTTTTTTTAGTTTTATATTATTTTTTTTAGTTTTCTTTCGGTTTGTCAAAAGTAATAGTTACTATAACTAAATGTAACAAACGTGTTACTTATATGTAACAGTTTGTATACATAAAAGTAATACATATATACAAAAAACTAACAGTGTTTTTTTTATGTTTTCTTCGTTTGCCAAAAATAATACTTATTACAACTAAAATATAACGAACGTGTTACTTATATGTAACAGTGTTTATACATAATTGTAACACATGTATAGAAAAGTAATAATTCAACTATTTACACTTTAGAACAAAAAACACTGTTCAATTTATCATGATACATGTAAAAGTATTACATTATCTATAGAAATCTGTTACAATTTCATCTACTAAAGTGTTACATTTACTTGTACAAATAATTACATTCATGTATATAAGTTGTTATTTTTCAAATGTTACTTTCTTTTAAAAAATAAAATCAAAATACTCAAAAATAAAAAATATTCTGGAAAAACTATTACATTTCAGTCTAACGATAATTACATTTAGTTATTGTTAGTGTTACACGTATTTATAGTTTGTATTACAGTTGAAAGATGAGTAAAATAAGCTATTTTTTTTTTTGTAAAACTGGTGTTACGTTTACTTATAAGCAATGTTACTTTATAAGTAACACAGTTGCTACATTTATTTGTACTAAGTATTACTTTTGGTAAACGAAAAAAACAGTCAAAAAAAATATAAAAACTAAAAAAAAAACGAAAAAAAAAAATCTTTCAGGAAAAAAAAAATAATTTGGGCCAATGGGTCGCTGCCACATGGAAGATTTTGACTGGAGCATGGGTTGGGATCCTACGCTTCGCGAAGAATGTTGTACACGGGTCATGGATCGACCCGTCTTTTCTATGAGACGGATCTAGGTGTTCTCACAAGAGACCACCTCTTTTTTTACCTAACTATTATTCACCAATTTAAATTATTGTTTTGGGGGAAATTATTTCTTTTATGGGGCAGTTACCATATAGTCCCTCAATATTATCTTATTTACCTCTTAGGACAAGGAATATTTTAACTAAATATATAGTCCCTAGCTTACATCTTCTTCAACATTTTACTAACTACACCCTCTCAACATTTTACTTGCACCCCAACGACTATCCCCTTATGATATCCCTCACCACCTTCTCCAGTCACCAACTCCGGCGACCACCAACTCCGGCGACCACTCTGGCGCAAAAATAATATATATATATATATATATATATATTATTATTATTATTATTATTTTAGCTTCAGTGACCTTCCAACAAACAAACAATTGAGAACTTATCAGTAAGTTCTCAGTTGTCAACTAAACTACTAATAACACAAACAACTCCGGCGACCACCAACTCCGGCGACCAACTCTGGCGACCAAACAACTGAGAACTTATCAGTAAGTTCTCAGTTGTCAACTAAACTACTAAGAACATAAACAACTCCGGCGACTACCAAATCCGGCGACCAAAACAGTTGAGAACTTATCAATAAGTTCTCAGTTGTCAACTAAACTAGTAAGAATACGAACAACTCCGGCAACCACCAACTCCGGAGACTAACTCCGGCGACCAAATAGTTGAGAACTTATCAGTAAGTTCTCAGTTGTCACCTAAACTACTAAGAATTTATCATTTATCACGTTTTCATTGTAAAAGTGATAAATCCTCAATTAGTTCTCAACCGTCAACTAAACTACTAAAAACACGATTAACTCGACGATCACCAACTCCGACGACCAACTCAGGCGACCAAATAGTCGAGAACTTATCAGTAAGTTCTCAACTATCAACTAAACTACTAAGAACACGATTAACTCCGGCAACCACCAACTCCGGCAACCAACTCCGACGACCAAACAATTTCAGTAATTTCTCAGTTGTCAACTAAATTACTAAGAACACGATTAACTCCAGCGGCCACCAACTCTAACGACCAAACAATTGAGAACTTATTAGTAAGTTGTCAGTTGTCAACTAAACAAGTAAGAACAAGATCAACTCCGACGACCACCAACTCAGGCGACTAAACAACATAGAACTTATCAGCAAGTTCTCAGTTGTCAACTAAACTACTAAGAACACAATTAACTCCGGCGACCACCAACTCCGACGACCAAATAATCGACAACTTATCAGTAAGTTCTCAGTTATCAACTAAACTACTAAAAACACGATCAACTCCAGCAATTAACTTATCAGAAAAGTTGTTAGAGCTCATTTGTCAACTACAAAATGCACGCTTTATCATTTAAGGCATCCCACTACAAAATACACACTTCCAAAAATAAAATACCATTTCCATCAAATTGATAAGAAAAATTAGAGCATACTCCCTCCATTTCAATACTCCCTAAATCTCAAAATGGATGTCAAAAAAAAAAATCAACTTTTTTCTTGATCAAAAGCAAAGTTAAATTTTTTTCAAACATTCATTTTGAGACGAATGTAGTATTATATATTTTGAGACGAGAAAGTATGATTACACATAACCACTATGTGTGGCTCTGGTACATGTATACATGAAATGAAACAAGCACAAAACCAATCTCTGGTATAAGAGATGAGACAAGAACACAAAACCAAATACCACATGTAAATAATACTCCCTCCGTCCCAAAATGATCTTCGTACTTTTTTCGACGTTACTACGAAGGAACTTTGAACAATGATTTTAAGTTGATTTAATTATCCTAATGAAAAGCTAAAACTTGTTATTGACACAACATCAACAATACTATCAATAACAAATTTTAGATTTTTATTAAGATAATTGAATCAACTCAAAATCGTGGCTCAAAGTTCTTTGGTAGTAACGTCGAAAAAAGTGTGAACATCATTTTGGGACGGAGGGAGTATAAAAGAAATTCTAAAATAAATGGTGTCCACTACAATTTCCCAACCATTTCACAGCCACATATGGCAAATGATCCCATTTCAGTGAGCTGCCCAAATCATTGACTTCCATTTGAATTTTGATATCCCAACCCAAATCCATAAACACACTTGCCCTGACTCTCCCTTTATCTTCAATTTTCTCTACCACAAACTTTAATTTTTTTCTAGTTAAGAATTTCGTTGAGAGAGATAGATCGGGGATGAAGAAATAGGTCCGAACAGGACGGCCGGAATTTCCGTGAATGGAGACACTATCGATGTTGCCATTGAGATAGAAATAAGAGATGGAGTGAGTGTATCGTGAATGGGAGGGGGTGGATCTGAGCTTTTCCCGACATCAGTTGCCGGAAGAGGGGAGAGTAGGGGTCGCCAGAGTTGAGAAGGAAGGGTTACCTGAGAGTGAGAAAGCACATAATCTAGAGATGGGGATGAGGCGTCTGTGAATACGTGTGTTTGAATTTGGGATATTCATAGTAACATTAAAATTATGAGAGTCGCCACGCCGTTTTAATTATAGCCAAAACTTTGAGAAAAAGCATGTTTAATGGGTTCGGGAGTCAAATTACAACAAGAGAAAAATATTCACGTTATCACTCCTATTGCCCGAATTGATCGGTCTTTCTATCATGATGCGGTGTATGTAGTGTGTTAGTGATTGAGACCGGATCCGAAGATTGCCTACGTTCCTCTCAATGTGAGAAGCTCAGGTCAGCGTAGTTCGAGAAGAATTTAGAATAGGCAGAAGAATCGGGATCATGCATAATGAGGGGGGGAATTACCTAAAGATTAGGGTTTAGAAGTAGTTCCTAGATCATCCTTGGGTCGATGAACCCTAGATCATCATCGGCTATGAAATAACATGCAATTATGAAGATCGCCACCCTAAATATAGCTTAAATAAGGTTTTAATCTATGAACACGAAGAACATGCGAAGAACATATTATGAACATATGAATGAACATGCAAAGCATATGAAGAAACTATGAATAAACATGCAAGAACATGAATATTAAAGATCTACATTAGAAATAATGCAAGAACGTGAAGAAATAAGTTAGAAAACTTACCTATGTTGGCAAGAGATAAACCTTGATCTTCTTGGAGGTTTGAATGCTAATTAGAGAGCAAAATTGTGTTTAAGAACTCTCAAATTCCGATCCCCAAAACCAATGGAATGGAATGGTTTATATAGTAGACTGATGGGAAGATCTGACGGTCCAGATCATCCGGCGCAAAGGTGGCCGCCTGGCCATGACTGAGGCCGGCGACAAGAGTGGCCGTGTGGCCAAGATCAACGCGCAGCAAGGTTGGCCGCGTGGCCAATTCTGCAGGCTGACTTGATTCTTAACCTAGGGTTTCTGCATGGTTTTAAGGAAACCATTTGTTACCTATTTTGATAGATTTTGTCATAAATGAGATATTTTGGGAATCCGGGACAAGTCTTTGCAAGGTTTCTAATTCCTATAAAGTCCTTGTATTTTTGGGAAAGTCCTAATAAACTCATTTTCAGGTCGGGTACTAACAGTAGCCCCTCGGCGACGCTTCTTGCAAGGCAATGTGGGGTCGACGATAAAAGAAGGATCCGTCTGAAACATGAGTTTCAAAACAGATGAAAGGTAAGGGAACGGCTGAACCTTGACAGGCGACCTACGTATCCGCGGGGGAATCAAGCCAAACGTAGTTCAAATCTGATGGGGAAATTGGGAAGGACTGTCCTCTGATGGGGAACAACGTCTTCTGCTGGGGAAAATGCACCTGCTGGGGATGAGAGATGACCACGTCGATCGGATGGCTGAACCTTTTCAGGTTTCCTACGTATCCTCAGAGGAATCAAGCCGGTCGTAGTTCTGAGCGACTGGGGATAAAACGAGACATCGGACTTCTGATAGGGATAGTAAACCTACGGGCACTATCCTGTATGAAGAACGAACATTCGTTGAAGCAAGAGAGATAATAGGACAATAAACTCGACCAGAAACGCCCGGGTTTCCGCCGATCACGCTAAAATAATAGATGTTGGAACTCTCGCAAACAGAAACGCCGAGGCTTCTGCCAATCACGATCGATCTAGGATGCGTATGTCATAGAGGCGCCGAAATCTCTACAACCATACGAATCCTAATAATAGATGCTGGATCTTTCGCAAACACAACGCCGAGGCTTCTGCCAATCGCGATCGATCTAGGATGCGTATGTCATAGAGGCGCCGAAGTCTCTACAACCATACAAATCCTAATAATAGATATTGGATCTCTCGCAAACAGAAACGCCGAGGCTTCTGCCAATCGTGATCGATCTAGGATGCGTATGTCACAGAGGCGCCGAGGTCTCTGCAACCGTATGAATCCTAAGCAAATATTAGGAAATGCTAAAATAATAGATGTTGGATCTCTCGCAAACAGAAACGCCGAGGCTTCTGCCAATCGCGATCGATCTAGGATGCGTATGTCACAGAGGCGCCGAGGTCTCTGCAACCGTACGAATCCTAAGCAAATATTAGGAAATGCTAAAATAATAGATGCTGGATCTCTCGCAAACAGAAACGCCGAGGCTTCTGCCAATCGCGATCGATCTAGGATGCGTATGTCATAGAGGCGCCGAAGTCTCTACAACCATACGAATCCTAATAATAGATGATGGATCTCTCGCAAACAGAAACGCCGAGGCTTCTGCCAATCGCGATCGATCTAGGATGCGTATGTAACAGAGGCGCCGAGGTCTCTGCGACCGTACGAATCCTAAGCAAATATTAGGAAATGCTAAAATAATAGATGCTGGATCTCTCGCAAACAGAAACGCCGAGGCTTCTACCAATCGCGATCGATCTAGGATGCGTATGTCACAGAGGCGCCGAGGTCTCTGCAACCGTACGAATCCTAAGCAAATATTAGGAAATGCTAAAATAATAGATGCTGGATCTCTCGCAAACAGAAACGCCGAGGCTTCTGCCAATCGCGATCGATCTAGGATGCGTATGTCATAGAGGCGCCGAAGTCTCTACAACCATACGAATCCTAAGCAAATATTAGGAAATGCTAAAATAATAGATGATGGATCTCTCCCAAACAGAAACGCCGAGGCTTCTGCCACTTGCGATCGATCTAGGATGCGTATGTCATAGAGGCGCCGAAGTCTCTACAACCATACGAATCCTAAGCAAATATTCGGTGAAGAATGGAAATTTTAAGAGGCTTCCTGTACCCAAAAATAACGAACATCAGTCAAAATAGCGTTAAGGGCACCTACAATGGATGAAACAGGTCAGGGGTAAAAATGGGATTTTACATGCAGAGGCAAAGATGATGGATCGTTATTAAGTCGCAAACGGGATGAACTCTCAAGGAGTCATGAAGGTGATAGACTCTCAGGGAATCGCAGAAGTGATGGACTCTTGGGGAGTCGCAAAGGTGATGGATTCTCGGGGAGTCGCCAAGGTAAAGGACTCTTTGGTGAGCAAAGGACGACCACAGAAAGCGTAATGTTTGGGATCCGCTTACCCTAAATTAGGAGGAATACATAATATGAGGCTACGAACCATTAAGATGAAGGTATTAGGTAAGGGACATTTTGCTTGGTTGCTTAGGGTAGGACCTAAGGCTTTTAAGGAAAGGGGATGGGTAGCCTCTTAGCCTTGAGATAAGGATGCAAAAGATGTTATGGTTGTTTAGACTTGATATTGTGTCTTGGATACAATGTGGGTTTCCTAGGCTTACGGGCTAGGGTTTGGAGAGAATATGGAAAGGCTATTGTATCCTAGGCATAAGACTAGCGGGGGATTGAGATTATAAATTTCCTAGGTTTCGAGACTAGGGTTTCGGGAATTTGGAAAGGATGTTGCACACAGGGCTTTGGAAATTCCCTAGAACTTGGGCTAGGGTTAAAGAGGATGGTGCTTCCTAGGCTTGAGACTAGGGTTTGGAGAGAATGCAGATTCCTAAGTTTGATGATAGAGTTTAGTGAGGATATAGTCTCCTAGGCCCTGCGGCTAGGGTTTAGAAAGAGTGTGACTACCTAGGCTTGAGGCTAGGGTTAATTAAGTTTTGGACAGGGCATTGTATCCTAGGTTTTGGACTAGGGTTCAATAAAACGGAGAATTGAGATTGTAAATTTCCTAGGTTTCGAGACTAGGGTTTCGGGAATTTGGAAATGATGTTGCATACGGGGCTTTGGAAATTCCCTAGAATTTGGGCTAGGGTTTGTGGTTTCCTAGGCTTAAGGATAGGGTTTAGATAGGATATGTGACTACCTAGGACCGCGGCTAGGGTTTAGAAAGAGTGCGACTAACTAGGCTCGAGGCTAGGGTTTAAAGCGAATGCGACTACCTAGGCTCGAGGATATGGTTTGGAGAGAATGTGACTACCTAGGCTTAAGGCTAGGGCTTAGAGTAGAAGGTGACTACCTAGGCTTAAGCCTAGGCTTCGGATAGAAGGTGACTACCTAGGCTTGAGGCTAGGGTTTAGAGAGAATGTGAATACCTAGGCTTAAGGCTAGGGTTTGGAGAGAAGGCGATTACCTAGGTTTGGGACTAGGGCTTGGAGTGGAAGGTGACTACCTAGGCTTAAGCCTAGGCTTCGGATAGAAGGTGACTACCTAGGCTTGAGGCTAGGGTTTAGAGAGAATGTGACTACCTAGGCTTAAGGCTAGGGTTTGGAGAGAAGGCGATTACCTAGGTTTGGGACTAGGGCTTGGAGTAGAAGGTGACTACCTAGGCTTAAGCCTAGGCTTCGGATAGAAGGTGACTACCTAGGCTTGAGGCTAGGGTTTAGAGAGAATGTGACCACCTAGGCTTAAGGCTAGGGTTTGGAGATCGAATGTATTTGAAGGTTTGCCTTGGTTTAGACTAAACAAGTTTGAGGTCTTGATAGCTCAAGGATGGGTAGGCTTGATGGGTTAGACCTAGGCTTAAGTGCTAGGGTTTAGCTAGGGTAAGACTCAGACATGTGTTAAGGATACCGGGGCCTAATGGAATGGTAGGCGTGAGATCTAGGAGATCGAAGGCTAGGCAGGGTAGCGTTGGGACATAAGGCTTTCAAGCGGGTGAGTCTTTTGTCCTAGAGAAACCGCGTTATGGGTTAGGACCAAGCAGGTTTGAGGTCGGCCAAGGAGCAACGGATTGGGATTGGATGATCCTAGTACCTAATACGCATGTCGGGCTTGGATCCTAGAGTGTTTGAAAGTTTAGGCTAGGTGCGAACCATAGGTGCGGGAAATGGTTTTGGATATATGACCATGTTGGCACTTTGGGTAAAGGGATTGAGTGTCCAAGACTTTGCTTGAGTACAATAGGTACCTAAGTTGGATTGGGTATGCTTAGGTCCAAAGTTTGTCTCAGAGGTCATTGCGCGTGACCAAGCTCGTTCGGCGATTGCGAAGGTGGGTTTGGTATGGGACCAAAGGTGTTAAGCGCACGATTTTTGACTGGACGGGTTTTGATATCTTTATGGCATATCACGGTACGCGGGAGGTCCTATGCGTTCGAGCACGTTTGAGGTTTGGACTCGTGTGGAAGAAAGGTTTGAGATCCATGGAGTTCAAGGGTGGACCTTGTAGGTGGTGAGGTTTGGACTCGGCTCGGATTAAGTAGGTTAGAGACCTAAGGGGTTGAAGGTCAGACTAGGAAGTCTTTTGAAGCTAAGGAGTGACACTAGGTTTAAGAGTGGCAGGGCCATGGTTTGGGTATGACGGTAGGCGTAGATGGCATTGTTTTGGTTGGACCGAGCAGGCTTGGGAACTAAAGAGTTCTAAGGGTTGACATCTAAGGTTATAGACCTAGAGGGTAGACATTTTTGTGATCTAAAGGGTTTAGGAGTTGAGACCTAAAGTGTGGATCGGATATGCTAGAGACCTACAAAGTAGGCGCTTGGTAGACTTGAATGGACTTGGGATCTAAGGGATCGTTCGACAGGTTAGACTGGGTAGATCTAAGAGGTTGGACCTAAGAGGATAAGGGAGACATAGTCTGGACAAAGTAAGGATGAATATATATTGGTAGGTTTGGGATCTAAGAGATCAGGTAGACTCGAGACCAGTAGGTTCGGGACCTAATGGGTCATTCTAAGGATTTGGATTCGGTAGACTGGCTTAAGGCTTAAAGGTCTGGGTAGAACCGGTTTAAGGCCTAAGGGGTCATGCTACAAACTTGCGGAAGGTCGAACTAAGGGGTTATGATGTAATCTAGGTAAGACTCACCGGGTAGGTTCGGGACCTAAGGAGTTATGGTGTAACCTAGGTAAGACTGACCAGGTAGGCTTGGGACCTAGAGAGTTGAGGGTTTAGTCCTAAAGGTTCCCTAAAGTTTAGGAGATAGGGTAAAGGACCGAGTCAACTCTAGGAATCACATAGATGGGTCCCGGACGGACCGAAGATGTTTTTACAATTTTGTGGAGACCGAGAGTGCGGGTTTATAAACAAAGTGTCGGGGAGGAGAAAACTTTATGAAAGTGTTATGATCTT
This sequence comes from Campanula takesimana, assembly GCA_026119855.1. NCBI lineage: Eukaryota > Viridiplantae > Streptophyta > Magnoliopsida > Asterales > Campanulaceae > Campanula > Campanula takesimana. The sequence goes on from JAOWBW010000021.1 coordinate 2,122,795, forward strand.
ATACAGATGCCTTATAATTAATTATGATTCTAATCAATCCAAATAGGTCGTCGCGTGTCGAGTTTGACGATGAGGGATGCCCTTCTTCTAAGTGTATCCTTGTTGACGCCTCGGTATTCCCTGGGAAACCACATAGTCGACCCATTCCGTTGGGGATTATCTAATTTGGTGAGCGGGTACCCTCCCTCCTTTGAGAAACTCTACGTCAAGCTTGATGATGAGGGATGCCCTTCTTCTAAGTATATTCTTGTTGGGACCTCGGTATTCTCCGAGAAAACACATAGTCGACCCATTCTGTTGGGGAAGCCCCAGTTCGATAAGGGTGTAGAGCGGGTATCCTACCTCCTTTAAGACGCACCCTTTTTTCTGCCTAGACCGCCCTTTCGGGTTTTCAATCTAGCGGGCATCTCTTTTGCGTCATCTTTTTTTTTTTTTTTTTTTTTTTTTTGAAAATCATTAGTCGACTCAAAAAAGGAAAAATAATTGTTTAAACATGCGGGGGCATTTTGGTGATAGTGAGAGGGAGAGAGAGATAGTACTCGCATTTTGACTCTTTGGACAATTGAGTGTATATAAAAGGAAGGAAGCCCCTGCTTGACAGAAAGTAAGTGTTTAGCTCTTTCCTAGATTGTAGAACAGAATACTTGTCGAGACATTTGAAAATTGTTTTATTCAAGATTCTCATTTGATTGCTCAAGAATGGACCTCGTTGATTAGTTAATGAGTTATGGTTAATTGGTAAACAAGTAGCCTCAAATTAATAAATGTTTTGATCAATTATGAGTGAAGAAGTCAGGAGTAGAAATATGGGGGAAGAGAGAAGAGAAAGAAAATTGGCTCAAGGTGGGTTGTGTATATTTTGGACCGAACGGGGAGGTTGCCTACGTTCTCCTCAAGGTGAGGAGCTCAGGTCCGCGTAGTTCGGGGATGACCCGCTTGACGATGGTTTTGGGTTTCAGTGGGTATGTGTGGGAGGAAAGAAAAGAAAGAAAGTTGGCCCAAGGTAGGTTATGTTTGGCTTTGAGTGGTTGCCCGGTTGACGATGAAGTTGGGTTTTGAGTTTAGGGGTGTGAGGTTCGTTTGAGGTGAGTTGTTCTTTGTAGCTCATTGCGGTGGATTACTCCTTTGTAGTTGTTGCAGTGGATTGCTCCATCGTAGTTGTCATGGGTTGCTGCCGTTTATCTACTTTGTAAGGAAAGAAAAGAAAATAGAACATTTGAGGTGAAAAGAAAATGGGACTTTTACTTTTCCATGGTGATAGCCCCTTCTATTTTCTTTTTCTTTTTTATTTTATCTCTTTGTGCACACCCCTTTTTTTTTTTGCCTAGGCCGCCCTTTCGGGTTTTCAACCTAGCGGGCTTCTTTTTGTGCAATGCTCTAACTTTTGCCTAGGTCGCCCTTTTGGGTTTCAACCTAGCGAGCCATATTTTTTTATTTTTTTTAATATTTGTACATGAAACATTGGGCGAGACAAGCCCCTAGTTTGCTTTCGCCTCTCTCGATTGCGAGGTAGCTTCCTTATAGTTCAAGCGGCCTTTTGCTGGCGGCGGGTATCCTAGCCCCTTGATTTTCACCGGTAGAGCTCCATTGGATTATCATGTGCACCAATTAATGTCATGAATGACTTCGTGCACTTGTCTTACATTTGCGACGGAATACGGACAGCCCCAGTGTAACGGCATGTAGTACTCATGAAGGGAACAAACCAACCCTTTAAATTGTGGCAGCATGGATGTCTATTTGATGATGAGCAACCGCAGTCCATTTCTTTGTCACGACCTTATAAAAAGGGGTCTAATGGTGGGATGAGAGGCGTATGAGGATAGTGTATGGGAGAAGGTGTATATAGAGAGTGTACATGAAGTGTGTACAAGGGGTGAGTGTATAGAGAGAGTGTATGGGGGTAGAATGTAGAGAGAAGAGAAAGTGATTCGTTCATCCCAATCGATCGAAGCATTTGTTATTTTGAGATTAATCGTTTACTTAGTTATGTGAATGGTTTGTGGGTCCATTTACCTTTTAATGAGTCGTCATTAATGAGTAAGATTAAGATTAATTCATCATATAAAGATATAGCAATCAAGCGAAAATGGTGAATAAGACAATTTTCATGAAATTGATATATGCAAGCTTATGTCTCAAGTCTAGAGAGAAAAGAAAATAAATAAACACCCTTTTATTGGAATTAAAAGATTTAAACTGACTAGTCCGGGGTGGACTTTTACTTAAAGAAACAAAAATTGTCCAAGGTGGACTTTTGACTAAGGACACTCTAGAACCTACGAAGACTGAATGACCCTTTTATTTTCTTTTATTTAAAGGAGGTAGCCCCAATTTCCTCTTTTGCCCATGCCCATGTATTCCGTTGGCGGGTGATGGCTCCGCTGTCAATGAGACTTTGAATCTTTCTCCTCAATTGGAGGCAATCTTTGGTGTCATGCCCAATGTACTGGTGGTATTGGCAGTGTTTTGAGGGATCCAAGCCTTGCTTCACCCTACTTGGTTCATAGTTGAACAAAGGAGACAACTTGCCGGCTTGAACTAGACTTTTGAAGAGTTTGGCTAACGGCATACCCAAGTCATTGTACTCGCGTTCGTCCTTCCGAACTGTCTTTGAGGGTGGTTTAGGTACCGGTACCTGTCGTTGATGAGTAGTCTTAGGAGGCATCCCAACGGGGGAAATGGGTGTTGAAATTGAGCAAGAGGGAGAACTCGGCCGAGGTAATCATAAATGCAATAAATATCAGAGTGAAGGCGCTTCTCGGTGTCCTTTAGAGCCTTGCACATCTCTTTTTGAAAGCGGTCGACTTGCTTGAGGAGGACAGTCTCAAAGTAGGCTTCTTGTTCGTCGAGAGCGGTCCGGAAGAGGGTTGCTTGCTCGTTGAGGATGGTCTCGAAATGGAGCGCTTGCTCATTGAGATCAGTATTGGTGTGGAGAGTTGTCTCGAGACCTTGGGTAATAGCTTCATTTGCAACTTCGATGTTCCTTTCAACAGACATGATGCAGGATTCTGTAATGGTTGTAGATGAATTAGGTCGTTGAATTTAAATTAGATTCATATTTAATGATAAGGCATCGTTATAAAATCACTTTTGGAAAAGAGTCGGTCTCCACACTTTGAAATGCATTTTTGACAAGAATTTGAAAGTTTGACCGGGCCGAAGTTGCCTACGTCCCCCTTATCATTTAGACTTTTAAAAAGAGGTGAGAGATGACCATAGGGCTCAAGAGGAGGGAGATGACTCGGTCCTTGGTCACGCATGGGTGAGGAAGACCTATAGGAGTCGGGCAAGGTTTGACTTAAGGTTTGATCTAAATAAGCCGAGAGGTGGGTCAAGGAAGATCGCATCGATGATGGTGGGTTGACCTAGATGGGTAAAGGATAGGTCGACCTAATTGGGAAAGGGTTGGATTGACCTATATGTTGAATGGATCAAGATAGCGGGTTGTAGCGGGTTGCCTATGGAATGATCTAAGCGGGATAGACATGGTTTGACCTAGGCGGGTCAAAAGCGAGTAGGCTAACCTATTCGGGTTGGTTGACCAAGGGAGGTTGGAGATTGACCTAGATGGATCCAAGATAGGTAAATCGACCTAAGCGGGTCAAGGGTTGACCTCGATGGGTTAAAGGTGAAGGGGTAGTTTTAATCCTAAGACAGACAAGTTGACCTAGATGGCTCGAGGATGGTGTGCGGACCCAAACGGGTCGAGATGGGTTGACCTAGGTTGGTCTGGACAACGGTGGGTCAAATAATGACCTAGATGGGTCAAGATAACGGTTTGACCTAAGCGGGAGGTCAAAGGTAATTGGGTTCATCTATGGAATCAAAGATTGACCTAAGAGGTCAAAAGCGGATAAGGTTGACCTAGGGGTCAAAGGTTGACCTAAGAGGTCAAAGGTGATTGGGTTGACTAAGGGAGTCAAAGGTTGACTTAAGAGGTCAAAGGCGGATAAGTTTGACCTAGGGGGTCAAAGGTTGACCTAGGGGTCAAGGGTTGACCTAGGGGTCAAGGGTAGACCTAAGAGGTCAAAGGTGGTAAGGTTAACCTAGGAGGTCAAGTGTTGACCTAAGAGGTCAAAGGCGGATGAGGTTGACCTAAGGGGTCAAAGGTTGACCTAAGAGGTCGAGGGGTGATAAAGTTGACCTAAGGGGTCCAAGGTTTGACCTAAGAGGTCGAAGGCGGATAAGGTTGACCTAGGGGGTCAAAGGTTGACCTAGGGGTCAAGGGTAGACCTAAGAGGTCAAAGGTGGTAAGGTTAACCTAGGAGGTCAAGGGTTGACCTAAGAGGTCAAAGGCGGATAAAGTTGACCTAGGGGGTCAAGGGTAGACCTAAGAGGTCAAAGATGATAAAGTTTGACTTAGAGGGTCAAAGGTAGACCTAAGAGGTCAAAGATGATAAAGTTTGACCTAGGGGGTCAAAGGTGATAAGGTTGACCCAGGGGGTCAAAGGTTTGTGGGATTTTGACCAAAGCGGGTCAAGATGAAGGGTAGACCCGAATGGATCGCAATGATGGGTAGGTAACCTAGATAGGCCAAGATGAGGAATTTTGATAGATGGCCCAAGGGGTGAGCGATGGACCTTAGAGGTCGTCTAGATGCAATGCACATTTTATTTTGCGAAAAGTTTTGCATTTATTTACATCCTAAATGGTTGGTCTAAGGAGTGTCCTAATCTCTATGTGTGGGTTGACACGGGTAAGGTAAAAGGTTCCCACCGCTCGCGGAACGTACACGGTGAGTGGAGTAGACGAGTGACTCGAAAAGAGGGCGGCAGTAGCGCACAAATTCCTGCACATCGAATACTCCGGGTAATGGGGACCTGTGCAGTGCAGACACGGACTAGTGGTAGTGTGTGGCAAGAAACTAATTCTTTTTAGGGAGAAAAGAGAGAAGTTTTTGAATGCTTGAATGATGCAATGCAATGCAAGAGAGAGAGAAGAGGGAGAGGATAAGAATGTACAAGGGAGCATAGCAAAGTCTCGTTTGACCTTAGTACTATAGGGAAAGTACAAAAAATACATGTATTGAAAAAATACAAGGTACACATATTAACATGGCAAAAATACAAGGTGCATGTGCAAACATAGCAAAGTGTGAGGTGCATGTGCAAACATGGCAAAGTGTGAGGTGCATGTGCAAACATGGCAAAGTGTGAGGTGCATGTGTAAACATGGCAAAGTGTGAGGTGTATGTGTAAACATGGAAAGTGTACATGTGTAAACATGGCAGGTGTGTGCATGTGTAAACATGGCAAGTGTGCATGTGTAAACATGGCAAGTGTGCATGTGTAAACATGGCAGGTGTGTGCATGTGTAAACATGGCAGGTGTGTGCATGTGTGAACATGGCAAGTGTGCATTTGTAAACATGGCAGGTGTGTGCATGTGTAAACATGGCAGGTGTGTGCATGTGTAAACATGGCAAGCATCATGATGTGACGAAAGTTAGACCCACTAAGTTTGAAAAAGTTTCAAAGCAGTCCCCAGCAGAGTCGCCACTGTGAATACGTGTGTTTGAATTTGGGATATTCATAGTAACATTAAAATTATGAGAGTCGCCACGCCGTTTTAATTATAGCCAAAACTTTGAGAAAAAGCATGTTTAATGGGTTCGGGAGTCAAATTACAACAAGAGAAGAATATTCACGTTATCACTCCTATTGCCCGAATTGATCGGTCTTTCTATCATGATGCGGTGTATGTAGTGTGTTAGTGATTGGGACCGGATCCGAAGATTGCCTACGTTCCTCTCAATGTGAGAAGCTCAGGTCAGCGTAGTTCGAGAAGAATTTAGAATAGGCAGAAGAATCGGGATCATGCATAATGAGGGGGGGAATTACCTAAAGATTAGGGTTTAGAAGTAGTTCCTAGATCATCCTTGGGTCGATGAACCCTAGATCATCATCGGCTATGAAATAACATGCAATTATGAAGATCGCCACCCTAAATATAGCTTAAATAAGGTTTTAATCTATGAACACGAAGAACATGCGAAGAACATATTATGAACATATGAATGAACATGCAAAGCATATGAAGAAACTATGAATAAACATGCAAGAACATGAATATTAAAGATCTACATTAGAAATAATGCAAGAACGTGAATAAATAAGTTAGAAAACTTACCTATGTTGGCAAGAGATAAACCTTGATCTTCTTGGAGGTTTGAATGCTAATTAGAGAGCAAAATTGTGTTTAAGAACTCTCAAATTCCGATCCCCAAAACCAATGGAATGGAATGGTTTATATAGTAGACTGATGGGAAGATCTGACGGTCCAGATCATCCGGCGCAAAGGTGGCCGCCTGGCCATGACTGAAGCCGGCGACAAGAGTGGCCGCGTGGCCAAGATCAACGCGCAACAAGGTTGGCCGCGTGGCCAATTCTGCAGGCTGACTTGATTCTTAAGCTAGGGTTTCTGCATGGTTTTAAGGAAACCATTTGTTACCTGTTTTGATAGATTTTGTCATAAATGAGATATTTTGGGAATCCGGGACAAGTCTTTGCAAGGTTTCTAATTCCTATAAAGTCCTTGTATTTTTGGAAAAGTCCTAATAAACTCATTTTCAGGTCGGGTACTAACAGCGTCGCCGCCGGAGAGGTTGTTGGAGGGAGAGGGCCGGGGTCGCCGGATTTGGGAGGGTCGCCGGAGAGGGAGGGGTCGTCGGGGTTAGGAGGGGAGGGGTCGCCGATGAGTCAAAGAGAGGAGAGAGAGAGAGAGAGAGAGAGAGAGAGAAATCTCTGGGTGTGTGAATAAGAGAGAGTAGGGGAGGGGAGGGTGTAGTTAATACACTAAAGGACTATATGGTTACATAAAATATTTTGTAGGACTATGACGTAAATTAAAAATATGCTTGTCCTTATACGTAGATTCAATATTACTCAGGGATTAGGAGGTAATTTTCTCTTCTTTTATACTTGTAAGTTTTTTATTATTTTTTTCACGATGTCCATTACTATTGTCCTCCTCTTAAAATTCAACCAATTGATTAATTAAACCAAAAAAATAAATTAGAAGAAATTAGAGGATTTCGTCAAACGAAAAAGCCATTACTATATGATTCCTATTCTTGCGGAACCGATGAAATCCCATTTTTTTTTTCAATTTCAGTCTTCACATTTACGACCAACCCCCCTCGTGAATCACCGCGCCGGGTCAGTTTCCATTTCGACCGGCGTTGCAATGGTTGCGCTTTCTTCATTCGCGTCCACCCTTTTCGAAACCCATCTCTAGTTTGATTTGATCTTGATCTGTTCGTATTGGTTGTGATTTTTTTGAATTGGGTTTTTTGTTTATTGAATTTGGGATAGGAAAGAAGAAGAAGAAGAAGAAGAAGAAGAAAGAATTAGGGTGATGACGAGGCAAATCTTGCTCCGTCAGTCACCTGGGCATCGCCGGCAACCGTTGTTGACGCAGGAGTGTTCGTCACGTGGGGGAAAGCGGTTTGCGGAGGTGGCCGGAGGGACGACGGCGGAATGTGCGGCGGTTTGTTGCTGTTGTCCGTGCAGCGTGTTCAATCTGCTGGTGTTGGCGGTTTACAAGTTGCCGGCGGGTTTGTACCGGAAGACGTTGAGGCGGAAGAGGCGAAGGCGGTTGATGAAGAAAGGATTGTTGATTTAAGGGGGAAGTAGCCACCAGAGGAGCAGCTACGACGGATCGGATTTGCTGATCCATCCGGCGACTGCGGCGGAGATGATGACGAAGGCGGCGGAAACCAATGAAGATGTGATGGAGTTGGAGAAGGAAATGTGGGAACGGTTTTACGGAACCGGGTTCTGGAGAAGTCCAAGTCAAAGGGCTGATGACGTGTAATTACACGGTAAGAAAATGTGAAAAAGAAAAATAGTATTTCCCTCATGGTAAATATACATTGACAAAAATTTGTGTGAGATTCACTCGTATCATACGTGTTTCGTTGAAAGAATAAATGTGTTGTTTCATTCGTAAGTTGGGTGAGCAAAGCCAAGTCTTTTTTCGTCGGACCCGTCTCATGTGTGAGAACATTTCCAACAAAACTTCCTCCCATACATTCTACATCACGAGAACTTTATCGATTTTGTTGTTATTTTTCTGGTGTTGAATTTTTAGTTTTTTCTATTTTATTACTTTTTTATGATTATGTTTTGAAATTTGTGGGGTTTTACTGGAATTCAAATAGAAGATATGATATTTTTGGTCTAAACGTGTGATCATTAATTGTTCTTTGTTGGGATAGTTATGGGAATGGAGGAAATATATGTAAATGGATGAGTTTTAGTAATATTCTCTTCTAAAATTTTGAATTAAATTTTATCTTAATAGTGTTACTCCCGTGCGATGCACGGGCTGTTACTTATACTTAATTTGTATAAAATTAGATGACTTAAATAAAAATGACACATTATAACCGTGAAAAATTTCTTTGAAGACAATATTGTCTATGATAACATCAGTTTATCCAGAAAATGTATCATTATATATCAATATTTTAAGGTTAGTTGCATCTCTATAACGCGAGATAAAGCGACATATAGTTGGCCATGATAAACCACCATTTTTTTTCAATTAATGATCAACACTAATTTCACCCTATGTTCGTTAATTGCAGTAACAACATGTATAGTTGAAAACTGCCCTTTCCGCAAAATACGAAACATCTTTCCGAAATCTTAAACAAAAAATAAAAATATTTCTAAAACTATAAATGTATTTTATAATATATATATATATATATATATATATATATATATATATATATATATATATATATTTGGAAAAAAATCGATATCATAAAACAACAAAAAATGGCTCCAAAAATCCAAAAACAGAGTCTTCAAATGTTCTGAAACCGTAAAACTGAATAAACCCTAATTATACAAAAAAAACAAAAGGTTCAAAAACTAATAAAAAATTTAGAAGCCTGTTTGAGGCCCTAAAAAATATTATTTGGGCCTTTTAAACCCTGCATCAAGGGGCTACGCCCTATGACTCTTGTCTGTCTCGCTCCGACGTTCGATTTGATAAGCGGTGCGTTCCGTGGTTGATCCGGAGTCAAAAGTTACGACCGTTTACACGCACGCGCTCAAATGACTCCAAAAACTTCAACACGTTCCGTTCCGTCCGCATCAATTAGTAATTTTTCATTTTTTTTTTAAGAGGATCGATAGTGGTTCCCCACTTACCCCCTTATAATAATAATGTCCTAGGAGCCATGAGAAGGGATCGAACCCGGGACTTCACACATTGTGAAGTTTGGCTCTACCACTGAGCCACTCCTTATGGACGTAATTTTTCATTATATATTGATCATAATTCATTTTGTTCACTCAATAAAAAAATTAAAAAGTATTATGTAAAAATCAATCCACATGCAAAGTTGATAACTTATGTCAAATTAAAGATAATGACATATTTGAACTTATTTACACAACTTTCCTATTTTAGAGGTGCATAGGGCCTCATTCTAAAAATGGCAAGACATTCTTCATTTTCACTAAATAAAAAATTAAAAAGTACTCCCTCCGTCCCACCTCACTTGAGACCTAAGAGGTGGGCACGATAACTAAGGAAAAAGAATAAACTAAGGAAAATGTGTGGTAGAAAATGAGGAGAGAGAATGAGTGGGGTTAAAAGTATGTTGGTTGAATAAATTGTGGTGGAAAATGAAGAGATAGAATGAGTGGGTGTGGTAGATTGAATATAAAATTATTAAAGGATGACCATTTTGGGGAGTCTCAAGTGTAGTGGGACGACCCAAAATAGAAATAAGTCTCAAGTAAGGTGAGACGGAGGGAGTATTATGTAAAAATCAATCCACATGCAAAGTTGACAACTTGTACCAAATTAAAGATAATGACATATTTGAATTTATTTAACAAACTTTCCTATTTTAAAGGTGAATAGGGCCTCATTCTAAAAATGGCAAGACTTTCTTCATTTTATATAGTTATAGACATGGATGACTACCAAGCTTGTACAATAAACTAAAGTGTTTGAAGACAATTTTGCCCTTCATTGCTGTAAGATTTACAATTTTCTTTTTATTATATTACCATAGATTACTATACATATAGATGTGTCCTTTTTTTTTTAATATAAATAGATCAAACCTCAATTTTTCACTTAATTAAAAAAAAAGTAAAAATTATCATATACAAAATAAATTTACATGCAAAGTTGACTACTTCTACCAAATTAACGTTAATGACTTTTTGTTCGTCTCGCTCCGACGTTCGATTTTATATGAGGTGCATTCCGTGGTTGATCCAGAGTCAAAAGTTACGACCGTTTACGCGCACGCGCTTAAATGACTCCAAAAACATCAAACCGTTCCGTCCGCATCAATTAGTAATTTTTCATTATATATTGATCATAATTCATTTTGTTCACTAAATAAAAAAATTAAAAAGTATTATGTAAAAATCAATCCACATGCAAAATTGACAACTTGTGCCAAATTAAAGATAATGACATATTTGAACTTATTTACCCAACTTTCCTATTTTAGAGGTGCATAGTGCCTCATTCTAAAAATGACAAGACTTTCTTGATTTTATATAGTTATAAACATGGATGACTACCAAGCTTGTACAATAAGCTAAAGTGTTTGAAGACAGTTTTTCCCTTCATTGCTGTAAGATTTACAATTTTCTTGTTATTATATTACCATAGATTACTATACATATAGATGTGTCCTTTTTTTTATTAATATAAATAGATCAAACTTCAATTTTTCACTTTATTAAAAAAGTAAAAATTATCATATACAAGTTGACTACTTCTACCAAATTAACGTTAATGACTTTTTGTTCGTCTCGGTTCGACGTTCAATTTGATATATGGTGCGCTCGGTGGTTGATCCGGAGTCAAAAGTTACGACCGTTTACGCGCACGCGCTCAAATGATTCCAAAAACTTCAACGCGTTCCGTCCGCATCAATTAGTAATTTTTCATTATATATTGATCATAATTCATTTTGTTTCACTAAATAAAAAAAATTAAAAAGTATCATATAAAAATCAATCTACATGCAAAGTTGACAACTTCTGCCAAATTAAAGATAATGACATATTTGAACTTATTTACCCAACTTTCCTATTTTAGAGGTGCATAGGGTCTTTTTCAAAAAATGGCAAGACTTTCTTCATTTTATATAGTTATAGATGAGCAAGCGATTAGCGATTAATGGAGATATATTTCTTTGATTTGTTTGTTTATCCTAATTTTCGTGGAACTTGTCCTTTTGGTTTTTATGCTTCTTCCTTTCATCACATTTAATAACATGAGCACAAAATTCTTGATTAGATAGAGTTTCTCTTTTCTCAATGTGTTCAAATCCGAGAATGAAGTTCCTCTTTATAGAAGCATGAAGCTTTCTACACTAGACAACATTGAAATTGTTATTAGTATTCAACTGAAAATATTTTAATTTCAGAGAAGAGAAGCATAACAGAAAACAGAGGACCTACTTGAGCGTCGTGGAAAACACATTCCAAGCTGTAGACATTGGAGGCATCGTCAGCAACATTAAGCGGGTACAAACGTACCAATCGAACCTTAACAGCTTGGTTAATGTTTTCAGGTTCAAGTTCACGAAACAGCTTACAAAGAGGTGCTTTTTTGATTGAGTAATTAAATTTAGAGAGAACCGTAGAGGAGAAAATGTGTACCCGTTATGAATTTCTTGACAGGGTGAATGGTCTGTAATTTGAAATTTGAAATTCATGTACCGTTTTCACCGAATTCCCAATCAATAGCGTAATTTACTTTTAAATATACTATTCAGAAAAAAAAAGAATTCGTTGATAAATACACAGCTTCTTCCAAACGGTTATTATAGAAGATAATTTTAAAATGAAACAAATTATTTTATTGAGACCTATATTTGAAATTACTCCCCGCATCTCTTAAGGAAATGTAACACGTATGAGACAAGTGACACTCCAAACATTCACTTGTGGATGAGTTAGACACGTAAAACACTCTGCCATTTTCTACCTTCCCAAGTGGAGGAAGAAAAAAATTGAAATAATTAATTAATTCTGGATTCCATTTATAGAAAAGTAGTGGCACGGATCTAAAAGAGGAAAACCAGCCTCACTTTATACTATAAATTAGTATTTTTATTTTTATAAATCATGTTTTATTTGTAAAAGATTAATAAATAAATAACTCATGTTATATTTGCTTGTAGAAAATTACTCTACTGAATTTAGATCAATTAAAACTAATTTAACATAATATATGTGCGGCTCAAATCAAAATAATTATATTACAATGAAGAGAGGAATTGAACATCTGACCTCAGCCTGCTGTTAGAGTTTTTTTTTTTTTTTAAGAAACAACCAATTTATTGACAATAACAAACGTCAAGAAGTTAGCATACTGTGGGTGTTAAGCTCATTAACTGTCCTAATAAAATATTAATAATGTTATTGATATATTAATAAAACATTATCAATAAAACTTTTTCAAAAATTAATTTATTTATTTTTTCAAAATAAAATGTAACTATCATAAAGTCACGGGACCGTAAGGAAAATTCTCGTGTCAAACCATGATCTAATAATTGCTTTACCACGTATTTATCATTTTCTTGAAATGGCATACTAATACTAAGACCATCCACAGTGGTTTCACACAAAAAAACCATTCAACGCACACTTTATCACTCCATATCAGCCTCTCTCTCTTCCAACTCATCCATTCAACACTCATTCACATAACACCCTACAATGGTTTGTTTAATCCCTCATTCAACACTTTTCTCACTCATCCTATACCCACTACTTAAAATATATTTTTTATTTTTTATTTTTATGATTAGTGTTGAAATAGTTATTATTGAGATCAATTTTAAAAAAAAATTGGTTTTTTTTTTTGTCGGAATACAATGAAACTTACGTCAATTTAAAGAGAATTTTTTTTTAGGAATTTTGGTGTAAAAAAAAAAAAAAAACTCATTTTCTGTGAAATAATTGAGCTCAAAAAATTGGGATAAAAGTAAAAAATAGAGCCAGCCAATCATGCGCTGACAAGTGTCAAAAAAAAAAAAAAAAAAAGGCGGACCTTCTCCGTACACGCGCCTCGCTGGCCCAATAGAGACGCGCCACGTGGCAAATCCGGTCCTCCCTCTTCCCATTCACACTCGTTGAATTTTTTCACAAAAAAATTCACACAAAATCATTTCAACAACCATTGGAGCAATTCATGTGAATTTTTTTTGTGAATGGGTATTCAACACCCATTTTTTTTGCCATTGTAGATGGTCTAATGGATAGAATTGTTTTTCCAATGATTTTGTAATAATCATTGTACTCCCTCCTTCCCAAATAAAGAAGTATAAAAGTTTCCTTTTTAGATTTTAAAATTTAAAATGAGACACTAAAATTAAAATAAAAGTTGAAATTTAAAATGAAACGGAGGGAGTATATGAAATTGAATAACTATTTGATTTGCTGACTGAACTTTATTAGTGTATTCGTATTCATTGCTTTGACCAAGCAAGCAATATAGCGTGAATTAGTTGGTCTAAAATTTGTAAGAAAAATCTAGAAGATCAATAATTGATTTGAACTTTTGCATTATAGTAACGTCTTTAGTATCTAATGAAGAGGTCAAATATGGCACTCGAGTAAAGCTACCAAGTTGATGTTTAAATGATACTCCCTAAAACGATCTTCCCATTTGACTATTTAAACTTTCTAATAATATGAACACTTGCTTCACTAGCCATGTTTTGTTTATGCACTTTTAAGCCCAAATTATAGTAACGGGAAGAACTTTCTAGGACAATGAGAAATGGCAAATGAGAAGATCATTTTAGGGCGGATAGAGTACATTATTCCTCACTCTTGTTAAAGAGTTAATTGTGGTTTTAAATTATTCGTCGTTTTTACTCTTTTTAAAGCATTTTTTTTGCTGTAAACTAATTACAATCTTATTAATGATAGTAAATTATATGTTCACAAATATCTAATTGCCTAAGAAATTAAATTATTTTAGGTGTATATAAGTTCACATGTGTTAATTGCATTTTTTAAGAAATATGCAAATGCTCAAAATAACATCTATTTTGATTTTTAAAACGGGGGGAGTAGTTTATTGTGAAATAAATAGTTGTACAGTGGATTTCCTAGTCAAATTTAGTGCAGAGCTAAATTTATTTCCATTTAAACAATCTTAATTTTACAATTAGTCTAACACCCGTGCACTAAATACACAGATAAATAACATGATAAATTAAGAACATAAAATAAAGTCTTTTATAAAAATAAAAATTAATAAAAACCTAATTTTAAAAACGCTTATTTCAATGTTAAGAGGGGAAAGCTTGAGAAAAGGTATTTAGCCAATATTCTGTCTGGAGCAATGCTAGGGGCACGAAACAAACTCACAAAATCTTGCTCACACAATGAGATAACGATATTTTATTGGTTGCATCGATAGTGGACCCGTCACACTCTAATTAAAAGAACCAATAAAATCATTACACATAGGATTTTGTGATCAAGATTTTGTGACTTTATTGTGCCCCAAGTATTATTCTTCTGGCTAGGGGGAGTTTGGAAGGGAAAATAATAATGCACTTCAGCTTTTATTTAATTATAGATAGATAATAGATAACATATAATAGATAAATATAAAAACAAATTTTCTAAATTCACATAAAATAAAATATCTTTTATTATTTTTTAAATCCTCAAAATACTAATATTGTAAAATTTGTATCCAAAATAGAAAATAAAAACATTCTCCGCCAAGCATAGGATCTCAACCCATGCTCCACTGAAAATCTGCCCACGTGGTAGCGACCCATGGGAAAAAAATAAGGGAAAAAAACGATTTTTTTTTTCATTTTTTTCGTTTGCCAAAAGTAATAAATGTAACAACTGTGTTACTTATAAGTAACATTGTTTATAAGTAAATGTAACACATGTTTTACAAAAAAAAACTCATTTTACTCATCTTTCAACTGTAATACTAACTATAAATACGTGTAACACTAACAATAACTAAATGTAATTATCTTAATACTGAAATGCAATATTGTTTACAATTTAGGGCCTGAACTTCATAGGGTGCTCCCCAAGCGGGGCTCGAACAATTTGTTTTAGCGAATCAGGTCTCAATGCGGTTTTTTTGCATCAATCTAGGGCTTTTTAACAGAAATAGTTAGAAATCATGTTAAGTGGTCATATGTCGTGCACGTGATGGATGGATTGGTTAGATTGAAGTTGATATAAACTATTAAGGGGTTAAATGAAAGTTTCTAACTTTAAAAGGTTGAAAAACAAAATTTATTTTTGAAATATTAATTAATGAAACTTTAAAACCAAATAATGTAAAATCATCATTTACATATAAAAAAAAATCAAGGAAATAAAAAATTAAAATATTCAATTTACATATCATATTAATATGCAATTTTTTTTTTGCATATTTAATATATTAAATAAAAATTTATATATAAAATAAAGAGTTAAAATAAAATTGCATTATTAAATTTAGGTATGCTCAAAATTTATTAAATTCTAAAATTTTTTTTATATTTTTAAGCAAAAAAAAAAGATTATTTTTGTGATAAACTTGAAAATGATAGTAATATATTTCCTCTTTATACAATAAAAAATCTATTTCTATACTCCTTCCGTCCCACCACAAGTGAGAAAGCTTGTGGGGCACAATAATTAAGAAAAATGTAGTGTATGTGTGAAGAGAGAGAATGAGTGGGGTAAATAGTAGTGTTGATTGAATAAAATGAGTGGTGGAAAATGAAAAGAGATAATGAGTGGAGTTAATTAGTGGTGTTGGTTGAATATAAATATATTAAAATATTTCCATTTTGGGCAGTCTCACTTGTGGTGGGACGGAGGGAGTATATATTATAGTTGGTGAGGAGAACCATGGTGTTGCCACATAGACAAGTCTTAGAGAAAGGTTGCATTTGGTGTTGCCACATCATTACCCCTCTTATAAATAAGAGACTTTTCAAATTGTTTTTCTTAGCTAACAGTATTTGCCAAAAGTAATAAATGTAACAACTGTGTTACTTATAAGTAACATTGTTTATAAGTAAATGTAACACCTGTTTTACAAAAAAAAAAAGAAGCTCATTTTACTCATCTTTCAACTGTAATACTAACTATAAATATATGTAGCACTAACAATAACTAAATGTAATTATCTTAATACTGAAATGCAATATTTTTTTTGCAGAATATTTTTTTTTTTGAGTATTTTAATTTTTTTTTTTTGAAAGAAATTAATATTTGAAAAATAACAATTTATCTACGTGAATGTAATTGTATGTACAAGTAAATGTAACATTTTAATAAATGAAATTGTAATAGATTTCTATATATAATATAATACTTTTACATGTATCATGATAAACTGAACCCATTGTAAATTATTATTTGAAAATATATGGATATACTATTATACAAGTAAACGTAACTGTTTTACAATGTTATTATACAAGTAAAATGTAACATTCATTTATAAAAACTGTTACTTTCTTATTTTTACAATGTTACTAACACAAGTGTTTTTAGATCTAAAGTGTAAAGGGTTGAATTATTACTTTTCAATACATATGTGTTACAATTATGTATAAACATTGTTACATATAAGTAAAACGTTTGTTACATTTTAGTTATAATAAGTATGGCTTTTGGCAAAGGAAAAAAACATAAAAATAACACTATTACTTTTCTGTATATATGTATTACTTTTATATATACAAACTGTTACATATAGGTAATGCATTTGTTACATTTAGTTATAGTAACTATTACTTTTGGCAAACAGAAAAAATACCAAAATAAAAATATAAAAACTTTTTAAATTTGTTTCTTTGCCCGCGGGTCATGGGTGCGGGTCGTGTGTCGAAAACACACCAATAACCCGGATCCATGACCCGTCTCTACTATAAGACAAGTTTTAGTGTTCTCATGCAAGTTTTTGTCTTGTTGGTTTTGGAGTTTTCATAAGTCTTTTAAGAAAAAATGACAATTCTTACTACTACCCACATTTTAAAATAAATTTCTTCCTCCGTCCTAGAATAAGAGTCATACCTCCCATTTGCATGGAGGTTAAGAAAATGTGGAAGTAAAGTAAGTGTTGTGAGTGTAAAACTAAAATAGAAGAGAGAATGAGTGGGAGAGAATAGTAAGTTGATTGGTGTTGTGAGTATAAACGTAAAGTAGGAGAGAGAATGAGTTGGATGAATAGTAAATATTCTTTGCCATTTTAGGAAAGAGACCCATACTCTAGGACGTGCCAAAATAGAAAGTAGGACTCTTACTCTGGGACTTGGGGGAGTATCTTTTTGTCTAAAAAAGTGTTTCTAAATAATTTTAGCATAGTTTTTTCATATTTCATTTTTTCACTTGTAAAACTAAAACTTTTCAAAGCAATAATATTTATGAATTTGTGAAGAAATGGGTTTAGGTATAATGACTGAGAGAAAGAAGAAATATTTCATCTTCGTTGAATTAAGAGGGGAGGGGAAAGGGTAATAGGTAATTGTTAGGTAAATTGTATATAACAATAGTAAAGGTTTTCTTGAATTTAATGATAATGACAAATATAAAATGAACCATAAAATAATTAACGAGGCAGAAATAAGGATAAACTATAAATGCAGAATATTAAATCAAAACGGGCAATGAATGAAGTCGAGTCTTGTGTTGGACACAATCTCCGCAAGAAGATATTGCCCCGCACTGGTGCTAACGGTCTGCGGTAATCTTCTCTCAAGATAAAACGACTTTACAATCGTTAATAGAAGCATTTCAAATTAACGATTTCAGCGAACATAACAGTGTTTGATACTTCCAGACATTGAAGGAGCTTATGCAACAAGATGATTCTATCTTCTAACAGATGCCTTGAGAATTCTTTTGAATTCTAACAGAATTCCATTGAATTCAGTTAAGTATTTAACCGAGTTCGTTAACTCCGTTAAATATGTGCTCCTCTACTTTTGAAGTGAAGAGAGAGTGATTTGTGTATGATTCACTTGAGAGTGAATGACTGAGTAAGAATGTCAAACTGGTGGAGGGCTTTATATAGGAATTGAAGAGATGGGGTGCCTTTTGGGGAATAGGCATAATTGGTGTCCATTGGTTTCTGGCCGTCAGATCTGGTCATGATGAAGGGCTGTGATTAGTTAGACCGACCCAGCCAGACGACCCGCCCATTCGGAAGGACGTGGGTCAACCCGGTGGTTATGCCCGAACCAACACGACCCTTGCCGCACCAGACCTTCTCGGATGGGCTGCTCCAGCCCGGCCCAATCCGATCCAAACCCAGCCGACCGGACCACGGACCACCGAGCCCATTTTCGCCAAAAATTTAAGCTCCACAGCTCCCAGCGACCGATGCGTACGTGCGAAGTGCGCCCTAAACCGCCCGTTCCTCCCTTCGCGCGCTTCGCCCGCTTCGCGCCGCTTCGCGGGTCATGAGTTGATTTTGAGCTAGCCCAAAATTCACCCACTTGCCCACTAGCTTAGCATGGTTGGCCCAATGGACCACTTAAGCTTGGAAGCCCAATTCCACACTTGATTGGAACCTTCTTAGATGAGCTATATTAAATACTCCCATCTTTTTCATTCTCCAACCAATGTGGGATAATCATTTCATATCCCTTAAACTCTTCATTTATCCACTTCAACTTGCATACTTTGGACATTAATTTCTCATTCACCCGGAATTGGTTTTGAGAAAATAAATATACCACACTAATCTACTCCAAACGTAGATTACAATTATGCAATTAATTTCCATTTACACAAAATGGAACCTAATGGAATTATTGGTCAAAAGTCGGTCAAACCTTACTTTTCCAAAACAAAATTCCAACAATCCCCCATATAAATGACAAACTTAATGCATGCATGAATGCAGACTCGTCTGGAAGTTTCGGCGAACCATTACTACATCAGGATAGGTAGCTTCTGGCTTTGAACCTTCCTTAGTAAAATACTATCGGATATACTAGTCGTTTGGTAGCGCTATGCTTTGAACCACGTGTTGTATAGTGTATACCAAGACAATAGTACTTACACAATAATAGCTCTAACACGTTTTGTTCTCACGTTTTGTCCATTTCGGCCTTGGACCGTGCTTGACTTCATAAGTGTTCCAATTTGAAGCGGCCTTATTACTTCTCACTTATATAGGTGATCTCCTATAAAGAGTAACCTGCATTGTAACGCCCGTCCTAATTCCTGTTAAATTCTTGCCTTGCATAATTATATGCTATTTTAATTGAGTTAATTATTTAACTAATTGAGCAAGTTTAGGACCTAAGTGTTCAAAGTTGAAACTTTAGGGTCATTTGTGAGAAAATAAAGTTTAGGGGCTAAAATGCTCAAAGTGAAACTTGAAGGGCCTTTTTGCTCAAAGTGAAACTTGGAGGGCCTAGTTTCAATTCTTGAAAGTTGTTAAGGATAAATCCTTTCTCTAGGAAGAAAATCATTATTGCCCATTTCTCTCGTACTTTCCTCTGTCTCAGAAAAGAAAAGTTAGGGTTTACCCTATTCTCGACTCTTCTCGCTTAATTATGCATCTGTTCGAAAATCCGACTTCGCATAAATGATCAGGGCGGTGAGTAGAGCATTTCCTGCCGAACAAAAATTAGTTTGGGTGAATTTGATTTCGGACTAGGTAAGTCACTAGCTCCCCCTTGCTTGTAATAACGTGCCTATGTGTTATTCTTGATACTTGTACTTGTTAATTTCGTGTTTGGGATAAATTTTGTGATACTTGTAAATTTGGGACAAGGGGAGTATCAGTATACTAGGGATATGAATTTGAAATGGGTAACACTTTACTCTAAGGATTATGTTATTGAGTATTAGTAAAATTATACTCCTACTTGTGAGACAGTGAAATATTAACTTGATTAAATGTTTATACAAGTATATTAGAAAAATTATACTTATACTTGTGGGACGGTGAAATAAATAAAAGTATCCCTAAATGAGTATATTAGAAAATTATACTTATACTTTTGGGACACGGTGAAATATTTAAATGGAATAAAAGAAAATTATCCTATTAGTTGTGGGACTGTAAAAGAAATGAATTGAACTTGAAATAAGTGTTTGGGTATGTTAAAAGATCCCACTTAATTGTTAGTAAGTTTATACTCCTGGGCATTGCTTGGATGTTAGAATGTTAATAGAAAGTTACTCCTACGCATGGGACGGAGAATTATTAAGCCTGGGAAAGAAATAAAATTTCGAAATTTTGTACCTTGGGCGACCGCCCATTTTGGGCTGGGCGACCACCCATCTTGCTGGAAGGTTTTTCAAAGGATTGACCTGCCTAGTGTGCGACCACACAGGTCACTTTAGGCGACCACACACCTACCCTGATGAACAAAAGTCTTGAATAAAGTTTGATTAAGCTAGAAATAACCCTAGTTGATGTATATAGCCTTAGTATAAGATGTCCTAGCAAGTGTTGTGACACCTTAGGGGCATCAGAACTTGGTCTTGAACATGAGTACTCATAGAATTAAAATAAGAACTCTTTTAATTGTCTTGAAAGTGCTAAGAACAAGCACTAATGTGTTATATGTGTCTTGAAATCAATGTTTGTGTACCTTAAGGGCACTAGAACAATGTCTTGAGCTTGAACATCCAAAGTATAGGATTAAGAACTTGTAAGTATAAGATATGTAACTCTTTTACTTAGCTTGAACTTGAAGTATAAGACAATTAAATCTTGTACAAGACTTGAATATCCAAAGATTGGAATAATAACTTGAGTATAAGATAATTAACTCTTGTACATGTCTTGAACATCCAAAGAATTGGATTGAGAACTTGAATGTAAGATGATAAAATCTTGTACATGACTTGAAACCAATACGTGTGTATATGGTAATGAACTTGAAAGTGCTATGAACAAGCACTAACGTGTTAGAACTATCCTTGGTGTGTATGTGCAAATCTTGCATATAATTACTTGATAGAATGTGGCTTCTTGACTACTTGATACTTGGTATTAATAACCAAAGAGTTAGAATATAGAACTAGATAGAGAATGATCAACTCTAATACATACTTGAATCTAATACGTGTGTATTGAAAGTGCTATGAACAAGCACTAATGAGCTAGTAATTAGTTTTAATCGTGCATATACTCAATGAAGTATATAAAGTATAAAGAAGATATTTTGTTCTTGAGTTGAGTTCCTAAAGAATGAGGGACTAGTGTAATATGAAGATAATTCATAAAACAATGATTATAGAACACAATATGTGTTGGAAAATGTATTCGATTATTAACGATACATATACGCGAGATATGATTGTGACTAGGTACAATACAACCTATTCGACTACGCGCTTAGAGTCTAAGATGTTGGGCTCTACTCGAAAGTAAGGGTATCGTGATAGACACATTAGTGTGTTAAAGGTAATATGAATATGTACGTGCAAATATGGCATATGACAAAGTGATACAAAATGACATACCCTACTGTTTGGTTGGGGTCTGTTATTAATAGACTCTAATTTGGCTTGATTGTGTTACGTGGACACATTATGTGCCATTGTTATACTGATTTGTAATTGCAAATATAGCATACGTGTACTTGTATTTGGTGAGCACATAATTATATGGTTCATGAAGAGCTAGTCCACTACTTTTAGACTTAGTTCTATACTCTTGTAGTTCAAGTAAACACCTACTTGTGCATTCTTGTGTGAGTCCAGCTGGTCACCTTGCTTGCTCGGAGATGTATAGGTTCACGCTTATCATGAGGCTGGGGCCAAAGTGATAATCGGGTGCCTATGTATCTGCGCTTGACCCCTTACTACAGGCCATAGTAAGGGAATAGCTTCCTTTATTAGAGCAATACGCCTGATAAAAGTGAATGCTAAACTCGTGAACACCTCGTGAATCTTGTTCTTGTTAGTGACACTGGTTACCGGGTCCTCTTGTGTACTGCACAACAGCAACTTGATTGATCGTGATTTGTCAACTGCAATAAGCAACGACAACAATGGTTTACTTGGGAGGAATAAGGTTGGAATATCCTTTGTAACGTGTTAGTTTAGCCTTATGTGCTAGTTACTTGATGAGTTGGCTTAGCCTCTCATATACTTGTTACTTGATGGCATCTTGAGAATGATTACTTGATAATCTTCTTGATTTGCATGATTACATGATAACATGCTATGTACTTGTATCTAGTAACTTACTGAGATTTATCTCACCCCATTCCTTGTTTATTTGTTTCCCCCCCAGGAAAGCAAGTGGTAATACGTTGTGAGGCTCGACTTAGCAGGGGCCTACTTGGCAGGTTGTTCTTGTTGGGGATTGTTATCCTTTCCAGTTTTGGTGAGGACGATTTGGTATCAGTTGTTTAGACTCAGTATATTAGGTAGACTTGTATAGTTCTTGTAATGCCAGCTTATGTGCTAGGCATATTTTCCGCTGTGTGTAACCACTTTTGGTTTAAATTTCTTGGTATAGAACTCGTTGTGAGCTATCTTAGCTCGTTCCTCTTGAGTATTTATATGATGTCAGTTTGATATAAGCAGATGTCATTCAGTTTCTCGTTTCTTGTTAGTCACGCGCACCAGGTTCGAGGTTCTATTAAGGAATCCCGGGACTTGGGGGCGTGTCAGGTTGGTATCAGAGCTATGGTTTAGCTCTAAGCCTGGATAGGGTCTATGGCCTAGGTTGGGTTAGTCTTGGGTGTGCTACCGACGTCGAGTGCTTCGTTACTTGTTGTTATACCAGGCATAGGACTGGTGTTGATAGTGTTGATAGTGTTCCCCACTAGATGGTTTAAGAATCGAGAGCGCGATCTTTAAAGACTTAGGCATATTTATCTTGTGCAGTGGACATTGTTTCGTGCTATATATGCATGCTTGTCCTCATTTCTTGATTTACGTGAAAGTGTATTCTCTAGTAAGAGACTACATGCTTGATATCGTTATTTATAAGAGCTTGATAGAAGTGTGGGTGATAACACCCTATACGTTATATGTTAACTTGGTCATGTTACCTATATAGGACATTGATGTGATACCTGTTATGGCTTGGCTTTTTATGTGTTAGGCCTTTCTTGGTTGCCACAATAGATGGTGAATATTTTTATGCTAGTATGCTTGACTATTTATATGAGCATGATATAATCATGTATAACATTCATGTTCTGCATTGAAAGCTCGAAAATGGTTATCAAGGTTGTGCTGAATATTTAGCATATGTGGTTGATGGAAGAATGGATACATCATTCTTTGTGAGATCTCAGATATAATTTCTACTGAGTAGTACATGATACATGATGAGAACCTTGAGTTATCTTGAGTTGCTACGGTACAAATATAGTGCTGATATCTAAATCAATGTTCATGACATCGGTTGAGTAAAAGTGTTGAAGATTCAACTTGAGAAATTTCTTGATAGAGGATTCACCCAGCTTAGTATATCTACGTGGGGTGCATTTGTATTGATTGGCATGAAGAGAAATGGTACTTTGCGATTTCATATTGAATGCAAAGAGTTCAACCAGGTGACTATAATGAACCAGTACTTGTTATCGTGTATGGATGAATTATTTGATCCCTGAAGTTAATCAGTGGTCTATTCAGTGTTTGTTTGATAAGTGGCTACCATTAGTTTGAAAGTCAACTACGAGGATATACTGAAGACATCTTCTCATATCAGGTATGCTCGTTATGAATTCGTGATTATGCTATTTCGATTGATATGTGATCTAGCAGTATTGATGGATTTGATGAATGATATCTTCAAACCATAATTTGATTTCTTTGCGATGAATTGATTAATGACCTGTTGGTGTATACAAAGTCGCAGACTGAGAATTTATTGTATTGAAATTTCTCGAGAGAAACAATTGTTTCCAAAAATTAGCAAGAGATAGAGGATCTATTACCTTGAAGTGGATGCCTGAAGTAAGTATCTTTATTGACCTGTACAAGTGGAAATAACCGAGGTACGATTATTCTAGAGATTTTCTTAATTTTGTTAGAGATTCATTAATGAATTTCGAAGGTAGCTCTACCATTAACTATTTGACACAGAAAGCTACACTTTCTGATGGATTGATAAACCTGAAGCCAATTTTTGAATATTGAAATGATGGATGACCACAACTTCAGTATTTGACCTTGCCTAGTGGATTCGACTAGTATGATGGTTATTTGGAGAATATGACCAGTGTTACTATTTTCTTGTGTATGTGTCAAGATTCACCCATATAGTGGATATGATAAATTTATTATGCATAGTGAAGCTCGAACAAGAGATAAAACGTGTGTTAATTCAAAATGGTAACGTACTTGTATATGCTTCGAGGAGATTGAATCTTTATGAATAGAATAATTCTACTCATGACTTGAAACTGATTGTGATCCTACGGCTATTGTATTAGCGGATTCATTGAATATAAAGACTTGTATTTCATGATTGATGGTACTGAATGGGAGGAAAATTTCTGAGTATTCAACTAAATCCTTGAATTGCGATTATTTGAAAGCAGAATATCAGTGATCAGCTGATTTGTTATAATCCTTCGAGATTTGTGAATATATGAATATATTCCGATGGATTTCGTGGAAGGATTATCATTTAATAGATAAGTCCCGATGATATTGGTTATAGTGGATTGATTAATCAAATCTGCTTGACTTTATGTGTTGTGATGTTATGATCGATACATCTTGATTACATGGGATACCTGTGGATATAATATATGATAGGGATTCTTGTTCTACATCTTGTTTTACATCTTGATTATGATAATTTTTCTGAGCACTATGGATATTTAACCGAGGTTGTTTCTTGATCATATGTTGCGAGCATGTGAAGTGGATTTTCCTTGTGGCTATTGTATGAGCTTGATATTTAGTGGAAATTCCATCACACGAATTACCTAGTATATGAGTAATTGCTTGTATGGATACTTGATTCTAAAGAAATGTCTTGAGCACGAATGCTTCTTGTGAAAGTTTCATGGGAAAGTCACGGTATCGAGAAGGTTATGTGAGAATAATACTCGCAGGTAATTGATAATATGGTGTGGTATACCATATTCTTGCTATTCTTGAGTTCTATTTGTTATTTATATGTGTTATAATTTCGATCAGTAAAATTCGAGGACGAATTTTCTTTAAGGAGGGGAGGATGTAACGCCCGTCCTAATTCCTGTTAAATTCTTGCCTTGCATAATTATATGCTATTTTAATTGAGTTAATTATTTAACTAATTGAGCAAGTTTAGGACCTAAGTGTTTAAAGTTGAAACTTTAGGGTCATTTGTGAGAAAATAAAGTTTAGGGGCTAAAATGCTCAAAGTGAAACTTGAAGGGCCTTTTTGCTCAAAGTGAAACTTGGAGGGCCTAGTTGCAATTATTGAAAGTTGTTAAGGATAAATATCCTTTCTCTGGGAAGAAGATCATTATTGCCCATTTCTCTCGTACTTTCCTCTGTCTCAGAAAAGAAAAGTTAGGGTTTACCCTATTCTCGATTCCTCTCGCTTAATTATGCATCTGTTCGAAAATCCGACTTCGCATAAATGATCAGGGCGGTGAGTAGAGCATTTCCTGCCGAACAGAAATTAGTTTGGGTGAATTTGAATTCGGACTAGGTAAGTCACTAGCTTCCCCTTGTTTGTAATAACATGCCTATGTGTTATTCTTGATACTTGTACTTGTTAATTTCGTGTTTGGGATAAATTTTGTGATAGTTGTAAATTTGGGACAAGGGGAGTATCAGTATACTAGGGATATGAATTTGAAATGGGTAACACTTTACTCTAAGGATTATGTTATTAAGTATTAGTAAAATTATACTCCTACTTGTGAGATGGTGAAATATTAACTTGATTAAATGTTTATACAAGTATATTAGAAAAATTATACTTATACTTGTGGGACGGTGAAATAAATAAAAGTATCCCTAAATGAGTATATTAGTATATTAGAAAATTATACTTGTACTTTTGGAACGGTGAAATATTTAAATGGAATAAAAGAAAATTATCCTATTATTTGTGGGACGGTAAAAGAAATGAATTGAACTTGAAATAAGTGTTTGGGTATGTTAAAAGATCCCACTTAATTGTTAGTAAGTTTATACTCCTGGGCATTGCTTGGATGTTAGAATGTTAATAGAAAGTTACTCCTACGCATGGGACGGAGAATTATTAAGCCTGGGAAAGAAATAAAATTTCGAAATTTTGTACCTTGGGCGACCGTCCATTTTGGGCTGGGTGACCACCCATCTTGCAGGAAGGTTTTTCAAAGGATTGACCTGCCTAGTGTGCGACCGCACATGTCACTTTAGGCGACCACACACCTACCCTGATGAACAAAAGTCTTGAATAAAGTTTGATTAAGCTAGAAATAACCCTAGTTGATGTATATAGCCTTAGTATAAGTTGTCCTAGCAAGTGTTGTGACACCTTAGGGGCATCATAACTTGGTCTTGAACATGAGTACTCATAGAATTAAAATAAGAACTCTTCTAATTATCTTGAAAGTGCTAAGAACAAGCACTAATGTGTTATATGTGTCTTGAAATCAATGTTTGTGTACCTTAGGGGCACTAGAACAATGTCTTGAGCTTGAACATCCAAAGTATAGGATTAAGAACTTGTAAGTATAAGATATGTAACTCTTTTACTTAGCTTGAACTTTAATTATAAGACAATTAAATATTGTACATGACTTGAATATCCAAATATTGGAATAATAACTTGAGTATAAGATAATTAATTCTTGTACATGTCTTGAACATCCAAAGAATTGGATTGAGAACTTGAATGTAAGATGAAAAAATCTTGTACATGACTTGAAACCAATACGTGTATATATGGTAATGAACTTGAAAGTGCTATTAACAAGCACTAACGTGTTAGAACTATCCTTGGTGTGTATGTGCAAATCTTGCATATAATTACTTGATAGAATGTGGCTTCTTGAATACATGATACTTGGTATTAATAACCAAAGAGTTAGAATATAGAACTAGATAGAGAATGATCAACTCTAATACATACTTGAATCTAATACGTGTGTATTGAAAGTTCTATGAACAAGCACTAATGAGCTATTAATTAGTTTTAATCGTGCATATACTCAATGAAGTATATAAAGTATAAAGAAGATATTTTGTTCTTGAGTTGAGTTCCTAAAGAATGAGGGACTAGTGTAATATGAAGATAATTCATAAAAAAATGATTATAGAACACAATATGTGTTGGAAAATGTATTCGATTATTAACGATACATATACGCGAGATATGATTGTGACTAGGTACAATACGACCTATTCGACTACGCGCTTAGAGTCTAAGATGTTGGGCTCTACTCGAAAGTAAGGGTATCGTGATAGACACATTAGTGTTTAAAGGTTATATGAATATGTACGTGCAAATATGGCATATGACAAAGTGATACAAAATGACATACCCTACTACTTGGTTGGGGTCTGTTATTAATAGACTCTAATTTGGCTTGATTGTGTTACGTGGACACATTATGTGCCATTGTTATACTGATTTGTAATTGCAAATATAGCATACGTGTACTTGTATTTGGTGAGCACATAATTACATGGTTCATGAAGAGCTAGTACACTACTTTTGGACTTAGTTCTATACTCTTGTAGTTCAAGTAAACACCTACTTGTGCATTCTTGTGTGAGTCCAGCTGGTCACCTTGCTTGCTCGGAGATGTATAGGTTCACGCTTATCATGAGGCTGGGGCCAAAGTGATAATCGGGTGCCTATGTATCTGCGCTTGACCCCTTACTACATGCCATAGTAAGGGCATAGCTTCCTTTATTAGAGCAATACGCCTGATAAAAGTGAATGCTAAACTCGTGAACACCTCGTGAATATTGTTCTTGTTAGTGACGCTGGTTACCGGGTCCTCTTGTGTACTGCACAACAGCAACTTGATTGATCGTGATTTGTCAACTGCAATAAGCAACGACAACAATGGTTTACTTGGGAGGAATAAGGTTGGAATATCCTTTGTAACGTGTTAGTTTAGCCTTATGTGCTAGTTACTTGATGAGTTGGCTTAGCCTCTCATATACTTGTTACTTGATGGTATCTTGAGAATGATTACTTGATAATCTTCTTTATTTGCATGATTACATGATAACATGCTATGTACTTGTATCTAGTAACTTACTGAGATTTATCTCACCCCGTTCCTTGTTTATTTGTTTCCCCCAGGAAAGCAAGTGGTAATACGTTGTGAGGCTCGACTTAGCAGGGGCTTACTTGGCAGGTTGTTCTTGTTGGGGATTGTTATCCTTTCCAGTTTTGGTGAGGATGATTTGGTATCAGTTGTTTAGACTCAGTATATTGGGTAGACTTGTATAGTTCTTGTAATGCCAGCTTATATGCTAGGCATATTTTCCGCTGTGTATAACCACTTTTGGTTTAAATTTCTTGGTATAGAACTCGTTGTGAGCTATCTTAGTTCGTTCCTCTTGAGTATTTATATGATGTCAGTTTGATATAAGCAGATGTCGATCAGTTTCTCATTTTTTGTTAGTCACGCGCACCAGGTTCGAGGTTCTGTTAGGGAATCCCGGGACTTCGGGGCGTGTCATGCATACTCCACCATTTAGGTATAGGAATCATTAAAAGCTTTAAGCTTACCCTCACCACACGTCATCAGGGTTTTGCCTTTAGCACTTGATGGCTTCTGAGAATAGGTTATAATTGGTTTCAAGTGCACTATTAGAATATCCATAATTTAGTTTTCTCATTGAACCAAGGGCCTGGGATCTCCATTTCTCAAGGTTGAGTGTCCACCATGGATTTCTTTTTTTGTGTGTGTTTTAACCTCATTCCCCTTACCAAACAACTTGATCTCTTATTCATACCCTTTTGGTATACAGATCTGGTTTTTGACTTCACATAACCAATTGTGATAGTCTTATTAGAGATCAATTGTTTTATGGTATTGTATCTATGACCATTAAGTCTAGATTTACCATACTTTATGCCTTTTTCCTAGTTTTCATTGTCGTCACAATACTTTAGGATATGTAGGCATAAACTTATTCCAACAAGGAATTATTTCCAAGAGTTTATTAGACCATTCCACTTATCCTTAAGCGTTATCTAATGATATTAACTCAGATTCCCTATTGAATCGAGTTATCCTTGTTGTCTTGGAAGATTTCATTGACACTGCTCCATCTTCTATTGTGAACATATTTTCACTTTGGAGTTTATTAGCGTCTGAAATTCGATCAGTATATCATTTTCATACTATTGAATATCTCATCTATTGTAATCCGTAATCACGTGTATGTCCTTAAGTATTCCAAGTACCTTGACTATACCTTTTCAGTGATTGATTATAATTCCATTTAGACTTTTAGTCTTTCTAGAATGATCAGTCGTTTCGAGTGATCAATTCATCTAGAGGTTAGTTTCTTCGAGTGGTCAGCATCTCTGTAACAGTCCGATTTCTCGCTTAGTCAGTATCTCTAAGTAGTCCGACTTTCCGAGTCTACCTCTCTAGAGTATATCTCTAAGAATCTACCTTACAGAGTCTACCTCTCAAGATTCTACCTTCTTTAGACTTCTCAAGAATCCACTTATTCGAGAGTCTATCTCATGAGAATTTATCTAATTCTCCTGACTCTACCATTAAAGAGTCTATAATTTTAAGAATCTATCTCTTCAGATTCTATATCTCGAGAGTCTATCTTTCGAGATTCAATTTTCAAGAGATCTTCCTTCTCATCAGAGTTTATTTCTCAAGATTATTTTCCTTTTAGAAATCTATCTTTTGAAATTATGACTCTCTTGACTATTCTTATTGAAAGTCTACCTTTTCAAGATCAATCTTTCAAAATTTTCCTTCTATAGATTCATCTTTCAATATTTCCCTTTAAGGACCAATTTGTAACCTAACGGTTAGCATTACGGAGGAAGATCAACCAACTTCCAAATATTGTACATATGATGAACTATTCATTTTAACTGTTAATAAATTTCTTTAACAGTTTGTATTTAATTTTCTACCATAGAAAATAAGGACCAAAAGACTATTTTCCTTTGTCCACCAACTGTGCCTAGGTTCATCTTGCACTTACATATGTTCTCTTACTAGAACTTATTTATTGTTGGGTTTCGGAGTAACATGCGCAGCGGAATTAAGCATTTAAAATTTTATGAAACCCAAAGCCATAGATCCGTTCATATGATTAGATCAAATACAACAATATGAATACTAGAAAAACTAAGCCTTGATAACTTTGAATTTGGTCTTTTATCTTTGTGGAGAACTTGAAGCTTTAATCACAAAAATAAGAACACGAACTTTGAAGATGATGAGCTTCACCCTCTAGCGGTATCCACACCTTGAACGAATATCAAGAACACTTGATCTTGGTTGCTAGACCAAAATTGTGAAACACGTTTTCACAATTAATATGAACTATATGGAATTTTATTTGTGTATTATTTTGTTCTTCAATCTAGGATGTCTTAGAACAAAATAAAACTCTCTCAAAACCCTTTGGAGACTTTCACAAAAGCTTGGAACAAGTTCTGGCCGAATTTTGGTGTTTATATACAAGTAAGACCTATTCCAAATAGGAAACTAGTGTTTAAACCCGTCCAAAATTCATTTCCAAATCAAATTAGGAAATTTGTCCTGACATGCTTGTGCGGCCGCCCAAAACTAGCTGTGCGGTCGCCCAAAAACTGTGCGGCCGCCCAGCCCAGTTTGTGCGGTCGCACAACATGGTTCAGAAGGCCATATTTTCCATTTTAGTCCTTTTTAAGATTCGTTCTCTAGTGTGCGACCCTCTAGGATTATACTAAGTTGGCAATGGGTTCAAACATGAAACCATAAGATATGATTAGGTTCTAGCAAACTGTCATACCTACCCAAATAGTATAACTAGATACAAGTTCGCATTCCTTTAGAATATGTCACAATCCCTTTGTCCACGATGTCTTTGAACACAAGTCATGGTCAATAAGTCAACTTGTTTTGTTCAATACTTTTATCGATCCCGAATATGTTGATAATCCAAACGACATTGATCCAATCAATCCATTTGAGTTTGGCCAAACATTTCATCAACATCATTCATTCGAGGGGCCCAAGCTTGACATCTCTCCGAAGAGGGACAAATCCATTTAGCTTATTATTCTTCCCTACGTGAATCCAATTATGCCAATCATACCCTTTATGGCTACCTGTTTAAGGGTAACGTTTGAATATGTCAAACATAATCTTCATCAAGTGGAAGACTATAATAACTTCATGTCTAAGGATTCAAATGACATAACTAATATGATATTTATATATGACATTGACCATGATATAAATCTCATACCGCGGGTCATGTCCAGTACCTTGTTCCAAACAAGTACCCATAAATCTAACATGATCATCCCATGATCATTTAGCCTTTATACTAGTGCTTAACAATCTTTAGGGACGGAGATTATTATAAGCAAACATGAGCATTAATAATAACCTAAATATCTCTTCATTAATATGAATATAATGATAACACATACAACGTTTAACAAACGTGCCTAGGGCACCAACACCAACAATCTCCCACTTGCCCTAGGCTCAATCTCTAGGTATCCAATACCCATGGACCTAACATGACCATCATGTTTAGCTTGTGGAAGTCCGTTTGATAGCGTGTCCGCAACGTTATCATTAGTTGGTACTTTGCATATAATTACGTCTCTCTTATCAATGATTTCTCGAACGATATGAAAATGCCTAAGTATGTGTTTGGATTTAGGATGTGCTCTTGGTTCCTTTGCTTGATCAATAGCACCACTATTATTACTAATAAGGTCTATTGGATTAGCAATGCTAGGAACCATCTCAGGTTCAACAATGAACTTCTTAATCCAAACCACTTCCTTTGCAGCATCCAATGCGGCAATATACTTAGATTTAGTTGTAGAATTAGTGACTGTACTTTGCTTAGAACCATTCCAACTTACAGCTCCACTATTCGACACATGCACAAAAACCGATTGCGATTTTCTATTATCTTTGTCGGTTTGGAAGCATGTATCCGAGATCATCTTTCATACCTCCATAGATCATAAACGAATCTTTAGTCCTTCTAAAGTTCTTAAGAATCGCTTTTACAGCCACCCAGTGAATCTCACCGGTGTCGGATTGATATCTACTCATCATGCTCCAAGCATTTAGATATATCCGGCTTAGTACTTATCATGGCATGGTGGATCCAATTGCCGAAGCAAATGGCATCTCACTCATTTTCTCATGCTCATCTTTTGTCTTAGGACATTGAGTCTTGCTTAGAGAAACTCCATGTATTATTGGCAACAGTCCTCTCTTAGAATTTTCGTTGCAGAATATTCTAATGACTTTATCAATGTATGTACTTTGGCTTTAAATCAATTAGCTTCCTTGATGCCAAGGACATATGCGGTTTCATCCATATCATTCATTGCGAAGCACTTTCCAAACAAAGTCTTTACAGACTGACGTGTAGGAATGTTGTTTCCAATGAGAAATACGTTATCCACATATTTAAATAAGGAATAGCACTATGCTCCCACTAATCTTCTTGTATATACAAGGTTCATCTTTGTTCTTGATAAAGCAAAATTCTTTGATTCATCAAAACGGAGATTCCAACTCCCAAAAGATTGCTTCAATCCATCCAATGGATTTCCGCAACTTACATACTTTATTAGAATTTTCTTTGACTATCAAAGCCTTTAGATTGTATCCAATACATCCTTAAGTGTCACGACCCGAAAACTAGGCTCTATTTTATTAGTAATAAATAATTATTATTTATTTATTTGCTTATTATTTATTTAAATTATTATTTATTAAATATTTATGTGTGCATTTTATGTTTCATAATATTTATGCCTAGCATTTTATTTGAGTCATTTGGGTTAGTGTAGTATTGTGTTAGTAGAAGGGGAGGGGCCTAGATGTAACTTTTTTTAAAATAATTTCCCTACTCCTTCTCTTCTCCCTCACTCTCTCCATCTCTTCCCAGCAACTCCCTCTCTCTCTCCTTGTTATGGTAAGTTTTTCTCTCTCACTTCTCTCTTCATTTTCTTCATCTTCCTCTTGTTATTTCTCGTTTCTTAAAACATGAATCTTGTTTAGATCGTCGATAGGATCGCGTAGAATAAAAAATATTCGAATTCCGTCATCTTTGAGAAAATTCAAGTAAGTTGCTTTTCCCCCATTTTTATGCTAGAAATGTCATTCCATGTTGATATGATGATATGCTTACTATATATTGCTTCTTGGATGATTTATGAACTTGTTTCCATTTTTGGTTGATTTTGTGATATTTTGAATGTTGGGATTCGAATCTTGTTTTGGGTAGCTAGATGTTGTTATTTAGGCCCATTTCAAGTTCACAAGTTGTTTTGGTGCATCATTATGCTTATTGGAAGTCTTGATTTTGAGTATTAGAGAAATGGTGAAGTTTTGGGTAAAATTTGGTTTGATTTGGTTACCTGGGTTCTTCTGCGTTTTTCTGAATTTAGGAGGTGCTTGGCCGAGAACGTCCCTTGACTCGGCCGAGCGGAGTAGACCAGAAAGTCATAATTTTGGAGCCGAGGTTGCTCGGCCGAGTCATATAGAACTGCTCGGCCGAGCACCCCTGTTTTAGGCATAAATGTTTATAACTTAAAAGTAAGCACCCGGAACAATAAGAAGTCAACCGTAAGCCTATGTAAACCGTGTAAGGAGTGTGTTAGAGTTATAAAAGTGGTAAATGAGTATTAGGCGGTTGTCATTACCCCCCCCCCCTTGTGACGTTTTATGATATTTCCTACTTTGATCAAATTGTCCGTTTTCGGTCAATCTTCCGGAGGCCATAACTTTCTCATCCGAACTGCGTTTTGGACGAGTAGACTATCATTTTAAAGCTCTTCTAGAGTACTTCGAAATGAGGTGGTTTATTTAGGTGAGTTTTAGGTTTATATTATGTTGAGATTTCATTTTGTGTCTTATGACAATGTGTTTATAATCGGTCCGTTGTAATCAAGTTGGGAATATCGGTTTGCGTGGTTTCGCCTTGGTTCCTTTGTGAATAAAAGGGTTATGGAATTTAGTATGGATTATTGGAAAATGTGGGAACACTTTCATAATGAGTGGACGTTTGGGATAGTTTTAATGATAGTCATTGTGCTATTTAGGGAAAGACCATTTGGGTAGTACTCTCTATGAATAACTCGCGTGTATCATGTTAGGATGCGTTTGATATGAATCCTTGTCCAAGAATCATTTCGTTTTTATGATTTGTATTGTTAGGCTTTTATGAGCAATTCCATTTATGTTATTGAACTCTTTTATGAGGAACTTCTTGCTATCAATGTTGCTAAACTCTTAATGAGTAATCGTTGTATCTTTATGGTGATTTGTGTTGCGGTTCCCGACTTTGGAACCCTAAGTTGTTTAATTAAGCTAGTATTTATTACTTAGCATTTATTTGGAAACCCAGCTGGCATATTTGTTGTATCAGGCGATGGGAAAGATTATAATGGCAAAGCCAAGTCTATTATAATGTTGACCATTGTTTTGCCCTTACTATACCCCTTTTCCAGATTGGCCTTGGAAGAGATAAGTTAGCTTCCTTTGTGAATGTATCTAGCTACCGAGCATGACTTTGTGGCATGGCTCTTGTCCTTTGTGACACTTTTATTGTTATTGGTTCCGGTACCGGGCTTGTCTTCAGCTTTTATGCTACTATGAAGATGGTTTGGTTGATTTATGGGTTGATTGGTCGCTTCTGACCGGGGGTTTTCTCTTCGGCTTTCATGCTATTATGAAGATGTGATTGGTTGATTATTGAAGCTGCGCAGCGATCCTTTATTTGGATGTATCGGTTTGGAAACCTTGGCTAATATCCTTTGTTATGTGTTTACTTTCCGCTGCTATCTGTTGACTGTTATTTGTTACATGCTATGTGATATTTATCATTGTTTATTGCTTATTGCATTATAGCATGTCATGTAGTTGCATTAGTAACTTACTGAGATTTTATCTCACCCCGTTTATTTCCATCTTTGTTTTTCCTTAACCCCCCCCAGGAAGAAAAGGATTAGGATTCGCGGATCGAGGAGGACGTTGAGAGGATTGAGATTTTGGGGCAGGTTGTTATGGATCGGTTTACTTTATTTAAATGTATAACCTTTTCGAAATATCCAATATTTCTTGTCATAGATTGTATTCTATCATGTACGCAAATACTTTGTATAACTTGAACGGATTTTTCTCGACTCCTTGTGAGAACTTGTTCAATTTCCATCTTAGGTTAAATTATATTTTCTAGGTCTCGAACCATTCGAGATATATTTTACTCCC
Source organism: Campanula takesimana (assembly GCA_026119855.1). Lineage (NCBI taxonomy): Eukaryota > Viridiplantae > Streptophyta > Magnoliopsida > Asterales > Campanulaceae > Campanula > Campanula takesimana. The sequence goes on from JAOWBW010000021.1 coordinate 2,158,156, forward strand.
ACTGATTCTTTTAGAGATAAATGACTTATCAAGAAAAGCACCATCATAAGTAACAAACCATTTGTTTCTTATGAGTAAAACATTATCCTCAAGTTTCCTTAGGATATCCATGAAAATATATTTGTTAGATTTAAATGTGAGTGTGTCCCAGACAGCTCCCTTCCAAAAGGTCTCATCATCTTAAATCTTTATGAAAAACAAATCGAGTTTTCTTTCACCATTTAACCTCTTTTGATGGAACTCAAATTAGTGTAGTTATAGCGGTTTGTAATACATAACCCCAAAATTAATAATGGAAGATCAATTTGACTTTATCATCTAATGAACCACATCCAATAAGGTTTTTGTACTTCCACGTAGACACATCATTTAGAATGGTGTTCTTAGTGAAGTTAATTGTGAAACTATTTCACAATTTTGACGATGACTGTCAAATTCTTGGTTTAATTGTTCATCATCTTGATCGAATCAGAATCTTTGAATAATTTTACCAAGTCCAACCAAAATTCTCTTTTAGCATTGCTACTTAATGCACCATATACATGGACATGTATTAGGTCAAGTAAGATATTAGCCTTTCACTATTCATAGCAAAAGATGTTTTGGTCCAAGTAAATAAGATTTGCATAAATCATATGATTTCAAATCATATGACTTAAAACTCCGTCCCATGGAATTTTAGATATGCATTTCTCATTTATTTGATCAAAACAATAATGCATAAATGATTTTAATTATTTATGTTATAGCTTTTATTACTTTGTTCTTCAAGATATAGGATATAAGATTTATTTATATGATAACACAATGAAGTAAATCATAATAAATAAAGCACTTTTCTTATTCCAAATAAGAAATAAATATCCTTCATTATCTTATAACAAAATAATATTTTCTACTCCATTAGTAAAGTCACTTTACAGGTGTTCTACGAACAATGTTGCAACCATTGCATCATTACCATTCATAGATCAAACTTTACTATAAGCAGTCTTTCAATTTACTAATTATTGCGATATCCAATACCCAATAATTAAATTTAGAAAGATTAATTTATAACATAAATATTTCCAAGCGGTAGTCCCACTACCATTCCTTTTATTGATCATCCAAAATTTTGAATACAATTCTAAATGGTCAATCCAATTGCCATTTTACCAAATTGCATCAATTAGAGTTATTATTTTAACTACAATTATTTCCTTTAGGTTTGACAAGTCTGTCTTACCTTTCTTTTGGCATTTGGCCTCCTTTTCCATCATGAAATATGAGCATTGGAGAACCATTCTCCATCATCTTCATCTCCGCAGTTTTCAGCATATCATGCAACTCGGAGAGATTCTTATTCATTCCAAGCATGTTATAGTTCATCATGAAGTGATTATAACTTTTGGACAATGAATCAAGAATGAGATCCGTGGTTTGCTCCAATCCAATTGGACAACCAAGTTTCTCAAGATGCTCTACGTAGCCTTTATCTTAAGCATGTGAGGTTCCACATATTGCCCTTTACTCCTTTTGCAAAAAGTGAATGCAATAATGGTTTTATAACTTTCTTGCTCAGATTGCTCTTTGAGACATGTAACTCAACTCCACGCCTATCCAATAGGCTTCCATAAGTTCCAAATTTTGTTGGATTTTTGAGCACATAATCACGAGCACGAGACAACTCACATCCCTAGAAACATACTCATGTCTCTTGTGATTGTCTTTTTTTGGCATTTGGTTCTTTTAGGAATAGACCCATCAAGAATGTATAACTCATCTTCTTGCCTTAGAACGATTCTTAGGCTTAGGATCTAATCCATGAAGTTTGTACCATTCTTTTTGAAGCATTATCCTTATCAAGGATTAATCGCAACGATTCTAGTTGTCATTATCTACAACTTATGCAAAATTTCCAAAATTTTACAAGTACCAATCTCATTAAAGAGATAAATAATGTATTTTCCAAAAATACTCTCACTAAATTATATAACCTTCTTATACATTCAATGTATAATATAATTTATATGGGCTAAGATCCAACTTTAATTTGATTTCAAGTCCGCTAAGGCGGATTACACAAAATCAAATTAATTAGGTAGACAACGCTGTCAATCATATCCCATATGACTCTTAGATCATTTTATGAGATTCTTTTGATATTGGGCTAAGATCCAACTTTAATTTAATTTCAAGTCCGCTAAGGCGGATCACACAAAATCAAATTAATTAGGTAGACAACCCTGTCAATCCTATCCCATATGACTCTTAGGGATCCAATTTCAAAAGCATGTTTAATCTCATCTTTGCCTAGGCCCAAAACTGTTTTGACGCCTTGTTAAGTCCAACCATTTTAAACGTATAGTTAATGTGCCTCGCTAGGGCGTGCCCACATTATCTATCTTGCTCATACATGAATAAAATTAATGCACCTCGCTAGGGCGAAAACTACATTAAAATCACCCATGTACTAACAAGTGTCTTAATCATGGCATGGCAAAAGGGACTTAAAACTTTCTTGAAGGTTTATTACATATACCATACAACATATTTATGAGCACACAAGATAAAGATGTTATGCATCAAGTTTAGCCACTAAATTAATCTTTATTAATTTAAGCATAATATTTATGTGTCATTAGTTTCTCTATAATTATGAGGATGAGACTCTTTGAACTTTGGTTATCATCTCCAAATCAAGACAACAAGAAGTGTGGTCGAACTAGGCCATTAGGCAACCACAATCTCGCACTAATTCAAGAAACCAAGAAAGTAGTCCATGTGGCCGAAACTAAGCAATAGATGGTCTCGATGAACGTAGGCCAATTGCATCCACAATTCCACATGGATCTCCAATCATTGAATCAAGAACTTTGTTTCTCAATTTTAGCAATTATAAACTCTTCATAATTCTAACTTCGTTTTATCTTTGAAACTTTGATTGCAATCAAGTTTGGGAAACACAATCTCGATGAACGTAGATTAGCCATCCAAACCTTGAATCAATCTCAGAATCAAACGACTAAAACAAATAGGAATTCAAACCAACTAAATCCACCCCGCGACCCAAAATGACCCCCAGCCCAGACCAGAAGGTCCGGCCGGGTCCTTACTTTGGTCCGATCGGACCTACCTCAAAATTCCAGCTTCTGACCATCACTGTGCGGCCGCCCAAGAAAAACTGTGCGGTCGCCCAAACATGTGCGGCCGCCCACGGTTTTCTGTGCGGTCGCACAGTAGCATCAGAATGATTTTTAGAGTTCGAAAATTTGTCTCAAAATTGTTTTCCCCGATTATTAAAACTTTGATCCAATCAAAAATTAATAATCAAACAATTCAGAATCTAACATAATTTTTAGTGGGATTCAATAGTGCGATTAAAGTTGTAAAACAATAAACCACATAGAATCATATAACACATAAACATCATATAATCCAATATTCATATCATGCTAGGCATACAAACAATTTATATACACACAACATGATCTAAGTATTGAAATAATCAACATGAATGGGGCTCTGATACCACTGTTGGGTTTCGGAGTAACATGCGCAGCGGAATTAAGCATTTAAAATTTTATGAAACCCAAATCCATAGATCCGTTCATATGATTAGATCAAATACAACAATATGAATACTAGAAAAACTAACCCTTGATGACTTTGAATTTGGTCTTTTATCTTTTTGGAGAACTTGAAGCTTTAATCACAAAAATAACAACACGAACTTTGAAGATGATGAGCTTCACCCTCTAGCGGTATCCACACCTTGAACGAATATCAAGAACACTTGATCTTGGTTGCTAGACCAAAATTGTGAAACACGTTTTCACAATTAATATGAACTATATGGAATTTTATTTGTGTATTATTTTGTTCTTCAATCTAGGATGTTTTAGAACAAAATAAAACTCTCTCAAAACCCTTTGGAGACTTTCACAAAAGCATGGTATAATTTCTGGCCGAATTTTGGTGTTTATATACAAGTAAGACCTATTTGAAATAGGAAACTTGTGTTTAAACCCGTCCAAAATTCTTTTCCAAATCAAATTAGGAAATTTGTCCCGACATGCTTGTGCGGCCGCCCAAAACTAGCTGTGCGGCCGCCCAGCCCAGTTTGTGCGGTCGCACAACATGGTTCAGAAGGCCATATTTTCCATTTTAGTCCTTTTTAAGATTCGTTCTCTCGTGTGTGACCCTCTAGGATTATACTAAGTTGGCAATGGGTTCAAACATGAAACCATAAGATATGATTAGGTTCTAGCAAACCGTCATACCTACCCAAATAGTATAACTAGATACAAGTTTGCATTACTTTAGAATATGTCACAATCCCTTTTCCACGATGTCTTTGAACACAAGTCATGGTCAATAAGTCAACTTGTTTTGTTCAATACTTTTCTCGATCCCGAATATGTTGATAATCCAAACGACATTGATCCAATCAATCCATTTGAGTTTGGCCAAACATTTCATCAACATCATTCCTTCGAGGGGCCCAAGCTTGACATCTCTCCGAAGAGGGACAAATCTATTTAGCTTATTATTCTTCCCTACGTGAATCCGATTATGCCAATCATACCCTTTATGGCTACCTGTTTAAGGGTAACGTTTGAATATGTCAAACATAATCTTCATCAAGTGGAAGACTATAATAACTTCATGTCTAAAGATTCAAATGACATAACTAATATGAGATTTATATATGACATTGACCATGACATAAATCTCATACTGCGGGTCATGTCCAGTACCTTGTTCCAAACAAGTCCCCATAAATCTAACATGATCATCCCATGATCATTTAGCCTTTATACTAGTGCTTAACAAAGCTCTAGGGACGGAGATTATTATAAGCAAACTTGAGCATTAATAATAACCTAAATATCTCTTCATTAATATGAATATAATGATAACACATATAACGTTTAACAAACGTGCCTAGGGCACCAACACCAACATTTATTTCATCCAATGAAATATGGCCTTATTGTGTTGAGATTCTCGTAACCTAATTTATCAAGCCATAAATTAGAACCTTCCATAAGAAACACCAATGTCCTTCGCATCCAGGCAAGGTACACTTTTCCAAGAAAAAAACCTTTCTTCGTCAGTATAACTTTATCTGACTTGAACACTAGTCTAAATCCATCCTTGCTGAACAGCAATCTGAAAACTATGTTGAATGTCTGGGACATGTAGCACATTCCTGAGAGTCAGTTCTTTGTCTGAAGTCATCTTCAGTACAACTTTCCAAGTCCCACGACTTTGGAAGTAGTAGAGTTTCTCATGTATACATTCCTTCCAAATAAGGGAGTGTATGATGAGAAGCCCTTTTTAATAGCACATATATGGCGGGTAGTCCTATCGTTTATCCACCTTTCTTTTGGGTTGACCTTTAACTTGCTAAGTTGGCTTCAAACCCCATTAATGCTCAATCAAGCCTATTCAACCTTTCGATGATGTTGGCTTTTATTCACGTTGTCCAATTATTTTTCATGGAATATGAACGAGTTTATCACATCTGTACCATATCTTGGAACTGGTTTCTTGAACCTTAAAAGTTCGTACCAAAAAGTTCCACAACTCTTTTGGATGTCTCCACGAGACATTTCTCTAGGTAGCGGTATCACTTAGCCTACTCAATATGTAGATTCGACATATGAGTTTCTTATGATTTTCTGTCTGAGATGGATCATCATCCTGGATAGCCTGGTTATTATCTTTCACGAACTTCTTCAGACAGGGTGTGGTTATCCCGAATAGCCAGGTTATCTTCTTCCACGAGTTTCTCCAATTGTAAGTCCGCTCCATGTTGTCAACAATGTCTTTAAATCACTTGAGTGAATATTGTTGCCCTTCTCGTTATCTTTAATGCTCTTCTAGTTATCCTTCTTTGGAAACTGCCATACTTCTCGTTAAATCTATAAGGATAACGTCCTTCGGTTGTCCATCATCATTGGCTCGTATTTGTCAAAACATTCAAGAAAACGTCAATATCTTCTTGCAATTGTTAGGTAAATTGTATATAATAATAGTAAAGGTTTTCTTGAACTTAACGATAATGACAAATATAAAATGAACTATAAAATAATTAACGGGGCAGAAATAAGGATAAACCATAAATGTAGAATATTAAATCAAACCGGGCAATGAATGAAGTCGAGTCTTGTGTTGGACACAATCTCCGCAAGAAGATATTGCCCCTCACTGGTGCTAACGGTCTGTGGCAATCTTCTCTCAAGATAAAACGACTTTACAATCGTTAATAGAAGCATTTCAAATTAACGATTTCGGCGAACATAACAGTGTTTGATACTTCCAGACATTGAAGGAACTTATGCAACAAGATGATTCTATCTTCTAACAGATGCCTTGAGAATTCTTTTGAATTCTAACAGAATTCCATTAAATTCAGTTAAATATTTAATCGAGTTCGTTAACTCCGTTAAATATGTGCTCCTCTACTTTTGAAGTGAAGAGAGAGTGATTTGTGTATGATTCACTTGAGAGTGAATGACTGAGTGAGAATGTCAAACTGGTGGAGGGCTTTATATAGGAATTGAAGAGATGGGGTGCCTTTTGGGGAATAGGCATAATTGGTGTCCATTGGTTTCTGGCCGTCAGATCTGGTCATGATGAAGGGCTGTGATCAGTTGGACCGACCCAGCCAGACGACCCGCCCATTCAGAAGGATGTGGGTCAACCCGGTGGTTATGCCCGAACCAACACGACCCTTGCCGCACCAGACCTTCTCGGATGGGTTGCTCCAGCCCGGCCCAATCCGATCCAAACCCAGCCGACCGGACCACGGACCACCGAGCCCATTTTCGCCAAAAATTTAAGCTCCACAGCTCCCAGCGACCGATGCGTACTTGCGAAGTGCGCCCTAAACCACCCGTTCTGCCCTTCACGCGCTTCGCGGGTCATGGGTTGATTTTGAGCTAGTCCAAAATTCACCCACTTGCCCACTAGCTTAGCATGGTTGGCCCAATGGACCACTTAAGCTTGGAAGCCCAAGTCCACACTTGATTGGAACCTTCTTAGATGAGCTATATTAAATACTCCCATCTTTTTCATTCTCCAACCAATGTGGGATAATCATTTCATATCCCATAAACTCTTCATTTACCCACTTCAACTTGCATACTTTGGACATTAATTTCTCATTCACCCGGAATTGGTTTTGAAAAAATAAATATACCACACTAATCTACTCCAAACGTAGATTACAATTATGCAATTAATTTCCATTTACACAAAATGGAACCTAATGGAATTATTGGTCAAAAGTCGGTCAAACCTTACTTTTCCAAAACAAAATTCCAACAGTAATTTTAGGACAATTAATTGTTTTCTTGATTAGTTGATTTGAAGCAAAACCAATATTCTAAAATTATCCCATGTTTTAAAGGGAAAATGGCATTGTTAAAATGCTCTCTCTCTCTCTCTCTCTCTATATATATATATATATAGGTAGGTGCTCAAATGAGAACCTAAATATTGTGAGAACCGTGAGAACTTGGATAGATTAGGTAAGAACCTAATGTATCCAAGTAATGTATCCAATGTATCCAAGTGAACCATTGGATACATTAGGTTTATCCAAGTGAACCATTGGATACATTAGGTAAAAACCTAATGTATCCAAGTTCTCACGGTTCTCACGATATTTAAGTTCTCATAGGAGCACGATATATATATATATATATAAACGGTCGCAATATGATGGTTTTATTTGTTGGAAACTTAGAGCATAATAAGGTTATGCCAAGCTTTTGGTGATGGGCTTCATCATGTGACCTAGATTTGTTACGATTCTCTAGTGAACGATTAGAGATCAATATATAAAGTATATGACAATTTCAATACCATGTAGATACTTTGAGAAATCACAACTAGTCTAGTGTGATGAGATTTCTTATGTTGTTCAATTGATTTTAAAAGTCGCCACTCATGTTTTTAAAGAACATAGGAAAACATAAATTTATTACCTTTTAGAAACCAGAGATTTGGGAGAGAGTTTGGGGGTTAGATTACAGAACGGGAAGTTGTTAGGTACATGCCCCGCCCAGCCTTAAGACCGGTCTTGCTAATTAGATGCATTCTATAGTAATGTCCTTCCTATGCTAGAAATTATATTTTAAGAAGAGGGGAAATTTTAACGGAAATTTGGAATAGTGGGGGATAACTATGACCAAAAGTCAATAAGTGAAGTGGCCTTTTTGGTCATGTATCTTTTTATGGGATTTCTTACATTGACATTTAAAACATAAAGAAAAGATTAAAAACAGAGATGAAGATAAGAAGAATAGAAAAGGAAGAAATATTGAAGATTTTTTATGCCTAGACTTTGAGAGGAATGAAATGCCTTAAGATGTTCTTGGTATTTTTTCTTATAGTTTTGAGTAGAGTTTTGGTGTCCAATTCTTGGTCCTTTTCAAAGGAGGTGAAGGACTCCTTTTATAGGTGAAATGGTGGTAAACGGCATCAAAACGGATTCCCTAGGATGTTATTGATGTTGGAGGAATTACTATTTAGAAATGGAGGGAAGTTGAGGGTAATCTGTATCTAACATATGGGAAGCGCGCGCCTCCCATATATGGGATGGGAAGCACACAAGTTTGGAGTAAAGGGCTGTTGGGTATGCCCACTTATATCTCAGTTTCAATGTAATAGGATTGATTAGATTTGATTGATCCATCACCTAAGTTTTATTTCATGGACTTTAGACCCACATGTAAGAAGTATTTATACTTCATTTTTAAGGTTGTCCATTGTAATGGAATAGGCTTAGGAATAGGGCAAGAAGCTCAAGATTCAAGAAAATCACACTTTGAGTTTGAGCTACGCGCCATGCGCCTCTCCCAACGCCTTGCGCCTCCTTAGGTGCGCGCATGAGTAATACGCTTAGCTTGGGTCACGCGCCCCAGATGACTAAGCGCACGCTATGTCTACGCGACCCTTAGCTCAACGCGTATAAATGTTGAAATAAAATTCAGTGATTTAATGAAGACTCGAAGACTTGAAGAAGATTCAAACTACGCCAATGATCCAACGGTGGTTAAATAACACGTATGCACCCGCATCTAAGGACACCTGTCCATAACAGTCATATTTGTGTTATGTGTCTAACGGCTATAAAAGGACACGTGCTCCACTCAATGAGCGACAGCACATCCGTCCTTTCTCTGACTCACCAAGGATTTCCAACGGCTAGTTTTTGGGGCTCTACTATAAATACCCCATAACTTCAACCATTTGAAGTTGCTAAGCATTTCAAGAATTTCTCTCTCAAGCATATGTTGAAGATTTGAAGATTGCCTTTGATTTACCAGAATTCTCAAGAACATCTTCATAACTTCAACCTTAGTCCAGATCCTCAAGCAAAAACACTTTAGTTTTCTTGTGCTCTCAATCTCAAAGATCTAAAGAGCCTTGAATCTAAAATCACACACGCACCTCTTTAAGTTTGATCACTTAGATCTTTCTTTTAGAGATACACCGGTTATTGTCTAGGATTTGTTCTTTCATAGAAATAGATCTTGAGTTAGTGTATAAGCTCAAACGATTGTAATTTGTAACACTCTCTCATTATATAAGATCTCCATTAGAAATCCAAGACTAACCATCTTGGTAGAGGACGTATTTCCCGATCGAACCTCTCCAAATAGCGCGTACTTACTATCTTTCTATTTACTTTCAAGTTCATATCATATCTAACTATTTGTGTGTTTATTCATTGTAGATTGATTGATTGAACTGTGTTGTGTTTGTTATATCATTTGCCTTAGTTTCTTATTTCACCCACTTTGATCCAAAATACTTAGAGTGTGTGTGTGCCCCCTTTATCATACTTTGCGCCTATTTACATTACTAAATTCCGCTGTGCATTTCACTCACTCACATAGGCGCATATCTTAACGCTTATTTGATAAAGTACGCATTTGCAATTTAGTTTATCAAGGGTACGAAAAGAATTTTAAAACAGCTATTCACCCCCCCTCTAGCTATTTTTCATACCCTTGTTGCCCTTTGAGACCAACAAGTGGTATCAAAGCAAACACCTTTATAAAACACTTTTGTTTTTCAAGCTTAACAGCTTGGGTGCCGATTCTAAATTGCAAACTCAAAACCTTCGGCAACTGCTAACTACACACATGTTCTAGTCTTTGATGAAGATCATTTCGACGTATGGAAATTCAGCATCTTAACTCATCTTACCTCAATCGATGAAAGGCTCCATGACACCGTCGTTTATGGACTTATATTCCTATGAAGGCGAATCCAAATCCGCGCACCAATGCTGCTCAACCAACCATTCTAAAACCAAGGGAAGAATGGACTGAGGAAGAAACAAGAAGAGTTGCAAATGATGGCAAAGCAAGAAACATTCTCCTAAGCACTCTAAGCACGGCTATGAAACAACAAGTCATGCATTGTGCTACCGCTAATGAGCTATGGGATGCTATTGAAGAGCATATAGAAGGAGATACCGTTTGCAAGGAGAACAAGAGATACGAAGTACAAAAGAGATTCAACAATTTCTCTCAACTCCCCGGAGAAACCTTAAGACAAACTTATGAACGCTACTGTGAAATTATAAATCTATGTATTTCACTTGGCATGAAGTTTTCAAACAAAGATTTGAATGTAAATTTCCTCCAAGCTTTTGGATCAAGATACCTACATAAATCCAGTGCTCTTGAAGACACCGTAACTTTAGATGTATGGACCTTAAGGAACCTTTATGCAAATCTTAAGGTTTATGAGCTCAAACTTCAACGAATCAGTGAAACTGAAGGAAAGTCAAAATCCATAGCAATGGTGGCACATAGAGAAGAAGCGCATGCGCCTGCGTCGGTTCAAGAAGAGAAAAGTTCCGATCCCAAAATTTCTACCTCTGAGCTATTAGACATGGATGATGAAGACTTCGCTTTATTTGTGAAGAAATTTCAAAAGTTCAGAAAATTCTTAAGACCCGGCTCAACCAGCAAATTTCAAGGATCTACCAGCAGAGCTCCTCCAAAGTTCACGAGGAGCAGTGATTCAAAAAGAAAAGAAGACCTTGTTTGTTTTAATTGCAAGAAACAAGGACACTTTGCTTCAAGCTGCCCAATTCCAAAATTTGAATATATGCAGAAGAAGAGCAGCCATACTCCCAAGTTCACTCCCAAATTCACTTGTCACAAGGGAATGGTTGCTGAAGAAGAATCACCAGCAAATGAGCAGAACACTTGGATTGAAACAGACTCAGATGAAAGCGATGAAGATTCTAATGATGGACTCGTTTGTTTGGTAGAAAATGATGATGAAGTTGATACTTACGATTCGGATGATGACTTCTCCAAGAATGTTCCTGATATGACTGTCTTGAATAAACCTATCAAGAAATCTGCAGGTTTTCAAGAAGTGAAAAGGAAGAAAGGACCAACCATCAGCGAGCTCGTTGAATAAGAATTTCTCACTCCGGCTCAAAGCGATGGTGGATTATTTTTCTCACGATGTGATCTAAGTGCAAGGAACAAGTTGAGAAAAGGAGCTTACATCAGACCTCAAGTTGAACCAACTGCTCCAATCTCCAAAATCAATGATGATGAAGTGATTGCTGAACAAGAAAAAATGTTCAAAAAGGCTGAAAAGGTAATCACTAGATTTGATAATATGAAGGAAGCTTTAGCACTATCATGTGATGAAATTTCTCAGCTTAAGACCGAGAAATCTCTACTTAAATCTGAACTCACCCTCCTTAAGGAGCAGATAAAGAGCATGACTCCTCTTACTGTTAAAAACACTTTTCTAACAGAACAGAACTCACTTCTTAAAGTTTAAAACGATGATTTGGTTGCTCAAATTACTGATCTTAAAAAGATTACAAATGAGTGGTCCAATTCTCGTGTCACTATGGAGAATATATTTGAGTCCCAAAAAGTCAGTGGTGATAAAAGTGTCTTGGGATTCTCATCAACTAGTGATAACTTTAAATGTGATGTCTGTGCTGAAAGAGATAGTGAATTTACTAACCAGCAAACTTTTGAAATTTCCAAGGAAAAACATTTTAATTCAATGGGTAAAGGATAGGAAAAAGTCAAGAGACAAACATTCCATTATGTCTACCCAACGAAGCAATTTGGGAAAGCTAATGGGGAAGATATAGCTACAGATGAAACATCCTCTAGCAAAATCCCTCTTGAAACAAAGCGCGCTCCTTCTCCGAGTGCTCATTATGCGCCTAGGAGCCACGCCCCTCATCGACGTGCGCCTCCTAGCCCTATGCGCCCTCCTAGATCAAGCGCTCCAAAATTTCAAAAGAAGGATTTTGTTAAGGCTATTCCATCTGACCCAAAGAAGAATGCTACCCCAAAGAAAAGTAAAGAGTTTGTGAAAACTCATGTGATTAGTGGCTTTCATCATTGTTCCATTTGTGATTGTTCTGGACACAAGGCCGTGGAATGCCTTTTGCGATTCACTCCCAATGCCAAAGGACGTAAAAACCCTAAGGTCAAGCAAGAGTGGGTTGTCAAAAGTTGCTAACCCTAGGACCCAAAAGGAATAAAGGGGACCTGCTTAAATGTCTATATTTCAGGTTCTTTGTTTCATGGCTGGATCTTCAAAAGCTAGAAATTATGAATGGATTCTCGATAGTGGGTGTTCAAGACACATGACTGGAGATGAATCCTTATTAGAAGATGTCCATGAAGAAAGAGGTCCCTTAGTAACATTTGATGATAATAACAAAGGTCAAGTTGTTGCATATGGAAAGATCAAGAAAGACAAAGTGTGCATTGAACGAATCTCTCTCGTCGAAGGGCTCAAGCACAATTTATTATCCATATCTCAATTCTGTGACAAATGATTAGAATGCCATTTCACCTCAACTCAATGTCTTATCAAGAATGGCAAAACTGGAGCTACATTACTCACGGGATATCGTAAGACAAATATTTACATTATTGATTTCCACAGTATGAACTCTAGTACTAATCTTTGTTTTGTAGCTAAAAGTGTGAGCGAAAATAGTTGGCTGTGGCACAAGTGCTTAAGTCACTTGAACTTCAAATATCTATCTAAACTCAGCAGGAATAACCTTGTTAAAGGACTTCCCAAGGTTGCTGTGCGCCGCGTGTCAACTTGGCACACAACCGAAGAAATCTTTCTCCAGCAAGACCAATCCCTCAACTTCTAAATGTTTGCAACTGCTCCACATTGATCTATTTGGACCAGTCACCACCGCAAGTATTAGAAAGAATAAGTATACTCTAGTTGTGGTGGATGATTATTCAAGATATACATGGGTGGAATTGATGATCTCAAAAGATGATTGTTACGACATTTTGACCACCTTATTCAGAATGCTCCAAACCCAAAAAGAAGATGACATCGTTAGTGTTCGATCCGACAATGGAACAGAATTCAAGAACAACGGTGTTGCTCAATATTGCGACAATCATGGGATAGATCACAACTTCTCAACCGCTGGAGTTCCTCAACAAAATGGTGTTGTGGAAAGAAAGAATAGGACGTTGATTGAAGCGGGAAAGATGATGATAGCTGAAGCGAAATTGCCTAAGTACTTTTGGGAAGAAGCTATCAACACAGCATGTTTTACTCAAAATCATTCCCTCATCAACAAACTTTACAACAAGACTCCGTATGAACTTTGGCGTGGTAGAACTCCCAACATTGCATTCTTCAAGATCTTTGGTTGCAAGTGTTATATCCTCTACAACGGAAACGAACATAGAGGTAAATTCGATGCCAAAGCCGACGAAGGTATTTTTGTTGGGTATGCCAAACATTCTAAAGCTTTTCGCGTTTTTAATAGAACTACATTAGTGATAGTTGAATCTGTACATGTTACATTTTATGAACATTCTCTCCTTGAGCCACATTTGGCTCCAAATGTTGCTGATGATTCTGTTGAGCTTAATGATACAGGTGCTCCTATTTATGTTGCGCCTACTAAAAATCAGAATCTATCAACTCAAGGAAATCCATCCACATCAGTTGCGCCTAACTCCTCATATGGCACGCCAAATGGATCATCAGCTGTGCCTCAGTCACATGTTGTGCCTCTTGATTCCTCTCATGCGCCTATATCTACTGCTGCATCTGGTGTAAACCCAAGTTTCAACTCTACACCAATTCAACCCCCAAATTTTGATGATTTAGAATCTGGTGAAGATGTACCAATTGAAGACCTTCAAGTTGCTACGACTCAACCTAACTTACCTCCTGAAATTCGTGAAGTTAGAGGTCACCCAATCAATAATATCATTGGTGATCTAAACTATGGTGTTCGTACAAGGAGAGCTACAAACTTTGATGCTTACACTACTTTTATCTCTCAAATTGAACCGAAGAAGGCTGATGAAGCGCTCCAAGATCCTAATTGGGTTGTTGCTATGCAAGAAGAACTCAATCAATTTGAACGATGTAAGGTTTGGACTCTTGTTCCAAGACCAAATGATCAAGGAGTGATTGGTACGAAATGGGTGTTCAGAAACAAGTTGGATGAGAATGGAACCATCACAAGAAACAAAGCAAGATTGGTTGCACAAGGCTATAAGAAAGAAGAAGGAATTGATTACGATGAAACTTTCGCGCCCGTAGCAAGAGTTGAAGCTATTAGACTCTTTCTAGCTTACGCCGATCACAAGAACTTCAAGTTATATCAAATGGATGTGAAGAGCGCGTTTGTAAATGGTGAACTCCAAGAACAAGTCTACGTAGCTCAACCACCTGGGTTTGAAGATTCACAATTTCCAAATCATGTGTTCAAACTCCAGAAAGCTTTGTATGGACTCAAGCAAGCACCAAGAGCATGGTACGATACACTATCCAAGTTTCTCATCGAAAAAGGCTTCACTCGCGGTAAAATCGATACAACTCTTTTCATTACCAAACATAATGATCATAAATTACTTGTTCAAATTTATGTTGATGATATTATATTTGGTTCTACTATTAAATTGTTGTGCAAGCGCTTTGAGAAACTAATGAAGAGCAAGTTTGAAATGAGCATGATGGGAGAACTCACATTCTTCCTCGGGCTACAAATCAAGCAAATGAGTGAAGGCATATTTATCAATCAAGCCAAATATACAAAGGACTTAATCAAGAAGTTTGGACTTGACAACTCCAAAGCATATGATACTCCAATGGCCACCGGCAACAAACTCGACAAAGATTTGAAAGGTAAACGTGTTGATCAAACGCTCTATAGAGGTATGATTGGCTCCCTCCTTTATCTTACTGCTAGTAGGCCCGATATTATGTTTAGTGTTTGTGTTTGCGCTCGTTATTAATTTGACCCTAGAGAAGCGCACTTAATTGCTGTGAAGCGTATTATAAGATATCTTTCTAGTACTGTTAACCTTGGACTTTGGTATACCAATGATTGGAACTTTAAACTTGTAGGTTATTCAGATGCGGATTATGCAGCGTGCACAATTGATAGGAAAAGCACAAGTGGCACTTGTCATTTCCTCGGATATCGACTTGTGTCATGGGCAAGTAAGAAACAAGCTTCAGTATCTGTCTCAACAACCGAAGCTGAATATATCACTGCGGGAAGTTGTTGCTGTCAAATACTATGGATGAAGCAGCAATTGGTGGACTATGATATCATTGAAGAAAATTGTCCCATCTACTGTGACAACACTTCAACAATTGCCGTTTCTGAAAATCCTGTCATGCACTCAAAGACCAAACACATTGACATCAAATATCACTTCCTCAAACACCACGTGGAGAAAGGCAATATTCATTTGGAACACATGGGAACCGACTATCAAATCGCAGACATTCTAACGAAAGCACTTGATGCGAAACGGTTCATCTTTTTGAGAGGTGAAATGGGTATGCTTGAACTCAACTAAAATTCAATACAGTTTTGTCAATACTAATGATTTTGTTTTAGTGAGTTATGAGTATACTAGGTTTTATATGTTAGATCATTTTCAAAGTTTCAAGGAAACTTCATGCGCCTGGAATGCGCCCCTCACTCTTTGCGTGCCAAGTGCCTTATGCGCCACTATCATTCTGCGCGCCTCGATGAGCTATGCGCCTAATAAATGTTGCGGCTCAATCAATGCTCAAAATTTATTATTTCAATGATTGA
The DNA here is from genome assembly GCA_026119855.1 of Campanula takesimana. NCBI lineage: Eukaryota > Viridiplantae > Streptophyta > Magnoliopsida > Asterales > Campanulaceae > Campanula > Campanula takesimana. Next base: position 2,174,267 of record JAOWBW010000021.1, read on the forward strand.
TCGCATTCAATTTTCACAAGTACCAGGTAAGTTTATTCTGATCATTTATTATAGGAATTTTTGTCTTTTGACATTCCTTAATTGTTCAAGGGGACTTGTGCAATTCCCTCGTTTTACGTTTTTCGAAAATTTTTATTTTCTGGGGATATATTTTTTGCACCCCAAACTTACACCAAAACAGATGTTTTTGGAGTTTGTGAAAAAATTTGGTCATAATTGTTCATACACTTATGAGGGAAGTGGGATAATTTCTCTTTACCTAAAATATCACATCAAGTGTACTTTGGGTCATTCAGCATTTAATTGCCGTACTTTATATGACACATCCCATTAATGGCCTCTCACTCACCATTAATGCACATCCCTTCAACTTCCATTTTTGTCTAGAATATCTAACCTATATATATACTATCTCTACCTCTTCCCTTACCCATTTTAATCATTGCCTACAATCCCTCACCAACTCTCTCTCACTCCCAGTTTTCTCTCTCTCTCTCTCTCCGTTTACTCTCTCTATATATATATATATATTTTCTTCATCTTTTCTTCTCCATTTTTTTCATCTCTCTCTATATATATATGGGTCCTAAGAAAGCATCAAAATCAACCCAAGACGAAATGGTATGAATTCTTAACCCTTAAACTCCTTATTTTTCTGAAGTTTTTTTGCGTTTCGTCATTTGTTTGGGTTCGTATTTGTTTTAAAACCCGAAAACCTTTTTTTTTCTTTGATAAATCTTGTTTCGGTGATCCGTTTTCAAAATCGTTTGTTAGGTTTTGTTCATATTGTTATTTCAAATCTTTTAAACTAAACTTTTCGACGATCAATGCACTATATTTTGCGAATCTGAAAATCTTAGATTTTTGACTTTTTAAATTTTTGGATCTTTGAATCCATTTTCTGGATTTGTTGTTGATTTTTACTTGTTTTGATTTACATATTTGTTATCCTCGTCTTCGTGTGGTCATTTTGATATATTGTATGCTTGATTTGGTGAAGTTTCACGAATTATGTGTTCTTGGTGTTCTTGATGTTCTTCAAGCACTCATGCATGTTCTTCGTGTTCTTCGTTATTTTTGCATGACTTGGGTTTCAAAATTTTCAAAACATGTTTTTCACATAGATGTGCGCCTAAGTGTTGATTTATGCGCCTAGTTGGTTATGCGCCCTATAACCTTATGCGCCTTCCTTGATTCATGCACCTAATAATTGTATGCGCCCTATGCAAATACAAATGTTATACGCCTCAATCAACTTATGCGGCTAAAGCCAATATGCGCCTAACATTTTATGCGCCTAAATTTTACTTAGTCAAATTTTTATGTTTAATTTTTCCTTAGTATTTTTCATAGAACCATGATATGCGCCTCGTATTTGTATGCGCCTACAACATATATGCGCCTAATAATAGTATGCGCATGCTATTTTTATGCGCCTATACATTGTCCTGCGCCTACTCTATACTTAGCTCATTTTATGATTCTATGCGCCTGATACACTCCTAGCTTAAATCATTGTTATGTTTTTAGGATCCAGCAAATTTTAGGCCCGGTGAGACATTTAATCTCACTGAGCTATCTGCAGTCCAAATTGGCGTTGATATTATGGACTTTATCAGACAAGCTGGTCTACTGCCTTTTTTTACTTTGGAGCAACCTTTCTACTCTCCGCTCCTCGTGGATGAATTCTTCTCAACTGCTGCTCTCGTTGAGACTCCTGCTGATGGATATGTGCGCTACAGGATATGCGCCACAGTTCAGAACGTTGCTATAACTATCTCTACTGGCACTCTCAAGAATATCATCAACTTCAACACGACTGGCCCTCTGAGTGTAGATGGTAAAATCAATACCTATCCTGCTGCTGCTCAAAATCTTATGGCGAGAACCTATCTCAACATTCCTACTATTCAGAATAACATCAAGTCTGTTGAAATAAGGGATGGTGGTGATTTACTGGCGCATGTCGCGCATTTGGTGGGGACTTCCATTATTTTCAAGACAGGAAATGTGAACAGATTCACAATGGAGCAGTGGGAATATACTGCAGCTGTTATGGGAAACACCATCCTCAACTGGCTTCAAATCTTATTCAAAAATTTATCGGACCAGATTGATAAGTACAACAAGAACAAGGCCGATGGGAAGACGAAGTTCAAAACTCACTGCAGAATACTCACGAAGATATTTCTCACTTATCCTGCTCTTGCTAATTTCCTCGCTCAGAACCCAGCTTATCAAACCACTGACGTTCCCATCTTTGGGAAAGACAGTTTGGTTATGAAAAGGCGCAGGAAGCGCATGGCTAAGCGCATGCCAAGAGTTAAAGGAGTTCAGTTGGTTAATGAAGCCACTGAGTCTGATGAAGATGCAGATGGTGCAGAAGAAGGCGCAGATATTGAAGCAGCACCTCGCGCAGAACCAATAGTTGTTCCAGGCGCAGAAACAAGAAAAGGAAAAGGGGTTGCTGAAGGAACAAGTAGACCTCCTAAGCGCCCAAGAACTAAAACAGAAGAAGAGAAAGAACTGAAGCGCGCAAAAGAAGTCAGTAGATTGGAAGCGCAGAAGAAAAGAGATGAAGACTACAGATTGAAACAGGCTACTGATTTATCCAAATCTGAAAGGCGCAAAGGCGCAGGGTCTAGCGCTGATGTACGCGCGCCCACTCCAAATGCACCTCCTATTGTTTGTGCGCCTCCATCAAAGCCTTCTGCTCCTGCTCCAGCTCAGAAACTAACTTCAGAGTCACTCTCTGCTGAGCGCCAAGCACTCAAAGATAGGCTATCTGATGAACTTTTTGGCGACTTGAGTGATGATCCAGTTCAGGGGGAGCCAGAGCCCTTGACTAGGCGCAAGAGACCTTCTGCGCCTTATCCTAGTGATTCTGCGCCCCCAACTATTTCAGTAGAGCCTACTTAAAGCGATGAATATCTTCCTTCTCCTAGCGCTCCTACTTAATCACCTCCTGCGCCCCATACTTCTCCTGCGCCTCCTCCTCCTACTCCTGACATGAGTGTAATTATTTCTGTGCTACAGCAACTTCAGCAAGGCCAAGCTCACATTAATTCTCAGATGGAGCTTCATACTTCTTTGCTTACTCAGGAAGCTGATGAGATTGCTGCAATTAAGGGGGAGATGGCGCGCATAGATGCGAATATCAAGGACAAACATTTCCTTACTCCTCAACAATGGAATGACGCTATAGATCAAATGAATGAACTTTTCAAAAGTACTCTTTCTTACCTAGATGAGTGCATAGATGGTGGCATCAAAGTCACTGATGGCCAAGATTTCATTAACGCCATAAGGGAGGTAGAGTTGAATATAGCAGGTGATATAAGGAAATTGTTTGAGATGGTGGCTGGAGATAGCCAAAAATTATTGAGTGTTGTTGATAAACTCAAAGAAGTTAAGGATGAACTAGAAATCCTGGGTCTAACTGTTTATGGTGCTGATCCTGGCGCAGAACCCAAAGCTCCTGAATCTCATGCGCCTTCAGCTCCTGAAACTCCTGCGCCCTCTTCCAGCTCTGCTCCTGGCGCGCATATTGACATTAATTCACTACTCTCAGAAATTGATGTTTTGAAGGAATTAGTTGTCACTCACTTCAATGCCACGCATTCCAGCGCAGACATGCGCACAGATAGAGTTTCCGCTAATATACTTACTGCCCAAGCTGCTGTTGAAGCTAACTTCCAAGCCTTCACTGAAAACTTTTCACAACAGCAATCCACCACTCAGCGCACCATTGATGAGTATCAAAACATAAATGTTGATCATTTGCGCTACATTAGAGATGGTGTCACTGATACTCACGGTGTTGTAAACCATTGTCACCAACTCTCCAAACAGATTCAGCGCTTTGCTAGAAATGTAAATTGCTAGGAGTGTAACATACTTGTGCTGTGTTTACCTGCAGAGGATCAAGGCTCGTGGGTCCACAGTGACTGTGGGAAAACTGTGGGCATCTCTGCCGGAGGGACCGGGCGGTTTGCGTGCTCGGATCGAGGCTATAGGGGTTTGGCCCATTCTTTGACAGTGTCCGCATGGTTGGGGGCACCCTGAAGGTGGCGGCGGTGATAGAGGTGTGCAGGGAGTTCTGGTGGGATACCACCCATACCTTCCACTTCAGTTGGGGAGAGATCACCATCACGCCGACGGATTTTGCGGCTATCACGGGGTTGAGGTTTACTGCTACCCCTTTGCCTTTTGACGAGAGCTTGGCGGAGCGGCGGGACTATAGGTAGGCTCTGTTGGGGGTTGACACTGATCTAGGAGGAGGTGTTAAGGGTTATGGAGTGGAGGCCGGGAAGGTGAACCGTTTGGTGGAGATGGCTATTGAGGCCTTTGGTAGGGGAGAGTATGATTTGGATTGCTTGGTCCGGCTATTCTTATGGTATAGCTTTTCAGAGATCTTGTTTCCCAGTGGGGCTACTGTCTGCCGGTACTCACTGTTAGGGGCTTTTGTGGACTTGGACCAAGTCGGTGGGATTTCTTGGGGTGGAGCCGGTTTGGCTGAGATTTACCGGGCTTTGGACCATTGCTCGAGGGCTAGCTCGTCGGCCTTTGACGGGTTTCAGTTTGCCTTTGAGGTATGCTCTTGACTACCCTTCTTTTCACTTGTTGAGATTCCTGCTTTATCTTTTGGTCTGAAATGTTTCTCTCATTGTATGCACAGGCTTGGGTGTACGAGATCTTCGGTGTCACTCCTTTTCAGTTGGTGATGAGTGCCAACAAGGTTGTCCCCATCATGTCGTACTGGTGCAAGAGCAACAGGGCGCCTCCCCGCAGGAACCGGGAGAGGAAGACGGTGGATACTGCTGATCTGAGGAGGGATTTTGCGATGTCTGAGCCTGTCGGGGTCAGGTTTTACCCATGGAGTCCGGCTAATGAGGCTTCGGTGGGTCCCTATGTAGTGGAGTCTAGGGTTCTGCTTGTAGGTCTCACCGGGGAGGCCATATATCTCGGAGAGAGAGTGGTTCGTCAGCATAGGGCTGGTGCGTTACCGTGGGCTCCTTATGACCCTCATCGGGATATACTCCGTCCCGCGAGGTTGGCGACTTTCTTGGCTCCCACTCCGGCAGAGCATTACAGAGGGAGTGACGACTATGCCGGCTACGTGCGGACTCGGTTGATCAGCCCTCAGGTTCGGGCTAGGATGTTATCGGGAGAGGGATCGAGTTCAGCCCGGTATGTTGGTCGGAGTCGGCCTTTGGTTGACATGCCCCTTCGCTCGAGTAGCGTGAGAGTGATGAGGGGCGGCCGGGAGGTGGAGCTTAGCTTGGAGCCGACTGATGCAGATGTTGTTGAGGAGACTTTTGTTCCTCCGCCTGATGCTGGGGTATGACCTTATGATTTATCTCAGTAATGCACACACACACTTGTTATTTCTGCATTGTAATCATTGCCTTGGTTTCCCTTTCAGGTGACTCGGGAGGCGTATGTTCGTTCTGTTCAGCGGGAGAACGTACTGATGCGCCTATTGAGAGAGGCATATCATTCTTACACTTGCCAGCGAGATGATGTCGTGTCTCCCCAGAGTCGGGAGCGGTCTTCGAACGGTGCGGGCTCTTCTCACACTGGTGGTCGAGCGGTCCGGGGACGGAGTTCGGGTGCCGGTAGCTCTCGAGCTTTAGCGCGGCGTGGAGACACCACGGAGGAGGATTCTGATTAGGCGGGGTCCATCTTTCCATCTTTATTTCCTACACTGTTAGCTAGTAGACAGCAGAGGGATATGTATATATAGAACAGATGTACAAAATGCATGTATGTATATTATGTTCTAAAATGCAATTTTATTGTGGGAGCCTACTTGTGCAAACTAGTTATTTTACAAATGTTCCTAATTTTATACAATGCATGAGCCACGGGACGGGGCAGGTACGTAGTTGCATGGATCCGTTACGGAGTGGGAGGAAACAAACTGGATTTCTGCATGGAGCGATGTTGGCCGCATGGCCATGGCAAGGCCCAGAGCAATGTTGGCCGCGTGGCCATATCTTCCAAGATCACAAGTGGCCGCGTGGCCAAGTCTGTAGCCGGCTCTGCTTTTCCTTTTCTTGGCAAGAGTGGGAGTCCGTACCCTATTTAATGAACCCTTTGCAGCCACAAAAACGTACCAGCAACCTTTTGAGCAGTTTTTTGAGTTCCTTTTAGCCAATTTGCTTGCTCTTTGCCATGGATCAAGAGGCTAGGATCACAAGTCTTGAGAAAAGAGTCTTTATAACCTCTTTGGAGAAGTGGGTTGCCAAACTTTCTGGTTCTAGTCGTAGGAAACTTGATGAACGGTATGGGATAAAGTGTCTTTGGTCACTTTTGCACATGAACTCCAATACCAGCCTTTTGCAAGCTTGTGGTAAATTTTGGAATGATACCCTCCATGTCTTCAACTTTTCATTCAACGAGATAACACCCACTTATGAGGACATCGCGGCACTTTGCGGCTACGAAGGGAAGGGTAAAGTTGCCTTGCCTTTTGACTTTGTTTGCTTGAGGATAAGTTGATGACATTTGGCGTGCCCGCGGATGACTTTGATAGGTATGCTAGGGGCGGTTATGTCGACCTTTCTTGGATGCCACAACACTTTATACACATGGATGTGGCCTCTGACCGTTCCTTGGACCATCTTGTGCTATGTCTGTTTGCCTCTATTCTTTTCCCTTCTGAGGTTGGATTTGCTAGTGAGGGGTGCTTGGGCATGGTGAATTCGGCTCGCTTAGGTTATGACATTGTACCAGCCATTCTTGGGGAGATGCTCTGTGGGATTCCCCATCTCGCGGCTTATGGTGGGATGCCTTGTGGTAGTGATAGGCTTTTGACCATGAGGTTGCAAGAGAGGCTTCGAGTGAATAAACCGGCGGCTTCTCTGAAGGTGGCCCCATGGATGCACCGTATTAGAGGCATGGCGGAGCGGTTTGAGGGCATGACTCTCAAAGGTTGGGAAAAGTATTTGGCGGAGATGGTGACTGACGACATTCAGTGGGTGGTGCCCCATTGGCACATTCACTGTGTGAGGGAGAAACAAGTGGGACTTCACATGATCAACGCTCCGACCCTTTCTGGGACTACTTTTTACTATCCCTCTAGAGTGCTTCGTCAGTATGGTTTGGTGCAGACCATCCCGGAGGGTTGGGACGAGGAGAGAGATGATTTTCCTTTTGGGATACTTCAGCTGGATGATACCAGTCCTTCTTTCTCAAATGTGGGGCGAGGCCGGCTTTAGTCGTAGGACCTTCATCACACGCTCTAGCAACACCTTCCTGTCATGCGAGTATTTGGATTGGTATATGGGGAGACTTGGGCATGCGGAGCAGACTCTAGAGACCCTAAGGGGCACTATCTTGGGATCCTGTGCTCCGAGTTTTTCATTGAGAATTAAGGAGGCTGAGGCTTATGAGAGGAGGATGAGTAAGAGCGTGGCTAACGGAAGCGGAGAATAAGTGGGGACGTCAAAGAAGAGGAAGGGTGAAGAGGCTCCTAATGGCAAGGCTAAAGGTGTTAGCGAGTTCGAAAGAAGATTTTGTGAGAATCCTAGCAAGAAGAAAGTTCGCCGCGGGCAAAGCAAGAAGAAAGAGACCGAGGGCACAAATGGCACTAAGGAGTAATCCCGAGCGTCTCTCCATAGTCGTTGCAGACACATTGGTTTAATTTATGTCTTATTTTACGTTTTAGTCTAAATTTCAGAATAGGTTATTTATTCAAAAAGTATGTCAAGCTTAGACTCATCAAATAAGTGTTAGCATGCAATGACTATGGAAATAAAAGTTTTTGCTTTCAGAAAATACAACTTCTATCTTTATTGCTTTGTGGCCTGATTTGGATGTTTATTTGTTTTTTAGACCGCACCTTTTGAAAGGCTGCCTACGTTCCCCTTTTACAAATAGGACTAAGGGGCTCAGGTCACCGTAGTTCACTCAAGTTAGACTAGAATGATTTTAGAGAAAGGGAAGATAGAAGGGGGAATGCTCTAACTTTTGCCTAGACCGCCCTTGCAGGTTTTCGATCTAGCGAGCTTTGTACGCACCCTTATTTTACATAGACCGCCCTTTGCGGGTTTTCAGTCTATCGGGCTTCTTTTTACATAGTAAACATTTTTTTTAGAGAGGGGGGGGGGTTGTACTAGTCGTAGTAGTGTCTGAGGTTGACTGGTTCCTTGAACGGGTTGCCATCCAAATCTGCCATTCTGTATTAGTCTTGTGGTGCGCCTCGAGCTTTGGTCATTGCGTTGACGCGTTACTTCAAATCCTCTATTTCTCTTGAGATGTCTTGAATCGTTTCTGCAGTCAGGTGCGAGAGTATCTCTGGGCCGTTCCTCACATAAGGCTCGATTTCGTAGCAACCGAGGAGTTCTAAGTTTTCACTTTCCCTATAGAACCAAAATCCTCTCACGCCGGTGAGTATGTTCTCATCCATCAAGCCTTGGATTCTCCTTTGTAGAGCGACACAGTCGTTGGTGTCGTGGCCTTCGTCTTGGTGGTAAGAGCAACTTTTGGTAGGTTCAAATGGTTGAAGGGGTGGTAATTCGGAGAGGAGTGAATGTTCTCTTAGAGGCTGCATCTTGCCCATTTGTCTCAGTTGGTTGATCAATTTTGCAAAAGGGGTCCCTATTCTTGTGTATCGGTGGACTGGGATGGGGTATTTTCCCAAAAATCTTTGCAGTTTTTCACTGATCTTCTTTTCCTGGCGCGAGGGCCACGATTCTGTCGTTGGTGTTAGGGTCCGAAGTTCATTCCCATGTACTGGGTGCAGGATTGGGGTATTCGCGAGGTACTCCTTGAGGCAGCGTAACGCGAACTCACATCTCGAACTCCATTCTTGGTCGCGAGCCCTTTCTATTTCTCTGAGTGTCGGCTCCCCCACTGTTGTAAAATGGTTGAGGTGTTGCAGTAATTTGATGAGTTCTTCCTTTTCGGCTTTGTTCCGAGGAGACTGCACTCTCAACACGGCTCGAACTCGCCGACTGATGGTCCTCCACGAGGTTGTGGAGGGGGTCGCTTCTCGGTCCTCCTCGGTTGTCTTGATCTGGTTATAGCCGGCAAACCCATCAACAAACGACTTGACCTTATAATGGGCGGTCGCGTCCACCAACATGTCGATATTTAGCATGGGGAAGTCATCCATCGGCGTAGCTTTGTTGAGATCCCAAAAATCCACACACATTCTGACTTTACCATTGGATTTTCTGACAGTCACCAAATTTGATAACCAAGTTGGATACTCGATTACCCTGATGAAACCCACACGGAGTAGCTTCTCAATCTCCTCCTTCACTTGCAAAGACAATTCCGGCTTAATGCGGCCCAGCTTCTGTTTGATTGGCTTAGCGTCTGGTGCTGTCGGGATTCTGTGCTCTACGATCGAGTTGTCGAGCCCGGGCATGTCCTTATAAGACCATGCGAACACATCCACATATTCTTTGAGTAGCTCAATCAGTGCTTCCTTTTCGGCTCTGCTGAAGAAGCTTCCAATCTGCCTTTCCTTAGGCTCGACTTCGGTTCCCAAATTCACGCACGTTAACACTTCATCGGCAGCTTGGGCTCGAGATTCTTTCTGATTAATAACATGTTCTGAAATTTCTTTAATGTATTCATCATTTAATTGGTCTGTGTCTGCCTCTTCTAATGAATCATTATTAACTAAGTGTATATCATTAGTTTGATTATCAGCCAATTTATCAGTTAAAAGAGTGACTATGGAGGGATACTCGGAAAGGTCGAGGGTTTCATTCATGGCAAAAGGGAATATAGCGTTTGCAACAAGATCATAGTCTTCGGACGTAAGGTCGTCAGACTTAGAGGAAGACTCAAATTCAAAATGTAAAACACTAGACTCTGGGGACGGGGATTTTGGGTGAGTGACAGGAGATGCTGCAGGAGTGGCGATAGGAGAAGGAGTAAGCCCCAATGTCCCCACCATAAATTCCGGAGTAGCTATAGGTCCCCCAATGATGCACCAATTCTTGAGCTTGTCCCCCATGGGCACCACCAATGTCCTTGGGTCCACCTCATCTTCAGAATCGTCTCCAATAGCGGCTACCATGTCTTCGTGCAGCCCCAGATTGCCCAGATGTTGAAGAAGATATTGGCCGTCCCACGTCTCAGTCAAACTCGGAGTTTCTGCGGTTTCTGCTGTCGGCTTGTCAAGGGTTGCGGCTTCAAGTTGATCTGCCAAGTCATCTGCAACCTTGGCGGAGTACTCATGCCTGATGGTTCTAATTCTGCCCGTGGCTTTGTCATATTCCATGTAAGTCAGCTTCATGTTGGACCGATCGAATTCCACATCTCTGAAAATCTTGAACCCTTTCTACAACTTCCGGTGTGGTCAATCCATGGCTCGGCGAACTCAAAACATGAAAACTCCTCGCCTTCCCTGACAAAGTAGCTATTTAGGGACAGGCGGTATGGCCGCATTTCAGGCTCTTTGTAGGGAAGCTTCATCTTTTTAAGCAAATCTATCCTTTGTTTCTCCATCTTGTCTTCAGGAGTAAGGGTGTATCCAAGACCGAACAATCCTCGGTGATCAATCTCTTTAACCGGACTTGTGGGACCTTGCAAGTTCTTACCTAGCCCCAGCCCCGGTATGAAGCCCATATTACGCAGTATCTTGACAACATGTGCCACTTTATCCGTTGCTTTGGTGAGGTCGATGGTGCAGATCTGTGCTTGAGCGACTATTTCGAAGCCATTGAAGAGTCGGCTCTCTTCCCCATGTTGAATCTGTAAGACAGGAATGCCCTTGGTGTCCGTCCTTTGGGCAGTTACGAGATCGCTGTAGATGATGGTCACTTCATTACCAGATTGAAACTTCACACATTGGTGCAGGGAAGATGGGACAGCGCCCGACTGATGTAACCATGGCCGGCCAAGGAGGAGTGAGAAGGTTGCGGGGATGTCTATGACGTGGAAGTCGGTCGGTAGGATCTTTGTTCCGATGGTAATGGGCAAGGTGGCTTCGCCTATCACAGCGCGGCATGTAGAGTCATAAGCTTTGATGGTTTGCTTGGATGGGCGCAAATCAATACCATGAACGCCAACCACATCCATCATCCTTGAAGGCAGGATATTAATAGCAGAACCATTATCAATGAATAGACGGGGAATTTTCTTGCCATTTACCTCGACAGTGATGTATAAAGGCTCATTATGATCAACTCCGAATGTTGGCTTGTCTAGCTCTGAGAATGTGATGATGTTCCCGTAGTGGATATTACCGATCATGTGGGTGACGTCCTCCGGGGTAATAGTGGATGGTACCATGGTGGCGGCGAGGTTTTGCTCGAGCATTAGGCGATGGGCTAGGGAGGAGGTGAGTAGGGACCATAGTGAAATATGGGCTTGGGTTTGTTTGAGTTGAGTGAGGATAGGGTCTTCTTTGTCTAGGTCGGCTTGCTCGGGTTCCTTCCCAAACATTTTCTTTGCACCCTTTGGGTCGGATTGGTACACTTGACCGGATCTTGTAAGGAGACAAACTTCTGCACGTAGCTCCTCCAAAGACAATGGCGTGTCACGACAAGGGGGCGAAACTTCGGTTTTTTCGGCCTCCTCGAAGATTTCGGCCCAAGAAATAGGTTGAGAGGGTTTGGGACTTTCTTCCTCTAGAGATTCGACTTCACTCACTAGTTCTTCTAAAGACAACAAGTAGCAAGAAGGTTCTTTATTATTAGTCATTGAAATGCAACCCATCTCATCATAGTCCGCCACAACAGGCTCGGCCGGATCATTGATCTCACTAAGTTCTACCATGAGTACATTGCTAGCTACATAATCTCTAGGGTCTTCGACAACTCCCTTGTGGATGAGCTCTTGCACGGCTTTCTTGAGTTCAAAGCATTCTTCGGTAGTGTGACCGGTGCACTTGTGGTAGTGGCAAAACTTTGACAAATCGCAACCAAGACGGGGGAGGTGTCCTTCTAATGGTTCGAGAATTTCTAACGTCACTAATGCCATGAAGATATCCACCATCGTGAGCCCTATCTTATTAAAGGCATCCATGAGCTCTAGGATACTGATCTCACACGTTTGCACCATATTCACCCCACCCCCATTGTTAGGAAGAGGGTTATTCACCACATTAGGACCCTTCGGCTTCTCAATCTTCTTGTCATTGATCAACCCTTGAACTACGCGTTTCAGTTGAATACAACCATCCGTTGTGTGCCCGATGTGCTTGTGATACTTGCAGAACTTGGAGGCGTCCAAATCAGTTCTTGGGTAGGCGGGTTGGTAATTCTCTAAAGGCTTGATAAGACCTCTCTTGACTAACACGTCAAAGACCTTCCCCATGGGCATACCAAAATCATCAAAATGCTCCCTCTGTTGTGGAGCCCCATTCCTTGTTACGGCTTGGACATCTAGCGGGACCTCTTTCTGGACCATATTCACTTGGCCGACGGCCTCCTTTCCACTCCTAGGAGGCGCGGGCGCAGTAGGAGCCTTGTAGCGGAAGGAGTTGTTGTTGTTGGTCTTTGGACTTTCCTTTGGCGGCACAATCCCAGTGAACCCTGCTTCGTACCTTACTCCGGCGTCAACCATTTCCCGCAAATCAGGGAAGTAACCATTACCTATAGCTGCTTTCATCTCCGGTAGCAAGCACTTGTAGAAAATCTGCTTCTGTTCCTTTGCTTTTGGTGGGTATTGGACCTTGCACAACCGATGATTCCACCTCTTGTAAAAATCATAAATAGCCTCGCCGGGCTTTTGCATAGTGTTCTCAAGATCCGTTCGGTTCACATGCCAATCCAAGTCAGCTTGATACTTCTCACAGAAAACGACACTAATTTGATCCCAAGTTTGCCTTTCGCTTGGTTCTAGCCCCAAGAACCAACGCAGAGCTATACCATCCAAAGTGCTATGGAATACGCGAGCCATTTGTTCGTTGGTGCAGTCACGAGCCCTCATGGCCAACACATAACTATCCAAATGAGTCTTAGGACACGAGTCACCATGAAACATCGCCACTTTAGGCATCTTGAAATCCTTGGGGAGAGCCCCCACTTGGCTAGGGTTGATTGTCTTGGTAGTCGGTGCACTTTGCTTATCCACGGTCTCGATCAACTTGCGCATTTGCTCTTGTATGGCCGTGACCATAGGGTGATTGGAGATGTCGGGGATAGATTCTGACAGAATGACGGGAGGAGTAGTGGAAGTAGTACCAGCGGCCATCCCAATACTCAGAGGCAACGAGGGTGCGGGTAGTTTGCTAGCAGAGAGGTAGCCACCAAGCAGTTCGGGGGAAGGTTCATAGACAGCCTTGTTCTTGCTCATGGTAGTGAAACCTTGTTGGGTGTAGAGAGAAGGAGGTGGAACATTGCGGTAGCTTGGGAATGGGAAGGCAGTGGCATTGGCGTTGGGGGGACAGTTGGTATTGACCTCTTCATCCTCGACATAAATGAAATTCTCACCATCGGGGACCAGTTTAGTTCCCTTTTGTTGAATGTGGCCCTTCAACTGTTGGTTCTGGTCTTCCAACATCTTGTTGCTTTCTTCGAGATTCTTGATCTTGGCTTCGAGACCGGCGAGGAAGTTCTGGAGGCTTGGGGGAATACCATTGAGAGTGGCCTCGATGTTGAGCTCGGCGGCACTAGTAGGAGGAGCAGAGGTTGAAGATGAAGCGGGAGTTGACATTGCTGATGACGAGACTGAGAACGTGGACGGAGTAGAAGCTTCACGTTGTAGTCGACCACCCAAACGGATCCAAACTTGCTTTACTGAAAGGTTGAAGGGCAATGAAGCTTTTTAGGAGAGGGGGAAGGCTCATGCAAAGTATATTTTAATTTACAAAAACATACATTATTTACATCCTAATTGGTTGGAAGGGGTACCCCTTTTTCGCAACTAGTTAGAAGACTATGATTAGTGGAGGCCATCACTACGTCTATAGACCCCTCGTTTTTCACCTGCATTGCACACCCCCAAACGGACAATTTGGGCGAGGGTCCTATAGGGCAAGCGGCTTCCACCAACCATCGGATCCTACGACTAACCCTTCCTTAAAGGCATTTAACGTGATGTCTATGTTGCATCCTACGCAAGTTAATGATGAGCGGAGATCTTGACAATAAACACTCATCTTACCATGGCACGTCCCTTGTAGGGAAATCATTTTTTTGTGCACTTTCTCTCAAAAGATTTTGATTCATCATTGACTTGGGGATGACTCGACATAGACAACACGTTAATTGATTATTAAGAGAAAGCTAGCCAAACCAACCGGTCGAAACCTAGGTGTGTTACCTACACTAGTGTGGGTTGACACGGGTTAGGTAAAAGGTTCCCACCGTATACGGTGAGTGGAATAGACGAGTGACTCGAAAAGAGTGCGACAGTAGCGCACAAATTCCTGCACATCGAATACTCCGGGTAATGGGGACCTGTGTAGTGCTGACACGGACTAGTGGTAGTGTGAGGCAAGAAACTAATTCTTTTTAGGGAGAAAAGAGAGAAGTTTTTAATGTTAGGATGATGCAATGCAATGCATGAGAGAGAGAGAGAGAATAATGTACAAGGGAGCATAGCAGAGTTTTGTTTGACCCTAATACTAAAGCCAAGATAACAAGGGTACATGGTACAAGGTACAAGGTACAAGTATTAACATGTTGGAGTGCGCGGGTGCATGTGTAACATGGCTTAACTGTAGGGGGTATGTGAAAACATGGCAAGTGTGCATGTGTAAACATGGCAGGTGTGTGCATGTGTAAACATGGCAGGTGTGTGCATGTGTAAACATGGCAAGTGTGTGCATGTGTAAACATGGCAAGCATCATGATGTGACGAAAGTTAGACCCACTAAGTTTGAAAAAGTTTCAAAGCAGTCCCCAGCAGAGTCGCCACTGTGAATACCCCTTTCCGATGAAGCGACGCATGGGAAGTATCTTGTGATTATTTTTATTTACAAAAGGAATATTCTTAACGACATTAAAATTATGAGAGTCGCCACGCCGTTTTAATTAAAGCCAAAACATTGAAAAAAGCATTTTTAGTGGGTTCGGGGGTCAAATTACAACAAGAGAAGAATATTGAACGTTATCACTCCTATTGCCCGAATTGATCGGTCTTTCTATCATGATGCGGTGTTAGTAGTGTGTTAGTGATTTAGACCGGATCCGAAGATTGCCTACGTTCCTCTTAATGTGAGAAGCTCAGGTCAGCGTAGTTCGCAGAGAATTAGAATAGGCAGAAGAATCGGGATCATGCATAATGAGGGGGGAATTACCTAAAGATTAGGGTTTAGAAGTAGTTCCTAGATCATCCTCGGGTTGATGAACCCTAGATCATCATCGGCTATGAAATAACATGTAATTATGAAGATCGCAACCCTAAATATAGCATAAATAAGGTTTTAATCTATGAACACGATGAACATATGAAGAACATATTATGAACATATGAATGAACATGCAAAGCACATGAAGAAACTATAAATAAACATGTAAGAACATGAATATAAAAGATCTACATTAAAAATGATGCAAGAACATGAAGAAAAAGTTAGAAAACTTACCTATGTTGGCAAGAAATAAACCTTGATCTCCTTGAGTGTTTGAATGCTTAATTAGGGAGAAAATTGTGTTTAAGAACTCTAAAATTCGGACTTAAAGCTCTCAAAACCGGGATCCTAAACCAATGAGCTGAGATAGGTTTATATAGTAAACTGAGGGGAAGATCTGACGACTGAGATCATCCGGAGCAAGGTTGGCCGCCTGGCCATGACTTAAGCCGGTGACAAGAGTGGCCGCGTGGCCAAGGTCGGCGCGCAGCAAGGTTGGCCGCGTGGCCAAGGTTGCGGGCTGACGTGATTTTCAAGCTAGGGTTTCTGCATGGTTTTAAGGAAACTATTTATTACCTATTTTGATAGATTTTGTCATAAATGAGGTATTTCGGAATCTGGGACAAGTCTTTGCAAGGTTTCTAATTCCTATAAAGTCCTTGTATTTTTGGGAAAGTCCTAATAAACTCATTTTCAGGTCGGGTACTAACAGAACGATTTAAGAAACTAAGATCAAGAACGATTTCTACAATTATTTCATATAGATAATCGCCTAATTTTACCTACTTCACAATATACCATGGCACATGCATAAATCGTAAAGATGCTACTTATGAATTTCTACACTGACACAGTAAATAGAAAATTCTAGCCAAGATAAAGTAACCAGACCAATTAGATTGATCAAGTCTAAAAACCCTAGCAATAAATCTAGAATAAACACAAGTAAAATTATGAATAGAGATCAAATATTGAAAAGAGAAATACCTCAAATTAAACAAAAAAGGGTTCAAGATTCAAACCCAAAGCTTGGAAAACTCCATGGAATAAAAACTTAGATCTAAAATTATGTTGAAGTCTAGCATGAAAAACAATAAAAGAATCCTCTTTAAAATACCTAAAACAAGTCCTAAACTAATAAGGAAATAAAAAGAATAAAATAAAATAAAAATATCAAAAATTCCATCTGCCAGGTCGTCACACGTGCCTTCACGCGCGCGTCGCTCTCGCCCTTCACTCGTCACGCACCATACTTTCTAGGCACGCGCCAGCCATCCCTGAAAGCGCGTCTTCTACATGCGCTTTGTCTGCCGCCTTCACGACTCATGAAAGCGCACACGAGTTGTGCGCTTTTCTTCAATTCGTGCGCACGAATGGAACACACGTGCAGTAAGCCAGCTTCCTCCCTGCGCTTCTGGGCCGCTGAACTGGGCCTTGCCTTGTTGACTTCAGTCTTGGGCGGCCTGTAATGGGCCACCTCCTAGGCCTTCTGGGATGCTTGGTCTTCATCTAACTTGGGCCTCCTTCCTCAATTCTTCTTTCATCCTTTAAAATGCTTCTTGACCCAATTCTCCAACCTTATTGTAATTTTTGGGCTTTGCATTTTTCATCATTTTGGAATTTCTTTTACATCATAAATTATTAAATTCGGGTAAAAATATAAAAATACTAAAATATTCCCGAATTACAATTAAACCCCAAAATTACATAAAACTAAACTAAAATACATAAAAATCACCATTTAAGCTCATAGAAACATAGGAATAAAGTGTATAAAATCTGTCTCATCAGCTATGGTAAGTATAATTCTTATAGACTTGATCATTACTATGGGCGAAAAAGTTTCATCATAGTCAATACCATGAATCTGCCTATAACCTTTCGCTACAAGTCTAGCTTTCTAAGTATGCACCTTTCCGTCCATATCAGTTTTCCTTTTGAAAACCCATTTGCACCCTATAGTTTTTTACACCTTCGCGTGCATCTATCAATTCCAAACTTGATTATCATACATGGATTTGATTTTAGATTCCATGGCTCCAAGACATTTATCCCAATCGGGAGTGGACATTGCTTCTTGATAGATGACTTCTATTTCATTGCTATCCGTCATAAGAAATCCATATCTCTTAGGTTCAGATCGCATTCTACCAGTTCTGCGAGGAACTTGTGTATTCTGAATAGGTTTCACAACTCCTTTTATAACTTGTTCAGATCCACCCATCGATTCAATATTATTTTCGGGTTCTCATACCTATTAAAGAATAATTTTACTCCCATTAGTTCTTTTGAAGAGAAACTCTTTCTCTAGAAAAGCACCATCTCGAGCAACAAAAACCTTGTTATCCGTGCGGTTGTAAAATTAATATCATTTGGTTTCTTTAAGACATCCCACGAAATTACATTTATCAACTTGTGTGCGAGTTTGTCAGAGACAAGTCTCTTGACATATGCCTCACATCCCCAAATCTTTATGAAAGAAAGACTAGGTTTCTTTCCGGTCCATATCTCATATGGAGTCTTTTGAATTGATTTAGTTTGAACTCTATTTACTCTAAAAGTGGCAGTTTCTAGTGCATGTCCCCAAAAGGATAAAAGAAGAACAACTTGACTCATCATCGAGCGGACCTTATCTAATAAAGTCTTATTTCTCCGCTCGGACACACCATTACATTATGGTATTCCAGGAGGAGTTATTGTGAAACAATTCCACAATGCTTGAGATGATTGTCAAATTCTTGGCTAAATATTTGTTGGGTTTTGAGCAATCATGCGCAGCGGAATAAAACCCAAAATCCTAGACCCATCATGATGATTAAATTAATACAAGGTTGAATTTAGAATACTAACTATGATGGAGCTTTAAAATTTCCTTGATCTTCAATCTTGGTTCTTCGCGCTTCTTCGAATCACGAACAGAAAGGTGATTAAGCAATAACCCTCTATGGATATCCACACGCGAACGAATATTAAGAACTCTTTCTTAATCTTGACTGATAGATAAAAAAGGGGCTATATGAATTGATGAATTATTGATCTTGATTCTCAATCTTGATCAATAAAATTGTTTCTCCAAACAACTAGATTAATTCATGTCAATGGATGGTGAAAATATATTTATATAGGTCTAAGTCCTTAACCCTTAAGGACTTTGGAAACCTAAATCCCATCACTTAATTATGCTGCAAGATTTCTGGCCAAACAGCACTGGCACGGTCGTGCCCTAAAACCGGCACGGTCGTGCCAATCCGTGCGCGCCTGCCATCCCGGTCGAGCATTATTGGCACGGTTATGCTTTCTATTCGGAACGGCCGTGCCGATTGGCACGGTCGTGCCACTTGAGCCGCCAAACACTTGCGCTTGGTCGATTTCTGTCACGGTCGTGCCCTATAAATGGCACGGTCGTGCCAGACCAAAATCTGCCATTTTTCCCTTTTTAACAATTCATTGTCTTGTGTGTGACCCCATAGGATTATATCAAGTTGGCACTGCGTCCAAACACACTTTGTCTTATAAATCATGAGCGGACCCTAGCAGGCCATCATGATTACCCAAATGATATAACTTGTCAATATTCGCTAATCCATTATAGAATATATCATAATCCTTTTGTCCTACGTTGTCATTGGACGTAAGCCATGGTCAATGGTCAACTTATAATGTCCAATACTTTCTCGATCCCAAATAGTTTGATAATTCAAATGATATCGATCTCATCAATTCATTTTGAGCATGGCCATGCATTTCATCACAACTATTCATCGAGGGGCCCAAGCCTGACATCTCTCATAAAGAGGAACAAATCCTATCTTGACTTATTACACTTCCCTACATAGCTTCGATCATGCCAATCATATCCTTTTTAATTACTTGGTTAAGAGTAACGTTTGAATATGTCAAACATGATCTCCATTATGTGGAAGATCGCAATAATCTCAAGTCTAAGGATTCCAATGATACAACTATTAGAGGTTTAAATATGACATTTTTACCATGACATAAGCCTCATCTTTGGGTCATATCCAGTATATGTTCACCAACATATACTCATAAGTTTAACTTGTATCCCATACACATAATCATCATATGATCATCGAATTAAACTTATACTAGCTTTTCGTAAATACTAGGGACGTGGATTATTATAATAAAACATGAAACAACAAATAATAATCCAAACATCTCTTTATATAAATGAAAAGTAATAACAAACATTGTCAAACAATGTGCCAAATAAAATGCCTAGGGCATATACACCAACAATCTCCCACTTGCACTAGGCCCAATCACTAATGTATCTAATACCCATGGACCTAACATGACCATCATGTTTAGCTTGAGGAAGTCCCTTTGTCAGCGGATCAGCAATGTTATCATCCGTTGGTACTCTGCATATCTTCACGTCCTCCCTCTATACAATTTCTCGAATGAGATGAAAACGCCTAAGTATGTGCTTGGATCTTTGATGTGCTCTTGCTTCCTTTGCTTGAGCAATAGCACCATTATTGTCGTAATAAAGGTCTATTAGATTAGCAATGCTAGGAACCACTTCTAATTCAGTTATGAATTTCTTGATCCAAACAGCCTCTTTAGCAGCATTCGATGCAGCTAAATACTCAGCTTCCGTTGTAGAATCAGCTACTGTACTCTCCTTGGAACTCTTCCAACTTACAGCACCACTGTTTAGCATAAACACAAAACCAGATTGCGATCTATAATCATCCTTGTCAGTTTGGAAGCTTGCATCTGTGTAACCCCTTACAACAAGATCATCTTCCAAACCTCCATAGATCAAGAACGAGTCTTTAGTCCTTCTCAAGTACTTAAGAATCGTCTTGACTGGTATCTGCTCGTCATGCTCAAAGCATATAAGACATCCAGTCTAGTACAAATCATGGCATACATAATGGATCCAATTGCCGAAGCATATGGGATTCCATTTATGCGTTCCCACTCATCAGTTGTCTTAGGACACTGAGTCTTGCTAAGACTTTTACCATGTAACACTGGCAGGTTACCTCTCTTAGAGTTCTCCATACAAAATCTTTTAAGAACCTTGTCAATGTATGTACTTTGACTTAAACCAATTAGTCTTTTAGATCTATCACGATAGATCTTAATTCCAAGGATGTATGCGGCCTCGCCTATATCTTTCATTGAAAAGCATTTTCCTAACCATTACGGACTGCAGTGCAGGAACATCGTTTCCAATGATTAATATGTCATCGACATATAGCACTAGAAATAGCACTACGCTCCCACTAATTTTCTTGTATACACAAGGTTCATCTTCGTTCTTTATGAAGCCAAACTCTTTGACTGATTCAACAAATCAAAGATTCCAACTCCTTGAGGCTTGCTTTAATTCATAGATGGATTTTTGCAACTTGCATACCTTATTAGAATTTTCTAGATTTGTAAAACCTTCAGGTTGTGTCATATACACATCCTCAAGCAGGTTTCCTTTAAGGAATGCTGTTTTTACATCCATTTGCCATATCTCATAGTCATAATATGCGGCTATGGCAATTAAAATTCTTAAAGACTTGAATTGTTATGGGTGAAACGGTTTCATCATAGTCAATACCATAAATCTGCCTATAACCTTTCACTACAAGCCTAGCTTTATAAGTATGCACCTTTCCATCCATGTCAGTTTTCCTTTTGAAAACCCACTTGCATCCTATGGTGTTTACACCTTCGGGTGCATCAATCAAGTTTCAAACTTGATTATCATACATGGATTGGATTTTGGATTCCATAGCTCCAAGCCATTTATCCGAGTCAGGAGAGGATATCGCTTCTTGGTAGGAAGTAGGTTCATCATTCTCAATGATTTCTACTTCATTACTATCCGTCATGAGAAATCCATATCTCTCGGGTTCGGATCGTAACCTACTAGATCTGCGATGAGTTTGTGTATCTTGAACGGGTTCCATAACTTCTTGTGAAACTTGTTCAGATTCCACCATCGGTTCAATGTAACTTTCGGGTTCTCGAACCTCTTCAAGATTAAATTTACTCCCACTTATTCCTTTGAAGAGAAACTCTTTCTTTAGAAAGATACCATCTCGAGCGACAAACACTTTGTTGGCCGTGCAGTTGTAAAAGTAATATCCTTTGGTTTCCCTAGGATATCCCACGAACAAACATTTATCAGATTTGTGTGAAAGTTTGTCAGAGACAAGTCTCTTGACATAAGCTTCACATCCCCAAATCTTCATGAAATAAAGACAAGGCTTCTTTACGGTCCATATCTCATATGGTGTCTTTTGAACCGATTCAGTTGGAACTCTATTTAGTGTGAACGCAGCGGTTTCTAATGCATGTCCCCAAAAGGATAGTGGAAGATCAGTTTGACTCATCATAGACCGAACCATATCTAATAAAGTCCGATTTCTCCTCTCGGACACACCATTCCATTGTGGTTTTCCGGGTGGAGTTAATTGTGAAACAATTCCAAAATCTTT
This sequence comes from Campanula takesimana, assembly GCA_026119855.1. Taxonomy (NCBI): domain Eukaryota; kingdom Viridiplantae; phylum Streptophyta; class Magnoliopsida; order Asterales; family Campanulaceae; genus Campanula; species Campanula takesimana. The sequence continues at coordinate 2,196,002 of JAOWBW010000021.1, forward strand.
AAGATGATTGTCAAATTCTTGGCTTAAATATTCTGCACCATGATCTGATCGAAGTGCTTTAATAGCTTTTCCAAGTTGATTTTGGACTTCTTTTTGAAATATTTTACATATCTCAAAAGCTTCACTTTTGTTCTTCATCAAGTAGACATAGCCATATCTACTAAGATCATCAGTGAATGTTATGAAGTAATGAAATCCTCCCCTAGCACTGCTACTTAAAGGTTCACATACATCAGTATGTATTAAGCCCAATGAATCACTTGCCCTTTCACTACTCTTAGTAAAATGTGTCTTAGTCATTTTTCCAAGTAAACATGACTCACAAGTCTCATATGATTCAAAATCATTTGATCATAAAAGTCCGTCCCCATGGAGTTTAGAGATACGCTTCTCATTAATATGACCAAGACGGCAGTGCCACAAATAAGTATGATTTACATCATTAGGTTTATATTTCTTATTTATGTTATAGACATCATCATTATTTCCATTCTCAACATCAAGGACATAAAAGCCATTAAATGAGCATGTTGTACAATAAAGCATATCATTTAAATAAATAGAAAACTTCTTATTCTCAATAAGAAAACTATAACCTTCATTATCCAAACAAGAAATTGAAATAATATTTCTACTCAAATCCGAAACGTAATAACAATTGTTCAAAACAAGAATTAATCCGCTAAGTAAAATGACTTCATAGGTTCCTACGGCTAATGCAGCAACTCTTGCTCCATTCCCCACACGTAGGTCTACTTCGCCATCTTTGAGTAGCCTCCTATTCTTTAGTGCCTGCACATTTAAACAAATGTGAGATCCATATCCGGTGTCCAATACCCAAGAACTAGAAGTATAAAAGAGAATATCTATAACATAGATACCTGAAGTAGAAGCAGTCCCACTGCCCTTCTTCTTCGTTTCTTCCATAAAAGCCTTGCAATTCCGTTTCCAATGACCAATCTCATTGCAGTGGAAACAAATTGCATCCTTTTGAGTGTCTACTTTATCCACTCCAGCAGTAGTGGCAACCTTTGCCTTGCTGATTTTGGGTTTGGCAACTTTTGCCTTACCCTTACCTTTGCTTTTTGGATCTTTTCCTTCCTTTGACACCACAAGCACAGGAGAGGATTCTTTTATGATTTTCTTTTCAGCTGTCTTTAGCATCCCATGCAACTCAGACAATGTCTTATCCATACCATGCATATTATAGTTCATGACAAACTGATTATAGCTCTTAGGTAATGAATTAAGAATAAAATCAGTGATCAACTCAACAGAGATGGGATGGCCAAGTCTCTCAAGATGCTCAAAGTAAGCCTTCATCTTCAAAACACGAGGGCCCACAGGCTGTCCATCACTCATCTTGCATGAGGTCAGAAAAGCTATGGTGTTGAACCTTTCTTGCCTTGCTTTCTCTTGAAACATATCTTTCAACTCAATGTTCAAGTCATAGGCTTCTAAGTGTTCCAGCGTCTTCTGAAGAGCTGAACACATGGCAGCAAACATGAGACAACCGACCTCACGAGAATCACTTTTGTGCTTCTTGTAGGCGTCTCTCTCTGCCCTAGGGGCAGTAGCAGCAGGTTCCTCTTCAGGAACAGGGTCATCGAGAATGTACAGCTTATCGTCATGCTTTAGAACAATTCTAAGGCTTCGGATCCAATCCGTGAAGTTAGCACCATTCTCTTGAAACTTTTCCTTTTCAAGGATAGATCGCAATGATAGGGATGGATTATTTTGAGCCATTTATCTACATTTTATGCAAACATATAAATATATATATTTGTACCAATTTTTATAAAGAGATTTATAATTATTGTATTTCATAAATACTCCCACTAAATTATATAACCTTCAAATACAAAATGCATCATATAATTTCATGGGCTAAGATCCAACTTTAATTTAATTTCAAGTCCGCTTTGGCGATACTGCTCAAAATTAAATTAATTAGGTAGATAACTTTTATCAATCATATCATATATGACTCTTAGATCTTTTATGAGATTCTTCAAGACATCACATGTTAAGAAGCATGTTTTAATCTCATCTCATGCCTTAAGCCCAAAACCCTTTTGATAGCTTAATTAAGTCAAACCATGATAGACGCATAGGAACCACTCTTTCACTCATCTTGTTCATACAAGGATAGAATCAATGCACCTACGCTTTGGCGTAACCCACACAAAACTACCCGTGTAATCCCAAGTGTCTATCATGGGTTGGCACGTGACTTAAATTTTTCAAAGAAGGTTCATCATATATAGCATACAACACATTTATGAGAACATAAGATAAACATGTAAAACATCAAGTTTTGTCATTAAATTAATCTCCATTAATTTAAGCATGATATTTATGTGTCATTAGTTTCTCTATAATTATGAGGATGAGACTCTTTGAACTTTGGTTATCAACTCCAAATCAAGACAACAAGAAGTGCGGCCGAACTAAGCCATAGGCAACCACAATTCCGCACTAATTCAAGAAACCAAGAAAGTAGTCCATGTAGCCTAAACTAAGCAATAGATGGTCTCGATGAACGTAGGCTAATTGCATTCACAATTCCAAATGGATCTCCAAACTTGAATAAAGAACTTTGTTTCTTGATTTTAGCAATTACGAACTCTTCATAATTCTAACTTCGTTTTATCTTTGAATCTTTGATTGCGATCAAGTTTGAGAAACACAGTCTCGAGAACGTAGGCTAGCCATCCAAACCTTGATCCGATCTCAGAATTCAACAGACTAAAACAAATAGGAATTTCAAACCACAAGATCAACCCCAAACCCTAGCCCTACGCCCGCACCAGAACCGAGGGTCCGGCCGGGTCACATACTAGGTCCGGTCGGACCTTCTGCGTAAAATAAAAAAAAAATCAAATTCAAATTCTGTCTCAAAATTGTTTTTCCCCGATTCAATTAGGATTTGGTATTCTTGGTGATCCAATTACCATGATCATCAAAACCTTGAATAAACTATTTATTCATGAATCTTTAGATTATCAAAACTTTGATCCAATCAAAAATTTATAATCCATACAATTTTAAATCCACCATAATTTTTATTGCGATTCAGTAGTGCGATTAATGTTACTAAAACAATAAACCACATAAAACGCATGGATCACATAATTATGGAATAAACATCATGAATATAAATTCAAATAGCATGCTAACACATATAATCCAATTATATTATCAACATGATATTATTAAAATAACCATGATGAACGGGGCTCTGATACCACTGTTGGGTTTTGAGTAATCATGCACAGCGGAATAAAACCCAAAAGCCTAGATCCATTCATGATGATTAAATTAATACAAGGTTGAATTTAGAATACTAACCGTGATGGAGCTTTAAAATTTCCTTGATCTTCAATCTTGGTTCTTCGCGCTTCTTCGAATCACGAACGCAGGAACACGACCAGAAAGGTGATTAAGCAATCACCCTCTACAGATATCCACACGCGAACGAATATTAAGAACTCTTTCTTAATCTTGACGGCTAGATTAAAAAGGGGTTATATAAATTTATGAATTATTGATCTTGATTCTCAATCTTGATCAATAAAATTGTTTCTCCAAACAACTAGATTAATTCATGTCAATAGCTGGTGAAAATATATTTATAAAGGTCTAAGTCCTTAACCCTTAAGAACTTTGGAAACCTAAATCCCGTCACTTAATTATGCTGCAAGATACCTAGCCAAACAGCACTGGCATGGTCGTGCCCTAAAACCGGCACGGTCGTGCCAATCCGTGCGCGCCTGCCATCCCCGCTGAGCATTATTGGCATGGTCGTGCTTTGTATTCGGCACGGTCGAGCTTTATACTTGGCACACTCATGCCACTTGAGCCGCCAGACACTTGCCCTTGGTCGATTTATGGCACGGTCGTGCCTTATAAATGGCATGGTCGTGCCAGACCAAAATCTGCCATTTTGCCATTTTTAACAATTCGTTCTCTTGTGTGTGACCCATAGGATTATATCAAGTTGGCAATGAGTCCAAACACACTTTGTCTCATAAATCATGAGCGGATCCTAGCAGGCCATCATGATTACCAAAATGATATAACTTGTCAAAGTTCGCTAATCCATTATAGAACATATCACAATCCTTTTGTCCTACGATGTCATTAGACGTAAGACATGGTCAATGGTCAACTTATAATGTCCAATACTTTCTCGATCCTGAATAGTTTGATAATTCAAATGATATCGATCTCATCATTTCATTTTGAGCATGGCCATGCATTTCATCACAACTATTCATCGAGGGGCCTAAGCCTGACATCTCTCATAAAGAGGGACAAATCCTATCTTGAATTATTACACTTCCCTACATAGCTTCGATCATTCCAATCATATCCTTTATAATTACTTGGTTAAGAGTAACGTTTGAATATGTCAAACATGATCTCCATTATGTGGAAGATCACAATAATCTCAAGTCTAAGGATTCCAATGATATAACTATTAGAGGTTTAATTATGACATTTTTACCATGACATAAACCTCATCTTTGGATCATGTCCAGTATATGTTCACCAACATATACTCATAAGTTTAACTTGTATCCCGTACACATAATCATCATATGATCATCGAATTAAACTTATAGTAGTTCTTCATAAGTACTAGGGATGGGGATTATTAAAATAAAACATGAAACAATAAATAATAATCCAAACATCTCTTTATATAAATGAAAAGTAATAACAAACATTGTCAAACAATGTGCCAAATAAAATGCCTAGAGCATATACACCAATAATATTCACCACCACGATCTGATCGAATTGCTTTAATAGTTTTGCGAAGTTGATTTTGTACTTCAATTTGAAATATTCTAAATATCTCAAAATATTCATTTTTTTTTATAAAGTAGATATAGCCATATCTACTAAAATCATCAGTTAATGTTATGAAGTATTGATATCCGCCCTTTGCATTGCTACTTAATGGTCCACATACATCATTATGTATAAGTCCCAACAAGTCACTTGCCATTTTAGTACTCTTAGTAAAAGGTGTCTTAGTCATTTTACCAAGTAAACAGGACTCACAAGTTTCATATGATTCAAAATCATGTGAATCTAAAAGTCCGTCCCCATGAAGTTTTGAGATACGCTTCTCATTAATATGATCAAGATGGAAATGCCACAAATAATTGTGATTTACATCATTATGTTTGGATTTCTTGTTTACATTATAGATATTATCATTATTTTCATTCTCAACATCAAGGACAGAAAGGCCATTAAATGAATTTGCAGTACAATAAAGCATAACATTTAAATAAATAGAAAACTTCTTATTTTAAATAAGAAATTTAAAACCTTCATTATCCAAATAAAAAATTGAAATAATATTCATACTCAAATCCGGAACGTAGTAACAATTGTTCAAAACAAGAATTAAACAACTAGGTAAAATGACTTCATAGGTTCCTACGGCTAATGCAGCAACTCTTGCTCCATTCCCCACACATAGGTCTACTTCGCCATCTTTGAGTAGCCTCCTATTCTTTAGTGTCTGCACATATAGACAAATGTGATATCTACATCCAGTATCCAATACACAGGAACTAGAAGTAGAAAGGAGTATATCTATAAAATAGATACCTGAAGTAGAAGCAATCTCATTGCGCTTCTTCTTCTTCTTCTTCTTCTTCTTCTTCTTCTTCTTCTTCTTCTTCTTCTTCTTCTTCTTCTTCTTCTTCTTCTTATTCCATATAAGCCTTGCAATTACGCTTCCAATGACCAATTTCATTGCAATAGAAGCAAATTGCATCCTTTTGAGAGTTGGGTTTAGCCACCACAGCATTGGCAACCTTTGTCTTGCCTATTTTGGGTTTGACAACCTCTGTATTTCCCTTTCCTTTGGCCTTAGGGTCCTTTCCTTCTTTTGAAACCAAAAGCACATGAGAGGCTTCCTTAATGATTTTGTTTTCTGCTGTCTTTAGAATCCCATGCAACTCAGACAGAGACTTAGTTATACCATGCATATTAAAGTTCATGACGAACTGATTATAGCTTTTAGGTAATGAGTTAAAAATCATATCAGTTGGCAACTCAATAGGGATGGCATAGCCGAGCCTCTCTAGATGCTCAAAATGGCCTTCATTTTCAAAACATGAGGACCCACCGACTGTCCTTCACTCATCTTTCATGAGGTCAAAGCAGTCATGGTGTCAAACCTTTCCTGCCTAACTTTCTCTTGAAACATATCTTTCAACTGAATGCATATGTCATAGGCATCCAAGTGTTCAAGGTCCTTTTGAAGCTCAGAACACATGGTAGTAAGCATAAGACAACTGACGTCAAGAGAATCACTTTTGTGTTTCTAGTGAGCATCCTTTTCCACCCTAGGGGAATTGGCAGCAGGTTCCTCAGGAATGGATTCATCAAGAATGTACAGCTCTTCTTCTTGCCTTAGAACAATTCTTAGGCTTCGGATCCAATCCATGAAGCTAGCACCATTCTCTTGAAGTTTTTCCTTCTCAAGGATTGATCGCAATGATAGAGTTTGTGTGTTTTGTGCCATTATCTACAATTATGCAAATATGTAACCATACATAAGTACCAACTTAATTAAAGATATTATTAATAGTATTTCATAAATACTCCCACTAAATTATACTCTTTCCGTTCCAAGTAAGTTGAAACATTCATTTTGAAGTTGGGAAATTAAAGATACTAATATTATATTAAGAATGAAAGGTAGTGAGGAAGATAGAGAATTAGTGGGAAAAGAAAGAGAATGAGTGGAGAATAATGAGTGGTTGGGGAAGAGAGAGAATGGGTGAAGGATTATAAAAGTAATAAAAAGCTTCCATTTTTGGATTGTTGCAACTTAAGTTAAATACCCTAAATGGAAAAATATTACAATTTACTTGAAATAGAGGGAGTATAACATTCATATATATCTAATGTATCATATAATTTTGGTAGACTAAGATCCAAATTTAATTTAATTTCAAGTCTGCTTTGGCGGTAGCGCTCAAAATTAAATTAATTAGTTAGATAACTCGTTGTCAATCATATCATATATGACTCTTAGATCCTTTATGAGATTTGTTTAGACATCTTATGTCAAACATATTTTAATCTCATCTGTGCCTTAGACCCAAAACTCTTTTGATAGTCTAATTAAGTCAAACTATTTTAAACTTATAGCAATCACTCTTTCACTCGTCTTGTTCATACAAAAATAGAATTAATGAGCCTACACATTGGCGTAACCCACATAAAACTACCTTTGTAATCCCAAGTCTTTTAATCATGACGTGACTGAAATTTTCAAGAAGGTTCTAACACATACTCCCTCTGTCCCACCCGAAATAGGATTTTGATAGCTTTTTTTATACTTTGACAATGTAATTTAAATAAGAAATAATTATCCTAATATAAATTTACAAATTGTTGTTGAGAGTATTTTTAATTGTGATACAATAACAATTTTTAAATTTTTATTTGGATTATTATATTTTCTTCAAAAGACTTGGTCAAACTAAAGTTAAGTTTACCAAAATCCTGTTTCGGGTGGGACAGGGGGAGTAAAAGTTAATCAATTAACCAAATTAATTTTATGTGACTTAGTTCCACTAGTTATAGGATTAAGTTATCACAGAGCATCTTAAAATTGAGAGCCCAAATCGTACGGCCGAAACTAAGCCAAAAGGAAACCACAATCATGTACTAAAATCAAGAAACCAAGTAATTATTCCACACGGCCGAAATTAAGCCATAAGGAAACCACACTTCCGTGTAGAAAGATAACTTGTTTCAAGATCCTTTATTGTCTCATCAATCTCAAAGATTACATAGAACCTAAACACTTTAGAATTTTCTTTTTGTAATTTTTCTGAATTTCTTGATTGAAGTCTGTTTCAGGAAACACGGATTCGAAAACCAGCCGTCTGAAAGCAGTTTCAGTTTCCAAATTCAAATTCTGTAAACAATTTACAGAACAATATGAACACTAGAAAATGAACCAGATTCTGGGAAATTCAAACCCATCCGTACGGAGCCATAGAAGCCATATGACTCTTAAACAGTCGTACGGGTCTGTGGCTTAAATTCCCAGATTTCCAGCTTTTCAGAAATTTTCAAATTCGATCAATCTCGATATCGTGGTCATATAAAATCCGATTAAAATAACACGAATTTACAGATTACAAATTTTAACCAATCTAATCTATATAATCAATAACCAATTTATTTCACATACAAATTAAAACTAGATCATCAATAAACATAATCTGTTTATATCATGATAATCTAAGCATGCGATTATACATATGAATCCAATTAATATTATAATCACATAATCTCATCAATAACTAGCATGCATATTTTATATCTCATATAAAATCCAATCACATAAATTCATCTTATTCATGATCATACCAATTAAATAATTTTATCATGATGATATTTGAATCATTGATCATAAACGGGTTTCCGATACCACTGTTGGGTTTCATGCAATCATGCGCAGCGGAAGACATAACATGAAGAAACCCAAAGACTAGATCCGTTGTGATCAATAATTCATACTATGTAAGATGAAAGACAATAACCCTTGTAGATTGAAATATGAAACTTTGGATTTAAATGATAAGATGAGCACCCTCTACTGGTGATCCACACGTCAAACGGATTCAAGAACTCTTCTTTACTTGACTGTTAGGTCTTCCAGATTGAAAAACTTGATGAAGAACTATTCTTCAATTGCTTCCTTTGATAATTAGTGTTTGATAATTGAAAATAATCAAACCTAATAACCCTAGTATTATATGTGTGGTTTCTCTTTCCAAAAAAGAAGTTATGATTTCACAAGTCAATGTTCTAGAACATAATATCGGCTGTACATATTATTTACTAGAGGTCTGCAAGATCCTTTTGTTGGATATTATTCCCTAGGCCCTTGAGAAAGGCCTATGCGTTACATCATAGCGTCATTGTTATAGAGATAACAAACCTGATTATTATATCTTTTGCATGTTTATTATAATAATAATTGTCCCTAGCACTTATGAAGATCTAGAATGAGTTTAATGGATAATCATATGATGAATATGGTACATAGGATGCAGATTAAACTTATGGGTACTTGTTGGAGAACAATGTATTGGATAGACCCGTTATGAGATTTATGTCATGGTCAAATGTCATAATTAAATCTCATAATAGTCATATCATTTGAATCCTTAGATCCGAGATTATGATGGTCTTCCACATGATGAACGTTATGTTTGACTTAGTCAAACGCTACCTTTAAAAGGGTAGTTATAACGGCTATGATTGGCATAATCGAATTCTTGTAGGGAAGAATGATAAGTCAAGATGGGATTTGTTCCTCTTCGGAGAGATATCTGCTTTGGTCACTCGATGAGTAAGATTGATGATAGTGCATGGCCATACCCAAATGAATTGATGTGATCAATGTCATTTTCTCATATCAATCTACTCAAGATCGAGAAAGCATTGAACAAACATAAGTTGACGTGGACCATGACTTATGTCCAATATGATATCACGTGACAAAGGGATTGTGATATATTCTATGAGGTAACTTTGGACTTTCAAAGTTATATTATTTGGGTAGTCATAATGGCTTGCTAGAGTCCGCTTATGACTTATGGGTTCTGAATGGTTCGGACTCGTTGTCAACATAGTATAATCTTATTGGGTCACACACAATAGAACGGATTGAAAAAAGGCTAAAAATCTGGGAATCAGGAACTGTGACCGTACGACTCTGATGGAGCCGTACGGCTGCCCCTCCATACCTGGTCAGATCCTGCAGTTTTCTTCTTGGAGAAGGAATCCTGGGTCCAAAAGGAATAAGGTCAAATATCTCATATAAAAAGGAGTGCCGGGTTTTGCAGCATCTAACCCCATTGATAACCTAGGTTTTGAAAACATATATCATATGTTTGTGAAACATTAAAATATAGAGAGGTGGGATTATTAATTTGAGATATATGATCATCAAATTCAATAATCGAAGAAGCAAGATAATTCATACGAAGAAAGCGTTTCTTCATCACCAAGCCTTGGATCTAGCAATCAATCAAGAAGGTGTTCTTGAGTCCGTTCGACGTGTGGATACCGATAAAGGGTGTTTGCTTTAGCACTTTAAAGTCTGTGTTCATGGATGCGATTTTTAAGGGTTAGTTTCTTTCATCTTGTATTTAATTTAATCAACATGTACGGATCCGGACTCATTGGTGTTTGATTTCATATGTTATTATTCTGCTGCGCATGATACATCAGAACCCAACAGTGGTATCAGAGCCCCGTTTATCGTTGATTATTTGAATACATCATGTTTAATTATTTAATTTTATTATATGATTTGCATGATGATGAGATGAATATGTGATTAGGGTTTATTAGTATCCAAAAGCCCGTGCTAATGGCACAGATCTGTACAAAAACAATGACAGTACAAAATTATGATAGTGTGAACTTGATTAGTCCTATAAAAATGTAGTGTACTGGCACGGCGACGGTGCAGAATAGTCAAGCACTAAGAACTCGTTTAAAGTTGAAAATTCAACGCAATATCAAAGAGATCAAAAACTTCTGTGACATAGTATATAAACTTCAATGAAAGCTACCATTGCTCCAATTGAAGGAAGCTTACATATAGATCGAGAAGTCGTACGCAAGCAAGAAGGATCAAAAGAGTCGTTTTATAAATTGAAGTTGTACATAGGTGAATACTCTTTCGTGTCATATAAACAATGACTTAAAAACTACTACTGTGCTGCAAAAATGGTACACCATGAAAATTTATGCAATTTACTACTTGTAAATATAAAACCCAACATCAAGAACCTTTCCCATGTGTCATTGATGTCCCCTGCCAAACCAAGAAAGAGAAGTAAATTAGTGTTCTTTTAGTACGTTCATCAATAAATCTGAATTCCATAAATAAATTTGAAATCACAATAAAAAAGCAAATGAAATATTTTTGCATTCAACAAATAGCAGTTCAAAAATAACAGAAAAGTAGTGTGTTATGTCTTTATGCTAATTTTTACTTATTAGCATAAACACCTGAAAAGGCTCCTGGTAAAGGCCATCGGCCTCAGCCGTTAAAGTGGGATGCTGTTTCAACTTGTAGTTTTGCAACGTCTTTTGTGGAAGTCTGAATTGATTTCTCATGCATGATAGATTTTAGCCTCTCAACTTCAACTCATAGGTTCGCAGTCTGACTATTCAGATTTCAGAGGTTCAATGGCTAGTGGCACAAAGACCGGTTTCCAGTTTCTGACATCAAAGGAGCAGATAAGAGATTTATTTTTGTTTGAGGTGTGCTTTAGGTAGTAAACAAACTCCCCAAAATCTAAAATCATTCCCATCAGGGGGTAAAGTCAATAAAGTCAATAGATGCCTTCACATTCTCTCAAAAGAATCAAAAAAATAAACCACAACTACAAATTCAAAAGACAAACTATAGAAGCAAATTCATCATGCACCCAAGAGATTATAAAACTAACTCCCTTAGAAACAGGGGATATCAATCAACCAATAAAAAATAGAGAAACATCATCTTCATCTAGTATTCTAGCATCCCACCCAAAACTTGACTGCATCATTGCATGTACGCAAAATCTACAAAGTTCAAATATTGGTCCACAGCGCCATGCTAAATTTCAAAAACTTAACACCAGAAAATTAACGCTCCAATATTTAATACTCTCTCCGTCCCAAAATGAACGACCAAATTTTCTCTTAAACAAGAGCAAATTGTGTCATTTATTTTGGAAATTAGGTAATCATTTTTCTTAATATAATATGTTTTCTAGTTTGTTACACATACTCAATGAGTGTAAGCATCAACGAAAACAAACCCAATAAAATCTGAAATGGAACATATAAGGAATGGAATCCAGAAAAACCAAAGTCCTTTGTGCAGGTTGTAGTGTGTAGTTTCGAAGTCGAGGGAGATAACAGAGGGGGGATAAAAAGATGAACATAGAGCACACTAAAATACTACTCCCTCTGTCCCAAAATGAATATTAAAAAAATTAAAAACATTAAGGCCGTGATTGAAGGAGATAGGATTTAAAATTATTGAGGGTGTCAACAGGTATTCAAGAAGTAGGAGAAGCAAGGATCAAACCAAATTGACGAATCTGAATAATCACAAATATGTCAACTTAAAAGATAGGATCTGTGAATTTAAGAGAGAAGACTGACATATAGCATACTAAAATACTACTCCCTCCGTCCCAAAATGAATATCCAAAAATATCAAATTTTCTCTTGATAAAGAGAAAATATGATTTTTTTTTTTTTTTAGAAAACCATTTTGGGACGTAGTTTTTGAATATAGAAGAAAGAAGCTAAAATCCAAAGATCGTAAATATATAAAAATATTTCATATCATAATTTTTACCACTTATGTAATCATTCCACAAAGACTCTACTTAGGAAAAATTAAAGCCACAATCTTTACTTGGCATTCATAAAAAACATGATTAAAAAGTAGAATTAGAAACTTTGTAGTTAGTTACAGAGTTGATAATTGATTAAACTCGTGAAACACTTTTCACTGAAAAATGTTATATTACAAACTTAGAATTGATCTAACTTGTGAAAGAAAAAATGACGTTTCACAAACTTTACGGAACGGAGGAAGTATCACTTTGTTATTGAAAACCCCTACTGCCAACTTATTGAAAGCATATACACAGATGTAAAATAGAGCTGGAGTATAACAATAATAATACTCCTCCGTCCCAAATTACTTGAGCGGAGGTAGTACTTTTTTACTTAAAGTGCAACCAAATTAACAATAAAAAATGACATTTCACCAACTTTTCAGTTAGCCAGAAGAGAGCACACTAATATAACAACGTCTATTACCTTCGGCCTTAGCATGGATTTCAAAATCAAGTCTTCCCAAACGGGACGGAGGAAAAGAAAACACTATATGACCATCAAGCTTTCATTTAAGAGTTGCTTATTTCGAAAAGTTAACTACAAAAAGAAGCAGACTTCAAAACAAACCCCCCCCCCCCCCACACACAACTATGAAACACTGATCATTACGCTAATGTTAAAGAGTTTGAAAATCATGAATCAAATGGAATTAAACAATAGTAACAGATGACTGTCATGGTTCCAAAAACAGTTTACTCTTCTTAGTTCAAAAACAAAATAAAAATGAAAAAACTAAGCATACAAAGATCAAAAGGTAGACTGGTAAGTAGCATTGCAGTCACAGTCCATAGCCATTGAAGGTGAATCACTGCAACTGTTAAAGAAAGAAAAGAGCACATAAAAGAGCATCACGAATAGTGATTCAGAACATCATTATTAGTTCACATACAACATGAAAAACTAGTTAAAACCATGAAAAGAATAGTAATAGATGACTGTCAGGTGACCCAATCAATCAAACATGTAGACTTAAGATAATTTTCATTGAAGTTAGTTAATGTTCATCATCTCTTTTCTTGGCTAACAGGCAACAGTTCCTCATGGAAATGAAGCAGGACCGCACAGAATAGCTAACACAATATGAATGAAGCAGCCCTTGCATACGATAGGGTTGAGAAAGAAAATTTAAGTTTAAGTGTTTAAAGTTTTACACAACTGAAACAACAGTGTGAATGCAGTAACACTAACAACATCATCAAATTAAGCCAAAACAACATTTTTTTTGGAAATTTGAGAGCTCTTTTTGGGTCATACAAACAAACAAACAAACAGGTAGAGTGCAAGAAATTTTGAAGGGGAAAATTGTTAATCAACCAATTTGATTGACAATTAGGTATCACCATTCCTGCAAGAGAATCAAAATCGAGAGAACATACCTGAGATAAGGCAGCAAAAACACTGATTTACCGAGGATGAAGAACAGTCGATTGGTTTAATTTGGTGTTTCTGACGATTGAAAAAGGGTTTTGGTGGGTGCGGTGATATGTGTGTGAGGACGCCGTCTTTCTTTGGCCAGCATCACTTGTGTATCTAAAGAGAGAGATCGTGGGTGGAGATGGAAGGGATCATGGGCTTACACGAACTGTTTGTGACCGTCGTCTTCATTCTCGTGGGAGTAGAGAGTTTGTGGGAGAACGTGGGTTACTTGGATGATTCTAGGCCGTAGGATGAGGTTTTCAACTTTTAATCTGAGCCTCTCTTTATCCAAAGCTAAGAGGCGGTTATTACATTCTTGTATTGTATTATAGATGAGCATGAATATGGGGATTATATGATTATTATATTGATGTGATCTATATGAATAATTGCATGTTAGGGTTATCAATAAATAATTGGATTATGTGTATTGATAATTTAGATCTAATTTTTATATGTAACAAATTGTTTATTCATGATATTGATTAAATCTATTTAAATTCATAATCTGTAAATTCGTGTTGATTTAATCTGATTAATGAATGAACACGATAATTGAATCGATCAAATTTAAAAATTCTGAAAATCTGAAAATCTGGGATGCAACACCATACGGCGCCCTACACCTCCTAGACAGCCGTTCGGCTGGCTAGGTTTTCCTCGGAAGATTTGTTTTGTTTTATGGTTTTCTGATTGTTCTGTAAATCGTTTACAGAATTTGAATCAGGAATTGAATCTGGTTTCAGATGGCAGGTTTTTGAAACCGTGTTTTCTGAAATATGATTTAATCCAGTAAATTGCAGAAATCAGAATTCAGAAGAGTTCAGGATTGCTGTAGTCTGTGAAATTGATGAGACAATAAAGGATCTTGAAACAAGATTATCATTCCATACGAAATTGTGGTTGCCTCATAGGCTTAGTTTCGGCCGTATGGAAGATTCTCTTGGTTTCATGATTTTAGTACGGAATTGTGGTTGTCTAATGATTTAGTTTCGGCCGTACGTTTTGTGCTCTTAATTTATAGATGTTTTGCGGATTCAAAAGTTTCTGAATTTATCCCTATAAACAAAGTGCAAATTGTTTACAGAGAAGGAAACTAAATTTGGATTGATTCATCGTAAGGGCCAATGGCAGGCTTACGCCTTGTTTCTGGACATACGGATGAAACATCTAATCTTTAAATTGTTTACAAAAAATTTAGAATCCGTCCCCATAATTTTGCTACGTAATTAAATCACAAGATTTTGCTTCCGATAATTAATTAGATTAATTATCATCCTTTATAAAAAGACTATATTATATTATGTATGACATAATTAAATAAATGAAGCATGTCTCTATGCAAATAACCTTTACAAAATTTTAAGTCTTGTGCCAATCAATGATTAAAACCCTTGTAAGTACATGTGTAGTTTTATGCGGGCTCTAACCATCGCGAGGCGCATTAATTCTATGTTTGTATGAGCAAGATGAGTGAAAGAGTGGTTCTTATGCGTTTAAAGTGGTTTGACTTAATTAGGATATCAAAAGAGTTTTGGGCCTAAGGCGTAAATGAGATTAAAACATGTTGTGACATAAGATGTCTCAAAAATCCCATAAAAGATCTAAGAGTCATATGTGATATGATTGTTAAGCAGTTATCTACCTAAATAACATGGTTTTATGCATCTTGCCATCGCGGATGTAAGATCAAGTGAAATATAGATCTTAGCCCATATAAATTATATTATACAATTGATGTATTTGAAGGTGTATAATTTAGTGGGAGTATTTATGGAATACATTAAAAATATCTAAATAATAATTGGTATGAAATATAGGTGTATATTTATTTTCATATTTGTGTAGAATATTTTAAACTTTAATCATGTATAATTACTGCTATCTACCCACTTAAAGAGAATGAGATTAACTTCCTTGACCTAGTCATGAGCTTAAGAATTGTTCTAAAGCAAGAGCGAAAGTTATACATTCTTAATAAATCTTATTCCTAAGAAACCCAATTCCTTAAGGACGGACAATGTTGGGGAATTGGGGGGATCTCCGTATCCACTAGCCCATATTAGCAGTCATCAATATGGAAAAAATAATTCAACACATGAATAAAGTAATATGAAAGAACAAAAACACCATGAATTTGTTCACCCGGTTCACCATCCCTATGGCTACATCCGGAGGCACCAAGCCAGGATATCACTATAATAATATGTCGATTGTTACAATTTACACATACACTCACATAGATCTAGTATGACTACTCTCCAATAACAATCTCACCATATATTATTATCTTTCCCCCAAGAATACACAAACACGGTCATAGCCGGGTTGTAAGATTGCCCCCCATGGCTCTCCTAGGCCCCCGACTCCCTCCTAAACACTATTTTGTGCTCTCTCTTGATATCCTAACTTTCTCCTGCACAAAGTAAAGTACAAAATATTATGGTGGTAGTCACAATATATTTATAGGGATACAAAACCTAATCCAGATCAAAACCTAATTACCCGAGAGTATGTAGGACGGAAGGAGTATGATTGAATTAGGAAATTAATTACCTTAAGGAATTAATATTCCCTTTTCATCCTAACTCCTATTCCACGTGAACTATCAACTTGCAGAAGGAAACAAACTCTTTTCCACAAAGTCAACTTCTCCACTTCACGTTATGTTACAGCCCAACTCGACTGCACGCCCAACATTCTGATGGTCCGACCGGGTCTTGATGGAGGTCCGGTCGGATCTTCTACTTTCTGCTCTGTCCCGGGTTTGACTCCTCACTCCTCCACAGTTTTGACCGTCTTCTTGGTTTTGACTCCAATCCTAACAGACAAAGACATAAATTAGAAACATGTGGATGATTCAATATACGTCAATTGTCTTACAACTTGCTACCAAATGTTTAGAACTTGAGAAGTATATGAAATATATGGATGCTTATGGATAAGCAATCACGTAGGAAGCGTTCCTACAAGCAAGCAAGATAAGAAAAGTTTGAGATTGATTAGAGCCTAACATTCATATGATGAATGTAAGGTATATCAATGAGTTATCATGTTTAGAAAACAGAGAGACATATTGATCACCTTAAAAGGCTTGGTTATCAAGTTATTTTGGAACTGGCAATGTATTTGATATTAATTCATAAGCGACATTTGATGTTTAAAATGCTAAGTCTTAATATCAAATGAAAACCTTCTCAAACTCTAAGGTTAATAAAGAAAATGGTTTAAGATAAAGGAAAGACAAGAGTTGTCAAGCCTAAAGGAAATATTTGTGGCTAAACCTAAAATCCAAAGGATGTAATTGCTACCATGGCAATAACATTGACTATTAGAGAAATTACAATTTGAATTAAAAGATCAAAATGAAGGATAGTGAGACTATCACTTCAAGTATTTATGTTATAAAACTTAATATTTCTACATCCAAGTTCTTGGGTATTGGATACCGGATATGGATCCCACATTCGTATAAATGTGTAAGACTTGAGAAATAGAATGACTACTTAAGAAAGGCGAAGATTAACCCATGTGTTGATAATGATGCAAAGGTTGCAACATTAATCATAGAGACTTGCGAAGTGTCTTCACATAGTGGGTTCATATTTGTTTTGAACAAATGTGTTATGTTCCTACTTTAAGTTGAAATATTATTTTGGTTTCATCATTAGAAGATAATGGATATTACTTATTTTGAATAAGGAAGTGCTCTATTAAATATGATTTGTTTTATTGTATTGCTAATCATATAATGGGACTTTATATCCTTATCTTGGAAGAACAAAATAATAAGTATAACATAAATAATGGAAATCTGAATCTAAGGATGTAGGCATTACATTCTTATAGCAATAAAGGTCTCAATCAAATGATAAGAAACGCATATCTAAAATTCCATGGGACGGACTTTTAAATTTACATGATTTCGAATCATGCGATATATACGAATCTTAGAAATTGATCAAGACAACCTTTACTAGGAGTAGTAAATGGAAATGCTTATTTGAACTAATACATATTGATGTATGTAGTTCATTAAAGTAACAATGCTAAGATAGGATTTCAATATCTGAAGGCAAAAGTGTTAAAGTACTCTAATCTCATCAAAGTAATGAATATTTGGACCTTGGACTTGATGAGAATTCTGTAGAAAGTCTGTAGATTAAGGAAAACGTGATCTGAAAACAACATCCGTATGGATTGCTTGGAGGTGTACGCCTGCCTAGTAGCTGTACGGACGTTGTTTCAGAAGTTTACAGATTGTCTGCAAACTGCATTTTTTTGCCTCATGATAAGTCAAATTGATCTTTAATTAACCTTCTGGATTATGTGCTGGAAACAGCTGCGCTTACACTAATTTGAGTTTCATCTAAGGTGGTTCGACTGATACCATATTAGATATGGAATGAAAGAAAACCTAGTTTGTCTTTCATAAAGATTTGTGATATGACACTTTTGCGAAAAGTATTGTCTTAGACAAAATCACACCTAAATCTAGTTGATGCATTTTCATGGGATATCTTAATGATATTAATTTTACACCCTTTAGAGTACAAATCATTTGTTGCTCAAAATAGTACTTTCTATATAAATCGTTTATCTCTAAAGAACTAGTGGGAGTAAAATATATCTCGAAGAGTTCGAGGCCCAGAAAATGACATAGAACCTAAGATGGAAGTTGAACAAAGTTTCACAAGGAGTTGTGGAAATTCGTTCAAGCATACACAAGTTATTTGAATATATGATAGGATACTATCTATAACAAAAAATATTGATTTCTCGTAATAGAAACTAATAAGGAAGATATCATTGAGAATGATTGACCTATAACCTATCAAGATGCAATGACCACTCCGGATTTTGATCAATGACTTGGAGTCATGAAATCTAAAAGGGCAATCCATGTATGATAATCAAGTTTCGAACATGATTGTTCTACCGTAAGGCTTAAAAACCATAGGATGGAAAGTAAGTTTCTTGGAGAAAACGGACATGGATCGCAAGGTGCATGCTCATTAAGCAAGACTAATTGAGAAATGTTAGTTCATAATATTGATTATGATTAAACCTATCACCCGTAGCTATACTTACGGATATTAGAAGGGTTAATTACAATTTAGGGCCTGAACTTCATAGGGTGTTCCCCAAGCGGGGCTCAAACAATTTTTTTTAGCGAATCAGGGCTCAATGCGGTTTTTCTGCATCAATCTAGGGCTTTTTAACAGATATAGTTAGAAATCATGTTAAGTGGTCATGTGCCATACACGTGATGGATGGATTGGTTAGATTGAAGTTGATATTAACTATTAAGGGGTTAAATGAAAATTTCTAACTTTAAAAGGTTGAAAAACAAAATTTATTTTTGAAATATTAATTAATGAAACTTTAAAACCAAATAATGTAAAATCATCATTTACATATAAAAGAAAAATCTAGGAAATTAATAATTAAAATATTCAATTTACATATCAAATTAATATGCAATTTTTTTTTGCATATTTAATATATTAAATAAAAATTTATATATAAAATAAAGAGTTAAAATAAAATTGCATTATTAAATTTAGGTATGCTCAAAATTTATTAAATTCTAAAAAAGTTTATATTTTTAAGCAAAAAAAAGATTATTTTTGTGATTAGCTTGAAAATGATAGTAATATATTTCCTCTTTATACAATAATATATATATATATATATATATATATATATATATATATATATATATATATATATATATATATATATATATTAAAGTTGGTGAGGAGAACCATGGTGTTGCCACATAGACAAGTCTTAGAGAAAGGTTGCATTTGGTGTTGCCCATCATTACCCCTCTTATAAATAAGAGACTTTTCAATTTCTTTTTCTTAGCTAATAGTATTAGTTAATAGTATTAGTTACTATATAGGATAACTATTATAGTTAACTACTATAATAACTAATACTTATAATAGTAATAGTTACTATAATGGGTAACTATTATAGTTAACTACTATAGTAACTAAAACTTATAATAGTAATAGTTACTATAATATATAACTATTATAGTTAACTAATACTTATAATAGCAATAGTTACTATAATAGGTAATTACTATAGTAACTAATACTTATACTAGTAATAGTTAGTATAATAGGTAACTATTATAGTTAACTACTATAGTAACTAATACTTATAATAGTAATAGTTACTGATGACGCCAAAATCTGGTTGGATCATCTTCGTCTAGCGGTTCGGATAATCCCAGTGACAGTTCTTGATGGCTGGAGCTGCACACACGGAACAAACGTAAACTACACCGGGGCTTCACCGGCGAAGGCCCTCCGGTGTGAGAATAAGGATATAGGTGATTAGAAATAGAGAAAATCAATTGACCAGTTTAGAGTCAAAAGTTCCTTACCCTTTTCTGTTGTAGAGAACCTATTTTTTATAGGTGTGGGTGTATGAGTTCTGACTTATCAGGAAAGCCAGGAAGCCCGTGGTGATGTAGGACTCATATTCCTTGGAGATAGACTCCTGATAAGGATGGATTAAGTCCTGTTATCTGATAGGAGAGTTATCCTGGTTTGGTTAAGGACTCTTAGTTTTAGAGTTATATTATAACTTTATGAATAGACTCCCGATGATAATGGGAGGCGTATGGTGTAAGTCGGCCCGTCCTCTGTCTCGGCCTGTCATGGAAGTCGACCAAGGATTGGGCTTCTTAGACTCGGCCTAGGCAAGGTCTGCCTGTCTGGCCTAAGTGACGTCGGCATATGAGAAGATGGGCCTTATTGGATGGGCCTTATGGTATATGAGCCCAGAGTTTATGGGTCCCATTTAACCAAGTCGGTTTATGTCGTTCAGTGGCCCCCGAGTTTCTATCTCGGCATGCCGAGTAGGAACTGCTTTTGTACTTGCTCTGCCACTTCATTTACTCTGAATTGACAGCCAACAACCAATATCCCCAAGGATTTAGATTTCCTGACGTCATGCTGATTTTCTTACAGGTGAAATCATTGTTCTTCTTGGAAAAGGAATACTTTATTAATTGCGCCATCATTATGAGGGGTATAAATACTCTGCCCCTTTATATTCTGGAGATATATATACATAAGCTATTGCCCCTTGAAATTCGCTGTCCGTGAGCTCTTTTATCTTTTTTCTTTCAAGAATCTTCAAGATGGCCCCAAAAAGAACGTACGATGATGCTTTCCCGGAGGAAGTTGATACATCTTCAGAAAACCAAGTTGAGAGTCACGACAGTAATGGCGAATTTAAAGAACCTGACCCCGTTGATGAATTTTCGGACGATGGCTCCGTTGCAGAAGAGTCAAAGGATGGAGGTGAGGATGATGATGAAGATGAGGAAAGCGAAGATGATCCAGAACCCATTATTATTGATGAATATGGGTACGACGGAGACATTGAATGGGAGGAAGATGACGAAGATGATCTAAACCAAGATTGTGATCTTTCTTGATTACCTAGTTATTATGAACAACTAGTTTTTATTTTTGGTTTTTGCTTGGGTCAGGCCCCCGGCCGGTTGTGGGGGTCCTTTTGTTTATTCTTATATTAATTCAATCGGTCTTTATCCGCTTCGTTCACGATCGGTTTATTCCATTGCCATATATTGACTTGTAACCAAGTTATGAATCCTTTGTTGACTTCTGGTTTCGCATCTCGTCCTCGAATCGATTTGTTTATCTTTTGTCTCGACCTCCGATGTCGGTTTTAAGAATTTCTAGATAGGCCGGTCTCATCATTGTATTGCTAAAACGGCGATTGAGTCACTTCAATCGTTTCTTCTTCTCATTTTGTACGGTGCACGTGTCTGATGGATGGGACATTCATCTTGAAAAACGTGGCCCATTAATTAGGAATAATGATGGGGTTTAGTGGGAAACGTGCCAACCCGTGGGTACACGGATACGGTCGGGTTAGTTTTGGATCCGAACCGCTCTACCCGGAATATAAATTCAAATTTTCACTCCCTATTTTACTTTTTCGAATTTCAAAAAGGGAAAGTCCCAGAGCTTTGAATATCACTGGCCTGCATGTCCAACTTGTGCTGAGCTTTTCCGTCGATCTATTCCGCTCAAAGTGCTTAGAGCAATTCTCCGACTAATTTCGTTCGTTCCTTTTCCATTTCCAAGGTATTTTCTCGCTTTCCTTCCCTTTGTCAATTTCTAGGGTTCCGACCAATTCCCTGAGCATTACTACATCATTCTTTGTTGGATTTAGTTGTTTTTGCTGACCAAGAAATGGACCTTTATTTTCCCCCAATGTCGGACCTATCAATTTCTGATGTTAAACCTGTGTATGGTTTTTATCAAAGAAACAATAGGATTTATGTTAAGTCGAACGGGTTTTGGGGGCTGTTGTCTTTACTTGCCGTAGGAGAGATATTGTATTCAAATGGGTCGCTGAGAGAAGACCTTAGGTATCCTTCTGGTCTTTACGTGACGAGTGTTAGGGCAAATGAGGATGCCGACATGGTCGTTCTTGATAGCATGAGTGAGTTCCTTGATCATATTTACCTGTTTTATGTAAAGGATAAATCCTTGTTTCGATCTCGTCATGTGAGTGTAACCTCCTCGGCCCCAGTAGTCGATTCGGGGGGGGGGGGAAATGGCCTCTACAAGGCTTCTCGATGAGTCTAAACCCTCTGTTTCTTCTACAGGTATGGCCGGGGAAAGTACCTCTGAGAGAATTGTGGATCGGTTTGACTCAAGCGTCGTCAGGCAGGGACGAGGAGCCAAAACTAAGGGTAAAGGAAAGTCGGGGCCAGCCGCGAGCAAACATCCCAAGCCGGGCAAGGATATGCTTGAGGTGTTGTATTCTCGGTATGGGATAGATCGTGAGGAGTATTGCTTGCATTATATCAAGGTCGTTCCCTTAGATTCGGAAGAAAAAATCCAGAACTTCTACTACAATAAAGCCGTCGTTTCTTTCTTTTACAAGCAGTTTCAACTAGGGTTAAGACTTCCTCTTGACCCCTTTATCAATGAGTTCTTGGAGACGTGGGGAATTTTTCCGGCCCACATTGGTGCCAATGCCATCAGATATTTGATCAGCTTCATAGTGTTGTGTCGTAGTCTTAATTTCGAACCTTGCATGTCCGCCTTTGATCATTTCTTCAATGTGAGCTATAATAAAACGTCTAAGACTATAAGCATCAAGTCAGACCCGGCTAAACCCAAAATTATCTCCCCCATCTCTAACACCGTCAGCAAAGTGTCGGGGTGGAACAAACACGTAATTGGGGTTGAATCTCGTAATGGTTGGGAGTTCACTCTTCCCGAACTCGGTCCTTGTCATCCCGAAGAGGTTCACAGACCAACTTGGAGTGATGGCCTAATTGCAAAGCTAGAGGAGTTTGCCAATCTCGGTACCCTTGACTGGGGTAAATTGGAGAGGGATCCCCGCTACTACGTTTAGGCCGGGCTGATGGCGGGCCCCCTTGATGGCACTATCCCCAAAGTCATCGTCAAGAGGGGGAATAGATTTCCGGACTGGATTGTCCATCCCAACTTTCTCTTTCATCATGAATGTACCCGTTGCCAGGAGCAGAACGACATCTGTCTTAAGGCCGTCGACACAATAGGCTGTAATTCCCAGATCTTTCAACATGAGTTTATCCTTTTATCTCGTCCCATTTTGACGCTTATCTTTTCATGCAGATCTGACTATGGAGCAGGCTGATGAGATCGACTCCACTTATGTTGATCCCGTTGCGACAGCGAGGGCCAAGAAACAAAAATCTCGGTTGGCCGGCTTGGAAAAACGCCATCACGATATGGATAATAGGCAACTCTTGTTGCAAAACAAAGATGATTCTGCAGTGCCTATGGCATCGGGTCGTCGAAGGGACAAGTATGGACACTGACCAAATAGCTCCTGAGACCGAGAAGAATGTTCCTGACGACCAGACGTCAAGCCAAGGCCAAGATCAAAATGCCAACGTGGGTGTTGAGGTGGACCAGGGCAATACTCTTCGTCGTTCGAAGAGAGCAAGGGTGGAACCTAGGGAAGCACCGGATCAACCTTTGAAAGGAACCCCTCTGCCCACTCAAGCGTCAGCCTCTGCCTCGGTTTCACCGGATGAGGAGGTTAAGAATTGGTTGGAACAACACGGCGGAGCCCCTGTCCTGTCCGGACTAGATGTCTCGGTTCGTACCGGTCCGAGCTTGAAGAAAGGGGGCACGGTCGTCAGACGGGCCATGAATGTCGAAACTCTTGAGCAGCTAGTCTTCGACTTCGTTAGGTAATCTCGGCATTGTAAATAACGCTAAGAGCGTGTTATGCACTATAATCAAAGCTTGATGTAAACAAATGAAATTTTATTGATGAAATCAAACTAAGACGCAACTAGATATCAACTATAGAATCTAAGACCGAAAATCTGATAAAAAGAATAAATAGCTAACTGAGGTGCTACTGATAGTACTTTCTCAAGTGCTCGGAATGCCATGGGTGTTTAAGCTCTTTTACTTCCGGAGTTTTGAGCATGTAGGTCCCTTCTCGTATAATGTGGGTGATGATGTAAGGGCCTTCCCAGTTTGGCGAGAGCTTATTTTGTTGTGCCTTCAAGTGTGTCGACTCAATTTTTCTGAGTACCCAGTCACCGACTTCAAAGGTTCTCCTTTTCACTTTACTGTCATGGTAGGCCTTGGTTCTTTGCTTGTAATTGATCATTCTGAGTTGGGCGGCTAGCCTTTTTTCGTCGACTAGATCCAGGTCCAGTAGTCGGTTGTATTCATTAGCGACCTCGTCATAGTTGGTTACTCTGAACGTCGGCAAGGCCATCTCGGCTGGTGCCATTGCTTCTGAATCGTAGGTCATAGCAAAGGGTATCTCCCCAGTTGGCCCCCGAGTGGTTGTACGGACGGACCATAAAGCTAGGGGGAGTTCGTCCAGCCACTTTCCCTGACTTCCTTCTAAGTTCTTGGTGAGTGCACTTAAGACAAGTTTGTTGGCGGCTTCGGCTTGTCCATTGCCTTGAGGATGGCTGACTGACGACTTCTTGTGCTTGACTCCCAACCTATTCATCTCCTCGATGAAACCATCGGAGAATTGTAGGCCATTGTCTGTCACTATAGTGTGTGGCATGCCAAACCGACACCATATGTAATCATGGATAAAGTTGATGGCGTTCTCTTCAGTGATCTTTGCTAGTGGTTTCGCCTCTACCCACTTGGTGAAGTAATCGACTGCCACAATTACATATTTGTTGCTCCCTTTGGCTAATGGGAATGGTCCAATGATGTCGACTCCCCACATGTCGAATGGCCACGTCAGTATGATCAAGCTTTGTTCTACGGCAGGTACTTTGGGTAAGTCGAAGTAGCGTTGACATTTGTCACATTTCTTTACATAGGCTTGGGCATCCTCCCTTATATTTGGCCAATAGTAGCCAAGTATGACGATCTTGTTGGCAAGGGTTTTGGCCCCCGGGTGTCCCCCACAAACTCCCCCATGTACCTCGGCGAGGAGTTTCTCGGTGCTTTTTGGCGCAACACATCTAAGGAGAGGTCTGGAGAATGACCTTCTGTACATGATGCCGTTCCAGACTATGTATCTTGCCGTCTTCTTTTTGATCGATTTGGCCTCTAACTCGTCTTCAGAAAGCTTTCCCTTCTCCAAGTAGTCTTTGTAGTCGTCGATCCATGTCCTTTCCTCATCATCCAGGAGCAAAATCTCCAGTCTTTCATAAGCAGGCTGGTCGGTATAAATGATTAAGGGATCCGAGTCTTTAGCTGTTGCCATCTTTGAAATCAGGTCGGCTTCCAGGTTGTATTCTCTACCAACTTGCCGTATATCCCAGAACTCAAAGTTCTTGGTCAGTTTTAGGACGAGATCTTTGTACTTGGTCAGCATGTGGTTTTCGGTGTTGTATTCCCCTTTAACTTGATTCACCACCAGTTGGGAGTCGTTGTATGCTACCAATCTCGTTGCACCAAAGAACTTGGCTCTTTCAAGTCCCAGGATTAGGGCTTCATATTGATTATTTGAGGCGGGGAACTTAAACCTGATAAAATCACGTGCAACATGCTCGCCGGCAGGGCTAGTCAAGTAGACTCCGGCGCCACTTCTACCTTGGGTAGTTGACCCGTCGGTGTATAGGACCCAACAGTTGGGAGGTAGCTATTCCAAGGGCTCTCTATCCATAGGGAACTTCCTCTTTCGGATGGTCGGCATGTGTTCACTTGTGAAGGCGGTCTCGGCCAAGAAGTCGGCAAGAGGTTGGGCCAGAAGAGTCTTCCTTGGCTTGTAGGTTATGTCGAATTCAGTCAGTTCAATCGACCAGTTAAGTAGACGTCCTGAGCTGTCCATCTTATGAAGTATTTTTCTAAGAGGAGCGTCGGTATAGACCGTGATTGGATGAGCCGAGAAGTAGGCTCGTAATTTTCTGGCCGCAATTACCAAGGCATAAGCAATTTTCTCGGCATTGAAGTACCTGCTCTCGGTGTATGGGTTGATGACGACCTCGTCTAACTGATCCACAGGTTTAAGTTCGGGGCCGTCTCTGAACTCTAGGGTCTCGACAATGATCTGCTTGACCTTCTCCTTGTCCTCCCCTTCAAAACTTAGGTTTTCCATGTCTAACAGTTTCTCGATCTCGGTTTCCATGTCAGTCGGCTGTGTGGCCCCCCGAGCTTGGGACGATGGCGAGAGCCAAGTTACTCGGCTCGTCCGAAGCTGTGTTCATCGAGATGCAGCAGAAGCCGTCTAAGCCGTAAGTAACCTCGGCCTTAGTTGGGACGTCGTTGTCAAGAATAACCAACTCTTCAGGCTCATCTTCAACAGTCGCCAATATAACACCGATATGTGGCGTCGAGGTTATAACCGTGGTTGATTTTGAAATCGTGATTCTTTTATCTGGAGTATCAATCTCCATCTTGGCCTTTGCTTTCCTGGACTTCATCACATGTTCCCAAAAATCTCTAGGCGATCCTGGGACGCACCCAATTCCAGCCGGGGTGGGGAACTTCACCCTTTGGTGGGGGAGGGAGGCAACCAGACCCAACTTTCCTTGACTGGGTGCACCTAGGATAGCATGGTAATCACTGTCCAGATCCATGACTATGAAGGTGACCGTGGCCGAGGTTTTGTAGGGATGAGTGTCGATTTCCAAGAGTAAGTCGACGGTTCCTTTGGCACCGGCCTTATGATTAGTGAATCCTTCTAGCCTTCCATTATATGGGGTCAGCATTGTATCAGGAAGTTCCATCTCTTTAAAAGTGCGATAGTATAGCACATCCTTGGCTGCTCCGGAGTCTATGAGGAGCCTGTCTGACTCGCAATTATCAATGCGGCCTGTGATGACCAATGGTTGTTCTCTCATCACACGGTTTCCCACCAACTCATTCGGAGAAAAACTAATCACTTCCTCCCTCTCATGTATCCAAGGAGGGATGTGGAAGACTTTACTTAGCTCGTAAATCTGCTCCTTGAGTTTCTTGTTTGATGGAATTTCCTCTCTGATCACGCCTATCAACCTGGCCCGAGGTGGCCTGTCTACCTGGTCATTATTTTTGTCTTCTTCCCTTGGGCGTTTATTGTCCTTGGCCATGAACTGATTGAGCTTTCCTTGATCGGCCCATTTCTGTAGAATCTTCTTCAGAACAAATCAGTTCTTGGTTTCGTGGCCGTTATCTCTGTGATAGGAGCAATACTTTGTGGTATCCCTTGGGTATTTCGGGTTGTCTTTTAGAGGCTTGGGGTTGGGGAGATCCACCAGATTCATGATCTCAGAGATCGTTTTATTGAATGTGGTGAATGTCTCGGTCCCCCTGGTCCTGTTCTTGCCTTTGCCGTTTCCCCCGTTGTTCCCCTGGGATGAGTTCCCGTTATGCGACTTGTCATGATCTCGGTCCCGTTCCTTATGACCATATAATGTCTTTTTCTTCTCCTCGACGATGGCCGTGGCGTAAGCAACGTGGTACAATTCGGCTTTTGTGAGGGGCTCTCTGCCAACAGTTCATAAGTTAACTGCTCTGACTTGTGACCATTCGTGAAGCATACAATGATCTCCCTGTCGGTCAAGCGTTCTTCTATTGAGTCGGCAAGGTCCCTAAACCGGTTGTAGAAGCTTAGGGTGGACTCGTTTTTGCTCTGGACCATGTTGGCTAGGTCAGGAAATCTTTTCTTCCTCGCCCCAGCGGTAGCAAAATATTCCAAAAATTGTGATTTCAACTTGGCAAAGGAATTGATGCTGCTTTTCTCAAGATCCATGAACCAGGACCGAGCTGCCTTTGTTAAGGTGCTTGCAAAGGCCTTACACAGCATGTCGTCCTGATTGGACACTAGAGCCATGGTGGCCTCAAAGGCTTGGACGTGATCCAGAGTATCGGCGTTGCCGGAGTATTTATCTAGGTGTGGAAGCTTTAACTGTGGATTAGGTGGTGCATCCTTAATCCTCTGCACGAAAGGGCGCATAGCATCGTAGTCATTATTGGGTTTCCTGTGCCCCTGATTCATCATCTCAATGTTGTCGAGCCTTTCTCTAAGGTCGACAATGTCCCTTGTGCTGAATGCCGAGGTGTGACTGGAACTGACTATGCTTCGGTCTCGGCGTCTCCTTTTTTTAGTTCGAGACGATGCCTTGAAGGAGTACGGCGAGGCGGAGTATGCTGGGGTGGATCCTGCCTGGGTGGTGTACACCGTGGTGGATCCTGCCTGGGAGGTGAATGACGTCGGGCGTCCCCACGACATCTTTCCTCTATAATTTCCATTCCTGGGGATTCATCTTCTTGTTCTTCCCGGTGGCGATTAATGTGGTCTCTCAGCTCCCCATCGATATTGAGTCTTCCTAGCCGTCCGTCTTGGCGACTTACACGGCTCCTGGGAGGCGCATCCCGTCTACGATTTTGTAGGGGCTCCCTTCTGCTTGCTCTGTCATCCAGATTTGTCCCCCTCGTTGCAGACGGCTGGAGTAGGTTAGCCAAGGAGTTTTCGGGGTCAAGTTCAAATAGGGCCCGCTGTGCGTAGGCCAGCTGTTGGAGTGTTTGAACATTCTGTTGAAGCAATGTTCTCTTGTCCAATGGCAGCGGCTGTGATGGTCCTGCTCCATTGTTTCGGGATCCTGTCCGTCGGCGGCCATATTGGTTAACAATATTGGGGGCCGGCCCCTTTGAACGGGTATGCATTCCTCCCCCTTGTGCAGGTGCTGTAGGTGGGAGCCTCTGATTTTGTGCAGCAGCGTTCGTGTGTTCGGGGGGCGGTGCATCTCTTGCAGTTTCTTTTGAAGGGCTGGCTTCTCGCCCGTCAACCAATTCTCCGGCCATGGTCTGGAATTATCTGGCTAAAGAACTGACCAATCGATTTCCCGGCAATGGAACCAAACTGATGACGCCAAAATCTGGTTGGATCAGCCTTCGTCTAGCGGTTCGGATAATCCCAGCGACAGTTCTTGATGGCCGGAGCTACACACTCGGAACAAACGTAAACTACACCGGGGCTTCACCGGCAAAGGCCCTTTGGTGTGAGAATAAGGATATAGGTGATTAGAAATAGAGAAAATCAATTGACCAGTTTAGAGTCAAAAGTTCCTTACCCTTTTCTGTTGTAGAGAACCTGTTTTTTATAGGCGTGGGTGTATGAGTTCTGACTTATCAGGAAAGCCAGGAAGCCCGTGGTGATGTAGGACTCATATTCCTTGGAGATAGACTCCTGATAAGGATGGATTAAGTCCTGTTATCTGATAGGAGAGTTATCCTGGTTCGGATAAGGACTCTTAGTTTTAGATTTATAGTATAACTTTATGAACAGACTCCCGATGATAATGGGAGGCGTATGGTGTAAGTCGGCCCGTCCTCTGTCTCGGCCTGTCATGGAAGTCGACCAAGGATTGGGCTTCTTGGACTCGGCCTAGGCAAGGTCTGCCTGTCTGGCCTAAGTGACGTCGGCATATGAGAAGATGGGCCTTATTGGATGGGCCTTATGGTATATGAGCCCAGAGTTTATGGGTCCCATTTAACCAAGTCGGTTTATGTCGTTCAGTTACTATAATAGGTAACTATTATAGTTAACTGTTAGAGCAATAACAAGACTTGATAAGAAAAGTAAGCAATCACAAAAACACAGATTTACGTGGTTCACCAACTTGGCTACGTCCACGGGAAGGAGAGAGAATATTATTATTAATCTGAAGAAACGATTACAAAGATCACACTATTACTGCTGCACGAATTATTGATCACAATAATTCCTAACTATGCAACTGTAGAATTACAGACTTTCTCTGAGCACTCTAGTAATTTATCTGAGACAAAATAACTACTTTGATCTAAACTAATGGCCTCTATTTATACCAGTAAAGTCTATCTCAAAGTCTGATAGGAACTTGGAATTCTAGTACAAAACTGACTTGAAAATCCTTCCTTATGCAAAACTGCACTTCGTCCGAAATCCTGCTGCTGCTGTTTGGTCTCTGATCCGCCCGGGTGTCTTACTTGGTACGCCCGGATCCCTCAACACACCCGCCCGGATCCCAAACTCTAATTTTCGACGTAAGATTTCCGATTCGCCTTAGCGCGCCCGGACCTCTCTTTGTCCGCCCGGGTCTTATGTCTGGTGCACCCGGACCTAGTGCTGCTCTGTGTAAGAATTACGAGATTTTTTCTGTTGTTTAATCCATTAACTTAGCGTCCCAAATTTAAAGGCATTAACCCAACATTAACTACTATATAGTAAGTAATACTTATAATACTAATAGTTACTATAATAGTTAACTATTAATAGTTCCCTACGTCCAGAGTAAGAGTCCTACTTTCTATTTTGGTACATCCCAGAGTAAAAGTCTTTTTCCAAAAATAGCAAAGAATATTTACTATTCATCTCACTCATTCTCTCTCATACTTTACTTTTATACTCACATAACCAATCAACTTATTATTCCATCCCATCCATTCTCTCTCCTAATTTACTATTACACTCACAACACTTACTTACTTTCATCATTTCTTAATCTCCATGCAAATGAGAGGTATGACTCTTACTTCGGGACAGAGGGAGTAATATTTAACTATTATAACTAACTAATACTATTAATAGTACTCCCTCCGTCCCACTGGAATTATGACAAATTTCTATTTTGGGTGTCCCATTCGAATTAGGACAACCCAAAAATGAAAATGTTTTATTTAATGGGACCCACATTCATACTCACAACAACTTTCCACTCATTATTCTCTACCCCACTTTCTCTTTCCTATTTTACTTTTCATACTCACAATACCTACTCCACTAACACTTTTTCCTTAGTCCCTGTGCCCAACCCAAAAATCCTAATTCGGGTGGGACGGAGGGAGTATTAGTTAATTATAATAGTTAAATATAAATTTTAACTATAATAGTTACTATATAAGTTAATTATTATTATTAATAGTATTAGTTAATCATAATTGTAACAACAAACTTAAATGTACTTCTAAATTAATTTAAAAAAAATTATTACAACTATGTACAACCAAAGCTATGAAAATGTTTTGATTAATTTAAAATATACATATATTTTCAAATAAAATTATTATGTTAATTTATCAATTAAAAACATCAAAAAAAAATACAAAAACATTAACGTAATAGATTCCCGTGCGGAGCACGGGTTACCTACTAGTTGAAAAAAAAAAGAGGAAAAAACCCTATTCACCTTCTTCTTCCCACATTCTGACTCCTTCCCTTCCTCTTCAATCTCATACTCTACCCACTCCATCACCTTCTCTTCTCACCATCCACTCATTATGCTTGGAAAATGCCTTACTAATACCACCGAACACTAACATCTCCACCACCAAAATCTCAATCAAATTACAGATTCAAAACTCATAAATCAATCTCAATTCCATTTCAAAACCACATTCAAAATCCCAAATTTAAAATCGAAATTCAAAATCTGAAGGTGGAAACATACCTAGGTGCTTGGTTGTCGGGGTTTGATGGTGGAAATGAATAAATCAATCTCAATTCCATTTCAAAAACAAATTTCAAATTTTAAATGGAAAACTAATTTGTGGGAGCTCGGTTGCCGGGGTTTGATTGTGGAAACGAACCCAAGTGCTAGGACGGAGAGATGGTACTATGAGGAGGAAATAAAGAACAATGGAGGTTGCTTGGATTGTCGAGATTCGTAGTCGCCGGATATAATAGAGATGCGCCGGAAGGAGAGAAGGGTTCCGGCGATCTGGAATTTGTGGGAGAGGTGTCGCGACCCTGACCCCGCAGGCCCGGAGTGCGCGAGCTGGACGTCGACTTACTAATCAAAATACCAAAATATCGGAGATAAAATTTTCATTTCATATCAAAAGATGATAACACAAGGTTTTGGAAAACAATTTAACAACAACAATGTACTAGTGTAAGCCCCATAAGCTCACACTACAAAATAATAAAATATACAAATCTTAGTGACGTCAAAGTGTGGTACAACTATCCCCAAAAGAGTTACACATTTATATAATGTAAACCCACCAATATACACTTGCCCCAAAAGCTCAACCCTCGCGACGTCCTCGTGATCAGCGAGTCTAATTCCTTGGTCCTGGGGGGGGGGGGTTAAGGAAAAACAAAGATAAAAAGAAAGGGAGTGAGATAAATCTCAATAAGTTACTAATGCAACTACATGACATGCTATGATGCAATAATCAATAATAAATCACATAACACATAGCAATTATCATATATCAGATAGCAGCGGAAATGAACACATAACAAAGGATATTAGCCAAGGTTTTCCAAACCGATAAACCAAATAAAGGTCACTGCGCAGCTTCAATAATCAACAATCAACATCTTCATAGTAGCATGAAAGCTTGAAGAGAAAACCCCCGGTACCGGAACCAGTAACAATAAGGGACAGTGACACACAGTCAAAGCCCAAAACCAATAGCTAAAGTGCTCACAAATGGGCTAGCTCATCTCACATCCAAGACCAATCTGGAGGAGGGAAATAATGGGGCAAAACAATGGTCAACATCACAATGGACTTGGCTGTGCCATCATAATGTTTCACATCGCCCAAACACACACAAAATACCAGCTGGACTTTCAAGTAAGGGCTAAGTAATAAAATACTAGCTCAAATAAACAACTAAGGATTCCAAAGCAGGGAATCATTCCAAATAAATTACCACAAAGGTAAACCAATCCAAACCACACATCAAAGATGTCCAACATTCCCAAAATGGTACTTAAATAAATTTCATAACACATTTATTCACAAAGGAACCAATTCCAATTAATAACGTGTTCCACGATGTTAACTTAAGTTAATTTGGGTAGATAAATTAAAACTAGGGAAGCAATCTAGTTTAAACAAGCAAAAAGGTAAGTTTCCAAGGCAGGCGGGCGGGCGGGCGGGCGGGCGCTTAAATGACCGGACGGTCTGGCCGCTGGAGAAGGTAGGGTAGGCAGGCGCCTGATCCAACCTGGGTGGGCGCCTGGTCTGGTTTTTGGCCGGGAAAACAGAGCTGGGTTCTTCAAGAATTCTTACCATTTTCACAAACCCTCAAAATCAAACACAACCAACAAGTTTGCTAAGGTACCCAAACAACATTTAAGCTTAAGGGGACCTAACTAACACTATTTATCAACCAAAACCAAGATTAAATCATGACATTCATAACATTCACCATTTTTATCAAAAACCCAAATAAAATTCCAAATAAATTCCAAACTCAATGAAACATCGAATATAACAACTTAAGCATCATATAAACATGATATGAACGTTTTAGCATAAAAATGGGGGAAAAGAAACTTACCCGGATTTCTCAAAGATGACGGAATTCAAATATTTTTAGCCCTCTACGATCCTATCGACGATCTAAACACATTTAGTAAAATGAGAAATAAGGAAAGATGAGAGGAAGATGATGGAAATGTAGAGAGAAGGGAGAGAAAACATACCCAAACAATTGGAGAGAGAGAGAGATATTGAGCTGGGAATGGGAGGAAGAGTGAGGGAGAAGGGGAAGAGTAGGGAGGGAGTAGTTAAAATGATTTAAAAGAACTTACACTTAGGCCCCCTCCTCTACACTACACAACTCTAATACTCCCTACTAGCCACTAAGACCACATAATACTACAATAGCACAAATAACCCAAATAAAATGCTAGACATAATTTATTATACACATAAATATTTAAGTAAATAATAATTTAAATAAATAAATAATAATTATTTATTACTAATAAAATAGAGCCTAGTTTTCGGGTCGTGACAAGAGGTGGGCATACTAAGACACAAGGAATGATGAAGATCTTGCGGTGGCTTGGGAGGACGGCGGCGTGGGAGGGGTGGAGAAGGCAGAGGGTGAGGTTTGGAGTGGTTCCTGGAGCGTGACTTGAGAACGATGAAGAGGATATGAAATTTTTTTGTCCCATCCACCCCTCATTTTAAAAATATTTCATTTAACCCCTTAATAGTTAATATCAACTTCAATCTAACCAATCCATCCACCACGTGTACACGTAACCACTTAACAGGATTTCTAACTATTTCCATCAAAAAGCCCTAGATTGATGCAAAAAAACCGCATTGAGCCCTGATTCGCTAAAAAAAATGTTCGAGCCCCGCTTGAGGAACACCCTATGATGTTCAGGCCCTAAATTTTAATTAACCCATATTAGAATTCTAATTGTCATGACCTCATATTGCGAATATGAAATATGACAAATGGATGTCAAAACAGTATTCCTTAACGGGAACAAGATTTAGGATGTGTTTGATACAACCTAAAAGTTTTATTAATCCATAAAATTCTAATAGAATATGCAAGTTGCAAAAATCCATGAGATGGATTGATGTTACAAGGAGTGAAATTATCATTTTGATATTGTATTCAAAGAGTTTGAATTTATCAAAGATGAAACTTGTGATTACAATAAATTTAGTGGGAGCATAACATAATTCCTAGTCTAATATATGTGGTTGATATATAATTCATTTTGAAAGAGTTTCTAAATGAAAGACTTGGACAAAGCCGCCTATATCATTGGACTGATTTATGGAGATAAATCTAAAAGGTTTATTGGTTGAAGTCAAAGTACTAATATAGATTAAGTAGTGAAAAGTTCAATATGCAAGGCTCATAGAGAGGTTACTTGCAAATGTCTAATGGTATTACTCTTGACAAGATTTAGTCTTATTGGAAGACTAATGAGCACAAGTACATGATTAGGATTCCATATGCTTCGGCAATTGAATCTATCATGAAAACCATATTAATATACTAAGACCGGATATCTCATATACTTAGAGTATGATGAGATGATACCAATCAGATCCTAGTGAAAGTCACTAGATAAGAAACATCCTTATGTACTTGAAAAGAACTAAAGGATGCATTTTTGATCTTTGATGGAATAAAGATGATCTTGTAATGATTACATAGATGCACTTTTACAAACCAACAAAGATAAATATCACAGTATAAATACATGTTTATGTTTAATAATGGTGTTAGAAGAGTTCTTAATACACCATTACTATTCTACAAAAGGTTGAGTATCTAGTAGCATGTGATACAACTAGAAAATTGTTTGGATCAAGAGACTAATTAGTAAACTAGAAATAGTTTCTAGTATCACTAATTTAATGGACCTCCATTGTGAAAATAATCTTTATTGCACAAGCCAAGGGACTAATATCTTATCTAAACACATACTCAGACATTTCTATCTTACTCGAGAAATCGTCAAAGATGGGAGATGTAAAAATATGCAAAATACTATATGATGATAACAAGGATAATCATCTTACATAAGCTCGTTTGCAATAATGATGGATATCATAACTAGATCAATGAGTATTGGATATTATGCCCTAGGACCTTGAGAAAGGCCTATGCGTTACATCATAGCTTCATTGTTATAGAGATAACAAACCCGATTATTATATCTTTTGCATATTTATTATAATAATCATTGTCCATAGCACTTATGAAGAGCTAGCATGATTTTAATGGATAATCATATGATGATATGGTGCATAGGATGCGGATTAAACTTATAGGTACTTGTTGGAGAACAATGTACTGGATAGACCCGTTATGAGATTTATGTCATGGTCAAATGTCATAATTAAATTTATTAATAGTCATACCATTTGAATCCTTAGATTTGAGATTATTATGGTCTTCCACATGATGAACGTTACGTTTGACTTAGTGAAACACTACCTTTAACAGGGTAGTTATAATGGCTATGATTGGCATAATCGGATTTTTGTAGGGAAGAATGATAAGTCCAGATGGGATTTGTCTCTCTTCGGAGAGATATCTGCTTTGGTCACTCGATGAGTGAGATTGATGATAGTTTATGGCCATGCCCAAATGAATTGATGTGATCAATGTCATTTGCTCATATCAATCTACTCAAGATCGAGAAAGCATTGGACAAACATAAGTTGACGTGGACCATGACTTATGTCCAATATGATATCGCGTGACAAAGGGATTGTGATATGCTCTATGAGGTAACTTTGGACTTTCAAAGTTATACTATTTGGGTAGTCATAATGGATTGCTAGAGTTCGCTTATGACTTACGGGTTCTGAATGGTTCGGACTCGTTGCCAACATAGTATAATCCTATTGGGTCACACACAATAGAGCGGATTGAAAAAGGCTAAAAATTTGGGAATCAGGAACTGTGACCTTACGTCTCTCTGGGAGGAGTACATTTCTATGGCTCCCCCTCCATACCTGGTCAGATCCTGCAGTTTTCTTCTTGGAGAAGGAATCTCGGGTCCAAAAGGAATTTGGTCAAACCTCTCATATAAAAAGGAGTGCTGGGTTTTGCAGCATCTAACCCCATTGATAACATAGGTTTTTAAAACCTATATCAAATGTTTGTGAAACATTAAAATATAGAGAGATAGAATTATTAATTTGAGATCTATGATCATCAAATTCAATAATCGATGAAGCAAGATAATTCTTATGAAGAAAGCGTTTCTTCATTATCAAGCCTTGGATCTAGAAATCAATCAAGAAGGTGTTCTTGAGTCCGTTTTACGTGTAGATACTGATAGAGGGTGTTTGCTTTAGCACCTTAAAGTCCGTGTTTATGGATGCGATCTTTAAGGGCTAGTTTCTTTCATCTTGTACTTAATTTAATCAGCATGTACGGATCCGGTCTCATGGGTGTTTGATTTTTGTTATTATTCCACTGCGCATGATGCATCAAAACCCAACACCTTTAGGGTTTAGGACTTCTTGTCCAAAAAGAAAAACCTAAAATAAACTGTTGTCCGCCGTTACAGCCGTACGGCTTGGTTGCAATCGTATGGCTCCTTCCCAGGCATACAGATCCTGGTTCTTAATGCCTTGTCTTTCATTCCTTTTAATTATCCACTCTGTGTGTGTGACCCAATAGGATTATACAAAGTTAACAATGAATCCGAACCATTCAGACCTCGTAAGTCTTAAGCGGACTCTAGCAAGCTATTATTGTTGGGATTCCATGGAACATGCGCAGCGGAAGACTTTACATGAATAAAACCCAAAGCCAGGATCGCTATGATCAAATAATTTATAACAAAGATGAAAAGGATTCTGACCTTGTTTGAATAGAGTGAAACTTTAAGATCTTAGGTATTAAGAAAAATACCCTCTCTTGGTATCCAGACTTCGAACGGATTCAAGAACGATTCTTAAACTTGACTGCAAGGTCCTTTAGGCTTGAAAAACTTTGTCTTTGAAGAACCCTTCTTCAATCTCCCTTGAATGAATATTATGGTTTGATAATCAAGAATAATCAAACCCTAATAACCCTTGAATAATGTCTGTTTTTCTCTCACTAAAAACATCTCTTTGATTTCTCAAATCAATGTGGAAGCATGTGTTTTCGGATACTGAAAATGGTCCATTATATACAAGGAAGAAACCTAATCTCATTAGAAAACAGGTTTTCTTGATCAGCAAGAAGTTACCTAAAACTGTTCTGCAAGACAAACCATCCGTACGGATCAGTTTGGTGGCTCCCAAACTATCCGTATGGATCCTCCAGTAGGATCCAGTTTTTCTCGCTTTCCGTGACTTATTCGATCCGTTTTGCGTGTGTGACCCAATAGGATTATACTAAGTTGGCAACGAGTCCGAACCGTTCAGAACTCATAAATTATAAGTGGACTCTAGCAAGCCATTATGATTACCCAATTAGTATAACTTTGAGATCCAAAGTTTCTTAAAATAGAACATAACACAATCTCTTTGTTACACGATGTCAATTGAACGTAAGCCTTGGTGGTCAACTTACCTTTGTTCAATGCTTTCTCGATCCCAAATGTATTGATAATACAAATGACATTGATACAATCAATTCATTTGAACATGTCCATGCATTTCATTAATACCATTCATCGAGTGGCCAAAGCTTAACATCTCTCTTAACGAGGAACAAATCCCTTCTTGACTTAGTATCATTCCCTACATGATTCTGATTATGCCAATCATATTCTTTATAGCTACCTAGTTAAGGGTAACGTTTGAATATGT
Organism: Campanula takesimana; assembly: GCA_026119855.1. Classification (NCBI taxonomy): domain Eukaryota; kingdom Viridiplantae; phylum Streptophyta; class Magnoliopsida; order Asterales; family Campanulaceae; genus Campanula; species Campanula takesimana. The sequence continues at coordinate 2,234,373 of JAOWBW010000021.1, forward strand.
CAAACGTAATGTTCATCATGTGGAAGACTGTAATAACCTCAGGTCTAGAGATTCCAGTGATATAACTATATGAGACTTAATTATGACATAGTTTCCATGACATAAATCTCATAGGGGGTCAGACCAGTATTTTTTCTCCAACAAATACCCATAAGTCTAATTGTATCAAATACACATAATCATCATATGATTATCTATCAAACTTATACTAATAATTAATCATAATTATCAGGGATGGAGATTATTATAATAAACATGCAAAAGATATAATAATCAAACATTCAATATCTTTATTAAAGAATAAAGCAAATGCTAACATTAATTGTTCAAATAACGTGCCTAGGGAATACACACCAACAATCTCCCACTTGCATTAGGCCTAATTAATGTATTGAATACCTATAGACCTATCATGACCACCATGCTTCGCTTGCAGAAGACCCAATGTTATCTTCAGTTGGTACTCTGCATATATTCACGTCTCCTCTATCAACGAACTCTCGAATGATATGAAAGTGCCTAAGTATGTGTTTGGATTTCTGATGCGATCTAGGTTCCTTTCCTTGAGCAATAGCACCATTATTATCACAATAAAGGTATATTGGATTAGCAATGCTAGGAACCACCTCTAGTTCACCAATGAACTCCTTCATCCAAACAGCCTCTTTAGCAGCATCGGATGCAGCTATATACTCACCTTCAGTTGTAGAATCAGCTACGGTACTTTGCTTAGAACTCTTCCAGCTAACAACACCCCCAATAAGCATAAACACAAATCCAGATTGCGATCTTGAATCATCCTTGTCATTTTGGAAGCTTACATCTGTGTAACCATTTACAACAAGATCATCTTCCATACCTCCATATACCAAGAAAGAGTCTTTAGTCCTTTGCAAGTACTTAAGAATCGTCTTGAAAGCAATCCAATGACGCTCACCAGGATCCGATTGGTATCTACTCGTCATGCTCAAAGCATAAGAGACATCAGGTCTAGTACATATCATGGCATACATGATGGATCCAATAGCAAAAGCATATAGGATTCCATTCATTCTCTCACGCTCATCAGTTGTCTTAGGACACTGATTCTTGCTTAGAGTTATGCCATGACTACTAGAAAATTTCCTCTCTTAGAGTTTTCCATGCGGAATATCTTAAGAACTTTGTCAATATATGTACTTTGACTCAAACCAATCAACTTCTTAGATCTATCACGATAGATCCTTATGCCAAGGATGTAGGCGGCTTCTCCCATATCTTTTATTGAGAAACACTTTCCTAACCATCTCTTTACAGACTAAAGTGCAGGAATGTCATTTCCAATGAGCAATATGATATCAACATACAACACTATAAATAATACAACGCTCCCACTTATCTTCATGTATACACAAAGTTCATCTTCGTTCTTGATGAAGCCAAACTCTTTGACGGATTCATCAAATCGAAGATTCCAACTCCTAAAGGCTTGCTTCAATCCATAGATGGATCTTTGCAACTTGCATATTTTGTTAGAATTTTTTGGACTTACAAAACCTTCAGGTTGTGTCATATACACATCCTCAAGTAAGTTCCCGTTAAGGAACGCTGTTTTGAGATCCATTTTCCATATCTCATAGTCAAAATATGTGGCTATGAAAAGTAAAATTCTAATAGACTTGATCATTGCTACGGGCAAAAAGGTTTCATCATAGTCAATACCATGAATCTGCCTATAGCCTTTCGCTACAAGTATAGCTTTATAAGTATGCACCTTTCCATCCATGTCAGTTTTCCGTTTGAAAACCCATTTGCATCCTATGGTTTTTACGCCTTCGGGTGCATTAATCAAGTTCTAAACTTGATTATCATACATAGATTTAATTTCAGATTCCATGGCTCTAAGCCATTTATCTGAATCAGGAGTGGACATCGTTTCTTGATAAAAAGTAGGTTCGTCATTATCAATGATTTCTACTTCATTGCTATCCGTCATGAGAAATCCATATCTCTTAGGTTCGGATCGTACCCTACCAAATCTGCGAGGAACTTGAGTATTCTGAATAGGTTCCACATCTCCTTGTGATTCTTTTTCAGATCCAACCATCGGTTCCACACTATTTTCGGGTTCTCGAACCTCTTCGAGATTAATTTTACTCCCACTAATTCATTTGGAGAGAAACTCTTTCTTTAGAAAGGTACCATGATAGGAAACAAACACTTTGTTTTATGCACGGTTGTAAAAGTAATATCTCTTAGTTTCCTTAGGGTAACCTACGAAAATACATTTGTCAGATTTTAGTGCAAGTTTGTCAGAGACAAGTCTCTTAACATAAGCCTCACAATCCTAAATTCTTATTAAAGACAAACTAGGTTTTCTTCCAGTCCACATCTCATATGGAGTCTTTGGAACAGATTTTGTTGGAACATTATTTAGTGTAAACGAAACAGTTTCTAATGCATATCCCCAAAAGGATAAACGAAGATCAACTTGACTCATCATGGAGCGGACCATGTCCAATAAAGTTCTATTTCTCTGCTCAGACACACCATTCCATTATGGTGTTCCAAGTGGAGTTAGTTATGAAACAATTCCACAATCTTTAAGATGATTGTCAAATTCTTGGCTTAAATATTCTCCACCACGATCAGATTGGAGTGCTTTAATAGTTTTGCCAAGTTGATTTTGTACTTCATTTTGAAATATTCTAAATATCTCAAAGGATTCACTTTTGTTTTTCATCAAGTAGACATAGCCATATCTACTAAAATCATCAGTGAATGTTATGAAGTATTGATATCCTCCCCTTGCACTGCTACTTAATGGTCCACACACATCAGTATGTATGAGTCCTAATAAGTCACTATCCCTTTCACTACTCTTAGTAAAAGGTGCCTTAGTAATCTTTCCAAGTAAACAAGACTCACAAGTTTCATATGATTCAAAATCATGTGAATCTAAAAGTCTGTCCCCATGGAGTTTTGAGATACGTTTCTCATTAATATGATCAAGACGGCAATGCCACAAATAAGTGTGATTTATATCATTAGGCTTAGATTTATTATTTACATTATATATATCCTCATTATTTCCATTCTCAACATCAATGACATAAAGGCCATTAAATAAATATGCAGTACAATGAAGCATATTATTTAAATAAATAGAAAACTTCTTATTATCAATAAGAAACTTAAAACCTTCATTATCCAAACAAGAAAGTGAAAAAATATTTCTACTCAAATTCGGAACGTAGTAACAATTGTTCAAAATAAGAATTAAACCACTAGGTAAAATAATATTATAGGTTCCTACGGCTAATGCAGCAACTCTTGCTCCATTCCCCACACGTAGGTCTACCTCGCCATCTTTGAGCAACCTCCTATTCCTTAGTGCCTGCACATTTAAACAAATTTGAGATCCACATCTGGTATCTAATACCCAGGAACTAGAAGTAGAAAGGAGTACATTTATAACATAGATACCTGAAGTAGAAGCAGTCCCACTGCTCTTCTTCTTCTTCTTCTTCTTCTTCTTCTTTCTTTTCTTCCATGTAAGCCTTGGAATTGCTTTTCCAATGACCAATCTCTTTGCAGTGGAAACAGATTGCATCCTTTTGGGAGTTTGGTTTAGCCACCACATCTTTGGCAACAGTTGCCTTGCTTATCTTGGGTTTGACAACTTTTTCCTTACCCTTTCCTTTAGCCTTAGAGCCCTTTCCTTCTTTTGAAACCACAAGCATAGGAGAAGCTTCTTTAATGATTTTCTTTTCAGCTGTCTTTAGCATCCCATGCAACTCAAACATAGTCTTATCCATACCATGCATATTATAGTTCATGACGAACTGATTATAGCTTTTAGGCAATGAATTAAGAATAAAATCAGTAGCCAACTCAACAGAGATGGGATGTACAAGCCTCTCTAGATGCTCAAAATGGGCCTTCATCTTCAAAACATGAGGACCCACTGACTGTCCTTCACTCATCTTGCATGATGTCAGAGCAGCTATGGTATCGAACCTTTCTTGCCTTGCTTTCTCTTGAAACATATCTTTCAACTAAGTGCCTATATCATAGGCTTCCAAGTGTTCAAGAGTCTTCTGAAGCTCAGAACACATGGTAGGAAGCATGAGACAACCGACCTCACGAGAATCACTCTTGTGTTTCTTGTAGGCGTCTCTCCTCAGGAACGGGATCATCAAGAATGTAATGCTTATCTTCATGCTTTAGAATAATTCTAAGGCTTCGGATCCAATCCATGAAGTTAGCACCATTCTCTTAAAGTTTTTCCTTCTCAAGGATAGATCGCAATGACAGAGATTGAGTGTTTTGTGCCACTATCTACAATTATGCAAACATGTAGTCATACATAAGTACCAACTAAATTAAAGATATTATAAATTCAGTATTTCATAAATACTCCCACTAAATTATATAACCTTCATTATACAAAATATGTACAATATAATTTATATGGGCTAAGATCCATATTTCACTTAACTTTGAGTCGGCTAGGTCACGACTGCTCAAAATAAGCTATTTAAGTAGACAACTCTTTTTCAATCATATCGCATATGACTCTTAGATATTTTATGAGATTTTAGACATCTTATGTCTAACATGTTTTAATCTCATCTGTGCTTTAGGCCCAAAACTGTTTTGATAGCCTAATTAAGTTAAACCATTTTAGACGTATATGAATCACTGTTTCCTCATATTGCTTGTACAAAGATAGAATTAATGTACCTCGCTAGGGCGTAGCCTACATAAAACTATCCGTGTATTCACAAGTGTCTTAATCATGGATTAGCACATAACTTAAATTTTCAAGAAGGTTAAAAAAACACATAAATTCAAGCAATTAGCCTAAGTTACTTTATGTGATTTAATTCCGCTAGTTATAGGATTAACACTGAAAAACTTTGAGATTACGTCAACCTTAAACTCCTTTAAGATTCTGATCTCAGTTACTGTCTGGGCTTCTGAACTGAAATCTGTTTCAAGAAACACGGTTTCTAAAACCAGCCGTCTGAAACAAATCAGAATCAGTATTGTCCAAACCATCCGTACGGATGTTTCTGGCAGCTTCCAGATTCATCCGTACGGCTCTGTCTGGTAGATCACAAAAACTCTGAACTCTTCATAATTCTGGAACTGTATTCCCAGAGCATCTTGAAATTGAGAGACCAAAACGCACGGCTGAAACTAAGCCAAAAGGCATTCACATTTCTGACTAAGATCAAGAAACCAAATAACTTCTCTATACGGCCGAAGCTAAGCCAAAAGGCATCCACATTTCCGTATAGATTGGTAACATGTTTCAAGACCCTTTCATTGTCTCTTAATCTCATAGATTACACTAATTCTAAACTCTTTAGAACTCTGATTTCTGCAACTTCTCTGAATTCCTCGATTGAAAACTGTTTTAGAAAACACGATTTTGAAAACCAGCCGTCTAAAACAAATTCAATCTTCAGATTCAAATTCTGCAACCAGTTTACAGAACAATCTGATTTTCTAGAGAACAGAGTCAAATCTGAGATTTACCAAACCATCTTTACGAATCAGTTTGGTAGCTTCTATCCATACGAATCCTTTAGTAGGATCCCAGATTTTCAGAAAACATCAAATTCGACTAATCCCAGATTCATGTTCATAATCAGTATTAAAAGACATGAATTACAGATTATGAATTTAAACTAATCTAATCTATATAATCAACAACAAGTTTATTAACATATAAATTAGATCAAGATCATCAATAAGCATAATCCAATTAAAATTGATAATCATAGGCATGGGCATGGGATTATACATATAAATCCAATTAATATAATAATCACATAATCCACTAGCATGCATATTTTATATCTCATATAAAACACTAATCACATATTTCATCTTTTATCATGCATATTAATTAATCCAATTAAAATAATACATGCATGATCATATTAAAATTATTGATCATCAACGGGGCTCTGATACCAGTTTTGGGATTCCACGGAACATGCGCAGCGGAAAACTTTACATGAACAAAACCAAAAGCCTAGATCTTCTATGATCAAATAATTTATAACAAAGACGAAAAGGATTCTAACCTTGTTTGAATGGAGTGAAACTTTAAGATCTTAGGTATTAAGAAAAATACCCTCTCTTGGTATCCACACTTCGAACGGATTCAAAAACGATTCTTGAACTTGACTGCTAGGTCCTTTAGGCTTGAAAAACTTTGGCTTTGAAAAACCCTTTCTTCAATCTCCCTTGAATGAATATTATGTTTTGATAATCAAGAATAATCAAACCCTAATAACCCTTGAATAATGTGTGTTTTTCTCTCACCAAAAGCATCTCTTTGATTTCTCAAATCCATATGGAAGCATGTGTTTTCGGCTACTGAAAATGGTCCATTATATACAAGGAAGAAACCTAATCTCATTAGGAAATAGGTTTTCTTGATCAGTAAGAAGTTACCTAAAACTGTTCTGCTAGACAAACCATCTGTACGGATCAGTTTGGCGGCTCCCAAACTATCCGTACGGATCCTTCAGTAGGATCTAGTTTTTCGTGCCTTATTCGATCCATTCTGCGTGTGTGACCCAATAGGATTATACTAAGTTGTCAATGAGTCCGAAACGTTCAAAACTCATAAATCATAAGCGGACTCTAGAAAGCCATTATGATTACCCAATTAGTATAACTTTGAAGATCCAAAGTTTCCTAAAATAGAACATAACACAATCTCTTTGTTACACGATGTTAATTGAATGTAAACCATGGTCAATGGTCAACTTACCTTTGTTCAATGCTTCTCGATCCCGAATGTATTGATAATACAAATGACATTGATCCAATCAATTTGTTTGAGCATGTCCATGTATTTCATCAATACCATTCATCGAGTGGACAAAGCTTGACATCTCTCTTGACGAGGAACAAATCCCTTCTTTGCTTATTATCCTTCCCTACATGATTCCGATTATGCTAATCATATTCTTTATAGCTACCCAGTTAAGGGTAAAGTTTGAATATGTCAAACATAATGTTCATCATGTGGAAGACTGTAATAACCTCATGTTTAGAGATTCCAGTCATATAACTATACGAGACTTAATTATGGCATAGTGACCATGAAATAAATCTCATAGGGGGTCAGTCCAGTATTTGTTCTCCAACAAATACCTATAAGTTTAATTGTATCACATACACATAATCATCATATGATTATCTATCAAACTTATACTAATAATTAATCATAATTATCAGGGACGGGGATTATTATAATAAACATGCAAAAGATATAATAATTGAACATTCAATATCTTTATTAAAGTATAAAGCAAATGATAACATTAGTCGTTCAAATAACGTGTCTAGAGCATACACACCAACAATTATGACTACCCAAATAGTATAACTTTGAAATCCCAAAGTTTCATAAAATAGAAAATATCACAATCTCTTTGTTACAAATGTCTATTGAACGTAAGCTTTGGTCCATGTTCAACTTACTTGTTCAATGCTTTCTCAATTTCTGAATATATACCGATAACACAAATGACATTGATGTAATCAATTCATTTGAGTACAGCCATGCATTTCATCAATACTATTCATCAAAGGGTCCAAGCTTGACATATCTCTTGAAGAGGAATAAATTCCTTCTTGCATTATTACTCTTCCCTACGTGATTCTGATTATGCCAATCATATCCTTTATAGCTACCCGGTTAAAGATAACGTTTGAATATATCAAATGCAATGTTCATCATGTGAAAGACTGTAATAACCTCAGGTCTAAAGAACCAAGTGATATAACTATATGATATTTAATTATGACATTTGAACGTGACATAAATCTTATAAGGGGTCAGTCTAGTATTTGTTCTCCAACAAATACCCATAAGTCTAATTGTATCGTATATACATAATCATCATATGACTATCCATTAAACTTATACTAGCAATCAACCATTATTACTATTGGTGTTGGTGCCCTAGGCACGTTAGTTAAACGTTGTATATGTTATCATTCTATTTATATTAATGAAGAGATAATTAGATTATTATTGTTTCTCGTGTTTGCTTATAATAATCTCCGTCCCTATTACTTGTTAAGCACTAGCATAAAGGCTAAATGATCATGGGATAATCATGCTAGATTTATGCGTACTTGTTTGGAACAATGTACTGGACATGACCTGCTCTATCAGATTTATATCATGGTCAATGTCATATATAGATCTCATATTAGTTATGTCATTTGAATCCTTAGACATGAAGTTATTATAGTCTTCCACTTGATGAAGATTATGTTTGACATATTCAAACGCTACCTTTAACCAGGTAGTTATAAATGGTATGATTGGCATAATCGGATTCACGTAGGGAAGAATAATAAGCTAAATGGATTTGTCCCTCTTTGGAGAGATGTCAAGCTTGGGCCCCTCGTAAGAATGATGTTGATGAAATGTTTGGCTAAACTCAAATGAATTGATTAGATCAATGTCATTTGGATTATCAATATATTCGGGATCGAGAAAAGTATTGAACAATACAAGTTGACTTGTTGACCATGACTTGTGTTCAATGACATCATGGACAAAGGGATTGTGACATGTTCTAAAGGAATGCAAACTTGTATCTAGTTACACTATTTGGGTAGGTATGACGGTTTGCTAGAACCTAATCATATCTTATGGGTTCATGTTTGGGTCCATTGCCAACTTAATGTAATCCTAGAGGGTCACACAAGAATAGAACGAATCCTAAAGGACTGAATTGGAATTATAGAAAAATGGATTTTTCTGGTCGGGCACGACCGTGCTTGTTTTAGGGCACGACCGTGCTAAAATGCTTGGCACGACCGTGCTGGTTTTAGGGCACGACCATGATAAAGTGCTTGGCACGACCATGCCGATTATAAAGCACGACCGTGCCAATAATCAGAAAAGGGAAGGCAGGTTTGACCCTATTGGCACGACCGTGCTAGTTTTAGGGCACAATCGTGCCAGAGCTGCTTGGACAAAAAGTTTGTTTCCTTAATTGGGTGACGGGATTTAGGAATCCTAGGTCATTAAGGGTTAATGACCCTATTGGCACGACCGTGCCAATAGGGTTATTAATTGGGTGACCCTATTGGCACGACCGTGCTAGTTTTAGAAACCATGATCAAGTGTTCTTGATATTCGTTCGTGGTGTGGATACCGCTAGAGGGTGAAACTTATCATCTTCAAAGTTCGTGATTCTTTCTTTGTTCGTGATCAAGCTTTCAAGCCTCCATCGAATTCAAGGTTGCAAAATCAAAGGCATCAATGGTTAGTATTCTAGTATTCATTATTCATGTATTTAACTTAATCATATGAATGGATCTATGGGCTTTGGGTTTCATAAAAATTTAAATGTTTAATTCCGCTGCGCATGTTACTACGAAACCCAACAGTGGTATCAGAGCCCCGTTCATGTTGATTATTTCAATACTAGATCATGTTGTGTGTATATAAATTGCTTGTTTATGTGCCTAGCATGATATGAATATTGGGAATATGATGTTTATGTGTTATATGCGTTTTTGTGGTTTATTGTTTTACAAACTTTAATCGCACTATTCAATCGCAATAAAAATTATGGTGGATTTAAAATTATTTGGATTATCAATTTTTTATTAGATCAAAGTTTTGATATTCTAGGGATTTATGAATAAATGGTTTATTCAAGGTTTTGATGATCATGGTGATTGGATCACCAAATCCTAATTGAATCGGGAAAAAAATTTGAGATAAATTTTGAAACTTTAAAATTTGGAATTTTCAAGGGGTCCGATCGGACCCATGCAGAGACCCGGCCGGACCTAGGGTTTTGGCGTGGGGGCTCATGTTAGGGTTTTGGGTTGGACCTTAGGGTTTAATTTTTCTATTTGTTTTAGTCTTGTGAATTCTAAGATTGGTTCAAGGTTTGGATGGCTAGCCTACGTTCATCGAGACTGTGTTTTCCAAACTTGATTGCAAATCAAAGATTTAAAGATAAAACGAAGTTAGAATTATGAAAAGTTCATAATTGCTAAAATTGAGAAACAAAGTTCTTGATTCAAAGATTGGAAATCCATGTGGAATTGTGGATACAATTGTACTACGTTCATCAAGACCATCTATTGCTTAGTTTCGGCCACATGGACTACTTTCTTGGTTTCTTGAATTAGAGCGGAATTGTGGTTGCCTCATGGCTTAGTTCGGCCGCACTTCTTGTTGTCTTGATTTGGAGATGATAACCAAAGTTCAAAGAGTCTTATCCTCATAATTATAGAGAAACTAATGACACATAAATATTATGCTTAAATTAATGATGATTAATTTAGTGGCTAAACTTGATGCGTAACATGTTTATCTTGTGTGCTCATAAATGTGTTGTATGCTATATGGTGATAAACCTTCAAAAAAAGTTTTAAGTCATCTTGCCACGCCATGATTAAAAAACTTGTAAGTACACGGGTATTTTCATGTGGGCTCGCCAAAGCGAGGTGCATTTATTTTATTCATGTATGAGCAAGATGAGTGAATAAGAGTTTCCTATACGTATAAAATGGTTAGACTTAATTAAGTGTCAAAATAGTTTTGGGCTTAAGGCAAAGAAGAGATTAAACATGCTTTAGAAATTGGATCTCTAAGAATCATATGGGATATGATTGACAAGAAATTGTCTACCTAATTAATTTGATTTTGAGCGGTGCGCCAAAGCGTACTTGAAATTAAATTAAAGTTGGATCTTAGCCCAATTTTAAAAGAATCTCAGAAAAAGGATCTAAGAGTCATATGGGATATGATTGACAGGGTTGTCTACCAAATTAATTTGATTTTGAGCGGTGCGCCAAATTGTACTTGAAACTTGAAATTAAATTAAAGTTGGATCTTAGCCCATTCAAATTATATTATACATTGGATGTATAAGAAGGTTATATAATTTAGTGGGAGTATAATGGAAAATACATTATTTATCTCTTTAATGAGATTGGTACTTGTAAAATTTTGGAAATTTTGCATGAGTTGTAGATAATGACAACTAACTTCGTTGCGATCAATTCTTGATAAGGATAAGCTTCAAGAGAATGGTACAAACTTTATGGATTGGATCTGTAGCCTAAGAATGATTCTAAGGCAAGAAGATAAGTTGTACATTCTTGATAGGCCTATTCCTAAAGGAACCCAAAGCCAATGCCCCTAGGGCGGTGGAGACAATCACAAGAAACATGAGTATGATTCTAGGGATGTGAGTTGTCTCATGCTCGCGACTATGTGCTCAAAACTCCAACAAATTTGGAACATGCGGAAGCCTATTAGATAGGCGTGGAGTTGAGAGACATATTTCAAAGAGCAAGCTAGGCAAGAGAGGTGTAAAATCGTTGTTGCATTTACTTATTGCAAAATTAGTGAAGGAAAACAAGTGAGTCCTCACATGCTTAAGATGAAAGGCTATGTAGAGCATCTTGAGAAACTTGGCTGTCCAATTGAATTGGAGCTAGCCATGGATCTCATTCTTGATTCATTGTCCAAAAGTTATAATCACTTTGTGATGAACTATAACATGTATGGAATGAATAAGAATCTCACCGAGTTGCATGACATGCTTAAAACTGCAGAGATGAAGGTAGTGGAGAAAGGTTCTCCAGTGCTCATGGTTCATGATGGAAAAGACCAAGTGCCAAAGGAAAGGTAAGACAAAAGTTGTCAAACCTAAAGAAAATAATTGTGGTTAAAATTATAACTCTAATTGATGCAATTTGGTAAAATGGAAATTGGATTAACCATTTAGAATTGTAGTCAAAATTTTGGACGATCAATAAAAGAGAATGGTAGTGGGACTACCACTTGGGATACTTATGTTATAAATTAATCTTTCTAAATTTAATTATTGGGTATTAGATACCGGATGTGAATCTCATATTTGTATAAATGTGCAATAATTAGTAAATTGAAAGACTACTTATAGTAAAATTTGATCTATGAATGGTAATGATGCAGTGGTTGCAACATTGTTCGTAGAACACTTGTAAAGTGACTTTACTAATGAAGTAGAAAAGGTTGTTTTGTTATAAGATAATGAAGGATATTTATTTCTTATTTGGAATAAGAAAGGTGCTTTATTTATTATGATTTACTTCATTGTGTTATCATATAAATAAATCTTATACCCTAAATCTTGAAGAACAAAGTAATAAAGGCTATAACTTAAATAATTAAAATTCTTTAAGCATTATTGTTTTGATCAAATAAATGAGAAATGCATATCTAAAATTCCATGGGACGGAGTTTTAAGTCACATGATTTGGAATCACATGATTTATGCAAATCTTATTTAATTGGACCAAGACATCTTTTACTATGAATAGTAAAAGACTAATATCCTACTAACCTAATACATGTTCATGTAAATGGTGCATTAAGTAGCAATGCTAAAAGAGAATTTTGGTAGGACTTGGTAAAACTATTCAAAGATTCTGATTCAATCATGATGATGAATAATTAAACCAAGAATTTGACAGTCATCGTTAAGATTGTGAAATGGTTTCACAATTAACTTCACTAAGAACACCATTCTAAATGATGTGTCTAAGTGGAAGTATAAGAACCTTATTGGATATGGTTCATTAGATGATAAAGTCAAATTGATCTTCCATTATTTGTTTTGGGGTTATGTATTGGAAACCGCTATAATTACACTAATTTGAGTTCCATCAAAAGAGGTTAAATGGTGAAAGAAAACTCGGTTTGTCTTTCATAAAGATTTAAGATGGTGAGACCCTTTTGGAAAGGAGCTGTCTGAGACACACTCACATTTATCTAATAAATATATTTTCATGGGTTATCCTAAGGAAACTTGAGGATATTATTCTACTAATAAGAAACAAATGATTTGTTGCTTACGATGGTACTTTTCTAGATAATTCGCTTATCTTTAAAAGAACCGGTGGGAGTAAAATATACCTCGAATGGTTTGAGACCCAGAAAATAGCATTTAACCTAAGATGGAAATTGAACAAACTTTCACAAGGGATTGTGAAAACCCATTCAAGATATACAAGTACTTGCATACATGATAGGATACAATCTATTACAAGAAATATTGGATATTTCAAAATAGAAAGTATTGAGGTAAAGCTCATTGAGAATGACAAATTACCACCTATCAAAATGCAGTGTCCGCTCCATTTTTAGATTAATGACTTGGAGTCATAAAATCTAAAATGCAATCCATGTATAATAATCAAGTTTGGAACTTGATCATTCTAACCTAAGGTGTAAAAACCAAAAGATGAGATTGAGTTTTCTTGGAGAAAACTTACGTGGGTATCGAGGAACTTATTAGAATTCTCATAGTCACATCTTCATGTTTGGAATATGAAATTTGACAAAAGGATGTCAAAACAGCGTTCCTTAAAGGGAACTCACTTAAGGATGTATTGGATACAACCTAAATGTTTTGATAGTTAAGAAAATTCTAAAAGTATGAAAGTTGCGCAGATTCATGGGATGGATTGAAGAAAGCTTTTGGGAGTTGGAATCTTCGTTTTGATGAAACAAAGAGTTTGGATTCATCAAGAACGAAGATGAATCTTGTATATACAAGAAGATTAGTGTGAGCATGGTGCTATTCCTTATCTTATATGTGGATGACATGTTGCTCATTGGAAATGACATTCCTACACTTTAATCTGTAAAGATTTGGTTAAGAAAGTGTTTCGCAATAAAGGATTTGGATGAAGCCGCATACGTCCTTGGCATTAAGATCTACAGAGATAGATCAAGGAAGCTAATTGGTTTAAGCCAAAGTACATACATTGACAAAGGCGTTAGAAGATTCCGTATGGAAAATTCTAAGAGAGGACAGTTGCCAATGATACATGGAGTTTCTTTAAGCAAGACTCAATCTCCTAAGACAAAATATGAGCATGAGAAAATGTGTGAGATGCCATTTGCTTCGGCAATTGGATCCACCATGCCATGGTAAGTACTAAGACGGATGTATCTAATGCTTGGAGCATGACGAGTAGATATCAATCTGACCCCGGTGAGAATCACTGGATGGCTGTAAAAGGCGATTCTTAAGTACTTTGGAAGGACTAAAGATTTGTTTTTGATCTATAGAGGTATGGAAGATGATCACGTTGTAAATGGTTACAAAGGATGCATACTTCAAAACCAACAAAGATGATCAAAGATCGCAATTGAGTTTTGTGTTTAAATGGTGAAACTGTAAGTTGGAATGGTTCCAAGCAGCGTACAGTTACAAAATTCTACAAACTAAAACTAAGTATATTGCTGCATTGGATGCTGGAAAGGAAGTTGTTTGGATTAAGAAGTTCATTAGTGAACTTAAAGTGGTTCCTAGTATTGCTAATCCAATAGACCTTATTAGTGATAATAGTGGTGCTATAGATCAAGTAAAGGAACCAAGGGTACATCCTAAATCCAAACACATACTTAGGCGTTTTATCGTTTGAGAAATCGTTGATAAGGGAGACACAAATATATGCAAAGTACCAACTAATGATAACATTGCGGACACGCTAACAAAGAGACTTCCACAAGCTAAACATGATGGTCATGTTAAGTCCATGGGTATTGGATACCTAGGAGATTTGGCCTAGGGCAAGTGGGAGATTATTGGTGTTGGTGCCCTGGGTACGTTTGTTAAACGTTGTATATGTTATCATTCTATTCATATTAATGAAGAGATAACTAGATTATTATTGTTGCTCGTGTTTGCTTATAATAATCTCCATCCCTATTACTTATTAAGCACTAGCATAAAGGCTAAATGATCATGGGATGATCATGTTAGATTTATGGGTACTTGTTTGGAACAAGGTACTGGACATGACCCTCTCTATGAGAATTATATCATGGTCAATGTCATATATAGATCTCATATTAGTTATGTCATTTGAATCCTTAGACATGAAGTTATTATAGTCTTCCACTTGATGAAGATTATGTTTGACATATTCAAACGCTACCTTTAACCAGGTAGTTATAAATGGTATGATTGGCATAATCGGATTCACGTAGGGAAGAATAATAAGCTAAATGGATTTGTCCCTCTTTGGAGAGATGTCAAGCTTGGGCCCCTCGTAAGAATGATGTTGATGAAATGTTTGGCTAAACTCAAATGAATTGATTAGATCAATGTCATTTGGATTATCAATATATTCGGGATCGAGAAAAGTATTGAACAATACAAGTTGACTTGTTGACCATGACTTGTGTTCAATGATATCATGGACAAAGGGATTGTGACATGTTCTAAAGGAATGCGAACTTGTATCTAGTTACACTATTTGGGTAGGTATGACGGTTTGCTAGAACCTAATCATATCTTATGGGTTCATGTTTGGGCCCATTGCTAACTTATTGTAATCCTAGAGGGTCACACACGAATAGAACGAATCCTAAAGGACTGAATTGGAATTATGGAAAAATGGGTTTTTCTGGTCGGGCACGACCGTGCTTGTTTTAGGGAACGACCGTGCTAAAGTGCTTGGCACAACCGTGCTGGTTTTAGGGCACGACCGTGCTAAAGTGCTTGGCACGATCGTGCCGATTATAAAGCACAACCGTGCCAATAATCAGAAAAGGGAAGGCAGGCTCGACCCTATTGGCACGACCGTGCTAGTTTTAGGGCACGACCGTGCCAGAGCTGCTTGGACAAAAAGTTTGTTTCTTTAATTGGGTGACGGGATTTAGGAATCCTAGGTCATTAAGGGTTAATGACTAGGACCTATATAAGCATCTTTTCACCAGCCATTAAGCAAAAGAAACCTAGTTCATTGAGAGAACAATATTCTTGATTAGTGATTTGGAATCTAAGATCAAGAATTCATAATTCCATATAGTCATTATAATTATGAAAGCGTGTTTCATAATTTGGTCTAGCAACCATGATCAAGTGTTCTTGTTATTCTCGTGGTGTGGATACCGCTAGAGGGTGAAACTTATCATCTTCAAAGTTCGTGATTCTTTCTCTGTTCGTGATCAAGCTTTCAAGCCTCCATCGAATTCAAGGTTGCAAAATCAAAGGCATCAATGGTTAGTATTCTAGTATTCATTATGCATGTATTTGACTTAATCATATGAATGGATCTATGGGCTTTGGGTTTCATAAAAATTTAAATGCTTAATTCCGCTGCGCATGTTACTACGAAACCCAACAATTACTTGGGATGGAGATTATTACAATAAACATGAAAAAGATATAATAATCAAATATTCAATATATTTATTAAAGCGTAAAGCAAATGATAACATTAATCGTTCAAATAACATGCCTAGGGCATACACACAACTACAGTTTACTAGTCAAACCGCTACTAGATCCCGATGCACTGACTTGTCTGAAACTAGATCTTCCTCCATGTGACCTCGTGCTCTTAGCCAACTCATCTAACACTTTTTTCGCATCCTCAGTTGTCTTGTTCAGAATACTACCCCCAGAACAAGAATCTACCCACCGCTTATACATGTCTGTCAACCCCCATAGAAATATACTATCAACTGCTCATCATTAAATCTGTGATTTGGGAAACTAATGTATAGTTTATGGAAATGGTTGTAATACTCATAGAAAGATTCATCTGTGCTTTGATCCATATTGCTAATGTCCCGTTTCATCACATTAACTTGACCCGGTGGGATAAACTCATCAAGAAAAACCTCCTTCATTTTGTAGACACCCCGCCTTGGACCGCTCACCCCGATTGCACACTTGATTTTGTGTTTCTCCCTCTTTTAAGTGTTTTCTGTTAGTTTCTGTTACTTTGGTTAAGTTCCAGACAGACTCCGTTAAGTCCCGGGACTAAACTGAATAACAGTTCTAACTTTCTAGTCCATTCTGTCAAAAAATGCTTTTCAGAGTCGCGCGCCTCCGCCTCTTGAGGCCAGACGCGCGCGCCTTCCGCCGCCTAGGTGGGATGCACGCGCTTCTGGGGTGTGTCAGTTACAGATTCTTCCCAAGAATCTCTCCCTTGCTCATTATATATGATTTTTCCCGGGAAAGATTTCTTGGAGACTCCGTTTGGCTCCAAAAACTCCCCTCTTTCAACTATAAAAACCCCTCCAATCCATCATTGGAAGGGACCTTTTTCCTCACTTCTTTTCTAGACTTTTCCTTGGGACTTCTTTTAGACCTTTTTCAACTAAAAAACTTTGGACCTTAACAAGTGTTCTCTCCAAGTATTCAACCTCTTCTTCAAGGCTTTTCAAGAGGTTCTCCTTGAAGTATACTATAGGTAAATGTCTTAAACTTTCTTCTTCTTCATCTTCTTCTTCTTCTTCTTTGCAATCACCCCAAAACCACTTGGGACATGACACCAATGGTCCTTTCATTACATTGAATTGGCCTAGGAGTCATCTCCCTACATTTTAAACTTTAAAACCCCTTTTTTTATCATCATTCAAATAGGAAGAACACATTTATCTTTAAAGTGAATTATGATCAAACAAGACCGACTTTGCTCGGGCGAAATGGGTGTTTAAGTACTTCCCATTTCGTAACCTAACCGCCGAACCCCTCATCCCAAAGAATCTCTGTTTTCGTAAATCAAACTTAGGCTCATAAACATTAGGTTTTCTTACGTTCCTCAAAAATGTGGGTGGCGACTCTAAAACACAATTAGACATCCTAGGACGAGCTCGCGCGCTCTAGCCTAAAGTCGCGGTCTCTGCCCCCGGGGTATCTACAGTGGCGACTCCGCTGGGGACTGATTGAGGGTTAAACTTGTGTTTTTGTTCATAATTCACTTTTCTGGGCATTCTGGAAATTGATATGGGAAGCGCGCACCTCGGATCTTCATGGTCCAAAGCGCGCGCGTCCCGCGTCAAATTCTAGAATCGCCCGCCTTCCATGTGTTCTTCCTATTCTTCCTATTATTTCGTGCTAACAAACATTGCAGGGGTTTCATCACACAATCAGGACCAGGGCAATCCCCTGAGTCCATAAGTTTCTGATAATCTGACAGGTTAGTCCAGAAGCGGGCGCCTCCCAGATACAATGCGCCAGGTGCGCGCTTCCCACTACACCAGCCCGAGGCGCGCGCTTCTGGGCCAATTTCTAGGGCAAGAACAGGTTTCAGTGACTGAACAGAACAGTGGGGTGTGGGCACAGTTGCCTGCATCAGAACGGAATTGAACCCTTGGACTGTTTAACTTTGTGTTTATTTACTGATCACACGGGTGATTTGGGAGTTGTAATTTACGTGCTTATGTGTTTTTTTTATCTTTTCTTTTCAAAAAATAAAAATAAAAAAAATAAAAAAATTGTCACGTGATAGACCTCACACTACATGCACATTACTCCTATAAATTGCTCACTATCGAGTCGCACAAGTCCAACCCCAAACCCGTCGAGGCCCGTCCTAGAAAGTTTCAAGCTCCACTCGACCTTGACTCTTTCGAAGCGGTAAACCTCAGCCCGTGGCGTAGTTCATGACTACATGCCGGGGGTGACCTTTAAGCCTCTCTTTAGCCGAGCACAAACCACACAATTCTAGTTAGGGTCTAACAACTCCGTGACCAAGTCGGTTTCCATGTACCGAGATTTCCCTAAACTAATGTTTTCAAATCATACATGCCAACTTTTTGAAACGGAAGCAATAAAAATCCGTCCCCAAAAGTGGTTATTTTGGACGAAAATAAAAAATCCGTCACCGCATGTATGCTTTACTACATTAATTTAGTTTAATCCCGATACATGTAGGATTCACAAACGTGATGGAATCCGATGAGTATATGGGACCGCGAGATGGTCTATATACTAGTGTGACGATTCCATTATCTTCTTAAAAACCCCAAAAGGGACCCATTCCCTCCGACTTATAAAATAAAATAAAAAAAGAGTCTTTTTCTTATGTGGTTCGAGTCGTGTGCCCAACTGTGTGTTCTCAACCTCTTCATCGACCGAAAGTGTGAACCGAGACTAACAAGGGCTACTTCTCCAATTATAGGTCCGATTGGTACTATCCGCATCTATAGGAATTCATCCAACCGGCTTGTTCGTGAACCAATCACTCCTACAGCTTCTGCATCATCAATGGCCGGCGACTCCAGCACCAACAACGCCATGACTCTCGAGCAACTCTCTGCCATGGTCCAAACTCTTCAACAACAAGTCACCACTCTCCACAATGAGGCTCAAACCAAAGAAGCCTTGTGGCAAGCTCATGTCGACAGTCAAAG
Source organism: Campanula takesimana (assembly GCA_026119855.1). NCBI lineage: Eukaryota > Viridiplantae > Streptophyta > Magnoliopsida > Asterales > Campanulaceae > Campanula > Campanula takesimana. Next base: position 2,253,574 of record JAOWBW010000021.1, read on the forward strand.
GGAGGCCCACGAGGCCGAGGTTGACCAATTGAAAGCCAAGCTCCTCAAGCTCTCCAAGAACAAGGGGGTTAATGACAATGAGGAATCCGAGTGGATCGAGGGTTTGTTTGAAAGCCCATATGTCAGTGCCCGTACCAAAAAAGTGGGGGAACCAAGAACCGACAACAACGACCCCAAAATGGTCGATTCCATCATGACCTACATTGATCAGAAATTTGACGGCCTCAACATGGGAAAAGGCTCCAACACAAGCCTTTATCAGTCATCCATCCTCATGAGCACGATGGCTGCTCTCCCCGACAAATTCAAGATGCCCGACATTAGCAAGTTTAAGGGCAACTCATGCCCGATGGCTCACATCGAGACTTACATTTGGGCTATGGTTCTGAAGAAGGTCTCCCCAAAAGTTATGGCTCAATGCTTTCCTCTCACCCTCGAGGGGGCGGCTAAGGATTGGTATGCAACTCTCCCGCTCACTGTCCATCTTGATTGGGATGCCGCTATGCTTGCCTTCAAAACTCAATATCAAGGCAACACCACTCACCGGCCCACAAGGAAAGAGCTCGATAACACCACCCAAAGAGACAACGAGTCGTTCATTGACTTCACAAGGAGATGGAATGACAAGCTCTCTGAAATTGTTGAGAGGCCAAACACAAAAGAGCAAATGGACATCTTTCTCAAGTGTCTCAATATTGATCTCCGCACCCACCTAAGTGGGGCTTGCTACTCCGACTTCTCCCAAATGTATGAGGCGGGGGTACGCATGGATGACTTGCTCAAGGAGATTAAGAAGGCCACTCCTACCTATCGTTACAAGGCCGTCTCTAATTCAAACAAAGAGGCTTCTGTCAATGCCGTTACTACCGACAAGGGGAATTACAAGAAGGTCCCTCCACCACAAGGCAAGCGGTTCCAAAACGACCGCGTCTACACTCCTCTCAATGGCATGACCATCACCGAGGCCTATGAAGCTCTAAAGAAACAGGGACAAATCACTCCTCTTCAAGGGTACAAGCAACCACAACCGCTCCGTCCCAATCATGCCCACCACAAATGGTGTGACTACCATCAATTCACCAGCCACCTCACCGAGGATTGCTTCTCCATCCGCAACACCATCCAAGACCTCATAGACAAGAAGGAATTCATAATCTATAATGAGGGTGGTGTCAATGTAATAGAGGTAGGAGAGTTTGAAGGAACCACTCATTCGATCCCAATTGTGAATGAGGGCTCCGATGATATGAATAAACTTGATAATTCTTGTTATGTTGTGACTTATGATGAGATTATGAGGGAAGTCTTAGAGAATAGGAAGAAGAAGCTACACGGGACCGTGAACGTGCTCACTCGCAGTGGCCGAGTAACAACGAGCACAATCCCTCCCAATACCGCAGCGACCAACACCTCTTCTCAAAGATCGCAAGCACGCGACGTACCCGAAGATCCTTTGTTAACAAAACTCAAGAAGACGCAAGCCAACATATCCATCTGGGACCTTATTGTATCATCAAAGAAACACCGAGACCTCGTCATCAAGAACTTGGATGACACATCAGTCTCTCCCGACACGACTCCCGAGGACCTCACATCAATGATACGTCACATTCACTTCGGCAATGTCATCACTTTTGCCGACATGGACCTCCCGCCATTTGGGTCCAAACACAATGAAGCCATCTACCTCAAAGTAAGGGCAAGGGGGAGACCCATCTCAAGAGTTCTAGTAGACGGTGATTCTGCACTCAACTTAATGCCTAGCCGAGTCATGGGCATACTGGGGCTCAAAAGCTCCGATTTACAACCCTCCGCCCAAGTCATTAGAGGGTACGATAGCACTGCCCGTACAGTCATGGGAATGCTAGAAGTTGATATCGAATTTGGAAGCATGATCATGTCCGTCCCATTCCAAGTACTTGATGTCCCTGCTTCATTCAACTTGATTTTGGGCCGACCATGGATCCACAGTTCCAATACAGTCCCTTCCACTCTCCATCAATGTGTCAAGATCAGAAATGGGGACGAGATAGTCACCGTCATGGCCGAGAATGTCACCATCCACAGAAATGGGGGACAACCCGTTCACCAAGTTCAACTCGGGATAGAAGATTCCACTCTCTCCAGCGTCAACACCATCGACAAAGAAGGGGGAAATAGACAATGGACCCTCGGCAATCCTAAAATCCTCCGCATGATGAGGAACATGAATCACTTTCCCGGTCTAGGCCTAGGGAAGCATCAACAAGGGATATTGCACCCCGTAGAAGTTCCTTTTGTCAAGAACAAGTTTGGTCTGGGATACGAGCCTACCAAAGATGACTTGAAATACGAGCAAGCAGACAAGAGTCAAAAAACCCGAGCTCGCAAAGAAAGTCGACAATATGAAATCCTTAACTTGAGGCCTTACCGCAACACACTAAACGGTTATTTTGTTCGCCAAGGGGAAGATGTCCCGTACATGATCTTTCCCGAACCATGGGTTAACAACAAGGGCGTCAGAAAGCCTGGTCTCGAGATATTCACTGATTGTGAAATTCTGACACAAGAAAGGGAGCCTACTCCAACGTCACCCCGAGAGTGGTGGGGCAAGAAAGTGACTATAGAGTCCGAGGTAGAGATTACCGTGGGGGAAGAACTATCCGATCTAGCCTCCATGTTCGAAGAATTTGCCATCATGGATGATTGTCAAGTCAACGCCATCTACGACACCGTCGTCAGAAAGGAAACCATCAGTGAGATCCCGCTAAGCTCCGAGCTAATCAATAACTGGTATTCAACGAAGGGGCCCATAGTATCCGAGGATTTCTTGATCCGAGAAATGGGTTGCATACCCAGTACAGCAACAAAGGAAGAGCGGCTCACACTTACTTTAGAGTCCGAGAGTGTTTCTAATACCCTCACCCAAGAGGATATGGAGGCAATAGTCGAGCGTGTGTTTCCTTTATTTGCTAATGAAAAATTCGATATTTCTGAGTACCCCGAGATTGGAAACATCATAAATGATGAATTAACTAATAACGAACTTAATGAACAAGTTAATAACGATTCAAATTATGATGAAATAGACCACGAAAACATAACATACCTAAATGAACTAGCTCAACAGGTTCGTTGTCGTGGTGAAAATGGTCCAGGGGCTGATGAGGAATTGCATGTTGTTAATCTGGGTACCGACGAAGAGCCGAAAGAAACGAAGATTGGCAGCTTCTTCAAGGGGGAAGACAAAGACAGATTGACTGCACTGCTCAAAGAGTTTGTGGATGTATTCGCATGGTCGTACAAAGACAGGCCGGGTTTGGACAGAAAGATCGCGGAGCACAGAATTCCGATCAGAGAGGACGCAAGCCAGTAAAGCAGAAGCTCAGAAAGATCAAGCCATAATGGTCTCTACAAGTCAAAGAAGAGATTGAAAAGCTCCTCAGTGTGGGTTTCATCAAAGTCATTGAGTGTCCGACTTGGCTAGCCAGTATTGTGACAGTCAGAAAGGCAAACGGCAAGGTTCGAGTTTGTGTGGACTTCCGGGATTTGAACAAAGCTTCCCCGAAAGATGATTTTCCACTACCAAACATCGATATGCTCGTCGATTCGACTGCCAACTATGAAGTCCGCTTATTTGTGGACGGTTTTATCGGTTACAATCAGATTCTCATATCCGAAGAGGATCAACACAAGACAGCTTTCACAACACCGTGGGGCACTTTCTGCTACACAGTCATACCGTTCGGACTAAGGAACGCTGGGGCTACCTACCAGAGGGATGTTACGGATCTATTCCATGACATGATTCATAAAGAGATCAAGGTCTATGTAGACGACATGATCATCCATTCGAAGGGAACAACGGTCAACATTTGATCGATCTTCACAAATTCTTTGAAAGACTCCGACAACACAACATGAGACTCAATCCCGTAAAGTACACTTTTGGGGTCGTCAGAGGAAAGGTTCTCGTTTACATGGTCACTGAGAGGGGAATTGAAGCCGATCCCTCTAAGATCAAGGAAATCATTGACATGCCTCCTCCAAAGACGCAGAAGGAAATGAAAGGTTTCATGGGCAGACTTCAATACATCAGTCGATTTGTGCACCAACTCACTTCCATGTGTGAGCCGATCTTCAAGCTACTCAAAAAGAATGTGGCTCTAGAATGGACCGATGCTTGCCAAGAAGCCTTCGACCAAGTGAAGCATTACTTGACATGCCCTCCAGTTTTGGTTCCACCGCATAAGGAGAAGCCTCTCTTGCTCTATCTCACTGTCAATGATGAAGCCCTAGGGGCTATGTTAGAACAAGAACAGCGAGACTCCACAAAAGAGAATGCTATCTACTTTGTCAGCCGCCGGTTTTAAGGAGCTGAAAAGAACTACTCTGTCTTAGAGAAGTCTTGTGCTGCATTGGTTTGGGTTACTCAAAAGCTCAAGCATTACATGGAGGCCTTCCCAATCAAGTTAGTAGCAAAAGTGGACCCGCTCCGCTACATCTTCGAGAAGCCTTTCATGTCAACAAGAATAGCTAAATGGTATTTCATGCTCGCCGGCTACGATATCACTTACGTCACACTCAAATCCATCAGGGGGAAAGTGTTCAGTGATCAGCTTGCTGAATTTCCATGTAACGAAGTGAAGGGGGAAGATATACAGTTCCCCGACGAGCATTTAATTTGCGCTACAACAGAAGAAAATAAGTGGCAACTTTTTTTCGATGGCGCAGCCAATAAGCATGGATATGGCATAGGGATGTTACTTGTTGATCCAAAGGACATGTATACTACAATCGCTATTCGCCTCGAATTTGAAGCCACCAACAACATCGCTGAGTTCGAAGCATGCATAGCAGGTCTCGAAGCAACCCTCGAGAGAAATGTCACAAGTTTAGAGATATTTGGTGATTCCTTTCTCATCATCAATCAGACATCTGGAAAGTGGAAGATTCAAGACTCGACTCTACAACGGTATGGTCAACATCTCGAGGAGTTGGTTGAACAGTTTCAAGAAATCACCTTCAACTACCTGCCAAGGGACAAAAACCATTTTGCTGATGCACTAGCCACCATCGCTTCACTGGTCGAAATACCTGAGGGTAAAATGGTGAAGCCCTTCAAAATTTCACGAAGGAACAGTCCGGCATACTGCATGAGTATCGAGATCAACAAGGTCCAAGCAAACTCCCCGTGGCATGCAGATATCATGAATTTCCTCAAGGATGGTACTTATCCCGAGAATAGCAATAAGAAGTCCCAAATGGCATTGCAAAGACTAGCCTCCCGATATGTACTGATTGGGGACAGAGTCTACAAAAGGAACCACGAAGGGATCAATCTCCTATGCGCAAATGAGATCGAAGCTCAAGAAATAATGCATGAGATCCACGAAGGTGAATGTGGGCCCCACATGAACGGGTTTATGTTGACCAAGAAGATACTCCACATGGGTTATTATTGGAGTACCATGGAAAGGGACTGCATCGAGAAAGTCAAGAGGTGCGCCAAATGCCAATTCCATGCCAATCTACAGCACGCTCTACCCTCACAGCTTTACAATATGACCACGCCTTGGCCTTTCTCTTGTTGGGGCATAGACATCATTGGCAAAGTTCACCCTACTGGAAGCAACGGACAATCTTTTGTCCTAGTAGCCGTGGACTATTTTACAAAATGGGTCGAAGCACAGGTTTACCGAGTTCTCAACGCCAAGAAAGTGGCCGAATTCGTAAAAACCCACATCATGTGCCGGTACGGCGTTCCTCATGAAATCATCTCAGACAGCGGTTCTCACTTTGAGAAAGAGATGGACGCGCTCCTGGTAGAATACAATATTACTAAGCACAAGTCATCTCCATACCGCCCTCAAGCAAACGGCGCGGTCGAGGCAGCTAATAAGACAATCGAGACCATTGTGAAGAAAATGGCCTCCATCGGAAGGGATTGGCCCGAAAAGCTACCTCTAGCATTATGGGGCTACCGCACGTCAATACGGACAGCGACTGGAGAAACTCCTTATGCACTGGTATATGGTTCTGAAGCTGTACTCCCAATAGAGCTCGAAGTCCCATCCCTACGGGTCCTCCTCGAGAACCAAGTCAATGAAGTCGATTGGATGCAAAGTCGATATGAACAGCTAGCCCTACTCGACGAGAAAAGGCTAAGGGCAATCGAACGTACGAGGGCCTATCAACAAAGAATGGCTAGGGCTTTCGACAAAAAGGTGAAGCCCCGAAACATCAGTGTGGGAGATTTGGTCCTAAGACAACACCCTCCTAATGCCATGAACCCCCTTGGAAAATGGAGACCCCGATGGATCGGTCCGTATGTAGTTAATAAGATACTAAGCGGTGGTGCAGTCCGACTCGTGGATTTAGACGGAGATCAGCTGCCAAAGGAAGTCAACCTCGACAAGTTGAAGAGATTTTACGTCTAATAAACGAAGACCATCAAAAAAAAAAGGTTGAAAACCCGCAAGGGCGGCCTAGGAAAAAAACTAGAGCACGTGCAAAAAAAGAAGCCCGCTAGATTGAAAACCCGAAAGGGCGGTCTAGGCAAAAAACAGGGTGCACAAAAAAAAAAAAAAAAAAAAAAAAAGGTCTTCGTTTGTTTGAACTACGGAGACCTGAGCCTCTACACTGGAGGAACGTAGGCAACCTTCGGGTGCGGTCTAAAATATAAACAAATACCCAAATCATTTCAAATTAACGAGATGCAATTTTTATTCATTTCTTGAATTATTTTTTACCATTACAACGGATTTTACTGAGCTAATAAAAGACATAAAACATTAAAATCCTAACAAGTGGTCTATTTTAATTGCAATCTCTTGGGGATACTAGGAAAAATCTAATTTTCTCTTGGCCTTCAAAGGACCACCCGAACAACCATCAATCCTACTCTTCTTGGGAGGCCTAGGAACACTGATGCGGACCGATACCTTCTGCGCAACAGAGTGCCTCCGAGCATAAAAGTCATCCAAAGGGGTACCGAAAGGGTCAGTTAGAATGTTGTTCACATCAGCAGCAGCTTCCTTGTACCTCAAAGCACTGCTAGGCTCAAAGTCCTTCCCTAACAACTCAGCCCAAAGAGAATCTACCCAAGTAATGCCACGGTAGACGGTACCAAGCAAGTGATCCAAGTAACTCTCGGGAAGAAAAATACTACCCCGATGCAAATGAGCGGAAGCCCAATGGTTACGATCATCTCCCCAAGCCGACTGAAGCTCATTCAAGAAGTCCGGACCCATATAAGAAACTGGACGAAGTCTCCTGTTCCTCGGAAAAGGAATTATCTGTTGACGGCCAAATTGCCTCAGAACCCGTTCTGGTTGGTAAAACGAAGAATCTCTCAACCCGGGTAAAACCAAATACTGAAAACCAGAGGTCCACTCCACAAAAGGGTGAAGACCCCAAGGGCACCACTCAACGTCAGCTGTAAGACGAGAAGCAAAAAATCTCCTCCAACCCTCTTCAGTCAAATCTCTAATCAGTAACCGTCGCCTATGAACAGCAAAAGGAGAAAGGTCGCCATCTGACGCATAAAGCCTGAAATGCTCCCGAAGCCATATGGTCAAAAGCAAGGGGCTTCCTCGTCGCATCTCACCCGTACGGTGCAATTCATCCAAACCATGCAAGGTCTCTCCTACAACGAGCGGAATTATGCTGAGTTGTTGTCCTTTCGCCTGCAACACGATTTCAGCCAACTGCACATCCGCAGTACCCAGAGGAGTGACAAACAAAACCTCGCTGAAAAGGCAGACAGCCATGGCATTTCTCTTGAAGGACTGAACCGCGACATCTTCTGAATGCAAACTGAAAACATCGGAAGCTCAGTTATGTCAACAACGGTCCCGTGCATCATCTTCTTCACCTCTCCAACATGGAGATTCAGAAGGTCAACCCAAGAATCAACAACACCGCGGTGATACTTAGGGACGGCAATCCGACCGGCCAAAGGCATACCCAAAATGGCCCCAAAATCATCGATAGTCGTCACCATTTCATTAGCCGAAAAGTTGAATGCATGGCTATCACAATCCCACAAGGCTGCAGCAGCCTTCAACAAGTCCCAATCCAGCTTCAATGTTCGCAAAGTAAAAATAATTCAAAATCTGAAATCTTGGATGAAAGCATTTTTTGGGATTGGTCTTGAAAGAATAAATGAATGTCGATAAATCCTTCTCGTAACTCTTGACAACCTCGGCACCAAGACTAAAAAGGTTAGAGGCTATAGGAAAGAAGGTTATAAGCAAAATTGGGCAATAAAATGGTGTTCAAAAATGGTAGAAGAAAGCTGTTGGAATCGAATTACCGACCAGAAGCTGATATTGTAGCTGTTGGGGGATATTTTGGTCAGCAAATATCAGGCCCTGAATTTCGCCTCCCAGAGGCGCGCGCCTCCCGACACCGGTCAACAAGGCACGCGCATCACGTCGCCAAGAGAGGAAGCGCCCGCGTCCCAGGTAAAAAATGCTCCAGAAATGGCCCCTGTCAAAGTTCAGAAAGCAACCCAGGCACTTCAAAAGCTCACAACCAACGACAAGTTCAGGATCCCAGCAATGAGAAGGAGCTTAATGGCAACAAACACTCAGCTGGGCACACATTAATTTGGTCCGCCCTTAAGGCATGTCTAAAAACTGAAATAAGATAAAAACTCCCACTCAAAGTAGGGTGTCTTTTATTTTCTCAAAAAATCAGTTTTTACAATTCATCCCCAGCACAAAGCACTCCGCAGTCAACTGTGCCCGCACCCAATCAAAAGTCAAAGTCAAACAGTCAACATCAAAGTACGACTCACGACAACGACTTGGTCCAGGGTGAGCCACAGTATCACCGCTTCCTCATCAAGCAAAATCTACATCCATTCAAAGCAAAAAGTCCTCGGGGTCCCGCACTTCAGCAAACGGTCCTCTGGGTCCCGCATTCAAGCAAACGGTCCTTCAAGTCCCGCTTCCAGCAAACGGATCTCACTATCAGCAAATAGGTCCCGCTTCCAGCAAACGGATCTCGCTATCAGCAAACAGGTCCCGCTTCCAGTAAACGGATCTCGCTATCAGCAAACAGGTCCCGCTTCCAGCAAACGGATCTCGCTATCAGCAAACAGGTCCCGCTTCCAGAAAACAGATCCCGCTTTCAGCAAACGGATCCCGCTATTGGCAAAGCCGCTAACACAGGGAACGCACCTTTATCTCTCAAAACCGCTCACACAGGGAGCGCACCTCTATCCCCTATAATTTCAAATTCCTGCTTTTATCGAGTCTTTTCTTTTTCTTGGTGATGTCCTAGGCGGATGTCAGTCTTTCGTCGGCGCGTTTGCTTCACAATCCACGCCACCGAGGGGCTCTGTAGACACCCCGCCTTGGACCGCTCACCCCGATTGCACACTTGATTTTGTGTTTCTCCCTCTTTTAAGTGTTTTCTGTTAGTTTCTGTTACTATGGTTAAGTTCCAGACGGACTCCGTTAAGTCCCGGGACTAAACTGAATAACAGTTCTAACTTTCTAGTCCATTATGTCAAAAATTTCTTTTCAGAGTCGCGCGCCTCCGCCTCTTGAGGCCAGACGCGCGCGCCTTCCGCCGCCTAGGTGGGATGCGCGTGCTTCTGGGGTGTGTCAGTTACAGATTCTGCCCAAGAATCTCTCCTTTGCTCATTATACATGATTTTGCCCGGGAAAGATTTCTTGGAGACTCCGTTTGGCTCCAAAAACTCCCCTCTTTCAACTATAAAAACCCCTCCAATCCATCATTGGAAGGGACCTTTTTCCTCACTTTTTTTTCAAGACTTTTCCTTGGGACTTCTTTTAGACCTTTTTCAACTAAAAAAACTTTGGACCTTAAGAAGTGTTCTCTTCAAGTATTCAACCTCTTCTTCAAGGCTTTTCAAGAGGTTCTTTTTGAAGTATACTATAGGTAAATGTCTTAACTTTCTTCTTCTTCATCTTCTTCTTCTTCTTCTTCTTCTTCTTCAATCAAATGTGCAATCACCCCAAAACCACTTGGGACATGACACCAATGGTCCTTTCATTACATTGAATTGGCCTAGGAGTCATCTCTCTACATTTTAAACTTTAAAACCCCTTTTTTATCATCATTCAAATAGGAAGAACACATTTATCTTTAAAGTGAATTATGAACAAACAAGACCGACTTTGCTCGGGTGAAATGGGTGTTTAAGTACTTCCCATTTCGTAACCTAACCCCCGAACCCCTCATCCCAAAGAATGTCTATTTTCGTAAATCAAACTTAGGCTCATAAACATTAGGTTTTCTTACGTTCCTCAAAAACGTGGGTGGCGACTCTAAAACACAATTAGACATCCTAGGACGAGCTCGCGCGCTCTAGCCTAAAGCCGCGGTCTCCGCCCCCGGGGTATCTACAAATTTGCTGCCAAGATGTGATACTGTTAGGCCGCAGATGGTAATACAATGCATTAGCATTATCTTTCAGAGTGAAAGAAAATGCTCTAAGTAATAGGTGCTCTATGCTCTGACAAATCTGCACAAACTAAGATATATGCTGATTCGGGTTCTCTTCGGTACTGTTGGAGATTATGCCCTAAGCCCTTGAGAAAGGTCTTATGTTATGTCGTATTCTCATTTGTTATGGAGATAACAACCTTGGATTATTATATGTTTTACATGTTTATTATAATAATCCCCGTCCCTAGTACTTATGAAGAACTAGTATAAGCTTAATCGATGATCATATGATGATCATGTGTATGTGATACAAATTAAACTTATGGGTACTTGTTGGTGAACAAGTATTGGACTTGACCAACTATGAGATTTATGTCATGATCAAATGTCATAATTAAATCTCATTTAGTTATATCATTGGAATCCTTAGACCTGAGATTATCATTGTCTTTCACATGATGAACGTTGTGTTTGACGTATTCAAACGCTACCCTTAACCAAATAGTTATATTAATTGGGTAGTCATGATGGCTTGCTAGAGTCCGCTCATGATTTATGGGTTTGACCTTGGATAAACCATTACCAACTGAATATAATCCTATGGTGTCACACACAAAAGAACGAATTTACAAAAGGGCTAAAATTGGAATTACGTAAAAGAGCATAAAAATCGAATTTATGAAAAACAGGAAATTGGTCCCAGGAGGCAGGACCCGATCGGGCAGTGCATAAGACCCGGTCGGGCACTGTACTATACCCGGTCGGGCACTATGCTATACCCGGTCGGGCATAGTGATTTCGGGCCTAGTTTTTCCTGATTCGATTTTGACGGGTTTTTGGCCTATTTCTCCTAAAGGGTTTAGGTTTAATAAGTATAAATACCCCTCTCTTTACAAGGTATTGCCCTAATTGATATTGTATCATTATTGGTAGCCTCCATGTGTTTGTGAAACACATTCTTGAGTTTAGATTGAGAATCAAAATCTCAAGAAACTCATATAGCCTTTGAAGATTAGAAAAACGTGTTTTCTAATAATGGGTCTAGCAGACCAGATCTAGAATTGTTCTAGATATTCGTTCGTGTGTGGATAAACATAGAGGGTGCTTCCTTTAGTATCTCAAGTTCGTGTTCCTGTGATCGTGATTCGAAGAACGTGGAGAAGATCAAATCACAAAGCTTGAAGACTTGAAGATTTGAAGATCCAAAAATTTTAAACGCACAATAACGGTTAGTATTCTAAATTCATCTTACTATTAATTTAATCATCATGAATGGATCCATGGGCTCTAAGGTTTTGCTGATTTTATATTGTCGTTTCCGCTGCGCAAGGACCCTCGAAACCCAACAGGTACCACCACCGGCGCGGTTCTCATTCTCTATCATCTTGTCTGCTAACACAATTTTCTTGAATTTCCTGTTTTGTTGTTGTCTTTTCCTTAAAGGTCATTCGATTTATGGGTAAAGATTTACGAGCAAATCGTTAGTAGAACGGGTCTGAACCATACAAGGTTCCCGATCACATGATAATAAGAATAATGCTTAACATAGAAATAATAAAATAACAAAGGAAAATAAATAAATAAAAAAAAAAAAAAAAAAAGAAAAAAAGAAACAAGAAATAAAATAAGAACGCAAATAAATAAACATTGTTCCTCAGAAAAGCACCAAAATTTGGTAGGGTAAATCGCACATCCACAAATTTAAACCAAAACTCGGTCCTAATTAATATAGCTAGGATAAGTCTATGATCTATTCTCGAAGAACGGATACTTGTTTACGTACTTGTCACTTGACATGATTGGGGAGAAATTGTTTATTAAATACAAAAGCGGGAATAAAAACAAATTAAGAAAAAATAATAATTAATGGATACTTCAGATTTGATACTATCCCCCACTTTTTGTTCAAATATAATCGGTACTTCTTTTTTCTGTTCACCCTATTCACTTGATCACGAGATTTATTTCAATCTATGTCTCTTCATCCAGATTAGTTCATAGCAGTGGCACACAAACAAGAAACCCTAATTAATAGATAAATCTAACTGGCACAATCTAGGTCTAAATATTAATTGATGAATTGTTTAAGAGACTAAGATCAAGAACTCATTCTATCAAGATAGATAATTGTCTAATTTTACACACTTCATAAATTGCTATAGCACATACACAATTTATGAAGATGCTACAATGAATTTCTACACTGGCACAATCAAAAGAAAATTCTAGGAAAAATCAATCAAAAGGATAAATAGGTTGATCAAGTCTACGAACCCTAAAAATAGATTTAAATTAAGCACAAGTAAAATTATGAATTGGTTGCAAAGAATGAAAAGAAAAAATCTCATTTGAATAAAAAGATGTTCAAGAAATAAAATCCAAAGCTTGGATTTTAGTTCTTCGTCTAAGGCTTTGAAATCTCGATGGAAAAATAAAATAAAAGTTTATATCTAAAGTTGTGTGTCTAAAATAATGAAATAAAACTAGTTTAAATACCCTAGAACAATTCTAAAGGAAAAAAGAATAAGAAAAGAAAAGAAAAGGAAAAAAGTTAAAAGGGAAAAAATAACAAAATCTGCCTAATTCGCGTCTCCACGCGCCAGTTCACTCGCCATGCGCCTTCCAATCCTTCACGCGCCTTGCTGGAGTCATCGGGCATGTGTCGGCCTAAAACGCACGACTCGTACTCGCTCTGTTCACTCAAGAGCGCGACTCAGATTTGCCCTCCACAAGTGCTGAACAATTTCTTCTTTCTCTGCGTAGTAGGCTCCTTACTTTGGCTTGGCTTGGGCCCTCCGGCGTTTTGGGCTTAGTTGGCCTCCATGGGCTCCTCCTACCTTAAATCTCCGTTGCTGGACTTCCTTTATCTTGTTTGTCATTCATTCCAATTAGGCTTGACCCTCTTTCAATACTCCTCCTTCACTATTAATTTAGACTTTGATTTTTCTTTAACAATTTGAGATTTGATTTTTATCTCATAAACAAATTACATCCGAGTAAAAAATATAAAAAGACTAAAATACCCCTAAACTACAATAAAACCCCAAATATATATATTTATCCCAAATTACATAAAAACTAATCTAAATACATCATAATTATGATTTAAGCTCATAGAAGTGTAGGAAATAAATGTATATAATCCATCACATCAATCTAAAATAGTGTAAGTACTCCAATCTGAACTGAAACCAGCTTAGAGGAATTCTTAGGACTATTCAGGGTTAAAACTGATATGCTAGGACCTCACTAGAATAAACCAAAACTCTATGACTATCCTGGAATTAAACTTAAAAAAATTCAGAAGCTCGCCAGGCTGAGCCGTACGGATAGTATGGGTACTAGAAGGCCCCAGCCTTGTGGCTGGTTTGGGTGCCTTCAGTCCCTATAAATTGAGCCATTTGCTGATCATTTCAGAAGGGGGGAGAAAAATAGTTTTGAGTGTAGAAACTCTGTTGAAATACGAGCAGAAACACAAATATTGTGAGAATTGAGTGAAAGAGAGGAAGATAGGCTAAAATCAAACATTGGTGAGGCCTCCTTCTCCCCCACCTCCTCTTCACTTCTTTATTTACATGTTCATATTCTTATCTATGAAATGTCTTTACATTTCTTGAGATATTATTAAATGGAACCAAACCTTGAAATGATTCATGGTGCCCTCATGCCTTGTGCATGATTAAGGGTTACAAACCAAAGATGATAAAGGCTTGTTATGATTAATGCAATTTACTTTATGTCATTTACTTTCATGTCATTTATATTTATGTCATTTAATTTAATGTCTTTATTCTTGGCTTGGTAATCCATTGCACATATGGAGAGAGCCCGCATATTTATGTTCATGTTATGATAATCAACTTTGGGTGGTAAAGTCCCAATCTTTACCATCCCAACTTTGATTTAAGTCTCAATAATGTCTCTTTGGATGTTAAAGACTCAATCTTTATCTATCCAAAGGTTGATTTTAGTTTTCCCAAGACTTTGTCTTGGATTAATCATCCATTTGGGTGTTAAAGTCCCCATCTTTAACCATCCAAATGGTGGTTTTGGCTCCAATACCATGTTCATCAACTTTGTTCTTGTTTCCCCAATTATTGCCTTGATCATTCCCAAAATCATGTGTTTTTGGTGTCTAATTAATGATCAATGGCATAAGGGATGTTGGTATGCATGTTTGTGTACAACATAAATAAACTGAAAAGGTCACACCTTGCCCAGTTTCTGCAGAATTATCTGTTTCTTGCTGAAACTGGACTTTTTCTGATAAATCTGTAAAATTTCCAGGACAACCATCACCACCCATTTTCAAAACACACACACACACTTGCACATTTTTGGTCAACAAATTTAGGGAGACTCGGTTTTCCGAGGCGGATTGGGTGAACCCTCAAAAGTTCTTCCCAAGACGTAAGCTGACCTCCAAACTCATTTTCTCTAACCATTTTCGTTAAATTGGGTTTAAAATTAATTTAACGTGGCGACTCCGTTTTCTTAAACATAAAGTCCCGTGTTTGATTCTCGAGGGAAACCCTTTTCGTTTTCCCGCGGGTACCTTACAGTGGCGACTCCGCTGGGGATTAAGTTGTTTCCAAACTTCTTTTTAGAAACTTTGGGGGCATCTTTTGTGTGGGTTAAACTCCCATCCCCGTTTGTTGACTTTGTGGATATCTTGTGTGTGTTTTATATTTCTGTTTTGATTTCTGTAAATGAAATTGTTCTGGAATCACAATAAGCTGGGGCTTGATGGATAAAAAACTGGAAAATTACAAAAATAATGGGACCCCTTCACTAGCCGTACGGCTGGTTTTCCCGGGTCAACAGTATGTTTCAAATTAACAATCTGTTGCAGGGCGGAAATATTCTGATGGTCCCCTTGATTCTTCTTGTCCAGGTTCCAATTTCCAGCCTCGACTTATGCACATATGCCTTTGTTTTCTTGAACCAAAACTTGTTTTCCAAAGCTCGGTTACGCACAAATTTTGGACATAAAATCTTGGGTCTTCAAAGCCTCATTGTGCATAACCCTTTTAATAAAAGTTTGGTTTTCCAATCCCTTTTTATTGTGCACAATCTTCTTTGTATAAATTGATTTTCAAAGGGCCTTGCTCCTCTAGCAAAAATTCTTTGGTTTTCAAAACCTTTGATTGTACACAACATTCTTCATGTACAAAATCTGATTTTTCAAGATTCTTACTTGTTCATATCATTGTCTGATTATTTGTGCAAATGGTTAATTGCAATTTAGACCCTGAAGTACCATACCGCCCTTCCAAGCGAACCCTGGTATGTTATTTTTGTCAAATCGGGCCTTCATGATTTAAAAACTCGCCAAATAAGGCCATTTTGATGGATTTCGTTAGAAAGTCAGTTATGTAGCATGTGCCATGCACGTGACTAACGGAATTGGGTGACTTTGAATTGATATTAGCTATTAAGGGGCCTAATAAAAATTCTAAATTCAAAATGGCTGAAATAAAAACAATTATCAAACTTTTAAAATAAATATTATTAAAAGAATATTTCATTGGATATAAATAAGTAATTACTTCATTAATTATTATATTAATATTGTAAAATAATTTTTATTTCCAAATTTTATGTGAGGAATATAAATAATTAAAAATCATTATAATGATTTAAAAATCAAACAAAAAATATAGGGATAGTACTATATTTTAATTAAATATGGAGCATTTCTTTGTGAGGAATATAATTAATTTTTATTTTCAATTTTTTATTAATATCTACTCCCTCCGTCCCACTCGAATTAGGACAAATTTCTATTTTGGGCGTCCCATTCGAATTAGGACAACCCCAAAATGGAAGTGTTTTAATAAATGGGACCCACATTCACACTCACAACAATTTTCCACTCATTATTCTCTACCCCACTTTTTCTCTCCTATTTAACTTTTTATACTCACATCACCTACTCTACTCACACTTTTTCCTTAATCTCCGTGCCCAACCCAAAAATCCTATTTCGGGTGGGACGGAGGGAGTATATCCACAAATTTTTATAGTTCTAAAATTTATATTTATTTCTTCAGTAAAAATTTATAAAAAAAAAAACATTTTAGATATAAATAAATCAGTTCCTTAACAATTTTTTAGCATATTGTTCAAAAGATTAAAAAAAACCCACTTTTCATCTAGAAAAAAAAAAGAAAAAAAAAGAAAGAAACCCAGGGCAGTCAAACTCCTTTCAAAACTCCGGCTAACCTCCCACCCATTTCAACAAATTCAGCCAATTGCACGCCCTCTTTAACAAGTCCAGGCAACCCATTACCCACTCCTTCAAGAAACCTAGCTAACCCCTTCATACTTCATACTACAGGACCACCAGATTCCGGTGGTTCTTTTTCCAGATTCCGGATATTCTTTTTCCAGATTTCGGCGATTTCTTTTTCCAGAAAAATCTCTTTTCTCGCCATTTTCTTGTTGGATTCTTCCAAAAATATTACAGATCTATGGATTTCGTTCACTTTTTGAAATTTCCAGAAGGAAAATGGCTTGATTTTCTGTCGGAATTTCTCAATTCATCTTCTTCTTCGTTTTCTGGCGCGTTCTCCGGCGGCTCTCTTTTTCTCCATTGAAACCATCCCTTCCCCTCTTCCCTCTATTGGCTGGAGATGGTCGAGAGAGGAGTGTGTGTGTGTGTGTGGTTTGTCTGAATAACTTAGAGAGAGAGAGAGAGAGAGTGTGTGTGTGTGTGTGTGTGTGTCATTTGAAACAAGCCCTTATAGATACCCCGGGAAAACCCCGCTTGGCTAGAGCGGTGAATTATCCTAGGATGTCTACTTGATTTTAGAGTCGCCACCCACGTTTTAGAGGAACGCGAGAAAACCTAAGAAAAATAGCCTTTTTGTACGAAAACCAGAGATTCGGGAAGGGAAGGGTTCGGGGGTTAGGTGACGGAGTGGGAAGTACTTAAACACCCACTCCGCCCCGCTTACGCGGGTCTTGCTACTTTTGGTGTTCTAATGCTAAATATCCTTCAATTTATTAATATAAAAAAAGTGCTAACAATTACAATGAAAAGAAAGGGGAAATTAAAAGAGAAATGATTTTATTAATTTAATGCTAAAGATTACATGTTGAATTATTGTTAAACAATTATATTAAAGAATGAAAAGTAAATTAAAATGGAGTTTGGAATGTTGGAATGTAACCTTGGCCAAACTTTGATAGTGAAGTGGCCTTTTGGTTGTATTCCATTTTATGAAGATTGCATACTAGTAAGACACAAATAAAAGAGAAGGAGAAAACTTGTACCTTTAAAAAAGAGAACTTGAAACCTTGACTTGCAAGTGTTGTTGTTGTAGACAAATGGTTGTGTAGAAATTTGTGTAAAGTTTTGTTGTGTTAAACTCTTGTTGGGAGAACTCTTGTAAATAGAATTCATGGGAAAATTGTGTATAGTGTATTTGTGTAGAGATTTCAAGTAAAAAAAGAAGGTCCAAAAAGAGAGTCCTCTTCCAAGGTAGAAGAAGGGGGTTTTTATAGGTAGAAAGGAGAGGGAAAGGTTGGAGGGAAAATGGTCAATCTATGTGAGATGGAATTGACCAATAGAAAATAAGATAAATAGAATAATGAATAAAAGAAGATGAAACAAATAAAATAAAATAAAAATGAAATATTTTGTTTTTATGAAAAGGGCTAGAAATGTGGGATTGAGAGGTTACAAATAAAAGCTAGTAAATGTTTATGATCAAGAAAGATGTTTTTGACTAAAGAAGATGTTTGTAAATAAGAAAAGGGAGGGAAATAAGGTGCAGTCCGTTACTGCCAAAGTGGGAAGCGCGCGGGTCCGGCATTTGGGGCGAGAAGCGCGCGCGGCCCGTTGACAGTGTCGGAGGCGCCCGCGGGTGAAAATAACAGAATGACAGAATGACTCTAAAAGTTAACTCTGTTATGCAGTTTAGTCCAAAACCAACGGAATCAGTTAGGAACTTAACGGAAGTAACAGAAATTAACAAAACAAGTTAAATAAAAATACTATGTATGCAATCGGGGTGAGAGGTCCAAGGCGGGGTGTCTACAGAGCCCCTCGGCGACGAGGATTGCAAGGCAAAACACATCGACGAAAGAAAGACAACCGTCGAGGACATCGACAATAGAAAACAGAGACTCGATAAAACATGAATTTGAAATTAGCGAAGGATAGGGGTGCGCTCCCTGTGTGAGCGGATTTATTGATATAGAAAGGATATGGCGGGATCCGTTTGCCTGAAGCGGGATCCGTTTGCTGAAGCGGGATCCGTTTGCTGATGCGGGATCCGTTTGCTGAAGCGCGATCCGTTTGCTGATGCGGGATCCATTTGCTGAAGCGGGATCCGTTTGCTGAAGCGAGATCCGTTTGCTGATACGGGATCCGTTTGCTGATGCGGGATCCGTTTGATGCGGGATCCGTTTGCTGATACGGGATCCGTTTGCTGAAGCGGGATCCGTTTTCTGAAGTCGGATCCATTTGCTGATGCGGGATCCGTTTGCTGAAGCAGGATCCGTTTGCTGATGCGGGATCCGTTTGCTGATGCGGGATCCGTTTGCTGAAGCGGGATCCGTTTGCTGATGCGGGATCCGTTTGCTGATGTGGGATCCATTTGCGTATGGCGGGAAACGAGGCTCCGTCTGCCTATATGTGATATTGTTGTGTTGCTTGATGGAAAGGTGGTGATTTTGCGGCTCACCATGGACCGAGTTGTTGTCATTGAACTGTAGTTGACGGCTTATCACTTTCTGCTGGGGATGAAGTGCCTTGAGTTGTAGATGATGTTGACCTTGTGGTGGTACCTGTTAAGTGTGTGCTTTGCAGGTATATGTGCTTGTGACATGTATGAGATGTGAAATGGCAGTTATAAGAGAAATTGTGCTTGTGGTGTGATGTGATTTGAAGGCAGTTTTGCATGAGAGAGAATTTTTTTAAGAATGGAGAAAGTGATTTTGTGTGCGGTGTGATCTGAGGAAAGCCTCGGATGTATTCATACCTTCACTTACCATTGCTGTTGGATGGATTAGTGTTGTGGTGGTGGATGCCTTGATGCTTTTGATGAAGAATGTCCATGATTTGGATGGAGAATGATGATGTTGGTGATGATGAATTGTTTTTGCCTTTGATGGAGTGTCGGTGAGATGGTATTCTGGGTGATGGGTTGGTCGTGCCAAAAGGCTGCCTACATATCCCTTTAAGAGAATCAGACCAGCGTAGTTCAAGGATGATGGAGAGTGCTGGGGAGGAATGCTAGGAGCAAAGAAAAATGAAACACATAATTTTGCGCAAGAAAAGAAAAAAGAAAATAAAATCCTTTTTTTTTAATTAGAAAGAAAAGAATATGCACACACATGAGAAAAAGATTTTTTTTTTTTTTTTAGTTTGTGGGTGAACCATTTTAATCATTGTGTGTTTGTAATGCCAACCCAAGATCAAGTCATGTTCGACCGAAGTCCGGATTGCCTTGCTTGAATTCTGTCGTCGTTGCCGTTGTGCCCAACGAAAAGTGATTTCTAGCCCCAAGAGATGTGTCAGTTATGGGGCTCCAAAAGACATTCGACGCCGAGATAATGGGTTGCTGATTGTAAAGCCCCTAGAATGCCTTTGATTCCAAACTATGAGAGACTTGCATAGCCCCAAGATGAATCGACTCTTGACCTTTTCAAATAAATCGCCTTTTGCTATTGACGTGAGAAAGCTCCAAGAGAAGATCATTGATACCAAGCTTTGAGAGATTGCTAAGCCCTAAATGTCATGTGAGCTTTAAGATGGCGAGATGCGAGGACCTTTCGGTGTGAAGCCCTAACTTATCTTGGCATTGTATTGAGAGAGGATGCACCATTGGATAGAACTCATGAAAGTGATCTCGCTCTTACTCTTGCAGGGGAGATGAATTGCCTCGTTGTGGCTGGCACCCAAGTGGTGGAAGGCCCATGTTGAGAATGCAGTAGGGTCTTTGGGAAATGTCTCGTAGGAGATGGTGATGTTGTTGCTGATGATAAGGTCTTGGTATGATAAAGTCTCGAACGGTATGTTTTCTTGAGTCTTCTTGAGTTAAACCGACGGCGGATCTTCGGATGCAGCCTATGCTTTTGATCTTGGAGAAGGGGGTGCTGTATTGCAAAAATATTGGGATTGGCCATAACTCTGCTTATAGAGTTAACATATTGGCATTGCCCGCTATAACTCAGCCGAGTGAGTCTAGCATATTGAATCTTTTTCCTTTTCTCTAAGACTTCCTTCATAATCTCGCTGTGAGTTCTAACAAGAATCATCAAATTCATTCATATCATCGGAGCCTTCATTTAAAACCAAGAGACCTTTTGACTGGAAGTGTTGAGGGACCATTGAAGTTTGATCCCTTTCATATAAGACTTTTCCACATTGCATTGCTTGAGCATTGTTGTCCTAAAAGACTGTCGGTTGCGAAGCCCCAATATTGCCCTTTGCTTGTATCACTGTAATGCTGTAGCCCCAAAGATTGTAGATTGCGAAGCCCCTTGAGACCTTTGGTGCCGAATTGAGGAAGCTTCCAATGTTGCACATGACTCCGTCGGGGACACTGAAGTGAATTTCTTCTTGCCGAGGGAGCCTTTAAAACTTGATCGTACCCCCTAGAGTGACACCATTGATTAGGAGTGGAACGAGAAGGGCCTATCCTTGATCGGGGGAACAAGTATGAGCATACATGACAAGAAGGTGCTTCTCGACATTCCTTTTGAGAGACTTTAAGGATAGCCTCACACATCTTTCTTGAGCGTAGCCCCTAGGGCTCATTAACTGTCAAATGAAGCAAAAGAAGCTCTCGTTCTTGAGTCACATAGCCCATAGGGCGTCATCATTTGTCGAGCAAAGCAAGAGAATTGTCCTCGTATGGGGGAACAAACATAAGAGGACATGGCAAGAGCTACTCCATTTCTCGTGAAACCTCTTGAGATACTGTAGGGGCACATGCTTGGAGAAGCTTAAATTACATGTTGTCGATCGCTGCCCAAACCAACTGACTAGCTGGGGATTATTTTGTGCAACCTCGTACCCTTTCAATGATAGGATCGTTCTTGGACGGATCTTGGTTACCACGGGCTTTCTTTCTCATGAGCCAAAAGATGCACATTGCAAGAACAATCTTTCAATAACCCAAAATGACCTTTGATGGTGCCATATCTCGTTAAGCCTTTTGCAATTCCAAAGTTGGCTCGGTGGGGATTGACTTGCTGAGGAGATCAAATGTAGAACTTGTGTAGCTGTCTTCCTTAGAGGCCGGAGATCTCCATTTCTATTTCCCTTCTCTCTCTCACTCTCTCTCATTTTTTTTATGACGCACTATGTTTTTTGCCTAGACCGCCCTTTCGGGTTTTCAATCTAGCGGGCATCTCTTTTGCATCTTCATTTTTTTTTTACTCAATTGATGAGGAAGTGTGCATTGACTCTAGATGAGGATGAGAGACATGTGATTTTGCGGTGAGGACCTTTTGTCACTAATGATGAGTGACATTGACTCGACTAGGAAAGTGTCCCTAGTATTGACTTCATGTATGTATAGATATTTTTGAATGACTCACGAAGTCAAGTAAGTCATTAAGAGAGAAGAGAAAGAAAGCCCCAGTTGGATTGCAAGAAACTGGGAGTATCGCAAAAAGAAGAGAAACCCCTAGACTCGACAAGGAACGGATAGCGATTCCAAATCTAATAAAGTTGTTCAATCTTTTGGTGATTAATTCATTGGCAAATGAATCGTACAAAGATGTCATGACAGGTTTGAGAGGAAGGCCGATCACCATAACGCGCTAGGGCTAAACATATCTTCTTTCTTGCATGAGACCGGACCCGAAGGTTGCCTACGTTCCTCCAGTTAAGAGGCTCAGGTCACCGTAGTTCTTATGGATGCTCCATTCGTCGAGATGGTTGTTGCTTCGTCCTTCATCGGTGGAATGATGTTGATCTTGTACTTCTTTGATTGAGGGGGATTTTTTTTTTTTTTTTTTTTTTTGTGCTCTAACTTTTGCCTAGGTTGATTTGAGGGTTTCAACCTAGCGAGTTTTTTTTTTTTTTTATCCCCCTTTGAAACATTGCTTGATTTTTCCATGGTCGTTGCTTCACCTTGATTTCGCTGTTGATGATGTCGCCTTCGTCACGATGTTTAGCCCCTAGGCGTTCGAGTGACGGCCTTCGTTCTAGAACTTGTTTAGACATCTTTTCATTATTTTGCCAAGAATTAGATTGAACAACTTGGAAGAGTGTATGAGGACAAGAACGATTTTTATTTGATAATGAGACTTGACTCAAAATTTCACATAAATTGGACAAAGAAAACTTAAGGCACACTTAAGAAGACTTTGACTCTTTTTTTTTTTTTTTTTTTTAATTCCTACTACTAGGTAGAGAAAGAGAAACGGAGATTGTTGTTGTCGGCCTTGTAGCATGATCTCTTGTTGAAACCCCATTTCAAATCTGAGCCTCTTCCTTGATGAGTTCTTTCATGTTGCCATTCTCTAACGGTTGCTCTTCACCCTCGGTAAATTCACCATTGTCAATCAAATCTTGGATAACGTTTCGGAGAGCAAAGCATTCCTCGGTAGCGTGACCGCTACATTGGTGATAGTCACACCACTTGTGGTGGGCATGGTTGGGATGCATTGGCAGCGGCTTGTACCCTTCCAAGGGCCGGACCTTCCCACTTGCTACCAAAGTCTCAAATGCTTCGGTTTGGGTCATTCCTAGGAGAGGAGTAAAAACTCGACTGTTGGCGGCACTTTTGCGGTTTTTGAGGGGAGAGACATTTGAGCATGAATTACCATCGACCCTTGCCTTGTTGTCGGTGAGCTCTTACAGACGGGCCTTAAGCTCGGACACTTCTTCCTCGTGAATTCTTTTCTCAAGAGCGAAACGGGATTGACAAAAATCATCCTTGTGACGGGCATCCTCGACAAGTCTATCCATTTGTTCCCCCATGGCTCTTATTATGTTGAAAAGCCTTTCGTTGGACACAGAAATATTCTCACCCTTGTTGTCGTTGCCGTTGGAAGCCATTGGACCTATTGAGAGAACACGGTTGATCTTAGGTTGGCCCCACAAATACCTTTTGAGTAAAATAAATTCACCCACAAACAAAGGAAAAAGACTCGACCATATAAGAAAAATGACTCTTTTTTTTTATAAGTCGGAGGGACGGGGTTCCTTTTGGGGTTTCTAAGAAGATAATGGAATCGTCACACTAGTATAGACCATCTCGCGGTCCCATATACTCATCGGATTCCATCACGTTTGTGAATCCTACATGTATCGGGATTAAACTAAATCAATGTAGTAAAGCATACATGCGGGGACGGATTTTTTATTTTCGTCCAAAATAACCACTTTTGGGGACGGATTTTTATTGCGTCCGTATCAACAAGTTGGCATGTATGATTTGAAAACATTAGTTTAGGGAAATCTCGGTACATGAAAACCGACTTGGTCACGGAGTGTTAGACCCTAACTAGAATTGTGTGGTTTGTGCTCGGCTAAAGAGAGGCTTAAAGGTCACCCCCGGCATGTAGTCTTGAACTACACCACGGGCTGAAGTTGACCGCTTTGAAAGAGTCAAGGTCGGGTGGAGCTTGAAACTTTCTAGGACGGGCCTCGACGGGTTTGGGGTTGGACTTGTGCGACTCGATAGTGGGCAGTTAATAGGAATTATGTGCGCGTAGTGTGAGGTCCATCACGTGATTTTTTTTTTTAAAGAAATAATAAAAAACAAATAAGCACGTATTTACAACTTTCGAATCATCCGTGTGACCGATAAAAATAAAACAGAGAATTAAAAGATGGTTTTGTGCAGGCCCGGTGCCCACACACTGTCAAAACTGCTCTGTTCTGTGCACTGTTCTGTTCTGGAAAGTTGCCCAGACGCGCGCACTTTATTCTGTGAGGATGGGAGGCGCGCACCTTAGGCACTAGAGGGCAGAGGCGCCCGCTTCTGGGCAGTACCTGCAAATTCATGGGTTCAAGGGACTGCCTTGACCCTAAATAAAAACACTTTTCCCCTGCAGAAACTGTTAGCACAATAACATGAAATTTGAAGGACAAGATGAGAGGCGGGCGATTCTGGTGGTGAAGGTGCGATGCGCGCGCCTTAGGCCAAGAAGACCAGAGGCGCACGCGTCTCACCTTTTTCCACCAGAATGCCCAAAAAACTGTAAAAAGAACACCAAAAATGAAAAACGCAAGTTTAACCCTCTAAATCCCCAGCGGAGTAGCCACTGTAGATACCCCGGGAAAACCCCGCTTGGCTAGAGCGGTGAATTATCCTAGGATATCTACTTGATTTTAGAGTCGCCACCCACGTTTTAGAGGAACGCGAGAAAACCTAAGAAAAATAGCCTTTTGTACGAAAACCAGAGATTCAGGAAGAGAAGGGTTCGGGGGTTAGGTGACGGAGTGGGAAGTACTTAAACACCCACTCCGCCCCGCTTACGCGGGTCTTGCTACTTTTGGTGTTCTAATGCTAAATGTCCTTCAATTTATTAATATAAAAAAAAAGTGCTAACAATTACAATGAAAAGAAAGGGGATATTAAAAGAGAAATGATTTTATTAATTTAATGCTAAAGATTACATGTTGAATTATTGTTAAACAATTATATTAAAGAATGAAAAGTAAATTAAAATGGAGTTTGGAATGTT
This sequence comes from Campanula takesimana, assembly GCA_026119855.1. NCBI lineage: Eukaryota > Viridiplantae > Streptophyta > Magnoliopsida > Asterales > Campanulaceae > Campanula > Campanula takesimana. The sequence goes on from JAOWBW010000021.1 coordinate 2,278,636, forward strand.
GGAATGTAACCTTGGCCAAACTTCAATAGTTAAGTGGTCTTTTGGTTGTATTCCATTTTATGGAGATTGCATACTAGTAAGATACAAATAAAAGAGAAGGAGAAAACTTGTACCTTTAGAAAAGAAAACTTGAAACCTTGACTTGCAAGTGTTGTTGTTGTAGAGAAATGGTTGTGTAGAAATTTGTGTAGAGTTTTGTTGTGTTAAACTCTTGTTGGGAGAACTCTTGTAAAGAGAATTCTTGGGAGAATTGTGTATAGTGTATTTGTGTAGATATTTCAAGTCAAAAAAGAAGGTCCAAAAAGAGAGTCATCTTCCAAGGTAGAAGAAGGGGGTTTTTATAGGTAGAAAGGAGAGGGAAAGGTTGGACGGAAAATGGTCAATCAATGTGAGATGGAATTGACCAATAGAAAATAAGATAAATAAAATAATGAATAAAAGAAGATGAAACAAATAAAAGAAAATAAAAATGAAATATTTTGTTTTTATGAAAAGGGCTAGAAATGTGGGATTGGGAGGTTACAAATAAAAGCTAGTAAATGTTTATAATCAAGAAAGATGTTTTTGACTAAAGAAGATGTTTGTAAATAAGAAAAGGGAGGGAAATAAGGTGCAATCCGTTACTGCCAAAGTGGGAAGCGCGGGGGTCCGGCATTTGGGGCGAGAAGCACGCGCGGCCCGTTGACAGTGTCGGAGGCGCCCGCAGGTGAAAATAACAGAATGACAGAATGACTCTAAAAGTTAACTCTGTTATGCAGTTTAGTCCAAAACCAACGGAATCAGTTAGGAACTTAACGGAAGTAACAGAAATTAACAAAAACAAGTTAAATAAAAATACTATGTATGCAATCGGGGTGAGAGGTCCAAGGCGGTGTGTCTACAGCCCTTCCCCTTCTTCTTCGTTCACTTTTTTCCCATCCATTGTGTTTTGAATATGTCATTTATAAGCCCTTCAAACTTAATCGCAATTCAAAGTCACCCAATTCCGTTAGTCACGTGCATGGCACATGCTACATAACTGACTTTCTAACGAAATCCGTCAAAAAGGCCTTATTTGGCGAGTTTTTAAATCATGAAGACCCGATTTGAAAAAAATAACATATCAGGGTTCGCTTGGAAGGGTGGTATGGTACTTCAGGGTGTAAATTGCAATTAACCCTTGTGCAAATTACTTGTTTAAATTGCTTATCCATATCTTGTATATACTCTTGTTCATGATATTAAAACGCACAGAAAATTCCAATTTTGACTCAAAAGGGAACATGGGAGACTTCACACTACGTGCACTCGACCTCGTGCACGTCTCAATAACCCTTAAAACCCAAGATGGATGCCACGATGCAGCTTGATTGGTGCTCTTGTGCCCTTCTCGCGCGCACGTGTCCATTCCACCTCCCCATCCGAGCCGAGTCAACCACACTTGTCCGTGACACACAAATACCGCGACCATGGTTGGTTTTTGGTCTAGTTCACGTCACTTTGTCCTTAACATGTGCCCAAGGTTAATTATACCAAATTAATGCCCAAGTTCATGACTCCTTGCGAAGGCAAGTGTGACCAAGGTCGTCGTTGACCCGGTCTTTGACTTATGCGTTAATTTTGACTATAATTAACCAAAGTCATGTATTAAGGATGGGATGTCACCGTGTCATTGAGCCCTAATGTTTGACCCAACTGTAGATACCCCGATCTCGCACCTCTCATCAAACCCTTTTTATCGGTCTAAACCCTAAAATTGACCTAAGCCCTCGATTTGGCTATGCGGGAGTGCCATGAGCCTTATCGGTGTATCGAATGGATGAACGGACTTTAAATTCATTATCAGAGCGAAAAAACGAGTGAACAGGCATGTACTTCAAATTTTTGAGGTGCGGGACCCGAGACGGGGCCCGCACCCTTAGAACTGCTCGTTATCGTCCATTCTATGCATTTAAAAATATATATTTGTCATCCCTTGCTCATAAAAATATTCCAGATAGACGGGCACGACCACAAAATTATGTCAAACAACTTTCATGTTGGACTCGAGGACAACCGGAACACCGAAGCGCGCACGACGGAGCAGTTGCGGAGCTAATGCCGGAACGGGAAATATGGTTATCCACATTGCAAAATATCTCAAAATATCTCAAAATATCTCAAAATATCTCATAAAGTGGTCAAGAAGGGCAAAAAAAAATATTATTGTCGTTCCTAGCTTATGAAAATATTTCAGATATACCGGCCTGACCAGAAAAATATTCCGAGCAACTTTCATGTTGGACCCGCGGACAACCGGGACACCGAGGCGCGCACGACGGAGCAGTTGCGGAGCTAATGCCGGAACGGGGATAAGGAAGATGACTTGAAGCCTTAGTGACTCAAGGATAGTTAATGATCAAAAAAAAAAAAAAACCACCTCCCTCCTCCATATTACCACCTCCCTCATCCATTATCCAAAAAGAGAACTCATACACAACTCACACACACCCTCACCATATATTCAGCCCTCTATCCTTTCTTGCTCTCTCTAGCAACCCTAAACACCCTCAATCTCCCTCATAAGACCACCACCACACCACCATAGCACCACCACAACACAAACACAAAACAAAACCAAAACCAAACTCTTTCAAACACTAAGCAAAAGCCTTAAGAAAAACACCAAAAAAGCCTTCCCTTGGAAGCAAAGGGAGCACAACTTAGGTAATATTCTCATCTTTTAATCCTCATAAGTGTAAGATGTAGTGGTTCATGTAATTTCTTGAGAGATCTAGCCACCTTGTTAGGCTAGGTCTCCATTTGATGTTTAAAATCAAGCAATATTGGTACTCTTGTTGTTCTTCTCTTTAAATGATGATATATAATGGTATTTTGAGCTCTTGATCATGCTATGCTATTGATCTTGTGTGTATATATCATTCATGTAAGAGTATCAAGTCTAAGTTTGTGGTGGATTCAAGAGGTTTTCCAAAGAATAAACTTGTTTTCTCTCATAAACCTTGAATCTGCCACCTTTTGTCTCATCTTAGTATATAACCTCATGAAATCATGTCTAAATGCTTTAAGGATTGTTATTTCATGTAAATAACATGTATATCTATGTTCACCCAAAGTTTCATGTTCATAGCTTTTCATTTGAGTGAGTTTTGATAAGTGTTTTCATGACATGTGTGGATGTCCAATAATCTGTCCATGTTGTACCTTTCTGCCTTGTTCCTTTGTTTATGCATAGAAAACGTGGCTTTTGGTCTTAGACCACAAAATATATTTTTTTCTAGACAGAACAAGTAAGATTAAAATGCAAATATCATATTTTTAGCCTGAGTGTAAGAGGCTATTTCCATTTTTTTTTTCAACTCTCTGTTCTCAGAATAGCATGTTTCCTGTTTTGACCTAAAAATGTCAGAAGTGTTTTTAGAGACTTAACCTTGTTTTTTGGCCTTTAAACTCTCCATATATAAACTTTGAGATGTTAGGAACAACTTTCATGTTAAGTTTTTTCCATTATTCCCTTGTTTTCATGATGCAAAAAATGGATTTTTTATGGATGTATGAAAATCTGTCAGACTGGGCTGTGGAAAGTATCATCTTGCATGCCTTATTTGGACACCATAAATTACTCCTAAAATCATAGGAAAAATCATGGTAGATTTTTAATGTGTTAGGAAGTTTTATTGACCTTTACTTTCCATATTGAGTGAGTACAAGAACAGGTACACAAAGAAGAATAACGCAGCAGTCCCTAAAAAGCTTGGGGACGGACTTTTGGACATTTATTTGTTATGGGAATTGTCTCCCTTTTGTACACCATTGTAAATATTAATCCCCCACCCCCTCGTGTGTTTCCTTTACTGGATATGAATGCTAAATTGATGACGCCAAAATCTGGTTGGATCAGCCTTCGTCCTACGGGTTGGATAATCCCAGCAACAGTTCTTGACAACGGAATCTGCACACACGAAACAAATGTAAACTGCACCGGGGCTTCACCGGCGAAGGCCCTCCGGTGTAAGAATAAGGATATGGGCGATTAGAAATGGAGAAATCAATTGACTAGATTAGATCCAAAAGTTCGTTACCCGTTTCCTGTGTTGAGGACCTGTTTATATAGGCGTGGGTGTATGAGTTCTGACTTGATAGGAAAGCCAGGAAGCCCGTGGTGATGTAGGACTCATATTCCTTGGAGATAGACTCCTGATAAGGATGAACGATATCCTATTATCTGATAGGAGAGTTATCTTGGTTCAGATAAGGACTCTTGATTTTAGAGTTGTAATATAACTCTGTAAGAGGTTTCCCGACGATAATGGGAAGTTTACGACGTAAGTCGGCCCGTCATCCAACTCGGCTCGTCATAGAGGCCGGCTAGGGATTAGGCTTCTCGAACTCGGCCTAGGCAAGGACTTCCTGCTCGGCCTCACTGATGTCGACCTATAAACATGGGCATGTGAGTGGGCCTCTCGGTATAGGTCCATTAAGTACGCTGGGCCTCTCGTCCGGATTCCCATCTACTAGGTCGGTTTATGTCGTTCAGTGGCTCCCGAGTTTCTATCTCGGCATACCGAATAGAAATTGTTGGATATTTAATTCCTGGTTGATTGATGTGACAGTTGTAGCCGCCAAAATCTTTGCTTCGATTTGCTGATGCCAGTAGGATTTAATGCTAATTGAATCATTGTTCTTCTTGGAATGGGAAAACTCCAGTTGGACTCCACATATGAATAATATTAATTACCCTTCAACTAACTCCATCTCAAGTACTATAAATAGAGAATCTGTGTTTCACTTTTCCACATTATTCATGCCTTCTTTCCTTCTCCCAAACTTTATCCATGGCTAAGAGAGAGTATGATAATGCTTTTCCAGAAGAATGTGATTCCTCAGATGACGCGAAGGACTCACCTGTCTTGAATGACGAAAAATCTGCTGATGGCTCCTTCCTTTCGCCTGAGGATTACTGTCAGGATGGTGAAGACTCGGATGATAGCAATCATGAATGGGAGGAGTCCATCGCCGAAGGTAGTGATGAAGACTCAAGTGATGATGAGGACAACAGCTCCAGCGAGGTTGATGAAGAGGACGAAGAAGAAGAAAAAGACTTCAAAGCTTTCCAGGAAGAGATGAAGTCATACCGAGAGAACCAAAAATAAGTAACTTCATGTCCTACTGATAGTAGTAACCCTCTCTTTTTTTTTCTTTCTTTTTTGTACAGGCTAAGCCCTCGGCCTTGCTGTGGGGGCCTTTTGTTGAATATATATATATATATATATATATTGGGGCTCTCTCCTTTGCCCTCCTTGCTCCGTCTTTGAATTCTCTATTATTTGTATGACCTTGAATCTTTCCATTATCATCACCTTTCATATGATGCTGCTACAAAGTAGTGCCGATCGTTCAATATTAGTCGTTATGCCGGCACGGAAAGCATTTATATTTGTCGTTCAACCATAACTTCAATCTCCGCCCGACATCGACTTGACCTTTCCTCATCTCGGCTTCGTCCCGTTCCTGGATTCCACTAAGGATGTCGGTCCGTCGTAGAGGTGTCGGCTACCTCTGTGTGCTGAACCCTTCAATGTCGATACAGGCATCCAAAAGCGTGATTTTTGAAGTCGACTGGCATTCCTGCCGTAGGTCTCGGCTTGACACGTGTCGATCTAGCATTTGGCGGTCTGTGTTTCTCAACGACGGTTAGTTCAATCGCTAAATCTTCTTTTCGTACGGCGCATGTCAGTTGATGGGACATTTGCCTTGAAAAACGCGGCCCATTAATTAGGAATAATGATGGGGTTTAAGGGGAAACGTGCCAACCCGTGGGTATAAGGATATGGTCGGGTCAAATTCGGATCCGACCCGCTCCACCCGGGATATAACTCCAAATTTTCACTCCTTGTTTCACTTTTCGAATTTCAAAAAAGGGGAACCTAAAGCTTTGCATTTCACTGGCCTGCATTTCCCACTGGTGTTGAGCTTTTCCGTCGATCTATTCCGTCTAAAGCGTTCAGAACGATTTCCCGACTAATTTCGTTCGATCCTTTTCCATTTCCAAGGTATTTTCTCGCTTTCCTTCCTTTTGTTCATTTCTAGGGTTCCGACTAATTTCTCGAACAGTACATCATTCTCCGTCGGATTTAGTTGTTTTTGCTGACTAAGAAATAGACCCTCCTCTTCCCCAATGTCGGACCTACCAATTCCTGATGCCAAACCTGTGTATGGTTTTTACCGAAGAAACAATAGGATTTATGTTAAATCGAATGGGCATTGGGGGCTATTGTCTTTACTCGCCGTAGGAGAAATTTTGTACTTAAATGGGTCGCCGAGAGAGGATCTTAGATATCCTTCTGGTCTCTACGTGACGAGTGTCAGGACTGACGAGGATGCCAACATGGTCGTCCTTGATAGCTTAAGCGAGGTCCTTGATCATATTTATCTGTTTTATGTAAAGGATAAATCTTTGTTTCGGTCTCGTCATATGAGTGCAACCTCCTCGGCCCCAGTAGTCGATTCGGGGGGGGGGGGGAAATGGCCTTTTCAAGGCTTCTTGGTGAGTCTAAACCCTCTGTTTCTTCTACAGGTATGGCCGGGGAAAGTACCTCCGAGAGAATTGTGGATCGTTTTGACTCGAGCGTTGTCAGGCAGGGGCGAGGGGCCAAAACTAAGGGTAAAGGGAAATCAGGGCCAGCTGCGAGCAAACATCCCAAGCCGGGCAAAGAAATGCTTGAGGTGCTGTATTCTCGGTATGGAATAGACCGTGATGAGTATTGCTTGCATTATAGCAAGGTCGTTCCCTTGGATTCGGAGGAAAAAATCCAAAACTTCTACTATAATAAAGCTGTCGTTTCTTTCTTTTACAAACAGTTTCAACTAGGGTAAGACTTCCTCTTGACCCCTTTATAAATGAGTTCTTGGAGACATGGGGGATTGTTCCAGCCCATATTGGCGCCAATGCTGTCAGATATTTGATCAGCTTTATAGTGTTGTGCCGTAGTCTCAACTTCGAACCTTGTATGTCCGCTTTTGATCATTTCTTCAATGTGAGCTATAATAGGACTTCTAGGACTGTAAGCATCAAGTCTGACCCTGCTAAACCCAAAATTATCTCCCCCATCTCTACCACTGTTAGCAAGGTGTCGGGGTGGAACAAACATGTAATTGGGGTTGAATCTCGTAGTGGTTGGGAGTTCGCGCTCCCCGAGCTTGGTCCTAGTCGTCCCGAAGAGGTTCACAGACCGACGTGGAGTGATAGCCTGATTGCAAAGCTAGAAGAGTTTGCCAGTCTCGGTACCCTTGACTGGAGTGAATTGGAGAGGGATCCTCGCTATTACGTTCAGGCCGGGTTGATGGCAGGCCCCCTTGACGGCGTTATCCCCAAAGTCATCGTTAAGAAGGGGAATAGATTTCCGAACTGGATCGTTCATCCCAACTTTCTTTTTCATCATGAATGTACCCGTTGCCAGGAGCAGAACGACATCTGTCTTAAGGCCGTCGACACGATAGGCTGTAATTCCTAGATCTTTCAGCGTGAATTTATCCTCTTATCTTGTCCCATTTTGACGCTTATCTGTTTCGTGCAGATCTGACTATGGAGCAAGCTGATGAGATCGACTCCACTTATGTTGATCCCATTGCGGCAGCGAGGGCCAAGAAACAACGATCTCGGTTGGCCGCCTTGGAGCAACGTCATCAAGATATGGATGATAGGCAGCTCCTGTTGCAAAACAAAGATGCTTCTGCAGTGCCCATGGCAGATCGGGTCGTTGAGGTGCCGAGTGTTAACACCGACCAAATAGCTCCTGAAGCCGAAACGAATGTTCCTGACGACCAGATATCATGCCGAGGCCAAGACCAAAGTGCCGATGGGGATGTTGAGGTGGACCAGGACGATACTCTTCGTCGTTCGAAGAGAGCAAGGGTGGAACCTAGGGAAACATCGGATCATCCTTTGAGAGGAACCCCTCGGCCTACTCAAGCATCAGTCTCCGCCTCAGTTTCACCAGATGAGGAGGTTAGGAATTGGTTGGAACAACACGGCGGAGCCCCTGTCCTATCCGGGCTAGATGTCTCGGTTCGTGCCGGTCCGAGTTTGAAAAAGGGGGGCGTGGTTGTCAGACGGGCCATGAATGTTGAAACTCTTGAGCAGCTAGTCTTCGAGAAACCAACCTCCCTCCAGCTCCTGAACCGCAAGGGTTTAATCCTTAGTGATGTAACGCTCCCATTATTTCGGTCCGGTTTTGTTTTCCTTTTCACCGTTTGTCTAATCTTTTCCTTTGTCTGCAGCTTGCCTCCCTTGCCCAACAGGACTATGCTATGTACCGACAGGCCTACGAACTTTTGAGGAGCACCGAAGCCGAGGTCGCGAAACTCAGGGATGCCAACAGTGACCTGATTGAAAAGGAGACCGCCTTAGAGAAAGACAAGGCTTCCCTTGACGAGCTGTACCGTGCTTCCCAAGCCGAGGTGGAGAGATTGAAGGATTCCTTGCTAACTTCTCAGACCGATGTTGAAGGGGAGAAGAGGAAGGCCGAGATGATTGCTGGGGAGAAGGCCACAGTTGAAGAAAAGCTTGCTTTGTTGGAGGACAAGTATGCACGTTTAGAAGAGAGCGTGGCGGAAAAAGAGAAGGCTGCTGTAGAAGCATATAAGATGGGGCCCCAGTTTAGGGAAGATTTGAGCGATCGCGTCGGCACGGTGTACAACGACGCATGGTCCAACCTGACTCGCCTCCTTTATATCGATCCGGAAGTTGACGTCCCGTTGGAGAAGTGCGCCCGTCTCTTTCAGCAAGATGCTTATAGCGTAGAGGCGAGGGCGGCTCACTCTATGGTTCCGTTTTCAGAGGGTGCTCTCAGGATAATCAAGGCTAAAGACAGGAGCGCCAACAGACCTGTTTGGGACCCACCGGCATTGGACCCCAACAACTTCGAGAAGCTTTTGGAAAAGGCCGAGGCAGATCATGAAGCCGGGCTGGATTGATTTTCTTTTGTAGTATTGGCGAAGTTCCTTTTTTGTAGTACTTGTATTAATTCGACTCGGCCCAGAGTTTTCTGGGGGAGTTTAACAGTCCTGAGCATTCCCACGACTCGGCCCGTAGTATTTGGGGGGGTCAAAACACTTGGTTCTTTGTAGGGATTTGCTTGCCTCGTTTGAGGCGTATGTTATCCCCAGTCTTCTTCAGTGTTGCGTATTTAAGCATTACCTCGTCATTTGTTAGTGTTCTATCTTGGTTTGCAGGCCGTGGTCGTTCACTGTTATTGCCGTGTCGAACGTCTATTGCTCGGTTTTGCCACGTTAGGTCTGTCCGTTAGGGCCGACTCGAATCATCTTATGTGCTAGTCGCTAGAGCTAGGCTTTAGAAGTTATGCGTAAGTGTGCTCGGGACATTCGTTGGGGTGCTAGCTATTGAAACTAGGCTTTAGAAGTCATGCTTTAGGTACGCTCATCGACTTCATTAAGTTGCTAGTTATTGGAACTAGGCTTAAGAAGTTATGCATAAGTGTGCTCGTCAACTTCGTTAGGGTGCTAGCTATTGAAACTAGGCTTTAGAAGTCATGCTTTAAGTATGCTCATCGACTTCGTTAAGTTGCTAGTTATTGGAACTAGGCTTTAGAAGTTATGCATAAGTGTGCTCGTCAACTTCGTTAGGGTGCTCTCGGCGTTGTAAACAACACTAAGATCGTGCTATGCTCTAAACTTGATGCAAATGAAATAAAGGAAATTTTATTGATGAAATCAAACTAAGACAACTAGATGTCAACTATAGAAATCTAAAACTGAAAAGATGATAAAAAGGATAAATAGCTAACCGAGATGCTACTGATAGTACTTTCTCAAGTGCTCAGAATGCCATGGGTGTTTAAGCTCTTTTCCTTCCGGAGTTTTGAGCATGTAGGTCCCTTCCCGTATAATGTGGGTGATGACATAAGGGCCTTCCCAGTTTGGCGAGAGTTTATTCTGTTGTGACTTCAAGTGTGTCGACTCAATTTTTCTGAGCACCCAGTCGCCGACTTCAAAGGTTCTCTTTTTTACCTTGCTGTTATGGTAGGCCTTGGTTCTTTGCTTGTAATTGATCATTCTGAGCTGGGCGGTCAGCCTTTTTTCGTCGACTAGGTCCAGGTCCAGCAGTCGGTTGTATTCATTGACGACCTCATCATAGCTGGTTACTCTGAATGTCGGCAAAGCCATCTCGGCTGGTGCCATTGCTTCTGAACCGTAAGTCATGGTGAAGGGTGTCTCCCCAGTTGGCCCCCGAGTGGTTGTACGGACGGCCCATAGAGCTAGGGGGAGTTCGTCCAGCCACTTTCCTTGACTTCCTTCTAAATTCCTTGTGAGTGCTCTCAAGACAAGTTTGTTGGCGGCTTCGGCTTGTCCATTGCCTTGAGGGTGGCTGACTGACGACTTCTTGTGCTTGACTCCCAACCTATTCATCTCCTCGGTGAAGGCATCAGAGAATTGTAGGCCATTGTCAGTTACTATAGTTTGGGGCACGCCGAACCGACACCATATGTAATCATGGATAAAGTTGATGGCGTTCTCTCCAGTGATCTTTACTAGTGGTTTCGCCTCTACCCACTTGGTGAAGTAATCGACCGCCACAATAACATACTTGTTGCTCCCTTTGGCTAATGGAAATGGTCCAATGATGTCGACTCCCCACATGTCGAATGGCCATGTCGGTATGATCAAGCTTTGCTCTATGGCAGGTACTTTGGGCAGGTCGGAGTAGCGTTGACATTTGTCGCATCTTTTTACGTAGGCTTGGGCTTCCTCCCTCATGTTTGGCCAATAGTAGCCGAGTGTGATGATTTTGTCAGCAAGGGTTCTGGCCCCCGGGTGTCCCCCACAGATTACCCCATGTACCTCGGCGAGGAGTTTTTCGGTGCTTTTTGGCGCAACACATCTTAGGAGAGGTCTAGAGAATGATCTTCTGTACAGGATGCCATTCCAAACCATGTATCTTGCCATCTTCTTCTTGATTGATTTGGCCTCTAACTCGTCCTCGGGGAGTTTTCCCTTTTCCAAGTAATCCTTGTAGTCATCAATCCATGTCCTTTCCTCGTCATCTAGGAGCAAAATCTCCAGTCTTTCATAGGCAGGTTGGTCGGTGTAAATGATCAGGGGGTCCGAGTCCGCAGCTGTTGCCATCTTTGAAAGTAGATCGGCTTCCAGGTTGTATTCTCTACCGACTTGTCGTATATCCCAGAACTCAAAGTTCTTGGTCAGATTTAGGACGAGGTCTTTGTATTTGGTCAGCATGTGGTTTTCGATGTTGTATTCCCCTTTAACTTGGTTCACCACTAGTTGGGAGTCACTGTATGCTACTAATCTTGTTGCGCCAAAGAACTTGGCTCTTTCAAGTCCCAGGATTAGGGCTTCGTATTCAGCCTGATTATTTGAGGCAGGGAACTTGAACCTGATAAAATCACGTGCAACATGCTCACCGGCAGGACTAGTCAAGTAGACCCCGGCGCCGCTTCGTCCTTGGGTAGTCGACCCGTCGGTGTATAGGACCCAACAGTTGGGCGGTAGATCTTCCAAGGGCTCTCTGTCCGTAGGGAACTTTCTCTTTCGGGTGGTCGCCGTATGTTCACTTGTAAAGGCGGTTTCGACTAAGAAGTCAGCAAGAGGTTGGGCCAGAAGAGTCTTCCTTGGCTTGTAGGTTATATCGAACTCGGTCAGTTCGATAGACCAGTTAAGTAGGTGTCCTGAGCTGTCCATCTTGTGAAGTATTTTTCTAAGAGGAGCATTGGTATAGACCGTGATGGGATGAGCCGAGAAGTAAGCTCGTAGTTTTCTGGCTGCGATCACCAAGGCATAAGCAATTTTCTCGGCATTGAAGTACCTGCTCTCGGTATCTGACAGTGCTTTGCTGACGTAGTAGACCGGCTTCTGGATACCGCCTTCTTCCCTGACTAGCACGGCTGCTACGGCTTGGTCGGTTGCAGCTAAGAAAACGTACAATGTCTCACCCATGACCGGGCTACTAAGTAGGGGTGGAGAGCCGAGGTAGTCTTTCAGCTGCTGGAACGAGGTCGAACACTCTGGCGTCCAAGCGAAATCCTTGGTTCCCTTCAAGGCTTTGAAGAAGGGGAGGGACTTTTCTGCTGATTTAGCAATAAACCTGCCGAGTGCTGCTACTCTCCCATTCAACCTCTGAATCTCCTTAATACAAGTCGGCTCCCTCATATCAATCAAGGCCTGGATCTTTTCTGGGTTAGCCTCGATGCCTCGCTGAGAAACCATAAAACCAAGAAACTTGCCCGCTGTAACCCCGAAGACGCACTTGCTAGGGTTGAGCTTCATATCGTTAGCTTTTAAGTTGTTAATGGTTTCCTCTAGATCTGGTATATGGCTGCCGATCTTGGTCTTGATCACCATGTCATCAATGTAGGCCTCCATATTCCGGCCTATCTGAGATTTGAAGACCTTGTTCACCATCCTCTGATACGTGGCTCCTGCGTTCTTCAAACCGAAAGGCATCATGACGTAGCAGTATACTCCGCCTGCAGCTTGAAAGGCCGTCCTTTCAATATCGTCCTTGGCCATTTTGACTTGATGATAGCCAGAGTAGGCGTCCAAGAAGCTAAGGGTTTGATGGCCGGCAATGGAGTCTACGAGCTTGTCAATCCTGGGGAGGGGATAGCTGTCCTTGGGACAGGCCTTGTTCAGGTCGGTAAAATCTACGCACATCCTCCATTTGCCGTTGTGCTTCTTTACCATGACGACGTTTGCGAGCCACTCGGGGTAAGTTGCCTCCCTTATGATGCCGGCTTTGAGGAGTTTGTCGACCTCGGTCTCGATTGCTTTTTCCTTATCGGTAGAGAAGGCTCGTCTTGTCTGCTTGACCGGTTTGAAGAACTTGTCAACTTCCAGTTTGTGGAGGGCCACAGCTTCCTTCACTCCCACCATGTCATCTACTTTCCAAGCAAATACGTCCAAATTATTTTGGAGTAGGGAGATGAGCTCTTCTCGTTCTTGTTGGGAGAGTTGCTTCCCAATCTTCACTTTTTGATCTGGATAGTCTGGGTTGATGACGACCTCGTCTAACTGCTCTACTGGTTTAAGTTCGGGGCCGTCTCTGAACTCTAGGGTTTCGACAATGATCTGTTTGACCTTTTCCTTGTCTTCCCCTTCTAAGCTTAGGTTTTCCATGTCCAACAGTTTATCGATCTCGGTTTCCATATCAGTCGGCTGTGTGGCCCCCGAGCTAGGGACAACGGTGGGATCACAATTGTCCGTAGCTGTGTTCATCGAGATGCAACCAAAACCGTTTAAACCGTAGGAAACCTTGTCCCTGGTTGGGGTGTCGCTGTCAGGAATAACCCACTCGTCAGGCTCATCTGCAAAGTTCGCCAAAATAACACCGATATGTGGCGTTGAGGTTGTGACCGTGGTTGATTTGGAAACCGTGATTCTTTTATCAGGAGTATCGATTTCCATTTTGGCCTTTGCTTTCCTGGATTTCATCACGTGCTCCAAAAAATTCTTCGGTGATCCTGGGACGCACCCGATTCCAGCCGGGGTGGGGAACTTCACCCTTTGGTGAGGGAGGGAAACAACCAGACCCAACTTTCCTTGACTGGGTGCGCCTAGGATAGCATGGTAATCACTGTCTAGATCCATGACTATGAAGGTGACCGTGGCCGCGGTTTTGTAGGGGTGAGTGCCGACTTCCAGGAGTAAGTCAACGGTTCCTTTGGCATCGGCCTTATGATTAGTGAACCCTTCTAGCCTTCCATTATACGGGGTCAGCATTGTATCTGGAAGTTCCATCTCTTTAAAGGTGCGGTAATATAGCACATCCTTGGCCACTCCAGAGTCGATGAGGAGTCTCTCCGACTCGCAATTATCAATACGGCATGTGATGACCAATGGTTGTTCTCTCATTGCACGGTTTCCTGCCAATTCATTTGGAGAAAAACTGATTACTTCCTCCTTCTCATGTATCCAGGGAGGGATGTGGAAGACTTTACTTAGCTCGTAAATCTGTTCCTTGAGTTTCTTATTGGATGGAATTTCCTCTCGGATCACGCCTATCAACCTAGCCCGAGGTGGCCTGTCGATCTGATCATTGTTTTTATCTTCTTCCCTTAGGCGTTTGTTGTCCTTGGTCATGAACTGATTGAGCTTGCCTTGGTCAGCCCATTTCTGCAGAATCTTCTTCAAGGCAAAACAGTTCTCGGTGTCGTGACCGTTATCTCGGTGATAGGAGCAATACTTTGTGGTATCCCTTGGGTATTTCGGGTTGTCTTTTAGGGGCTTGGGGTTGGGGAGATCCACCAGATTCATGATCTCAGAGATCGGTTTATTGAATGTGGTGAATGTCTCGGTCCCCCTGGTCCTGTTTTTGCCCTTGCCGTTTCCCCCATTGGTCCCCTGGGAAGAGTTCCCGTTATGTGACTTGTCATGATCTCGGTCTCGTTCCTTGTGACCATATAACGTCTTTTTCTTCTCCTCGGCGATGGCCGTGGCATAAGCAACGTGGTACAACTCGGCTTTGGTGAGGGGCTCTCTGACCGACAATTCATAAGTTTGCTGCTCTGATCTTTGACCATTCGTGAAGCATACAATTATCTCCCTGTCGGTCAGGCGTTCCTCTATTGAGTCGGCCAGATCCCTAAACCGGTTGTAGAAACTCAGGGTGGACTCATTCTTGCTCTGGACCATGTTGGCTAGGTCAGACAACCTTTTCTTTCTAGCACCCGCAGTAGCAAAATATTCCAGAAATTGTGATTTCAACCTGGCAAAGGAATTGATGCTACTTTTCTCAAGGTCCATGAACCAGGACCGAGCTGCCTTTATTAAGGTGCTTGCAAAGGCCTTGCACAGCACGTCATCCTGATTGGACACTAGGGCCATGGTGGCCTCAAAGGTTTGGATGTGATCCAGAGCGTCGGCGTTGCCGGAGTATTTGTCTAGGTGTGGGAGCTTTAACTGCGGATTAGGTGGTGCATCCTTAATCCTCTGAGCGAAAGGGCGCATGGCGTCGTAATCATCATTGGGTTTCCTGTGCCCCTGATTCATCATCTCAATGTTGTTGAGTCTCTCTCTAAGGTCAACAATGTCCCTTGTGCTGAATGCCGAGGTATGACTGGAGCTTACTATGCTTCTATCTCGGCGTCCTCTTGCACCTTGGATCGGTTCAAGGCGATGCCCTGAAAGAGTACGGCGAGGTGGAGTGTGCCGGGGCGGATCCTGCCGGGGTGGGGTGCACCTTGGTGGATCACGTCCGAGAGGCGAATGACGTCGGGCGTCCCCACGACGTTTTTCCCCTACAATTCTCACTCCAGGGGATTCATCTTCTTGTTCTTCCCGACGGCGATTAATGCGGTCCCTCAGATCTTCATCTGGATTGGGTCTTCCTAACTGTCCGTCCGGGCGGCTTACTCGGCTTCGGGGAGGCATATCCCGTCTGTAATTTTGTAGGGGCTCCCTTCTGCTCACTCTGTCGTCCAGATTTGTCTCCCTCGTTCCAGATGGCTGAAGTAGGTTAGCCATGGAATTTTCAGGGTCAAGATCTAGCAGGGCCCGCTGGGCTTCGGCCAGCTGTTGGAGCGTGTGAACGTTCTGTTGAAGCAACGCTCTTTTGTCCAGTGGCGGCGGTTGGGATGGTCCTGCCCCATTATTGCGGGATTCTGTCTGTCGGTGACGCTCGTATTGGTTAACAACATTGGGGGCCGGACCCTTCGAGCGGGTATGGATCCCTCCTCCTTGTGCGGGTGCCGTAGGTGGGAGCCTCTGGTTCTGTGCAGCAGTGTTTGTGTTGTCGGGGAGCGGTGCGTCCCTTGCGGTTTCTTTAGAAGGGGTGGCCTCTCGCCCGTCAACTAATTCTCCGGCCATGATCTTGGAATTGTCTGACTAAAGAACTGATCAATCGATTTCCCGGCAATGGAACCAAACTGATGACGCCAAAATCTGGTTGGATCAGCCTTCGTCCTACGGGTTGGATAATCCCAGCAACATTTCTTGACAACGGAATCTGCACACACGAAACAAATGTAAACTGCACCGGGGCTTCACCGGCGAAGGCCCTCCGGTGTAAGAATAAGGATATGGGCGATTAGAAATGGAGAAATCAATTGACTAGATTAGAGCCAAAAGTTCGTTACCCGTTTCCTGTGTTGAGGACCTGTTTATATAGGCGTGGGTGTATGAGTTCTGACTTGATAGGAAAGCCAGGAAGCCCGTGGTGATGTAGGACTCATATTCCTTGGAGATAGACTCCTGATAAGGATGAACGATATCCTGTTATCTGATAGGAGAGTTATCTTGGTTCAGATAAGGACTCTTGATTTTAGAGTTGTAATATAACTCTGT
This sequence comes from Campanula takesimana, assembly GCA_026119855.1. Taxonomy (NCBI): domain Eukaryota; kingdom Viridiplantae; phylum Streptophyta; class Magnoliopsida; order Asterales; family Campanulaceae; genus Campanula; species Campanula takesimana. Next base: position 2,294,932 of record JAOWBW010000021.1, read on the forward strand.
AAGAGGTTTCCCGACGATAATGGGAAGTTTACGACGTAAGTCGGCCCGTCATCCAACTCGGCTCGTCATAGAGGCCGGTTAGGGATTAGGCTTCTCGAACTCGGCCTAGGCAAGGACTGCCTGCTCGGCCTCACTGATGTCGACCTATAAACATGGGCTTGTGAGTGGGCCTCTCGGTATAGGTCCATTAAGTACGCTGGGCCTCTCGTCCGGATTCCCATCTACTAGGTCGGTTTATGTCGTTCATAAATCATTTTCAAAACCGAGTGGGAGTCCACCCAAACCGACTCTCATTTGTGAATTAAAAGCAAACATTCCTAGAACAGGAAGACTCCCATATATTAAATCACCATTTTGTTAGGGCATAAAAGCAAGGCATAAAAGACATAAAATGAATCTAAGTGTCATGCATAATAGAGACCATCACGGGCGAGGAGAGTGCTTAATCTCTTCTCTTCTCGTAACTTAGCCCCCAAACCCACTTTCTCTAAACAAAAGGTTTTGTCTTCATTTTTCCTAAAATAAAGTGAGGTGGCGACTCTTGCAATTAAATTAAAGCTTCAAGAGGAAACCATTGTGTGGGAACCGAGCGCATTTCCAAAATCGCATTTGCACGAGGCACTCACCCGAACCGCTTTCATTGAGCGATCACATATCATTTCGCATATGTTCGGCGTGTGTGGCTTTCGAGCGCGGGCTCTCACACCAACCTAATTATCCTTAAGCCCAAAGTTAAGGTCCAAGATCCCTCATGCAAATGAGGTCATGCCAAAATTTCGTTAAGGCACTAAGTTGATCTTGACCTTAACCAGGGCTTAATCATGATAAGAATGGTCCATACATTGGAACTTTGTGACACACTAGACTTTAGGGTTGGTTCTTTCAGTCGGTGGAAGCCACATGCCCTATAGGACCCTCGCCCGGGATAGTCCGTCCCTAGGGGTGTGCAATACAGGTGAAAAACGAGGGGCTTATAGACGTAGTGATGGCCTCCACTGATCCAGGGTTTAGAGTAGTTGCGAAAAAGAAGAGAAATATTTTCCAACCATTTAGGAATAAAAATGCGTTTTAAGTAAACTTGAATGGATAATTAATTGCACCTTACATGAATTTGCTCCGTTTTTGCTTCTCATCTTTGACACAATACATTCTTTCATTAACAAGCGTCATTTCGTTAAGTCTTTGGACGGATCCCCGTTATCCTCTAAGATCTCCGTTAAACCTTAGGATTAGTTTCTTAAACTCCCGTTAGGTTCTTAGGAATAGTCCCCTAGGAACCCGTTAAGTCCTTGGAAGATCTCCGAGGCGCCCGTCAATCTTTGAATGGATATCGAAGACACCATTAAATCCTTAGGCATAGTTCCCTAGGTCCCCAAAAATATTCCAATCAAATCCTTAGGAGTAGTCCCCTAGGTCCCCGCTAAGATTCCCGTCAAATCCCTAGGCATAGTTCCCTAGGTCCCCACAAATAATCCTGTCAAATCCCCAGGCATAGTTCCCTAGGTCCCCGCCAAGATTCCCGTCAAATCCCTAGGCATAGTTCCCTAGGTCCCTGCCAAGATTCCTATCAAATCCCTAGGCATAGTTCCCTAGGTCCTCGCAAAGATTCCCGTCAAATCCCTAGGAATAGTCCCATATATCCCCGCAAAGATTCCCGTTAAATCCCTAGGAATAGTCCCCTAGGTCCCTGCAAAGATTCCCGTTAAATCCCTAGGAAAAGTCCCCTAGGAAGTCAGTCAATTCCTGGGATGGATCCCCGTTATATTCCAAGAAGTCAGTTAAGTCCTTGGATGGATCCCCGTTATCCTCCAAGAAGTCACTCAAGTCCTTGGATGGATCCCTGTTATCCTCCAAAGTGTCCGTTAAAATAAAGTTAAAAAAAAAGGAAATAAAGTGTTTAGGGTGACTCCTTTCCTCCTTCCTTGAGGCGTCATGTGATAACCAATTTTGCGCCCCTCGCGGCATCTCGTTCCCGTTAGTGTTGTCGCGTGACCATTCCCCCTTCGAGTCTAGGCATCATGGCACCACATGGTAATATACCTTGGTCAAGCATTAACCCCCCCCCCCCCCGATTTGCACCGCCATATGGTGACCATTTCAATTGACCTGATCGCCCTTGTGGCTCGGACTAGTGTGAATACCATTTAGCCTCAAACCAGTAATGTCTTGTCCCATGTCATCCCGACTCTGTTCTGAAAGCCAAGGAGGCTCCTTGTCCTCGTAACCTTTATGTTAGGTCCCTCAAGTCCATTTCCCATCATCCTAAAAGGTCCGTTTGGAAAGTGAGTCAATCAATCACCTCTCCCCAAAAGTCCGTTCAAAGTGAGTCAACTGAAGTCATGTTCGTCTTTTCCTCTCAGAATTCTAAACCCATTCGAACTACGGTGACCTGAGCCTCTCATCGTGTGGGACACCCTCCCTCGTGGTGAGGGGAACGTAGGCAACTTCGGCCCGGTCAATCCTTAAAAAAAACAAAAAAAAAACAAAAAAAAACGAAAAATGTGTGAGTCTTTTACTTAAATGAAAAAAAAAATATACTTTCCCAAAAAAAATGGAGATCAAGTTTTCTTAAAATAAAAGATCAAGTCTTTCTTAAAAGGCGAATCTGCTAATGAAGCGTTCTTCTCAAATCCCGGTTAAAATTTAATCGCGAGGTTTAATATGCTAAAGTCCTTCGCGGTTTTGTCCATCGGAAACATCGACCAAGGAGCCCACATCTGAATTGGCGTACGACACAACCAACCACATGAACAACAAGATCAAAAGGTTGGAACATTGTCTACAAGAAGGGGCCCGTGCTTCGAAAGCCCAAAGGCGGCTACATCAAATGGAGAATTGTACCCTCGCCGGGTGCCATGCACGAAGGTTGCACACCTCGAAAGGAAATCACCAAAAGGAGATGGCCAAAGCAAACACCCAACTCATGAGTAGACGAATCTGGCAATTACAACGCCAAGCCAAATGGAGACCTCACGACATCTTTCCCGACGACATGGAACCCAAGTTCCCCATGGAAGACATGGAATATGCCGCCGATAACCCCTCCAACAATTGAGGAAGAAAATTGATCATCGTGCTTCATTGGAGCCCATCCCTAAAAAATAAAAATAAAAATATATAGTCTTTCAGCCTCGTAGGATCTAGATTTTCACCAAAGTCCGTCCCGGACTGTGTCTTTTTATTTTTACAAAGGTCCACAGTTAGGACATGTATGTATCAAGTTATCTAAATAAAAGAGTCATTTTCCTTCTCTTCTCTCTAGACTTGAGACATTATTTGTAATATACATTTAATCTTGGAATTGCCTTAATTGTTATTATCAACTGATTGCTACGTCCCTAAAATGATGAATTGACTTCTAAGCATACTAGTCAATGACGACTCATTAAGGATGAATGGACCTAATACAAATAAAAAATGCTAAGTGCAAACAATTAATCTTGATGTGAATAAATGTTATGATCAATTGGCATGAAGAAACCATTAATGGAAAGTCTTCTTTCTGTAGATACCCCGGGAGAGCCCACCGCCTGGCTAGAGCGGTGGAAGGATCCTAGGATGTCTATTTGTGTTTTAGTTGTTTAGAGTCGCCACCTATGTTTTAGAGGAACATAAGAAAAACCTAATAGTTAGACTATATTTTGATACGAAAACAGAGATTTTTGTTATGAGGTTCGGGGGTTAGATTACGAGATGGGAAGTACTTAAACACCCATCTCGCCCAACTAATGTTGGTCTTGCTTGTTCGTAGTCTACATAAATAAAATTTTCTTCCTATTCTTTGATAATGATAAAAGGGGGGTTTAAAAGGGGTGTTTTAAATGTGGGGAGATAACTCTTTGACCGACTTCAATAGAGTGAAGTGGCCTTTGGTGTCATGTCCCAAAATGGTTTGGGTGATTGCACGTTTAATAAAAGTAAAAGAAGAAGAGAAGAGTTGAAGTAAAGAGAAGAGAGAAAAGAGTAGTATTTACCTAAACTTCAAGAAGCTTCAAGTCTTTCTTTGGATAATTACCTTGAAAATGCCTTGAAAGTGTTTGTGTATAGTTTTATTAATTATCAAAAGTCCTCCTTTTCAATGGGGAATTAGAGGGGTTTATATAGGTGTAAAACTGATGTTTTTGGTGCCAAAACGAAGTCACCAAGAAATCTTTCCCGGGCAAAATCATGTAAAATGAGCAAGGGAGGGATTCTTGGAGAATATCTGTAAATGACGCCCAGATGCGCGCGCCTCCTGCCTTGGTGGCGGGACGCGCGCGTTTCTGACACCCAACCTGAAAATGAGTTATTGGACATTCCAGAAACTCACAGGGACCTCCCAGGTATTTACAAGATGCGCAGGACTTACCCAAGATTTCCCGAAAAGCCCAGATAAGAAGATATTCTCGACTGATCGGATGAGGGATCGAAGATAGACGTTATCTAAGAGTTCTCTAGAGTCCAGATTGATCAGAGCCTTGGGAATCGAGCCAATCCATTGGTTTGGCTGGGCGGCCAGTCTGTCCAGATGAGGTTTTCCCTATAAATAGGTGACCTCAGTTCATAATCAAAAACAACAACTCTCTCCCCGAGTTCTAGAGTCTAAACTGACGACAGAACTCTCTCTCTAAGCCTTTCTAGCAATCCCGAAGGTCCGGCGAATCTGCGGAAAAGATTTGACTTCGTTCTTGTCAAGATTGGTAAGGATTATATATGTTTTCTTAGTTTAGATTTGATTTATGCTAGTTTCATTATGTTTGTGCACCCGTATTAATATAATTCATAACATGTTCTTCATGTTCTTGATAGAATTCATAATATGCTCCATGGCTAGGGTAGCGATCTTCATACTTATGTGTTATTTCATATATATTCATGACGTTCTTACTATTATGTTAGGTCTATGTTTTATCATACTTAAAATACTTAATCTAATGTTTTAATCCCTATTCATATGCATAGCCGATGATGATCAACGAGATCTAGGAACTATTTCTAAACCCTTAACTTTAGTTAATTATTCCCATGATCACTAACTCTCCTATGATGAATGTGATGACTACACATTGATCTTATCAATGGTATAATCATTATTCTAAGATATGATCATCTTGGATGTTTCTTTCTCCTCCCCCTTCATTATTTATAATCCCTCTTCTTCTCTCTATTCCGATTATGTGCGAACTACGTCGACATGAGCTTCTCAAACGATAGGAATGTAGGCAATCTTCGGATCCGATCAAAATCACTAACACACACTAACACATTTATCATGATAGAAAGTCCGATCTATCGGGCGATAGGAGTGATTACTTGATATTCTTCTCTTATCGTAACTTGACCCCCGAACCCTCTCTGTTAGTTTTTCTCAATGTTTTAACTGCAAATAAAACAACGTGGCGACTCTTAATAAGTTAAATGCCAATTTGAATATCCTAATCCCATAGAAAAGATAAAATAAGATAAATAAATAAAAGACTTCCCGTGCGTCGCTCGCATTCGGAAAGGGGTATTCACAGTGGCGACTCCGCTGGGGATTAGCTTTGAACATCTTCAAACATAGAGGGTCAAACTTTCATCAATATCATGATTGTACTTACTTTTTCTTTTCCCCCTATAATTTTTCTCATGTGCATATCTGCTTCCCTTGTAACTGTAGAGCGTTAACATCTTAATTGTTCTCCCTTGTACCATTTTAACTGTTTTGCATTGCATACATGTAAATACAAAAAACTCTCTATTTTCTCTCTAAAAATAACTAGTTGTTGTCCGCACACTACCACTAGGTCCGTGTCACACTACACACCCTACTGGATACTCCACTGAGTGCACAGATTTTGGTGATCCTGTCACCTCTATCTTTGTGGCACCCAGGCTATCTAACTCGCCGTATTCACTTGTGAAGCAGTTGAGGTTAATCCTTGTTCATTTCTAAAAACATTCACTCACAGAGTCTAGGACACTCCAAAATCGACCGGTTGGTTTGACTAGCATTTCTTTATAAACAATTAACGTGTCGTTCATGCCGTCATCCGTTAAGTCTTTAATGAGTCGAGATCCTTAGAGAGAAAAAAGCACAAAAAATGAAATTCCCTACAAGGGTGTGCATATGGTAAGCCGAGTGATACTTTGTACAAGGATCTCAACTCGTTAAAAACTTAACGGAAGTAACATCGAAGTTACATTAAATGCCTTTAAACAAGGGTTAGTCGCTAGGATCCGTTAGGTCGGTGGAAGTCGCTTGCCCTATAGGACCCTCGCCCAAATTGTTCGTTTGGTATGTGCAATGCAGGTGAAAAACGAGGGGTCTATAGACGTAGTGATAACCTCCACTGATCCAGGTTTTGTAGATAGTAACCCAAAAAGGGGTACCCCTTCCAGCCATTAGGACTAATAACATATTGTTTTGTAAATAATAAAATACATTGCATGAGCCTTGTCCCGTCCTAAACCTCGTATCCACTACCTCTACAGAGAAGAAAGTTTGGGTCCGTTCCGGTGGTCGTCTTCAACGTTCGAGCCTCCCGCAAACTCAGTCTTTAGTCTCTGCACCAACCAGTGTTCTAAAAGACCCCCGTCTAGGCCGCCTAGCCACTAGGCGTTCATGAAGCTCCTAAGTCCCGCCTAAGATATTATAACTATTTTTGAATTCTCAGCCCCGCTTAAGTCCGCTTAGACCCTGCCTAAGCGCTAGGCGCTGCTGCGGCGCCTAGCGATTTTTAGAACCTTGGCACCAACAATGTCTCCGTCATCATCAGAGCCTACTACTCCAAAAGTCTCTACTCCGCAAGTCTCCGCTTCTGCTGATACAGAGATCGCCGCCAGCATCAAGCCCTCGAACATTCTGCCACCTCTCCATGCCTTCTTCACTAACCTCATGTTGCAAATCTCTAAGCTTGAGGATCGAAGCAAGTCTTTAGAAAGGGTCAACCATGAACTTAAAGATCACCTTGATACTAAAATGAAGAAGAAGGGTGTGGAAACTAGCTTCCACAATGAAGAAGTGATCTTCATCCAAGATGAAGAAGTGTCTGTCACCTACCCTTATAACGAGGGTGCTATCCCTCTCAAGATGCCTAACTACCAAAGGGTCCCTCCTCCTAATTATGGTACTAGAGCAAGCTCTAGCAAGGGTCCGTTTGAGCCATCACCAGAATTGATGGGTAGTTACTTGTCCTCCACCAAGTTACCACCGCTATCATTGCCATTGAGCATCGGTACCGCCGTACCAACAATCTCCACTGCTCCTCCCGCTACTCAAGTATATGGTAGCTCTGATTTTTACAATCACCCTCTAGTGGTTGCTATGCAAGAACAGATTCGCAAGCTCTCTGACACGGTCTCCAAGCAAGCCGCTCCGATAGTCAAAACCATGAACCCAAGCAATGTGGGTGCTCTACCTAGAGACTTCAAGATGCTGAAGGTCTCTACATTTTATGGTATTACATGTCCCAAGACTCATCTCGACAGTTACATGCTAGCCTTGAGGGCCCGAGACTGCACCAACGAACAAATGGCCCGAGTCTTCCACACCACATTGGACGGAATTGCTCTCCATTGGTTCTTGAGTTTGGATCCCTCTGAAAGAGAAATGTGGAATCAAATCACCACTACTTTCTGCGAGAAGTACCAGTCAAACCTTGACTGGCATGTCAACCGTACTGATCTAGACAACACCATGCAGAGGACCGGCGAGCCTATCTATGACTTCTACAAAAGATGGAATCACAAATTAGCAGAGGTACAATACCCCCCTAAGGCAAAGGAACAAAAGCAAATCTTCTACAAGTGCTTGTTGCCTGAGCTTAGGGTGGCAATTGGCAATGGCTACTTTCCCGATCTACGAGAAATGGTCGATGCTGGGGTCTGACACGAAGCCGGTATTACTAGTGTTGCTAAAGAGACTGCCAAAAGTGGAAACACTTCCTTCCGCTACAAAGCTCCGACAAGCACCGCTACCAAAGCCAAAGAAGTGGCCGGTCAAGTAAGTTTGGTTCAAGACAAATCCATCTTCGACATCTAAGCAGTTACAAGCAACTTCCCATGTGAGAAAGAGCCCTTTGATGACTTCGGCATGCCCACTGGCCGAGTGTTTGAAGTTTTGATGAAGAAAGGCTTGATCAAGCCACTTGAGAACTTCGAACCGTTGAACAAAAAGGCTAATCTTGATGCAACCAAGTTATACAAGTACCACAACTACATTGGCCAAACCACCGACGACTGCATACAACTCAAACGTGTCATCCAAAAGTTGATTATCGATGGGAAGATTGAAAAACCTAGAAGTCCAAACACCATAGCCAACCCGCTCCCAAACAATGGTGGCGTCAACATGGTTGAGCTCATCGGAGGAGCCATCGGTATCCTTGAAATGGTAGATGCCTTCGCTGAGCTGGGACTGGATATGAATGCTCTATTCGGAGGAATAGTCAGAATTAGGTTAATCACTCCCTTGAAACGCGGATTCCAATGGCCCAAGCATGGGTGTGACATGTCCAAGTTATGTGGTTACCATAGAGTGTCCGGACACACAAACAACGAGTGCTTCACCATCAAGCAGATCGTACAGAAGCTTATCAAGGACAATACCATTGTTGACCCAAGGAAGATCATCGCCATAGATGTCAATATGGTGGAAATAGCCGGAGACGATACCAGTATCTAAGAAATGGTCGAAGCCTTCAAGCAATTCAGTTAGATATGAACTCCTTGTTCCGTGGTTTATCAAGAATAGGGCTACTCAAACCATTAAAAGGCTACGAATCTCATCCAAACAGTGATCCGACGAGGTTCTGAAATTTCCATAATATCACCGGGCATACCGGCAATGAATGCTCACAGTTGAAGCGTGCGATACAAGGATTGATTATTGGCTAAGTATTAAGCGACCTGAGGGAAATTATAGCTCAGAAATCTGAGGAGAGTCTGACTGATGTCTCGGAGATGACCGACGCCTTCAGAAGGCTAGGGATTACTATGACCAACAAGCTCGAGCTACTGGTATTAAAAGACCTACTCAAAAGGCCTGAAACCTACTGCATACCATCCTATGAGAACAACCCCAGAAGGTACTGCGACTATCATCAGATCACCGGTCATACTACCGAAGAATGCACTGCTTTGAAGAAGTCAATCCAGAGGTTGATTCGCAATGGCTCCATCGAAAATCCCATAGATAGTTTAGTCAATCTAGAAATAGCAACAAACCTCGGTGATCTAGCCGAACCTATTGTGGCAGACTCCGAGTCATTTAGTGATGATGAGATAGATTGTACTTCAAAATTCATTAATGATAGCAATTCTTCTTGTTATATGCTGTCATTAGATGAGCTATCTTTAGAAGCTTCCCTTCAAGGAGATTGCGACTCCGGTCCACTAAAATCTCCACCATTGTCTATCGCCGAAATCTTCGCAGAATATGCAAAAATGCCACAATCTCCGTATGACACACGAGCAGAAATCAACCTACTCACAAGGTCCGGACAGATCTATCAATCAGACCCTAAGGGTACAAACAAAGTCCTCAACAAATAGCCAGAACCATTAGATCCTGAGAAAGAAGATCCTATCCTCACGTAACTCAAACAAACCCAAGCTCACATCTCTCTCTGGTCTTTACTCACCTCTAGTCCATCGCCAAATGATTGAGAAAAACTTGGCCGCTACTATGGTCCCATCAGATACCACTCCCGAGAATGTCACACAAATGATCGGCAACATTCACTTTGGGAAAATTATCACTATCTCAGAGCACGATGAACCTCCATTTGGCATCGATCATAATGAACCTCTGTACATTACAGTCGAAATCAGTGGGAAGAAAATCCCTCGAGCCTTTGTTGACAACGGATCTTCCATCAATGTACTACCATCACGAATGATGGATGTAGTGGGTGTGGATCCAACTAGCCTAAGGCCCTCTAAGCAGACAATCAAAGCCTACGACTCTACATCCAAATCAGTATTGGGAATTGTTACTCTGCCCATCTCCGTGGGGACGCAAACTCTGTCTACAGATTTCCAAGTGATCGACATACCGTCCACCTTTACCATCCTACTAGGACGCCCTTGGCTCCATAAATCTAATGTCGTTCCATCCTCCTTGCATCAATGTGTCAAATTCCAGTCAGGGAATGAGGTAACAGTTATCTACAGCGACCTAATAACAGCACAAGGCACCGACACAAAGGGGGTACCCATATTACAAATTCAGCATGAGGAAGACCGCAGACTCTTTAGTGGGTTCGAAATAGTGGCACAAGCTCAGATATGTGATGACGATCTCACCAGAACTTCTGATAAAGTGCCACCCGTCTACAAAATACTTCGAAACATGGGCTTCATACCGGGGCTGGGACTAGGTAAGAACCTACAAGGACCCACGCACTTGAATGAAGAGGTAGACCACAGAGGTCTATTTGGGCTAGGGTACGTACTTACTCCGGCTGACAAGGTAGAGCAGAATCAGACTGAGGTACTCAAGAAGAAGCAACTCCCTTATAAGAAGTCAGACATGAAACCCTACCACCTTTCCCTTAATAGTTACTATGTCAAAGAAGGTGAAGAGTATTCAAACTTTGAGTTCGCAGAACCATGGTTCGACCACAACGGAAACTACAAAAGGGTTTTGAAATCTTTAGAGATGTCGAGTTTGATCGAGCTAACCTAGAGCTAAGGTACATGGAACCCCGAAAGACCACTGGCAGAATTACTACCTTTCAGAACAAGTATGTCATCAAGGTGAACAAAGACCTAACCTATGATGCAGAGTTCGTGTCCCTCGATGAACCTTTAGTTGGTGAAACCAAGGAACCGGAACCATGGGATTGCCAAGATTTGTTCCAACACCTGAGCCTAGAAGATGACATCATGGCTGTTATTGAAAGCGGATCTATGACTACTGCTATCGAGAATCTGGGGTTGGTCAGCTCACCCCCTAGATAGTCAAGTCCCCCTAGGTTAGTTAGGTCCCCCATTCTCACTTATAGGTTCGTGTCTCCATCTAAGTCTAATGACCTCAAGTCAAAAGACTACAATGTAATTGCAAACACTGTCTTTGCCTGTGTATTAAATAAAAGTCTCGACCTTTCTGAGTATCCCGCTATAGCCACTCTTATAAATGATAAATTAACTAATCAATCTAATGATATACAAATAGTTGATAACAATTCATTAAAAGAGACAGACACAAACTAACTAAATGACAAATATATCCGAGAAATCTCAGAGCAGGTTATTAATCAAAAGGAAAATCGGGCCCAAGCTGCCGATGAGGTGTTAACATGTGTGAATCTGGGAAGACAAGACAAGCCGAAGTGGACTCAGATTGGGAGCTTCTTTCATGGCGAAGAGCGAGAACCATTGATTAGACTGCTCATAGAATTTGAAGACATCTTTGCATGGTCTTGTGACGACGTGCCAGACAGAAATTGGGAAAGAACGACAACACCAAGCATTGGGTTGGTCAAGCAAGTACTGCCGCCAGTTAAGCCCGATTGGTCACCTCGCATGGCGATGGAAATAGAGAAACAGCTACAGAGAGACTTCATCAAGTTCATATTTTGGCCAAAGTGGTTGCTCAATATTATCTCCGCAAAGAAGTACAAAAAGAAGGTGACGGTTCACATAGACATCATGAGTCTCAACGAGATGAGCCCTAAAAATAGGTTCCCTCCGTTTGACATAGACTCACTGCTAGAAGCTGCCGAAGACAGAGAAGTTCGATCATTCCTCGAAGGTTTCCTTAGTAAAAAACAGATACCCGCCGCGGTACAAACAGACGAGAAGTTGTTCTTCCACACTCTATGGGGTACTAATTGTCACGACAACCAATTTCTAGAATGGAAAGGCATTGGTGTCTCTTACCACATGCCAACAAGATTGCCATCAGATACAGACGTCTACCTAGATGACTTGGTGATACACTCCAAGAGACCTTACGGCCGGCACATCGGGGACTTGAGAAAACTTTTCAACACTCTGAGATGGCAGAAAATTCTCCTTGATCCATCGAAATGCAGATTTGGTACTAGTCAGACAAAAGCTTTAGGATACATATTGGGACAGAATTTTGAGGCCAAGACTAGAGAGTTTATAACGATGAAATCCCCTCGCCAAGATAGTGAAAGGATCAAACTCATAGGTCTACTGCACTACATCAGTCGCCTCACGATAGCAGCAGACCCAGTCCTTGAAGAATTACAGAATTGCTCAGAAGAAATTTGGAATCAGAAATCTGAATTGGCTCTAACCCAACTAAAGAGCCACTTAGTGAATACCCCGTCCTTACGACCAACGCATGGGAGGTTCGAGTCACAGAATGGAGCCCCCATCCTTTTCTGACACTGCCCAAGCTTAGACCTACCTTTGAGCCTCATATTCAAAAGCTTGGTGAAGCTCGGTAAATTACAACCAAATGCTACTCCAGAGACTGCAATACTGCAAACTTACGATCCGAGCAGAAAATTTTCCTATCACCAGATGAAGGGCATAGTATTGACGACTGTCAAGAGTTGAAAGAAAGAATCTGACTACTCATCGAGGTGGGTCACTTAACCAGACGGAATGAAGATTGGGTATACACAGACGACAATGGCCTCCCCCAGTCAAGGTTTAGATTCTCCAACACTACTACAACTAACCACAATGGTCCTCCTCCACAAACGGTCCTCTCCTGCAAGCGGCACTCTCCATCAACGGTCTTCCTCAACGGCCGTCCCCCTTGTAAAAAAAAAAAATCTCTACTTTCCCCCCTTCTATCTTCCCTTTCTACAATCAGAAATGAACTATGGTGACTTGAGCCCCTTAGCCCTACTTGTAAAAGGGGAACGAAGGCAGCCTTCAAAGGTACGGTCTCAAAAATAAATAAAAATCCAAATCTGATTTGAGCAAATTCAATAAAGCAAACAATCTGTTTATAACTAAAGCTAAATCTCTATTTCCACAAGTCATTACACGTTAACAATTATTTGATGAGTCTAAGCTCGAAAGAACCTACGAATAAATAACCTGCTGTGAAATTTAAATAAACTAAAACAAACTAAAACCTAAACTATGTGTCTGCAATGACTGTGGTTGGATACTCGGAGTCACTCCTCCTCTTCTTCCTTCGGTTTATTGTCCCTTCGCTCACGTCTAGCCTGTCTAGTAGGGTCCTCAAATAAAGCCTTCCTAAGCTAAGTCACCCTCTTAGGGCCTTCCTTCTTTCTTTTCCTCTCAAGAGGTGCTAGTTGATCCAACTCGGCCTCCACTTCACGTTGTAGAGTCTCTTCTCTCCTCAAGTGTCTTCTCGAGACATAAGGGATTACAACCCTATGTCTCAGTCGTCTAAGAGTCTGTCTCATATTTCCCAAAGTCATCTGGTACCAGTCCAAGTATTCTCGATACAGAAGTGTGTCGTAACGTCACTGTATACAGAAGCTTCTGGGCATGTAAGCATAAGACCAACACTGCTCCAAGAGCACTGCAACCCCGATATTCATAAGGAGTATCCTGAAATTGACCCTACTGCAAGTCTCATCCCATGAAGAAGGTATAATCTGAGGCATCCCGTACTAACGGAACAGCCACACTGCATAATAGTAAGTGGTCTCATCAAAGGCAGGGACTCGAATCATGAAAAGCTCACCTTGAGCCCACCGCACACTAATAACCCCCCAATGAGGTACTATCTACTTAATCTAAGCCGTACCCATCTGAGCCAGATATGTCACCCACGCAGACTGAGTCATCCTGCAAATGGCTCCCTTATTCGCCTACTCTGACAAACCCAAGGTGACACTGGTCCAACGGGATACTCCAACACTCGTAATCTCTCCTGCAACCATAAGGTTAGTAGTCGGGTAATCCCTCTGGTCATCTTATAAGATCCTGAGGCCAACTCCCCGATACCGTGCAAAGTCTCCCCGAGAAGACGAGGGATAATACTGCGATTGGCCCGAGCCTGATCCACTATGCCAAGACAACCCATCATAGCCACTCCTACATAAGGTGGAAATAGTATCGATGCAAATAAACAAAGTGCTAGACAATCCAAAGCCATGTCAGATTCCACCGTACTATTTATAAACTTAATGGGAAGCCCACAAAGATCAACATCATCATCCAAAAATAGGTCTCTAGCCCCTTCGATAGAAATCCTCAGTAGTTGGGAGACTCGAATTTCTGAAGGAACTTGATACTGCGGCATGGCTACTCTGTCCATGACTCTCGCCCCACAAAGAGCCATAAAGTCTTCATAGGTTAGGGTAATTTCATTATAAGAGAAGTTGAAGACATGATTCTCAGTGTCCCAGAACTTGGCAACAGCATGAATCAGGTTCTCATCAGACTTAACCCTGAACAGGGACCAAAGACACTTGATCCCAAATCTCCTATCAAAGGATGCACGAGTGCAGAAATCCTAGGGTGTCTATCTATCAGAAGAGCACAGAAAGATCGAAATCTAGAGCAAAATAAGAGAAAATTGTTGTCTATCTCGTCTGTCTGCGCAGGCTGCTGTTAAATAGAGTTGGGAGTTCGATTCCTGATCATACAAGGAAAAATCTGACAAAAAACGTGTCAGATCAGGGATTAGCCGCGCGGCCAGTCATCCCAAATAACTGGCTAGGCGGCCACATTCTCCGGTACTAACAGTTTGCAAGCTTATTCTTATCAAACGCTGGAATAGACCCATCTCAGACATTTCGAAGGTCCCGAGTCACAAAAAGAGGTCCAATAAAGAGGTGGAATTACCCGACAATGTGTATAACTCCTATTTTACCCCTAAGGCTCATGCATTGTACTAAATATAAAGACATGTAAATAAAATACTAATTAAATACTATAGATACCCCGGGAGGGCACGGCTTGGCTAGAGCGCGTGTGTTATTCCTAGGATGTCTATTTGTGTTTTATTTGTTTAGAGTCGCCACCTATGTTTTAGAGGAACATAAGAAAAACCTAATATTTAGCCTAAGTTTGGTACGAAAACAAAGATTCTTGTTATGAGGTTCAGAGGTTAGGTTACGAGATGGGATGTATTTAAACACCCATCTCGCCCAACTAATGTTGGTCTTGCTTGTTCAAAGTCTACATAAATAAATATTCTTCCTATTCTTAATAATGATAAAGGGGGTTTAAAAAAGGGTGTTTGGAATGTAGGGAGATGACTCCTTGACCAACTTCAATGAAATGAAGCGATCATTGGTGTCATGTCCCAAAATGATTTGGGTGATTGCACGTTTGATTAAAGTAAAAGAAAGAGATGAAGTAGAGAAGAAGGAGGAAGATGGACTTTTACCTATGCTTCGAAGGACTTCAAACACTTCTTGGTGAATTACTTGGAAAAACTTTAGAAATAATTTCGGTATAGTTTTTGTAGAGAGAATTTTTGGTCTTTCAAATGGTGGAAAAGGGATGTTTTTATAGGTGAAAACAAAGTGTTTTTGGTGCCAAAACTCAGTCACTAAGAAATCTTTCCCGGGCAAAATCATGTAAAATGAGCAAGAGAGAGATTCTTGGAAAGAAATCTGTAACTGACGCCCAGAGGCGCGCGCTTCCTACCTCGGGGGCGGAAGGCGCGCGCTTCTGGCTCCTATGGTCGGAGGCGTGCGACTCAGAAATGGTCTTTTTTGACAGAATGGACTACAAAGTCAGCCCTATTATTCAGTTTAGTCTCCGGACTTAATTGAGTCAGTCAGGAACTTAACAGAAGTAACAGAAACTAACGAGAAACACTTAAAATAGGGAGAAACACAAGATCAACCGTGCAATCAGGGTGAGCGGTCCAAGGCAGGTGATAAATGACTATTTTATAGTCATTTAAGGTCTAAAAATATAGTTTATTAGCTTTTATTCCACTTAAATTACTTATTTTCTACTCTTTATTTGATATAATGCACTTGGAGAATGTTTCTATGATGCAAACAGGTTTTGAGTACATTCTTGAGAAAAAAGGGAGCTAAGGCATCATCTTTGTGAAGGAGGAACACTTGACAAAGGAGGAAATAAGCTAGTCCATGAAAAGTCAAAGTTCCAGTCAAAGCAGGCTCTGCTCGGCCGAGCAGTACCCTTGAATCGGCCGAGCATAAAGAATCAGAAAGGGCAGATTTATTTTCGAAGGCTTGCTCGGCCGAGCACTTTTTCTTGACTCGGCCGAGCACCCCCTGAATCAGCAAAAGGTGCCTTTTCAAATGAAGACCTCTCCAAGCACCCATCCGGGAAAGATTGTCTCCCCTCCTCCAAGGCTTATAAATAGAAGTAGAAATCAGTAGTTTAGATATCTAGAAACATTGTAAACTTACTATAGTGAAATTTATACTCTCAAACATCAAATAATTCTCAGAATTTGTGAAAGTTATCAACTTAACTTGAACAAAATTATAAATTCATTATCAATAATATTCAGAGGTATTCTTCAAGCTTTTTGTCTCCATTTCATTCCGGAATAAGTATCTCTTCTTCTATCTTCTCTTATTTATCTTATCCTTATTATTTCGCAAATGGCTTGTGAGTAATCCCCCTATTTCTTGGGGTTGGAAACTCAACAAACACTTGTATTTACTAATATTCATGCTCTAAATATACTTTCTTCATCTTAAACAATTCTACTATATCAAACTTTAACGCCTACGACCATGATGACGTCCATGGCTTGTATGAATCTTAGTTAATCAAGGGAAGTACTGATCGGAGAACCTTGATTAGCGGATCCATATAGTCAGAACTAAGTTCATTACTCACGAGAGTAGTGTAATGGCTTAGGGATGCTCCTTGAGTGGAAAGTATGCTGATTTTCATAAAGAAAACTTAATGGATTCTTACTAATTATAGGCCATCGAGAGATAGGGCATAATTAGTATGAGAATACAAATGCTACTTGCTTGATCGTGAGAAGTAGTGTAGGCCGAGCATACCATCCTTGTTTTAAAATGAAACTTTAATCTAAATAGAGCATGAATAGTTGATGAATATATGTTGTTGATGTTCCAATCCCGAGGATTCCTTAAAATATAAGAGTTTTCATCTAAGCTATAGTAATTGCAATTTCATTTCTAGTTAGTGACAAACAATTTTATAACCCCCAATCGTTCTCCTTTCTTTATTTTTTTTACTCTAAGCAAAGATATTTTGTAAGTAAAGTTGTCCTCGTGGGATCAACTCGCTCTTGCACTATCTATACTACATACACCCGTGCACTTGCGGAAATAACCTAACAAGTTTTTGGCGCCGTTGCCGGTGACAACGGTTTACTTTCAAAAAAAATTTTTTTTTAGTTCTATTTGTGATTATCTAACATCCCGTCAAAGAATTTGTGTCTTTAATTCTTTTTCAATTAGGTACTCTCGGAGTATATGAAAAGATCCCGGAAACCTCTTGAAAAGTTTGATCCGGAGCCAGAAAGAACCTTTCACGAAAGGTTAAGAAAATTCAGAGAATTCCTAGAAGCAGAAATGGCACAAAATGGTGACCAAAATAGAGACGGTGATGGAATACCTGCCACGCCACCACCTAGAACCCTTCGGGAGTTTGTTAACCCAAGTACCCCGGGAACTAGGACACCAATCGTGGTACCAAATGCCGACGCAGCCCACTTTGAGATCAAGCCACAACTTTTGCATATGGTTATGAATAACCAATTCGGTGGCTCGGCACTTGAAGATCCCCACCTTCACATCCAATCCTTCTTGGAATATTGTGACACCACCCGAATCATAGGTGTCACTCCGGAAGCTATTCGGATGCGCCTTTTCCCATTCTCACTAAGGGATAAGGCGAAACAATGGTTGAACGCGGTCCCCCATAATTCATTAACAACTTGGGACCAAGTTCAAGAAGCCTTTCTTGGACGCTTCTTCCCTCCATCCAAGACCGCTCAGATCCGGACCAAAATAACAAATTTCAGTCAAAATGGAGATGAGTCGTTATATGATGCTTGGGAGCGCTTCAAGGAGATTTTAAGGATGTGTCCACACCACGGGCTCAAAAAGTGGTTGATAGTGCACACCTTCTACAATGGTCTCACGTTCAAGACTAGAGAGACCATCGATGCTGCCGCGGGAGGAGCATTAATGAACAAAGGAGTGGATGAGGCATACGACTTGATCGAGAGCATCGCCTTGAACCACTACCAATGGTCTAATGAAAGGAACCAACCGCAAGGAACAGCAGCGAAAGTTGATATGCTTTTTAAGAAGATTGATAACTTGAATACAAATTCCGTGGCTAACGTTAACGTTATTTGTGAACTATGTGGGTCAAACTCACATAGTAGCGAAAGTTGTGATTTGCTTGACACTAATTCTAGTGAGCAAGTTAATTTTGTTAATTCTAATGGACAAAGAGGGGGTATGTATTCTAACACATACAATTCCGAATGGAAGAATCACCCCAATTTTTCCTATAGAAGTAATAATGTTTTAAACCCACAACCTTCCTCACAACCACCGGGATTTGTACCCAAGAATTTCAACAATAATTCTTTCCCTCCCCCTAAATCTAAATTAGATCTTCTTATAGACTATATGGTCGAGAATAATAAAAATCAGGAGAAGATTAATAATGAATTTAGGGAAAATTTTAAAGTCCTGAATAATAGGTTTGATAACCTAGCAGCGCATAATAAGATGCTTGAAAATCAGCAAGCTCAACAGGCCAGCACATCGCATAGACCACAAGGGAGTCTTCCCGGTCAACCTCAAAGGCCAAATGAGCATGCAAATGTAATAGTCTCGCTAAGCAAGGAAAAAGAGAGCAATAGTCCAACCCCACTAGAAGTTGAGACTAAGAATGGTAAAAGCGAGATTAGTTACAATAAATACTTTGAACCACCGATACCCTATCCTCAAAGATTAATCAAGAAAGGGGTTAATGATCAATATGCTGAGTTTTTGAAAATTTTGAAGTCTTTAAATGTTAGAGTTCCTTATTCCGATGATATAAAAGAAATACCTTCTTACGCAAAACCTTTAAAAGAAATGCTTTTTAAGAAGAAGTCATTAGAAGAATTTGAGAACTTTACTTTGGCGGAAGACGTTAGTGCAATTTTACAAAAGAAACTTCCCCCAAAACTCAAAGACCCCGGCATTTTTTCTATCCCCTGTAGTATCGGTAGGTGCAACATAGAAAACGCTATGCTTGACTTAGGGGCTAGTGTAAGTATTATGCCTTTTTCGGTAAGTGTGAGATTAGGTATAGGGGAACTCAAGCCCACTACCATATCTCTCCAATTGGCAGACCGATCCATACAATACCCGATTGGTATTATGGAAAATTTGCCCTGTCGTATAGGGAGCTTAATCATCCCTGTCGACTTTGCGATCCTCAAAATAGAGGAAGATAAAGACATTCCAGTCATCCTTGGTAGGCCTTTCCTTGCCACGGCAGGAGCTATTATAGATGTTAAAAAGGGTACGCTTACTCTAAATGTAGGAAATAAGACAGAAGAATTCTGGAAGCAAAACCCAACTATAGAAAACTCATGTCGAAAAAATGAAGTCTTTGACAATAATCATGAGGAAATAAATGTCATTCAATCTATGGATCAAAAAAAGGATCATATAGACAAACTAAATACTTATGGAAAATATGTCAAAGGAATTAAGGAATCAAGGGCCAATGATAAAAATATAGACTGGAAAAGAATGCTACATGACGAAGATGAAGGGGATGAT
Organism: Campanula takesimana; assembly: GCA_026119855.1. NCBI lineage: Eukaryota > Viridiplantae > Streptophyta > Magnoliopsida > Asterales > Campanulaceae > Campanula > Campanula takesimana. The sequence goes on from JAOWBW010000021.1 coordinate 2,314,563, forward strand.
ATCATAAAGAGGTCAAAAGAAGTAGCACCCAAGAAAACAACGGGATTTCGAGCATGTGAAGACTATCGTAAATTAATCCCGTCAAAGAAAAAGAGTGGATGGCGCATGCGCATCAATCATAGGGCCTCAATCAAACCAACGGATATGCAATGGAAAATTGTTAAGGACAATAGGCCATCTCAATACCATGCCATGCCCGTTTTCATTAAAAGAAAGGCGTCGAGCTAATGACGTTAAACAAGCATCATCGGGATAGTAACCGGTGGATTATTATTTATTTATTAATTTATTTATTTATTTTATTTTTTATTATTATTATTATTATTATTTCCATCTAATGTTTATTTTGTAGATATATATATATATATAAAAAATAATAATAATAATAATAATAATAAAAGAGGGTTATTTCCGGTTTCGCTCGGCCGAGCACCATCAAAGACACGGCCGAGCATGAGGGTCAGAACACAAAGAACAATCTGGAATGATTCGCTCGGCCGAGTCAAGTAATCCGCTCGGCCGAGCATGTCGGGTTGACTGAAGCAACTTTTGGCCAAAAGACGGGTCTTTTTAGCTATTTTCCCCATTCTTCTTCATCTTCTTCAACTTTCTTCATCTCTAAACCCTCTCTACCCGAAACCCACACATCCTACCCTCCAAATTCCGGCAAAAACACCATTCTTTCCGACCAAATATCCCATCCCTAACCTCCCTTCACCTCCCAAACACCATATCCATCATCAAAACCCACCAAATCACCCCAAAATCTCCCAAAAACCAAAAATAACCCAAGATTGCCAAACCCAAGAAAATCATCAATCAAACCCACATTTCTCATCAAATCCCATCTCCATCACATCTCTAAACACCAAAACCACCTCAAAACATCCAATTTCTGTCCAATTCACCCGAAATCAAAACCCTAGGTTTTGCCCCAAAATTCAAAATCCGGGTTTAGTTGAAATTGAAGGTCAAGGTTCATTCTTTTGGGCATTTTGAGGCTATTGGAGGAGAAAGAACAAAGATTGAAGCTCATCAACGTTTGGGTAACAAAAAAAAAATTTCACTCTTTCTCTCTCTAAAATCATTTGGGTTATCTTGCTCTGTTTTTGATTATTGTTATAATGGAGAGTCGTGGAAAGAGGGTAACTTCTAAGGCATCTAAAGCCTCTGGGAGTGGGACTAAGAAATCAAAGAGGGGGGAGAGTTCAAGTTCGAATTTAGTTCCTACTCTAAACAACTTGGGAATCCAATTTAAATCTAATCCCGAGTTAAAAAGATTTGAAAGGTTAGCAGGAAAAGATGTTAAGCCAACTCAATTCCCAAATTTTGATGCTATGGGGTCATTAGGTATTCAAGGGAATATTTGGAATTTGCACATAGGATTAGAAGCGCAAGATTTCTTGCGATCTCAGGCAAAAACTTACGAAAGCATCACCCTCGAATTCCTAAGCACAGTGTCAAAAACAACAAGGGATAGGATAGACATAGCATCGGGTGAGCAATTTGAAGATATTAGGCTAACATTTCGTCTCTTGAATAATTCCTATAAGCTTGATTTGGAAGAAATAAATGAAATCCTTGGTTGGCCTTCCCTTAGAAATCTAACAAATGAGTTCCCTCCAGAGTTTAATGCGGACCTCTTTTGGTTACAAATAACTGGGCAAACACCTTTTCTTCCTAGAACCGCTAAGGCTTCCTTAATTGTCCACCCCGTTCTCCGCTACATCCATAGAATGTATGCATGCACTATCTTTGCAAGAGAGGATAAAGGAACAATAAATAGGCCTGAGTTGTTTCTCCTTTGGGCTTTTGTGACTGGATATAGGGGCATTAATCTAGGGAAATGGTTAGTAGACCGTCTTTTGGACCATGTTTCCCCTAATTTACCTGGGGATATTCATATTGGAGGAATGATAACATTATTTGCTGAATATGTGCACATTGAGATACCTGAGGAAGGACCGAACGCTTGGGAACCAGTTCGAGGTTCAAGGGCATTGGACATAGCTGCCCTTAAAGTGATGAATATGATTTCTGAAAATGAGGAAGGAAGCTATACAATGTATGTTGGAGGAGGAGCAAATAGAAGACCATACACCCACTTGCCCAACAACCAATTGCCCATCATCACATTAAACCAACCTCAAACTTGGATTTTTCCAAGTAATCAAGGACCCAATATTCAACAAAATGAGCCAATGGGAGAGCAACAAGAAGAACCGCAACAACACCCTTTCCAAAACCAAATGCCTCCCGATTTTTATGACCAATTCAACCAAATGTTCATCCAGCAAAACCAAATGTACCAACAAAATACCCAAATCCTTAACCGACTCGATCAATATTCCACCAATTTTGATCAATTTCGAACCAACATAGAGGATCGGGTCAACCACATTCAGGGAAGAGTTGATTACATTTACAACTACGGAATTGGAAATTGGATGAATTTCAGGCCTCCAAATCAGCAACCACCGCCACCACCGCCACCATTCTAGTCGGTACCTCTTTCTCCCTCTCCTTTAAATTACTCTTGTCCCAATTTTCATTTCTACTTTTCAAACATTAGGGACAATGTTTCATTTAAGTGTGGGGGGGTAGTATCTATCTTTTTCTTATTTCTTTTCTTTCTAAATTTCTTTTTCTTCTTTTTATGCTTTTCTTTTCAAAGAAAATGTAAGGACAATGTTCCCTATTCTTCAAAAAAAAAAAAAAAAAAAAAAAAAAATATTTAGCCAATGCTCCCATTGATGAGAATGTTATCTTTATTATCATTTGCCTAAGTAAAACTTTTTCCTTCTAACTTTTACTTCTTAAGATATTTGATAATAACAACATAGGATTGTATTGGATTATAAATGGAAAAATTTTCAAAATTAATATGAACTTTTAAATCCTATTGAATAGAAGCATTACATTATTAGTGAGTTTGTGGGCATTAAGTTTGGATACTACATACTTGTGAAACTTTTAAAACATTTTTGTATATGCATCTCAAAAACTTTCATTTCTACTCTTTTTCAAAGATTTTTCATCCTTGTTATGCTTATGAATCACAAAAATTTTCACTTTAATCCATCTTTCCATTCCCACTTTTAAGAGGCTAATTAATCAATTTATTCTTCTTTTGATTGTCCATTCAAATATCTAAATGAATATATCATTATAGAGTGTGACAATTTAGAAGCAAGAAACTCAATTGCCACGTCTAATTAATCATATCTCGAACCTTATTCCACTATCATCCTCCGCCTTTCATCAATTTTTGTGATTCAAAATGCATAACGACATATGGACATCTTTGTTAAAGAATAAAGATCATAGTTTAAGAAGTGTATATTCAAGCATGAAAAATTTATTCACAAAGCACTCTAAAAGAGTGAATATAATTCTTAATTCATACTTATGACCCACAAATTCATTTGGTTATTTCTATATGCTCTTATTCAATGGTATTTATTCATGTTATATTAACATTCAAACTTTTCTATTTGCACTTCAATATCATCCTACCTTCTTCTTTACAAATCTCTTGAGATAAAAAACTTAAAAGGAAGAAATTTTATAAAGGTAATATTATATAACAATATTCTGAGGGAGCATTGAAGACCTTTCTTGTTTTTCTACTAATGTCATTTGCACTCCTCTCTTTTTGAACATTTAACTTGCTCGAGGACAAGCAAGATTCTAGTGTGGGGGAGTTTGATAAATGACTATTTTATAGTCATTTAAGGTCTAAAAATATAGTTTATTAGCTTTTATTCCACTTAAATTACTTATTTTCTACTCTTTATTTGATATAATGCACTTGGAGAATGTTTCTATGATGCAAACAGGTTTTGAGTACATTCTTGAGAAAAAAGGGAGCTAAGGCATCATCTTTGTGAAGGAGGAACACTTGACAAAGGAGGAAATAAGCTAGTCCATGAAAAGTCAAAGTTCCAGTCAAAGCAGGCTCTGCTCGGCCGAGCAGTACCCTTGACTCGGCCGAGCATAAAGAATCAGAAAGGGCAGATTTATTTTCGAAGGCTTGCTCGGCCGAGCACTTTTTCTTGACTCGGCCGAGCACCCCCTGAATCAGCAAAAGGTGCCTTTTCAAATGAAGACCTCTCCAAGCACCCATCCGGGAAAGATTGCCTCCCCTCCTCCAAGGCTTATAAATAGAAGTAGAAATCAGTAGTTTAGATATCTAGAAACATTGTAAACTTACTATAGTGAAATTTATACTCTCAAACATCAAATAATTCTCAGAATTTGTGAAAGTTATCAACTTAACTTGAACAAAATTCTAAATTCATTATCAATAATATTCAGAGGTATTCTTCAAGCTTTTTGTCTCCATTTCATTCCGGAATAAGTATCTCTTCTTCTATCTTCTCTTATTTATCTTATCCTTATTATTTCGCAAATGGCTTGTGAGTAATCCCCCTATTTCTTGGGGTTGGAAACTCAACAAACACTTGTATTTACTAATATTCATGCTCTAAATATACTTTCTTCATCTTAAACAATTCTACTATATCAAACTTTAACGCCTACGACCATGATGACGTCCATGGCTTGTATGAATCTTAGTTAATCAAGGGAAGTACTGATCGGAGAACCTTGATTAGCGGATCCATATAGTCAGAACTAAGTTCATTACTCACGAGAGTAGTGTAATGGCTTAGGGATGCTCCTTGAGTGGAAAGTATGCTGATTTTCATAAAGAAAACTTAATGGATTCTTACTAATTATAGGCCATCGAGAGATAGGGCATAATTAGTATGAGAATACAAACGCTACTTGCTTGATCGTGAGAAGTAGTGTAGGCCAAGCATACCATCCTTGTTTTAAAATGAAACTTTAATCTAAATAGAGCATGAATAGTTGATGAATATATGTTGTTGATGTTCCAATCCCGAGGATTCCTTAAAATATAAGAGTTTTCATCTAAGCTATAGTAATTGCAATTTCATTTCTAGTTAGTGACAAACAATTTTATAACCCCCAATCGTTTTCCTTTCTTTATTTTTTTTACTCTAAGCAAAGATATTTTGTAAGTAAAGTTGTCCTCGTGGGATCGACTCGCTCTTGCACTATCTATACTACATACACCCGTGCACTTGCGGAAATAACCTAACAGCAGGGTGTCTACAGAGCCCCTCGGTGACGTGGATTGCAAAGCAAAACGCATCGACGAGAGAAAGTACACTCGCTGAGGACATCACTAAGAAAAAAGCAAAGACTCGATGAAAGTAGGAATTTGAAATTGCGAGAGATAGAGGTACGCTCCCTGTGTGAGCGGCTTTTGTTAATAGAGGAGGTGTCATGATCCGTTTGTAAATCTGTCGGTAGAATCTGTTAGTGAATCAGCTTGATGAACCTATTAGTGAATCCATTGGATGAGTCCGTTAGTGAACCTTGTTGACGAATACGTTAGTGAATCCTCTTGATGAATCTGTTGGTGAATCCATTGAATGAGTCCGTTAGTGAACCCTTGTTGACGAATCCGTTAGTGAATCCTCTTGATGAATCCATTGGTGAATCCATTGAATGATTCTGTTGGTGAACCCTTGTTGACGAATCCGTTAGTGAATCCGTTTGATGAATCCGTTAATGAATCCCTTAAATGAGTCCGTTGGTGAACCCTTGTTGACAAATCCGTTAGTGAATTCTCTTGATGAATATGTTGGTAAATCCCTTGAATGAGTCCGTTAGTCAACCCTTGTTGTCGAATCCGTTAGTGAATCCTCTTGATGAATCTGTTAGCGAATCCCTTAAATGAGTCCGTTGGTGAACCCTTGTTGACGAATCCGTTAGTGAATCCTCTTGATGAATCCGTTGGTGAATCCATTGAATGAGTCCGTTAGTGAACCCTTGTTGACGAATCTGTTAGTGAATCCGTTTGATGAATCCGTTAGTGAATCCCTTAAATGAGCCCGTTGGTGAACCCTTGTTGATGAATCCGTTTGATGAATCCGTTAGTGAATCCCTTAAATGAGTCCGTTGGTGAACCCTTGTTGACGAATCCGTTAGTGAATCCTCTTGATGAATCCGTTGGTGAATCCATTGAATGATTCTGTTGGTGAACCCTTGTTGACGAATCCGTTAGTAAATCTGTTTGATGAATCCGTTAGTGAATCCCTTAAATGAGTCCGTTGGTGAACCCCTTGAATGAGTCCGTTAGTGAACCCTTGTTGTTGAATCCGTTAGTGAATCCTCTTGATGAATCCGTTAGTGAATCCCTTAAATGAGTCCGTTGGTGAACCCTTGTTGACGAATCCGTTAGTGAATCCTCTTGATGAATCCGTTGGTAAATCCCTTGAATGAGTCCGTTAGTGAACCCTTGTTGACGAATCCGTTAGTGAATCCCTTGAATGAGTCTGTTAGTGAACCCTTGTTGTCGAATCCGTTAGTGAATCCTCTTGATGAATCCGTTGGTGAATCCCTTGAATGAGTTCGTTAGTGAACCCTTGTTGTCGAATCTGTTAGCGAATCCTCTTGATGAATCCCTTGAATGAGTTCGTTAGTGAACCCTTGTTGATGAATCCGTTAGTGAATCTGTTATGTTTCTTAAGAAGTGGTGATTTCAGCGGTTCCTCATGGACTGAATTGCGGTTTGTAGCTGTCTCTGACGTGCGCTGTTCGGAGCTGCACTTGATGTTGACTTTATAACTTTTGTGGGGGTGCGGGCACAGTTGAATGCGGATCGAAAAGATGAGGTTTTCCCTTTAGAGAGGAAAGTGTCGAGATTGACCTTGACTTGAAAGGAAAGACACGCCCTACTGTAAGATTTAGTGGGAGTTTCTATCTTATTTCAATTTAGACATGCCTTAGGGGCGGACCAAATTAATGTGTACCTAATTGTGTCACCAAGGGTGGAGCTTTTGTGGCTTTGATGAAGAATGTTGATCTTGATGATTCTTGGGAGTACTCGGACTTTGTTCCTGCATGATTTCTTCTTTTGACAAGGGCCGGTTGAGGCATTTCTGAGATGGGAGGCGGGCGCCCCGGCTAGTGGATCTGGGACGCGCGCGCTTCCCAAGTGGGTGGCGGGAGGCGCGCACTTCTGGGGAGTGAACTTCGGGGCTTGATATTTTCTGGCCAAAAGATCCCCAACAGCTATAATATCAGTCTCTGTTCGAACACATTCTCCCAACAGCTATTTTTTGCCACTCTTGAACATTCTTTCTTGCTTGATTTTGCTTGTAACCAACATTTTCCATGGCTTCCAATTCTTTTGTTCTTGATGCCAAGGCTTTTGGAGAGTATGAGAAGGACTTGAAAACCTTCGTTTACTCTTTCAAGACTCATCCTAAGAAGGCTGTTGTGAAGGATTTGGGGTTTCGAATTCTCTTCACACTTTGGACTTTAAAGCTGGATTGGCATTTGTTGAGGGCTGCTGCAGCCTTTTGGGATTGTGATAGTCATACCTTCAATTTTTCGGCAAATGAAATGGTGCCGACTGTTGATGACTTTGGTGCGATGCTTGGCATGCCATTGACGGGCCAAATTGCCATCCCCAAATACCATAGGGGTGTGATCGATTCTTGGTCTGATGTGTTGAACCTCCCTATTGGAGATGTGAGGAAGATGTTGCATGGCACCGTGGTTGATATAACTGAGTTGCCGGCGGTTCAGTCCTTTAAGAGGAATGCTATGGCAGTTTGCCTTTTTAGCGAGGTTCTGTTCGTGACACCCCTCGGGACTGCGGATACGCAGTTAGCTGAGATTATCTCGCAGGCAAAGGAGCAACAGTTTAGCATAATCCCTCTCATAGTGGGGGAAAATTTGCACGGCTTGGATGAGTTACATTGGACAGGTGAAATGAGACGGGGAAGCCCCTTACTTTTGACTGTATGGCTTCAAGATCATTTCAAGATTTATTCTCCGGAGGGTGATCTTTCTCCTTTTGCTGTCATAGGATGAAACTGCTGACTCGGGATTTATCTGAAGATGGTTGGAAGACATTCTTTACGTCTCGATCATCGGCTGACATTGAGTGGTTTCCTCCCTCTTGGGGTCTTCGTCCCTTTATGGAATGGATCTCAGGTTTCGAGCATGTGATCCTACCCGGCCTGAGAGATTCTTCATTTTACTAACCAGAGCGGGTTATGAGGCAGTTCGGCCGCCAACAGATTATTCCTTTCCTGAGGAGCGGGGCTCTTCATCCAGTTTCATACATAGGTCCGGATTTCTCAGGGGAGCTTCAGTCGGCTTGGGGAGATGACCGCCATCAGTGGGCTTCCGCCCCCATTTACCGGGGTAGTATCTTTCTTCCCGAGAGTTATCTGGATTATCTGTTTGGCACCCTTTTTCGCAGCATCACTTGGGTTGACGTGATTCGCGCTGAGTTTCTAGGAAAGGACTTTGATCCCAGCAGTGCTTTGAGATATAGGGAGGCTGCTGCTGATTCCCACAACATTCTGGCTGACCCTTTCGGCAGTCATTTGGATAACTTTTATGCTCGGAGGCGTGTTGTTGCTCAGAAGGTTTCGGTCCGTCTCAGTGTTCCTAGACCTCCCAAGAAGAGTAGGATTGAGAGCCGTTCGGTTGGCCCTTCGAAGGCTAAGAGAAAATTAGATTTTTCCTAGTACCCCAAGATTGCAATTAAATAGAACACTTGTTAGGATTTAATGTTTTTATGTCTTTTATTGCTCAACATATCCGTTGTAATGGCAAGAATGATTTGAGAGATGAATAAAAATTGCATTTTGTTATGACATGATTGGGTAAAAATTATTGTTTTAGACTGCACCCGAAGGTTGCCTACGTTCCTCTCGTAGAGAGGCTCAGGTTTCCGTAGTTCAAACAAATGAAGACCATTTTTTTTGTGCACCCTATTTTTTGCCTAGACCGCCCTTTCAGGTTTTCAATCTAGCGGGCTTCTGTTTTGCACTTGCTCTAATTTTTTCCTAGGCCGCCCTTGCGGTTTTCAACCTAGCGAGCGTTTTTTTTTATATATAATATATGGTCTCCATTTGTTAAGCGTAGAACTTCTTGAGCTTGTCGAGGTTGACCTCCTTTGGCAATTGATAACCATCCAATTCTACGAGTCGGACTGCACCACCGCTTAATATCTTCTTGACCACGTAAGGACCGATCCATCGAGGTCCCCACTTCCCAAGGGGATTCATGGCATTGGGAGGATGTTGTCTTAGGACTAAATCTCCCACTTTGACATTTCGAGGCTTTACCTTTTTGTTGAAAGCCTTTGCCATTCTTTGTTGATAAGCCCTTGTGCGTTCAAACGCTCTTAACCTCTTTTCGTCGAGTAGGGCTAGTTGCTCGTATCGACTTTGCATCCAATCGACCTCGTTGACTTGATTCTCGAGTCAGACCCGTAAAGAAGGAACCTCAAGTTCGACTGGGAGTACGGCTTCAGAACCATAAACTAATGAGTACTGAGTTTCTCCCGTTGCCGACCGTATTGATGTGCGGTAGCCCCACAATGCTAGTGGTATTTTCTCGGGCCAATCCCTTCCTGTTGAAGCCATTTTTCGTATGATGACCTCGACTGTCTTGTTTGCTGCTTCGACCGTTCCATTAGCTTGGGGATGACTTGTGCTTGGTAATTTTGTAGTTAACCAAAAGTGCATCCATTTCTTTCTCGAAGTGAGAACCATTAACGAAAATGATCTCATGAGGAATACCGTATCGGTACATGATGTTGTTCTTCACGAATTCGGCCACTTTCTTGGCGTTTAGAACTCGGTAAGCTTGTGCCTCGGCCCATTTCGTGAAGTAATCCACGGCCACTAGAATGAATGATTGTTCGTTGCTTCCCGTAGGATGGACTTTGCCGATGATATCTATACCCCAACAAGAGAATGGCCATGGTATGGTCATGTTGTACAATTGTGAAGGTGGAGCATGTTGCAGATTTGCATGGAATTGGCACTTGGCACATTTCTTAACTTTCTCGATGCAGTCTCGTTCCATTGTAGTCCAATAGTAACCAATACGGAGTATCTTTTTGGCTAACATAATCCCATTCATGTGGGGCCCACACTCGCCTTCATGGACTTCGTGCATGATTTCTTGAGCTTCGGACTCATTTGCACATAAGAGATTGATCCATTGATGGTGTCTTTTGTAGACTTGGTTTCCGATCAACACATATCTGGCGGCTAGCTTTTGTAATGCTATTCATGATTTCCCATTGCTGTTCTCGGGAAAGGTGCCATTGTTGAGAAAATTCATGATGTCCATATACCATGGGGGGTTATCTTGGACTTTATTGATTTCAATACTCTTGCAGTATGCCGGACTAGTCCTTCTTGAAATTTTGAAGGGTTTCACCATTTTTCCTTTGGGCATTTCAACCAATGAGGCTATGGTGGCTAAAGCATCGGCAAAGGGGGAACTTGTCCCTCGGCAAATAATTGAACGTGATGTATTGGAACTGTTCAACTAATTCTTTGAGGTGTTGACCATATTGTTGGAGGGTCGGGTCTTGGATTCACCATTTACCCGATGTCTGATTGATAAGGAGGAGGGAGTCACCAAATACTTCTAGATCTGTGACATTTCTTTCTAGGGCCGCTTCTAGCCCCGCTATGCATGCCTCATATTCAGCAGTGTTGTTGGTAGCTTCGAATTTAAGACAGATTGCAATTGGAGTGTAGATGTCCTTTGGATCGACAAGCAACATTCCTATCCCACAACCATATTTATTGGCGGCGCCATCGAAAAAGAGTTGCCACTTATTTTCCTCGGTTGTAGTGCAAACCAAGTGCTCATCAGGAAACTATAAGTCCTCCCCCTTCACTTCGTCACACGAAAATTCAGCAAGCTGATCACTGAATACTTTCCCCCTTATGGATTTGAGTGTGACGTAACTGATATCATAGCCAGCGAGCATGAAGTAACACTTGGCTATCCTTGTTGACATGAAAGGATTCTCAAAGATGTAGCGGAGCAGGTCCACTTTTGCTACTAGCTTGATTGGAAAGGCTTCCATGTAATGTTTGAGCTTTTGAGTAACCCAAACCAGTACTGCACATGACTTCTCCAAGAGGGAGTAGTTCTTTTTCGCCTCCTTGAAATCGGCGACTGAAAAAATAAATGGCATTCTCCTTTGTGGAGTCTCGTTGATCTTGTGCTAGCATAGCCCCTAGGGCTTCATCATTCACTGTAAGGTAAAGCAAGAGAGGCTTTTCCTTGTAAGGTGGAACCAAGACTGGAGGGCATGTCAAGTAATGCTTCACTTGGTCGAAAGTTTCTTGGCAAGCGTCGGTCCATTCTAGAGCCACATTCTTCTTGAGTAGCTTGAAGATTGGCTCACACATGGAAGTAAGCTGGTGCACAAACCGACGGATGTACTGAATTCTGCCCATGAAACCTTTGATTTCTTTCTGTGTCTTGGGAGGAGGCATGTCAATGATTGCCTTGATTTTTGAGGGATCTGCTTCAATTCCCCTTTCAGTGATCATGTAGCCAAGAACCTTGCCTCGGATAACCCCAAAAGTTCACTTTGCGGGATTGAGCCTCATCTTGTGTTGTCGAAGCCTTTCAAAGAACTTGCGGAGGTCGATCAAATGTTGACCGTCGGTCCCCTTTGAGTGGATGATCATTCGTCCACGTAGACCTTGATCTCTTTGTGAATCATGTCATGGAACAATTCTGTCACAGCCCTTTGATAAGTAGCCCCAGCGTTCCTTAACCCAAACGGCATAACTGTGTAGCAAAAGGTGCCCCACGGTATTTTAAAAGCAGTCTTGTGTTGATCCTCCTCGGCCATGAGAATATGATTATACCCAGCAAAACCATCTACAAATGAGCGAACCTCGTAGGCAGCAGTGGAGTCGACTAGCATGTCGATGTTGGGTAGTGGAAAGTCATCCTTTGGAGAATCTTTGTTCAAATCCCGGAAGTCCACACAAACACGGACCTTGCCGTTAGCTTTTCTGACTGTCACGACATTTGCAAGCCATGTTGGATACTCAATAACCTTGATGAAGCCCACACTGAGAAGCTTCTCTATCTCTTCTTTGACTTGTAAAGACCATTCTGGCTTGATCTTTCTGAGTTTCTGCTTTGTCGGCTTAGCGTCATCTCTGATCGGAATTCTGTGCTCAGCGACCTTTTTGTCTAAACCCGGCATGTCTTTGTATGACCATGAAAATACATCCACGAACTCTTTGAGCAGTGCAGTCAATCTGTCTTTCTCTTCCCCCTTGAAGAAGCTTTCGATCTTGGTTTCTTTTGGCTCTTCGTCGGTACCCAGATTAACAACATGCAATTCTTCGTCAGCCCCTGGGCCATTTTCACCACGACTACGGACCTGTTGAGCAAGTTCATTTAAGTATGTTGTGTTTTCGTGGTCTATTTCATCATTATTTGAATCGTTATTAACTAGTTCATTAGATTCATTATTAGTTAATTCATCATTCATGATTTTTGCAATCTTAGGGTACTCGGAAAGATCAAATTTTTCATTAACAAAAAAAGGGAACACGCGCTCGGCTATGGCTTCCATATCCTCTTGGGTGAGGGTATCGGAAACACTCTCGGACTCGAAAGTGAATGTAAACAAGTCTTCCTTTGTGACCTTGCGCGGAATGCAACCCGTCTTCTCGACCAAGAATTCCTCGGATACCACGGGACCCTTTGTAGAATACCAGTTGTTGATTGGTTCGGAGCTTGGCTGGATCTCGCTGATAGTTTCCCTTCTCGTGTCGGTGTCGTAGATGGCATTGATCTAGCACTCGTCCATGATGGCAAATTCCTCAAACATGGAGGTTAAATCTGTCAATTCTTCTCCTCCGGTAATCTCTATCTCGGACTCTATGGTCACTTTCTTTCCCCACCATTCTCGGGGTGACATGGGAGTTGGTTCCTCTTCGGATTTCTGGATCTCACAGTAGGAAAAGATTTCGAGACCGGGCTATCTGATGCCTTTGCTGTTGACCCATGGCTCTGGAAAGATTACGTACGGAATATCTTCCCCTTGGCGGACAAAGTAGCCATTCAGTGTTTTGCGGTAAGGCCTCAAATTGTGAATCTCATAACGACGGCCTTCCCTACAAGCTCGGGCCTTTTCATTCTTGACGGCTTGCTCGTATTTCAAGTCATCTTTGGAAGGCTCATATCCCAAACCGAACGTGTTCTTAATAAAAATAATTTCAATAGATTGCATCCTTCCTTGTTGATATTTCCCTAGGCCTAAACCAGGGAAGTAATTCATATTCCTCATCATGCGGAGGACTTTGTGGTTGCCGAGGGTCCATGATCCGTTTCCCCCTTGTTCATCGATGGCGTTGATTGAGACGCCTGAGAGGGTGGAGTCTTCTAAACCGTGTTGAACTTGGTGGACGGGTTCCCCCTTTTTGTGGATAGTGACGTTTTCTGCCATGACGGTCACTATTTCATCCCCATTTCTGAACATCACACACTGATGGAGAGTCTAAGGGACGGCATTAGAACTGTGTATCCACGGTCGGCCCAAGAGAAAATTGAATGAGGAAGGTACATCGAGCACTTGGAACGGGACGGACATGACCATGCTCCTAAAATCAATGTCTATTTCCACCATACCCATAACTGTGCAGGCAGTGCTGTCGTAACCTCAGATCACTTGAGTAGAAGGCTTTAAGTCTGAATTCTTAAGCCCCAGTATGCCCATGATTCGGCCGGGCAATAGGTTGAGTGCAGAACCACCGTCAACCAAGACTCTTGAAATAGGTCTCCCCCTTGCTCTCACTTTGAGATAAATGGCCTCGTTGTGATCGGACCCAAATGGTGGAAGGTCCATGTCGGCAAAAGTGATGACATTGCCAAAATGAATGTGGCCTATCATTGCAGTAAGGTCATCGGGAGTTGTATCGGGAGATATCGATGTGTCGTCGAGATTACTGATGACAAGATCTCGGTGCTTCTTTGAGGATGCAATGAGGTCCCAAATGGAGATGTTGGCTTGAGTTTTCTTGAGTTGTATCAACAAAGGATCTTCGGGAGTGTCGCGAGCTTGCGATCTTTGAGAAGAGGTGCTTGGTGCAGAAGTAGTGGGGTTGCTTGCTATGACTCGTCCGGATCGAGTTAGCATGTTGACGTTCCCATCTTGCCTCTTTTTCCTATTCTCTAATACTTCCCTCATTACCTCATCGTAAGTCACAACGTAACAAGAATTGTCAAATTTATTCATCATATTGGGGCCCTCATTCACAATTAGGATTGAATGAGTGGACTCCTCAAACTCTCCTATCTCTATTACATTGACATCGTCACCACTAGGCACTATGAACTCTTTCTTGTCTATGAGATCTTGGATGACATTGTGGAGGACAAAGCATTCCTCGGTGGTGTGGCCACTATATTGGTGGTAGCCACAATTTTTGTGATGATCATGATTGGCATTGATCGAATTGGGTTGATACCCTTGTAGACACGGTCATTTTGAGATCTCTTGACTTGAGGTGGAGGAACCCTTTTGCAATTCCCCTTGTCGGTAGTGACGGCATTGACCGAAGCCTCTTTGGTGGAGTTAGAGGTGGCCTTGTAACGAAAGCTAGGAGCACTTTTCTTGATCTCCTTGAGCAACTCATCCATTCGGATTCCCGCCTCATACATTTGAGAGAAGTCCGCATAGCAATCCCCACTTAAGTGGGTGCGGAGATCAATCTTTAGACACTTAAGAAAGATGTCCATTTGTTCCTTGGTGTTAGGCCTCTCGACAATTTCAGCAAGCTTGTCATTCCACCTTCTCGTGATGTCAATAAAGGACTTATTGTCCCTTTGAGTAGTGTTCTCGAGCTCTTTCTTGGTCGGGCGGTGAGTGGTGTTGCCTTGGTATTGACTTTTGAAGGCGAGCATGGCGGTGTCCCAATCAAGACGCACTGTGAACGGGAGAGTTGCATACCAATCTTTTTCCACCCCCTCGAGAGTAAGAGGGAAGCATTGTGCCATAACTTTAGGAGAGACCTTCTTTGGAACCATAGCCCATATATAGGTCTCGATGTGAGCCATGGGGAAAGAGTTGCCCTTGAACTTTCTTATGTCGGGCATCTTGAACTTGTCGGGAAGAGAAGCCATTGTGTTCATGAGAATGGATGATTGATAAAGGCTTGTGTCGGAGCCTTTCCCCAAGTTGAGGCCATTGAAATGTTGATCTATGTATGCCATGATTGAATCAACCATTTTGTACTCATTGTTTTCGGTGCTCGGTTCCCCCATTTTCTTGGTGCGGCCACTGACATAAGGACTCTCGAATAAGCCTTGGGTCCATTCGGACTCGTCATTGTATTTCTTGTCTTTTCCCTTGGCAAGCTAGGTGAGCTTTTCTTTCATTTGCTCCATTTCGGCCTCGTGGGCCTCCCTTTGATTGTCAATATGGGATTGCCAAAGATCATCCTTGATTTGGGACTCTTTGTTGAGAGTGGAGACTTGCTCTTGGAGTACTTGGACCATAGCTGAGAGTTGTTCAATAGACATGGTGTTGCTGTTGCCGGTCATGATTGTTGATGGAGCTGTTGGAGTAATCACTTCACGAACTAACCGATTCGCTGAATCCCGGTAGACACGGTAAGTACCAATTGAACCTATATTGCAAAAGAGGCCCTTGTCAGTCTTGAGTAACACTTTCGGTCCATGAAAAGGTTTAGAACACACATTGGGCACACGACTCAAACCATATAAGAAAAAGACTTTTTTTATATAAGTCGGAGGGACGGGATCCCTTTTGAGTTTCTAAGAAAAATAATGGAATCGTCACACTAGTATATAGACCTTCTCGCGGTCCCATATACTCATCGGATTCCATCACGTTTGTGAATCCTACATGTGTCAAGATTAAACTAAATTAATGTAGTAAAGCATACATGCGGGGATGGATTTTTATTTTCGTCCATAATAACCACTTGGGGAAGGCTTTTTATTTCGTCCATGATAACCATTTGGCATTTATGTTTTGAAGACATTAGTTTAGGGAAATCTCGGTACACGAAAACCAACTTAGTCACGGAGTGTTAGACCCTAACTAGAATTGTGTTGGCTTGTGCTCGGCTAATGAGAGGCTTAAGGTCACCCCCGGCATGTAGTCATTAACTACGCAACGGGTTGAGGTTTACCGCTTCGAAAGAGTCAAGGTCGGGTAGATCTTGAAACTTCTTAGGACGGGCCTCGACGGGTTTGGGGTTATGAACTTGTGCGACTCGATAGTGAGCAATTTATAGGAATTTGTGCACGTAGTGTGAGGTCCAACATGTGACAAAACATTTTTTACTTTTTTTATGAAAGAAAAGAAAATAAGCACGTAATTACAACTCTCGAATCACCCGTGTGACCGATAAAAAAACACAAAACAAATCAGTTTAAGAGGTCCAAATCAGTCCTTGATGCAGGCAACTGTGCCCACACCCCAATCATTCTGCTCTGTTATGAAGCTGTTCATGTTCTGGAAAACCACCCAGAAGCGCGCGCCTCTGGCCTGTGTTATGAGATGCGCGCACATGGCCCAGAGTCTGTGGGAAGCGCCCGCTTCTGGGTAAACCTATCAGATTGTCAGATTTTGGACTCAGGGGATTGCCCTGGTCCTGAATATACATTGTAACCCCTGCAGAAATGATTAGTGTAGAAAAAGAAAAAGAATAGGAAGAACATTAAGAAGCGGGCGACTCTGGTTCTTGATGTGGGCCGCGCGCGCCTTAGGCCAAGAAGGCCAGAGGCGCACGCTTCCCCCATCAGGAACCAGAATGCCCAGAAAATGTAGACTTTGATCAGAAACGCAAGTTTAACCCTCAAACATCCCCAGCGGAGTCGCCACTGTAGATACCCCGGGAGGGCACGGATTGGCTAGAGCGCGTGTGTTATTCTTAGGATGTCTATTTGTGTTTTATTTGTTTAGAGTCGCCACCTATGTTTTAGAGGAACATAAGAAAAACCCTAATATTTAGCCTAAGTTTGGTACGAAAACAAAGATTCTTGTTATGAGGTTCGGAGGTTAGGTTACGAGATGGGAAGTATTTAAACACCCATTTCGCCCAACTAATGTTGGTCTTGCTTGTTCAAAGTCTACATAAAATAAATATTCTTACTATTCTTAATAATGATAAAGGGGGTTTAAAAAAGGGGTGTTTGGAATGTAGGGAGATGACTCCTTGACCAACTTCAATGAAATGAAGCGATCATTGGTGTCATGTCCCAAAATGATTTGGGTGATTGCACGTTTGATTAAAGTAAAAGAAAGAGATGAAGTAGAGAAGGAGGAAGATGGACTTTTACCTATGCTTCGAAGGACTTCAAACACTTCTTGGTGAATTACTTGGAAAAACTTTAGAAATGATTTCGGTATAGTTTTTGTAGAGAGAATTTTCGGTCTTTCAAATGGTGGAAAAGTGATGTTTTTATAGGTGAAAACAAAGTGTTTTTGGTGCCAAAACTCAGTCACCAAGAAATCTTTCCTGGGCAAAATCATGTAAAATGAGCAAGGGAGAGATTCTTGGACAGAAATCTGTAACTGACGCCCAGAGGCGCGCGCTTCCTACCTCGAGGGCGGAAGGCGCGCGCTTCTGGCTCCTATGGTCGGAGGCGCGCGACTCAGAAATGGCCTTTTTTGACAGAATGGACTAGAAAGGCAGCCCTGTTATTAAGTTTAGTCCCTGGACTTAATGGAGTCAGTCAGGAACTTAACGGAAGTAACAGAAACTAACGAGAAACACTTAAAATAGGGAGAAACACAAGATCAACCATGAAATCGGGGTGAGCGGTCCAAGGTGGGGTGTCTACAAATACATACAAAAGCAAATAAAATAGTGTACATATATTGTCTGTGTATTTCTCTCCTTTTCTCTCTAACCATGCAGGAATTAAAAGGACTACATCTAGTCCGATCCATCCTCAATCTCAACCTCCTCCTCATCATCATCATCTTCATCGCAGCCCCGCTGCTGCACGTAATGGGACCCGCCAGCTCCTGAGCCTCTACCTCTGACAGACCTCCGGCGGACGCGGGATGAGGAAGCAACCTCTGTAGGTGTCTTCTCTCGACGATGTGGTGCTATCACGTCCTCCAGACTGCAAGTGCAGGTAGCAGCCAAACTCCTGAACAACCGCTCAATAATATTACCCCTACGGACAGAGCAGATGTAAGCCTCCCGAGTCACCAGGGACAGATAAGCACAATTATGATACAAGTCTAAAATATGTGTGTGCAAGACAGAAATCAAAATCAAAGGGTAATATACCGTAGCTCCAAGAGGAGGAAGCTGGGCTCCAGTGACCTCATCAGCCTCAGTCGGAGTCAAATCAAAGTCAACATCGACGCCTCCCCGCTGCACCCTAACGGTGTCTGGAAACCGCGGCATATCCATGGCATGTCTAGCCCCCTACTAGAACTGGCCGGGTAGCCACCTGCCTGCCTCCTAGCCGCCACCTGCGGGCTCACCAACATATGCTCGACATACCAAGCATAATCAGCACCACTCTGATAAAAGTTAGTGGGAGTCCTCACAAAATAATCGCCGCTCGCCCGAATCCTAGCAGGATACAGCATATCCCTCGGTGGCTCACTCGGGGCCCACACCATAGGATGTCTGCCATGCTGCCGGTAGACCCTCTCGCCAAGATACATGGCGTCCCCAGTCAACCCCACCAAGAAACAGCAGGAAGCAGTAAACTCCTGAGCCGGACCAACCCCTGCCAACACCAGATCCGACCAAGGAAAGAACTGGAAGTCTTCATGCAAGGGACCCAGCAGCCTCGCAGCAAAAATCCCCAAATCAGGAGTCTTCCTGGCCTTGCCACGGCCCTCCAACCTGTTCTTATTGGCCAGAACCTCATTACTGGGACTTTCTTTACCCCTTTCATGCCGAAGGGAGCAATATGAAAGATCTTGTAAACCCACACCTGTGGAAGAGCGAACATTTCAGTCTATACAGTTCTAAACAAAGGACAGTTATGGCATAAAAGAATGAGTCAGAAAGTTACCTCAAAAGCAAACTGGAAACAGTCAAAAGATGAGGTACTCGACCTCGAGCAAAATTCAAGGGCTCTGTACATCTCCGCCAGCCCGGCTCTGCCCCAAGAGACCTGAATCGCCCGCTCCAGATCAGCTAGAGAACCCAGCAAAGAAAACCGACAAAATGTCCCTGCACTCGGGAACAAGGTCTGTGACAAGCTATACCACAGAATGACTCGCACCAGACAGTCTGTGTCGCTAATGCCCTCAACAAAGCCACGAATGGCTCCCTCCAACAAGGTCCTCAGACGGCCCGCCTCAAAACCGTTTCCCTTCACGCCTCTACCCAACGGCATCCCTATCAGATCAACCTGATGGTTCGGGTCCTCAGACAAAGTCTCATCAAATGGCAAGTTCACGTCAGTGAACTGCAACCCAGTAATAGCGGCAAAATAGGTTGGAGTAATAGTAACCTCTTCCCAACTAAAATGGAACGTGTGGGTGGTATCCCACCAATACTTTCTCATAGTCTCCACCAGACCCATTACCTTCTGGGTCCCCCCGATAGCCTGCACAGCGTCAAAAAATTGACCAAAGCCTAGAGCTCCGATCCTCTCTCTGACCACGTCACCTGGTGGTAGCATGCTCCATATCTCTGCCACAGCCTTCGTGGACCCACGAGATTTCATCCTCTGCAGGTAAACACAGCAAACATACGTTACCCGACTGGCAATTAAATAATCATATGTTATAATTAAAATGTACATGCATGCTTTATTTATTTACTTGCGCGTATATGGGCCGTCCCCAAATTAATCAACGAATCTCAGAAATTAAATAGTCCACCAATGATTAATTAATTTAACGCAGTATTAAAATAATACTACCAGTATAAATAAAAAACATAAAATATCCAAAAGCGATAAAAAGCGAGATTTCTACCTCTTTTGTCTCCATCAAGCTCCCGCTAGACCAATGCTTGTTCGTGCCCACGTAAAGCTCGAAGTGTTGACCCATAGTGAAGTGCCATTCATCAGGATGATAATTCCTCGAAGGCATCCGTCCCCATTGCTGCATTTGCTCCTCGTGATAAGGTGGCTTCGCACCTCTACCTTGTTCGAAATGTTGCCCCGCACCTTCACCCTGCTCATAAGGTTGCTCCGCGCCAAAAATATATTGAAAATCCATCTCAACAATAGCGATAATCTCTCAAAAATCTCTCTTTTTCTCTATAAACTCGACAAGAACATGAAGAAAAGTGAAGAAGAAAGCAACAGTTGGCGGCTGTTGGTAGGGTCTGTCCAACGAAAGGACTAGATGCATGGCCAGTGCTTCCAATCGATGTGGCACGATCTCAGCCCCCCATTTCGCGCGCCCATAAGCGATCCTCGTATACAAAATTGAGTCAATCAGAAGGACTGGTCACGCGGCCACTTATTCCCCCAGGCGCCAAAATTTACAATTTAGCCCCTCCAGCTTGCTTTTTATCCAAAATTAGCACCCTTAGCCAAAATTCCAAAATTTGGTCCGGAAGACCTCGTAAACTACCAAATCCGGCCCAAAAGGCCTCCAAAATTCCAAATCAATTTATAATTGGAGGTCGGAAACGTCCATAAACCCTAAAAATTATAATTGAAGGTGGGAAACGTCCATAAACCCTAAGGCGGATTAAGGAAACCGTCTTAAAATCCTTTATTAATGACCAAATTAAATTATAATTGGAGGTCGGAAACGTCCATAAACCCTTCCTATTGAGAAAGTTATTGGCGTAACCCGTGCGAGCTCTAGACAATCGGCATTACCAGTTACCAAATTCTGCGGTCCTGAGGACTATACCTCTCTAAGTACTGTAGTTTATCGAGAAATTATTTGATTACGTGCGCTCTATATGAAGTTAGAATCCATCCCCAATTCTGTTCTTGATTCTTAAAACTTCTTGTCGTACCGTGCGTATGGCCTCACCTCCTTTCCCCATTAGAGTCCATGCAACGTCTCTATTTCATACGAATGTTCGGTCTTCATACAGGATAGTATCCGTAGGATCGTTATCCCCAGCCGGAGTCTGATGTCTCATTTTTTCTAACGAATTCTCGGTCTTCATACAGGATAGTGCCCGTAGGATTGTTATCCCCAGCCGGAGTCTGATGCCTCGTTTCTTTTTTCCTTTTTCCCTAGTAGGGTCCACGCGACTTTATTGCTTTACGAATGTTTGTCTATCTCCAGCGAAAAACAATGTCTCATTTCTTTCTCCCCCAGTTCTTGAAATACGATTGGCTTGATTTCCTTTGGATACGTAGGTAGCCTGACAGAGGTTCAGCCGCTTGACCAACCTGGTCACCCTTTTTCTCAGTCCTCGATTTGGAACTCATGTTTCAGATCGGTTCCTTTCTTAATCGAGGACCCTCCATGCCTTGCAAGAAGCGTCGCCGAGGGGCTACTGTTAGTACCCAACCTGAAAATGAGTTATTGGACATTCCAGAAACTCACAGGGACCTCCCAGGTAATTACTTGATGCACAGGACTTACTCAGGATTTCCCGAAAAGCCCAGATAAGAAGATATTCTCGACTGATCGGATGAGGGATCGAAGATAGACGTTATATAAGCGTTCTCCAGAGTTCAGATTGATCAGGGCCTTGGGAATCGAGCCAATCCATTGGTTTGGCCGGGCGGCCACTTGGTCCGGCCGGGCGGCCAGTTTGTCCAGATAAGGTTTTCTCTATAAATAGGTGACCTCAGTTCATAATAAAAAACAACAACTCTCTCCCCGAGTTCTAGAGTCTAAACTGACGAAAGAAATCTCTCTCTCTCTAAGCCTTTCTAGCAATCCCGAAGGTCCGGTGAATCTGCGGAAAAGATTCGACTTCGTTCTTGTCAAGATTGGTAAGGATTCTATATGTTTTCTTAGTTTAGATCTGATTTATGCTTTCATTATGTTTATGAACCCATATTCATATGATTCATAATGTGTTCTTCATGTTCTTGCTAGAATTCATAATATGCTCCATGACTAGGATAGCGATCTTCATGCTTATGTGTTATCTCATATATATTCACGACGTTCTTATTATTATGATTGGTCTATGTTTTATCATACTTAAAATACTTGATCTAATGTTATAATCCCTATTCATATGCATAGCCGATGATGATCAATGAGATCTAGGAACTATTTCTATACCATTAACTTTAGGTAATTATTCCCATGATCATTAACTCTCCTATGATGAATGTTATGACTACACATTGATCTTATCAATGGTATAATCATTATTCTAGGATGTGATCATCTTGCATGTTTCTTTATCCTCCCCCTTCATTATGCATGATCCCTCTTCTTCTCTCTATTCTGATTATGTGAGAACTACGTCGACCTGAGCTTCTCAAATGAGAGGAACTTAGGCAATCTTCAGATCCGGTCAAAATCACTAACACACACTAACACATTTATCATGATAGAAAGTCCGATATATCAGGCGATAGGAGTGATTACTTGATATTCTTCTCTTATCATAACTTGACCCCCAAACCCTCTCTGTTAGTTTTTCTCAATGTTTTAACTGCAAATAAAAAAACGTGGGGACTCTTAATAAGTTAAATGCCAATTTGAATATCCTAATCCCATTGAAAAGATAAAAGAAGATAAATAAAGAAAAGACTTCCCGTGTGTCGCCCGCATTCGGAAATGGCTATTTACAGACCCCTACAGGCGGAGGCGCGCGACTTCGAAATGGATTTTCTGACAGAATGGACTAGAAAGTTAACACTGTTATTCAGTTTAGTCCCTGGACTTAACAGAGTCAGCCAGGAACTTAACGAAAGTAACAGAAACTAACGAAAACCACTTAAAATAGGGAGAAACACAAGATCAAACGTGCAATCGGGGTGAGCGGTCCAAGGCGGGGTGTCTACAGAGCCCCTTGGCAACGTGGATTGCAAAGCAAAATGCGTCGACGAAAGAAAGAACATCCGCTGAGGACATCACCAAGAAAAAGCAAAGACTCAATGAAAACAAGGATTTGAAATTACGAGGGATAGAGATGTGCTCCCTGTGTGAGCGACTTTTGCTGATAGAGTGGGTACGGTAGTATGAAAATGGCCTATCGTGGCTGAGGCTTAAAGTCCGTATAGAGGACTGGCTGGATCCGAGAACCCGTCTGCTGATTTAAAGTCCGTATAGAGGACTGGATGGATCCGAGAACCCGTCTGCTGATTTAAAATCCGTATAGAGGACTGGCTGGATTCGAGAACCCGTCTGCCGATTTGGAGTCTGTATAGAGGACTGGCTGGATCCGAGAACCCGTCTGTTGATTTAAAGTCGGTATAGAGGACTGGCTGGATCCGAGAACCTGTCTGTCGCTTTAAAGTTCGTATAGAGGACTAGCTGGATCTGAGAACCCGTCTACCGCTTTAAAGTTTGTATAGAGGACTGGCTGGATCTGAGAACCCGTCTGCCGCTTTAAAGCCCGTATAGAGAACTGGCTGGATCTGAGAACCCGTCTGCCACTTTAAAGTCCGTATAGAGGACTGGCTGGATTCGAGAACCCGTCTGCCGCTTTAAAGTCCGTATAGAGGACTGGAAATGAATATGAGTTTGTTGAGTAGACTTTGTTGATGAAGATGTGGTGATTTTAATGGTTTACCATGGACCAAATTGCTGCTTAGAGTTGTATGCTATTCGAAGCCGCATTGCTATTGACTTTGTAAGTTTGGGGTGCGGGCACAGTTGACTGCGGACCCAAAAAAAAGTTTTCCCTTTAGAGAGGAAAATGTCGAGAATGACTTTGACTGAAAGGAAAGACACGCCCTAATTTAAGCTTAGTAGGAGTTTCTATCTAATTTTAATTTAGACATGCCTTAGGGGCGGACCAAATTAATGTGTGCCCAACTGCGTCTCCAAGGGCAGAGCTTTTGTCTTAATCCAACTGATTCTGGGAATAACTGGACTCTGTTCCTGCGTGATTTCCTTCTTTGACAAGGGTCGGTTGAGGCCTCTCTGAAACAGAATGCGGGCACCTAGGCTAGCGACTGTGGGATGCGCGCGCTTCCCATATGGGTGTCGGGAGGAGCGCACTTCTGGGGAGCAAATTCTGGGGCTTGACATTTACTGGCCAAAAGATCCCCAACAGCTATAATATCAGCCTTTGTTCGAAACTATTCCCACAACAGCTATTTTCTGCCATTCTTACACATCTTTTCCTTGCTTGATTTTGCTTGTAATCAAAATTTTCCATGGCTTCTAATTCTTTCATTCTTGATGCCAAGGTTGTTGGTGAATATGAGAGGGACTTGTCAACCTTTGTGTACTCTTTCAAGACTCATCCCAAGAAGGCCTTTATCAAAGATTTTGGGTTCCGAATTCTCTTCACACTTCAGACATTGAAGCCGGATTGGGATTTGTTGAAGGCCGCTGAAGCCTTTTGGGATTGTGACAGTCACACTTTCAATTTTTTGGCAAATGAGATGGTGCCGACTGTTGATGACTTTGGTGCGATTCTTGGCATGCCATTGGTGGGTCAGATTGCCGTCCCAAATATCATCGTGGTGTCATTGATTCTTGGTATGATTTGTTGAACCTCCCTGTCAGAGATGTGAGGAAGATGTTGTACGGCACCGTGGTTGACATAACTGAGTTGCCGATGTTCTTTAGTTTGCATTTGGAGGACGTGGCGGTTCAGTCCTTTAAGAGGAATGCCATGGAAGTTTGCCTTTTTAGTGAGGTTCTGTTCATTACATCCTCCAGGATTGCGGGTGCGCAGTTGGCTGAGATTACCTTGCAGGCAAAGGAGCAACAGTTCAGCATAGTCCCTCTCATAGTGGGGGAGACCCTGCACGGTCTGGATGAGTTGCACCAGATGGGTGAGATGAGACGGGGAAGCCCATTGCTCTTGACCATATGGCTTCGGGAGCATTTCAGGATTTATTCTTTGGAGGGTGATCTGTCTTATTTTGCTGTTCATAGGAGGAAACTGCTGATCCGAGACTTATCTGAGGATGGTTGGAAGAAATTCTTTGCATCTCGAGCATCAGCTGACATTGAGTGGTGTTCTTCCTCTTGGGGACTTCGCCCTTTCGTGGAATGGATCTTGGGTTTCGGGCATGTGGGCCTCCCCGGTCTCAGAGATTCCTTATTTTATCATCCTGAGCAAGTTCTGAGGCAGTTCGGTCGCCAGCAGATTATTCCTTTCCCGAGGAATGGGGTACTTCGTCCAGTCTCATACATGGGTCCGGACTTTTCGAGGGAGCTTCAGTCAGCTTGGGGAGATGACCGCCATCGGTGGGCTTCTGTCCCTATTCATCGGGGTAGTATTTTCCTTCCCAATAGTTACCTGGATTATCTGTTTGGTACCCTTTATCGTGGCATCACTTGGGTTGACACGCTTCGGGCTGAGTTTCTAGGAAAGGGCTTTGAGCCTAGCAGTGCTATGAGGTACAAGGAAGTTGCTACTGATTCGAACAACATTCTGGCTGACCCTTTCGGTAATCATTTGGATAACTTTTATGCTCGAAGGCGCCTTGCTGCGCAGAAGGTCGTGGTCCATCTTAGTATTCCCAGACCACCCAAGAGGAACAAGATTGAGAGCCATTCGGGTGGCCCTTAAAAAGCTAAGAAAAAATTAGATTTTTCCTAGTACCCCAAGATTGCAATTAATAGACCACTTGTTTAGGATTTAAAGGTTGCCTACGTTCTTCCAGTATGGAAGCTCAGGTCTCCGTAGTTCAAACAAATGAAGACCATTTTTTATGGCCTTCATTTGCTAAGTGTAGAACTTCTTGAGCTTGTCGAGGTTGACCTCCTTTGGCAATTGATCGCCATCCAAGTCTACGAGTCAGACTGTACCGCCGCTTAGTATCTTCTTGACCACGTAAGGACCGATCCATCGGGGTCCCCATTTCCCGAGGGGATTCATGGCATTGGGAGGATGTTGTCTTAAGACCAAGTCTCCCACTTTGATGTTTCGGGGCTTCTCCTTTTTGTTGAAAGCCCTTGCCATTATCTGTTGGTAAGCTCTTGTGCGTTCAAATGCTCTTAGCCTCTTTTCATCGAGCAGAGTTGCTCGTATCGACTTTGCATCCAATCAACTTTGTTGACTTGGTTCTCGAGTAAGACTCGTAAAGAGGGAACTTCAAGTTCGACTGGGAGTACGGCTTTAGAACCATAAACAAATGAATATGGTGTCTCTCCCGTTGCTGACCGGATTGATGTACGCTAGCCCCACAATGCTAGTGGTAACTTCTCGGGCCAATCCCTTCCTGTTGAAGTCATTTTTCGTATGATGACCTCAATCGTTTTGTTTGCTGCTTCGACCGTTCCATTAGCTTGGGGGCGGTACGGGGATAACTTGTGCTTGGTAATTTTGTAATCAACCAAAAGCGCATCCATTTCCTTCTCAAAGTGTGAGCCATTGTCGGAGATGATCTCATAAGGAATACCGTATCGGCACATGATGTTGTTCTTAACGAATTCAGCCACTTTCTTGGCATTGAGAACTCGGTAAGCTTGTGCTTCGACCCACTTCGTGAAATAATCCACGGCCACTAGAATGAATGATTGTCCTTTGTTTCCCATAGGGTGGACTTTGCCGATGATGTCTATTCCCCAATAAGAGAACGGCCATGGTGTGGTCATGTTGTACAGTTGCGAAGGTGGAGCATGTTGCAAATTAGCATGGAATTGGAACTTGGCACATTTCTTGACTTTTTCGATGCAGTCTCTTTCCATGGTAGTCCAATAATAACTAATACCGAGTATTTTCTTGGCTAACATGATCCCATTCATGTGGGGTCCACACTCGCCTTCGTGGACTTCATACAATATCTCTTGAGCTTCGGTCTCATTTGCACATAAGAGATTGATCCCTTCATGATGCCTCTTGTAGACTCGGTTCCCAATCAGCACATATCTCGCATCTAGTTTTTGTAATGCAACTCGAGATTTCCCATTGCTGTTCTTAGGGAAGGTGTCGTCCTTCAGGAAATTCATGATGTCTGTGTACCACGGGGGGTTATTTTAGACTTCATTGATCTCAATACTCATGCAATATGCCGGACTAGTCCTTCTTGAAATTTTGAAGGGCTTCACCATTTTTCCCTTGGGCATCTCAACTGAGGCTATAGTAGCCAAAGCATCAGCAAAGCGGTTCTTGTCTCTGGGCAAATAATTGAACGTGATGTCTTGAAACTGTTCAACCAACTCCTCGAGGTGCTGACCATACTGTTGGAGAGTGGGGTCTTGGATTCTCCATTTGCCTGATGTCTGATTAATAAGAAGCAGAGAGTCACCGAATACTTCTAGATCTGTGACATTTATTTCTAAGGCTGCTTCTAGCCCCGCTATACATGCCTCATATTCAGTAATGTTGTTGGTAGCTTCGAATTCGAGACGGATTGAAATCGGAGTGTAGACGTCCTTTGGATTGACAAGTAGCATTCCTATCCCATAACTATGCTTATTGGCCGTGCCATCAAAAAAAAGTTTCCACTTATTTTCCTCGTTTGTAGTGCAAATCAAATCCTCATTGGGAAATTGTAAGTCTTCCCCCTTCACTTCGTCACACGGAAATTCAGCAAGCTGATCACTGAACACTTTCCCCCTGATGTATTTGAGTGTGAGGTAAGTGATGTCATAGCCAGCGAGCATGATGTACCACTTGGCTATCCTTGCTGACATGAAAGGCTTCTCAAAGATGTAGTGGAGTGGGTCCACTTTTGCTACTAGCTTGATCGGAAAAGCTTCCATGTAGTGTTTGAGCTTTTGAGTGACCCAAACCAATGCTGCACATGAATTCTCCAAGGTGGAGTAGTTCTTTTCGCCTCCTTGAAATCGGCGACTGACAAAGTAAATGGCATTATCCTTTGTGGAGTCTCGTTGCTCTTGTGCTAGCATAGCCCATAGGGCTTCATCATTCACTGTGAGGTAGATCAAGAGAGGCTTCTCCTGGTGTGGCGGAACCAGAACCAGAGGGCATGTCAAATAGTGCTTTACTCGGTCGAAAGCTTCTTGGCAAGTGTCGGTCCATTCTAGAGCCACATTCTTCTTGAGTAGCTTGAAGATTGGCTCACACATGGAAGTAAGCTGGTGCACAAACCGACTGATGTACTGAAGTCTGCCCATGAAAACTTTGATTTCTTTATGTGTCTTTGGACGAGGCATGTCAATGATTGCCTTGATTTTTGAGGGATCTGCTTCAATTCCCCTCTCATTAACCATATAGCCGAGAACTTTGCCTTGGACAACCCCGAAAGTGCATTTTGAGGGATTGAGCCTCATCTTGTGTTGTCGAAGCCTTTCGAAGAATTTGCAGAGGTCGATCAAGTGCTGATCGTTGGTCCCCTTTGAATGGATGATTATGTCGTCTGCATAGACCTCGATTTCCTTGTGAATCATGTCATGGAACAAATCTGTCACATACCTTTGATAAGTAGCCCCAGCGTTCCTCAACCTAAATGGCATGACTGTGTAGCAAAAGGTGCCCCACGGTGTTGTGAAAGCAGTCTTGTATTGATCCTCCTTGGACATGAGAATCTGATTATACCCTGCAAACCCATCCACAAATGAGCGGACCTCGTAGGCGGCAGTGGAGTCGACTAGCATGTCGATGTTGGGTAGTGGAAAGTCATCCTTTAGAGAAGCTTTGTTCAAATCCCGGAAATCCACACAAACACGGACCTTGCCGTTAGCCTTTTTGTCTGTCACGACATTTGCTAGCCATGTTGGATACTCGATAACTTTGATGAAGCCCATACTGAGAAGCTTTTCTATCTCTTCTTTGACTTGTAGAGACCATTCTGGCTTGATCTTTCTGAGTTTCTGCTTGATTGGATTAGCGTCGTCTCTGATCGGAATCCTGTGCTCAGCGACCTTTCTGTCTAAACCCAGCATGTCTTTGTATGACCATGCAAACACATCCACGAACTATCTGAGCAGTGCAATCAATTTGTCTTTCTCTTCCCCCTTGAAGAAGCTTTCGATCTTGGTTTCCTTCGGCTCCTCATCGGTACCCAGATTAACAACATACAATTCTTCATCAGCCCCTGGACTATTTTCACCACGGCTACGGACCTGTTGAGCTAGTTCATTTAAGTATGTTTCATTTTCTTGGTCTATTTCATCATTATTTGAATCGTTATTAACTAGTTCATTAAATTCATTATTATTAATTCATCATTCATGATGTTTGCAATTTCGGGGTACTCAGAAAGATCAAATTTTTCATTAGCAAAGAAAGGGGACACACGCTCGCCTATTGCCTCCATATCCTCTTGGGTGAGGATGTCGGAAACACTCTCAGACTCGAAAGTGAATGTCAATAAGTCTTCCTTTGTAACCTTGCGCGGAATGCAACCCATTTTCTCGATCAATAATTCCTCGGATACCACGGGTCCCTTTGTTGAATACCAGTTGTTGATGGGCTCGGAGCTTGGCTTGATCTCGCTGATAGGCTCACTTCTCTCGTCGGTGTCGTCAGAGATGGCGTTGACTTGGCATTCATCCATGATGGTAAGTTACTCGAACATGGAGGCTATATCTTCCCTCATGGTAATCTCTGTCTCGGACTCTATAGTCACTTTCTTCCCCCACCATTCTCGGGGTGGCATTAGAATTGGTTCCCCTTCAGATTTCTGAATCTCACAATCGGCAAAGACTTCGAGACCGGGCTTTCTGATGCCTTTGCTTTTGACCCACGGCTCGGGAAAGATTATGTACGGGACATCTTCCTCTTGGCGGACAAAGTAGCCATTCAAAGTCTTGCGGTAAGGCCTTAAATTGGGAATTTCATAGTGACGGCCTTCTCTGCGAGCTCGGGCCTTTTCATTCTTGACGGCTTGCTCATATTTCAAGTCGTCCTTGGAAGGTTCGTACCCCAATCCGAACTTGTTTTTGACAAATGGGACCTCCACGGGTTGCTTTCCCCCTTTTTGGTATTTCCCTAGGCCTAAACCGGGGAAGTAGTTCATATTCCTCATCATGCGGAGGACTTTGTGATTATCGAGGGTCCATGATCCGTTTCCCCTTTGTTTGTCGATGGCGTTGATCGAGACATCGGAGAGGGTGGAGTCCTCTAACTCATGCTGAACTTGGTGGATGGGTTCCCCATTTCGGTGGATAGTGATGTTTTCTGCCATGACGGCCACAATTTCATCTCCATTTCAGAACTTAACACATTGATGGAGAGTTGAAAGGACGGCGTTGGAACTGTGTATCCATGGTCGGCCCAAGAGCAAATTAAACGAAGAGGGGATATCGAGTACTTGAAATGGGACGGACATAACCATGTTCCCAAATTCAATGTCTACTTCCACCATACCCATAACTGTGCGGGTAGTGCTGTCGTAACCTCGGATCACTTGAGTAGAAGGCTTTAGATCTGAACTTTTAAGCCCCAGTATGGCCATGATTCGGCCAGGCATTAAGTTGAGTGTGGAACCACCGTCGACTAGAACCCTTGAAATAGGTCTCCCTCTTGCCCACACTTTGAGATAGATGGCCTCATTGTGATCGGACCCAAATGGTAGAAGGTCCATGTTGGCAAAAGTGATGACATTGACAAAATGTATGTGGCCTATCATAGCAGTAAGGTCCTTGGGAGTTGTGTCTGGAGAGATTGATGTGTCGTCGATATTGCTGATGACGAGGTCTCGATGTTTCTTTGAAGATGAAATGAGGTCCCAAATGGATATGTTGGCTTGAGTCTTCTTGAGTTGAACTAGTAAAGGATCTTCGGGAGTGTCGCGAGCTTGCGATCTTTGAGAAGAGGTGGTTGGTGCAGAAGTAGTGGGATTTCTTGCTATGACTCATCCGGATCGAGTTATCATGTTGACGTTCCCGTTTTGCTTCTTCCTATTCTCTAATACTTCCCTCATTACCTCATCATAAGTCACAATGTAGCAAGAATTATCAATTTCATTCATAACATTGGAGCCCTCATTCACAATTGGAGTTGAATGAGTGGTCTCCCCAAACTCTCCTAACTCTATTACATGGACACCACCTTCATTGGGAACTATGAATTCCTTTTTGTTGATGAGGTCTTGAATCACGTTACGGAGGACAAAGCATTCCTCGGTGAGATGACCACTGTGTTGATGATAGTCACAATATTTGTGATGGGCATGGTTGGAGCGGATCGCATTGGGTTTGTACCCTTGGAGGGGAGTAACTTGCCCTTTGGCCTTGAGGGCTTAAAAGGCCTCGGTGATAGTCATGCCTTGAAGAGGAGTATAGACACGGTCATTCTGGAATTTCTTGCCTTGTGGTGGAGGAACCCTTTTGTAATTCCCCTTGTCGGTAGTGACGACATTGACTGAAGCCTCTTTTGTGGAGTTAGAGGCGGCCTTGTATCGGAAGCTAGGAGCAGTTTTCTTGATCTCCTTAAGCAAGTCATCCATTCGGACCCCTGCCTCATACATTTGAGAAAAATCCGCATAGCAAGCCCCACTTAGGTGGGTGCGGAGATCATTCTTTAGGCACTTGAGGAAGGTGTCCATTTGCTCCTTGGTATTAGGCCTCTCGACTATTTTGGCAAGCTTGTCATTCCACCTTCTTGTAAAATCAATAAAGGACTCATTGTCCCTTTGAGTGGTGTTCTCAAGCTCCTTCTTTGTCGGGCGATGAGTGGTGTTGCCTTGGTACTGACTTTTGAAGGCAAGCATGGCGGCATCCCAATCGAGACGGATTGTGAGCGGGAGAGTTGCATACCAATCCTTTGTCGCCCCCTCGAGAGTAAGAGGGAAGCATTGTGCCATCACTTTTGGAGAGACCTTTTTCGGAACCATAGCCCATATGTAAGTCTCGATGTGTGCCATAGGACAGGAGTTGCCCTTGAACTTGCTGATGTCGGGCATTTTGAACTTTTCGGGGAGAGCAGCCATTATGCTCATGAGAATGGATGATTGATAAAGGCTTGTGTCGGATCCTTTCCCCATGTTGAGACCGTTGAAGCGTTGGTCTATGTAAGCCATGATTGAATCAACCATCTTGTGATCTTTGTTGTAGGTGCTTGGTTCCCCCACTTTCTTGGTACGAGCACTAACATAAGGGCTTTCAAACAAACCCACGGTCCACTCAGACTCATCGTTTCTATCTTCACCTTTACCCTTGGAAAGGTTGGAGAGTTTAGCTTTCATTTGGTCCATCTCGGCTTCGTGAGCCTCCCTTTGATTGTCAAGATGGGACTGCCAAAGGTCATCTTTGCTTTGGGCCTCCTTATTGACAGTGGAAACTTGCTCTTGGAGAATCTGAACCATAGCTGAGAGTTTCTCAAGAGACATGGTGTTGTCGGTGTTGGAGCCGCCGGCCATTGATGCTGTCGGAGCTGCTGGAGTGATCAATTCACGAACTAGCCGGTTTGCTTAATCTCGGTAGATGTGGTAAGTACCAATTGGACCTAAATTGAAGAAGAGGCCCTTGTCAGTCTTGAGTAACACTTTCGGTCCATGAAGAGGCTTAGAACACACAGTGGGCACACGCTCGAACCACATAAAGAAAAAGACTTTTTTTTTATAAGTCGGAGGGACGGAGTCCCTTTTGGGGGTTTCTAAGAAAATAGTGGAATCGTCACACTAGTATATAGACCTTCTCGCGGTCCCATATACTCATCGGATTCCACCACGTTTGTGATTCCTACATGTGTCGGGATTAAACTAAATTAATGTAGTAAAGCATACATGCGGGGACGGATTTTTATTTTCGTCCATAATAACCACTTGGGGATGGAGTTTTATTTCGTCCATGATAACCACTTGTTTCTCTTGGAAACGGCATGTATGTTTTGAAGACATTAGTTTAGGGAAATCTCGGCACATGAAAACCTACCTAGTCACGGAGTGTTAGACCTTAATTAGAATTGTGTTGGATTGTGCTCAGCTAAAGAGAGGCTTAAGGTCACCCCCGGCATGTAGTCATGAACTACGCCAAGGGATGAAGTTTACCGCTTTGAGAGAGTCAAGGTCGGGTGGAGCTTGAAACTCTCTAGAACGGGCATCAACGGGTTTGGGGTCATGAACTTTGTGCGACTCGATAGTGAGCAATTTATAAGAATATGTGCACGTAGTGTGAGGTCCAACAAGTGACAAAATGTTTTTTTTTACTGTTTTTTTAGCAAATGAAAAGCAAATAAGCACGTGATTTACAACTCTTGAATCACCCGTGTGACCGATAAAAAAACACAAAATAAAAACAGTCAAATGGTC
Organism: Campanula takesimana; assembly: GCA_026119855.1. Lineage (NCBI taxonomy): Eukaryota > Viridiplantae > Streptophyta > Magnoliopsida > Asterales > Campanulaceae > Campanula > Campanula takesimana. Next base: position 2,347,635 of record JAOWBW010000021.1, read on the forward strand.
TGAATCAGTCCTGATGCAGGCAATTGTGCCCACACCCCATAATTCTACTCTGTTCTGGAACTGTTCATGTTCTAGAAAACCGCCCAGAAGCACGCGCCTCTGGCCTGTATTGTGGTATGTGCGCGCATTGTGCAATGTCTCTGGGAGGCGCCCGCTTCTGGGTAAACCTATCAGACTGTCAGAGACTTTGGACTCAGGGGATTGCCCTGGTCCTGAATGTCTAATGGAACCACTACAAAGATGATTAGTGTAGAAAAAAGAAGAATAGGAAGAACATTGAGAAGCGGGAGATTCTGGTTTCTGATGTGGGACGCGCGCGCCTTAGGCCAAGAAGGCCAGAGGCGCATACTTCCCCCATCAGGAACCTGAATACCCAGAAAAATGTAGACTTTGAACCAAAACGCAAGCTTAACCCTCAAATGGCCCCAGCTGAGTCACCACTGTAGATACCCCGGGAGAGCCCACCGCCTGGATAGAGCGGTGGAAGGATCTTAGGATGTCTATTTATGTTTTAGTTGTTTAGAGTCGCCACCTATGTTTTAGAGGAACATAAGAAAAACCTAATATTTAGCCTATATTTTGATACGAAAACAGAGATTCTTGTTATGAGGTTCGGGGGTTAGATTACGAAATGGGAAGTACTTAAACACCCATCTCGCCCAACTAATGTTGGTCTTGCTTGTTCGTAGTGTACATAAATAAAATGTTCTTCCTATTCTTTGATAATGATAAAAGGGGGGGGTTAAAAGGGGTGTTTTGAATGTGGGGAGATAACTCTTTGACCGACTTCAATAGAGTGAAGTGGCCTTTGGTGTCATGTCCCAAAATGGTTTGGGTGATTACATGTTTGATAAAAGTAAAAGAAGAAGAGAAGAGATGAAGTAAAGAGAAGAGAGAAAAGAGTAGTATTTACCTAAATTTCAAGAAGCTTCAAGTCTTTCTTTGGAGAATTACCTTGAAAATGCCTTGAAAGTGTTTGTGTATAGTTTTCCTAATTATCAAAAGTCCTCCTTTTCAATGGTGAATTAGAGGGGTTTATATAGGTGTAAAACTGATGTTTTTGGTGCCAAAACGAAGTCACTAAGAAATCTTTCCCGGGCAAAATCATGTAAAATGAGCACGGGATGGATTCTTGGAGAAAATCTGTAACTGACGCCCAGATGCGCGCGAATCCTGCCTTGGTGGCGGGACGCGCGCGCTTCTGACCCCTACGGGCGGAGGCGCGCGACTTTGAAATGGCTTTTCTGACAGAATGGACTAGAAAGTTAGCACTGTTATTCAGTTTAGTCCCTGGATTTAACAGAGTCAGCTAGGAACTTAACGGAAGTAACAGAAACTAACGAAAAACACTTAAAATAGGGAGAAACACAAGATCAAACGTGCAATCGGGGTGAGCGGTCCAAGGCGGGGTGTCTATACCTTCATACACATCCCCGATACACATCATCGATACCCATTTCCCGATACACAACCCGATACACCTTTCCTATACAAATTCTTGATGCACATCAAAGACATCCCAAGACAATGAAAAGGCAAGGATGTTGTTTCTCAACCACCAAGATTAAACCGTGATCGCACGTGTACAACCAAGCAAAGGACTTCCCGGATCTTCAAAGTCAAAGCGAGAAGTGATAGACATTCCACCAAGGGGCTACAAATGAGCCAATGTCAAAGATAGCAAGTTGGGGCTAATGTTTCCCCTCTCCCTCAAAAAAATAATGAAAAGAGAAGAGGGAAAGGAAAGAAAATGAATGTATAGAAAGAAGGAAAGGAAATGAATATATGCGAAGAGGAAGTCTGCCTTAAAATCTCACCAAGTCACCCCAAAAGTCCACCTCAAAGAACATCCCAAGGAAGCAAAGCGATCTACGTCAACAAAGCAACAACATCCTCTAAAGGAACCCCGGCCCCACCTTTAGCAAAGGCGGAACAAAGCCGAACTACGGCGACCTGAGCTCCTCAAACTGAGGGGAACGTAGGCAACCTTTGGGTCTGGTCATGACATGAAACAAAACCATCAAACCTCGGTCCTCTCAAAATGACCAAGTTCTCTTCCATCGGTCCCATCAATGACCGATTTCCCAGACGCACCTTTTTTGCACCAATTCCCCCTAAACACATTCTCCTTTTGATCTTGCCATTGATCGAATCTTAATCTTAATTGTTCACAACATTTATACATGTTAAGGCTAATTGCTTGTCATAATATTGACTTAATAATAAACATGGTCCATTCAAGCAATCACTTTGATAATATTAACTAAGGCAAATTTCAAATGTCTTGACAAGTCTTCTTTTCTTCATCTTAGGAAAGAGCTAAACACGTATGTTCTATCAAGAAAGGGATTCCCTCCATTATATGCCATGGTGCTCAAATAGCTCACCAAAACAAATGGACTCGCATGTTTCCTCCAAAAAAATACTTTAAATACCCGTTCCATCGAGTCTGCTGGATCACTCATAAAAAAAGAAAAAAATAAAAGGCACCAAAAAAGTAGCCCGCTAGGTTGAAAACCCGCAAGGCCGGCCTAGGAAAAAAATAGGGGTGCCATAAAAAAGACGCAAAAGAGATGCTCGCTAGGTTGAAAACCCGCAAGGGCGACCTAGGCAAAAGAAAGGGCGCGTCATGAAAAAAAAGGATGGGTTCCTAACATCAAAGGTCGAAGGACGACATTGGGGCTACTTTAACATCAACGACAATAAAGACATGGGGCTACCTCGACCTCAACAACAAAGATGACATTGGGGCTACACCTACAACAGCGACAACAAGAGGATTTCCTACCATCAGTTACTTCTCAACGAATGGACAAAATCCAAAGGACTTTATGCATAACAAACCTCACGGTTAAGTTAAAATAAAAAATTTGACTAACATGCTTCGTTAAAAAATTTGCCTTTAGAAATAAGCATTTCCTGTCGCGACCCCGAACCCCGCGGCCCGAGATCGCGAGCTGGACGTCGACTTAAAACCAAAACTCTAAAATATAGAAGTTAAAAATTCCATTTTGAACCAAAAGATGATAACACCAGGTTTTACAAACCCAAGTTTATCAACAAAGTATATCCAATTTAAGCTCCACAGCTTATACCCAAAAGAATAAAATATACTATTCTTAATGACGTCAATAAAGGGTATAACTATCCCCAAAAGGTTATACATTTAAATAATGTAAACCGATCCATAACAACCTGCCCCAAAATCTCAATCCTCTTGACGTCATCCTCGAACCGCGAATCCTAATCCTTTTTCCTCCTGGGGGGGGGTTAAGGAAAACAATTTGAAACAAGAAACGGGGTGAGAATAAATCTCAGTAAGTTACTAATGCAACTACATGACATGCTAATATGCAATGACCAATATCAATTAACATAAGATAGATAGCAGCGGAAATAATAAGTGACATGCTGTCAACAGTAACATCCAATAATCAACCATATAAATAAGCATATAACAACAAATGAGAGGTTCCCTATCGCCAACCGTCCCATACCGGTTGGAAATAACGACCAGCTCATTATGCAACACATAAAGCTGAAATAAACACTCATAAGTGGATACATAGCCAAGGTTTCACCCCACTGGAAGAACCAAATAAAGGTCGCTGCGCAGCTTCAATAATCAACAATCAACATCTTCATAGCAGCATGAAAGCTCGAAGAGAAAACCCCGGTACCGGAACCAATAACAAAGTAATGTGCCACAAGGGGCGGGAGCCATGCCACAAAGTCATGCTCCAAACGTCTCAACCAAGGCCGATCTGGAAGAGGAAAATAAGGGCAAAACAATGGTCGACACCATAATGGACTTGGCCGGTGCCATCACAATATCTCACATCGCCCGACACAACCACAAATACCAGCTGGACTTTCAAATAAATGCTAAGTAATAAAATACTAGCACGATAAACGACCATTGATTCCAAAGTAGGGAATCATACCAATTAATCACCATAAAAGATGCAAACGATTACTCAAGAAGAGTTCAACAACAATAGCACAAGGAGTTTCTCATAAAAGAGCACAACAACGATAAACGGAATTTCTCATAAAGAGCACAACAACATTGATCATTAAAACAAGATAATTCCAAGACAAGGACCCATACCAAACACATCCTAAAGATGATACCCACGAGTTATTCATGAAGAGCACAACCCAACAGCCGCTCACCAATGGCACAATGACTATTACCAAAATGACCCTAAACATTTACTCATAAAGATATACTAGGACTATGAACTCAACCATCTCATCACACCTGGAATTCCAAAGTAGGAAATCAGAATGAATACACTTTAAGGTTAATCAAATCGTAGGTACCCAATCGCCAATACACGCTTTACCTTCGTCCTTAACGAACCAATCCCAAACCCCCAAACGAATCAAAAGGTTAATCTTTAGAACATGATCACGACCGGACTAAACTCTACACCTTGGTGTTCAACCACAACCCTCTAGGTACTATGGGACATCGCCTAAAATCTAGACCAAGTCTTACTCGAAAATCAATTCGATTGGAACAACCACGAACACATCATAAGATGCCCAAACTTATACCAGATGATCTTCGCAAAGATAAGTCAAACCAACGATACCTCAATAAGACGTTCCAAATCCCAATTAACACTTAATTAATTTCAAACACAAACTTGATCACAAGGGACCCAATTCTATCACTAGAGTGCACTACAATGTTCACTAAGGTCGACTAGGAGGACACCCAAGATTTGGATCAAAACGCATTCTTCAATTACAAAATGTTAACAATTGTAAACTTCCAGATGACTGTGCGGCCGCCCAACAGGGACTGTGCGGTCGCCCAATAAGACCCTCAACCACGACCAAAAGCTCTCAGAAAGTTGTGCGGTCGCCCAGGCATTTTTGGGCGGTCGCACAAAGCTCTGGTCTGCCGGAATCGGGAAGAACAATTGGGTTCTTCCAAATTTTAACCCCAAACACATTTCAACCAAAATCCAACCTTCTAACTAGCATACTAATGTACCAAAACAACTTATAAGTCTAAAAGGACTCCTAAAACAACATTTAATCAACCAAAATCAAGAATCAAACCCAACATTCAAGATTTCACCATTTTTAATCAAAACCCAAAATAAATTCCAAATAAATTCAAAACCCAACCAAACTTCAAATATAACACATCAAACATCATCTAAACATGATATGAACATTTTAGCATTAAAATGGGGGAAAAGTAACTTACTTGAATTTTCTCAAAGTTGATGGATTTCGAATATTTTTGATTCTACGCGATCCTATCGACGATCTAAACAATGTTCACGTTTTAAGAAATGAACAATAATGAGAGGAAGAAGAAGAAAATGAAGAGAGAAGTAAAGAGAAGAAAAATGCTTACCTTGGAGAGAGAGAGAGAGTTGTCTGGGAAGAGAGAAATGAGGAGAGTGAGGGAGAAGATGAGTAGGGAGGGAGTAGTTAAGATGATTTAAAGAACTTACACTTAGGCCCCTTCCTCCTCACTACACCCAAAACTTACACTCCCTACTTACAATTAAGATCCAACAATACTACACAAACCCAAATAAAATGCTAGGCATGAATTATTATAACTCATAAATTATAAATTAAGTAATAATTTAAATACATAATTAAGCAAACAAATAAATAATAATTATTTATCACTAATAAAATAGAGCCTAGTTTTCGGGTCGTGACATTTCCAAATTTGCCCATTTGGCATCATTTGTCAAAAATAATGTTTCAAGGAAAATGCTTTTGATCTCCCCTCAAAATGATTTTTCCAAAGTCTTAGACTTTTTCGTCCACAGTGTGTCTTAAAGGTCGCCCCTGGGCTCTCCCCCGGTGTCAAGAAAATGTGTCAAGTCCAAGCCTTGACCCAAAGTGGTCATTTTTAGGTTGAAGCCTTTGTCCCCGGCAGTCCTTAGTCGTATACCAGTTTTCCCGTCAAACTCCCCAAAGATGGAGTTGACCCAAGCCTTGACCCAGAGCGGTCATTTTAGGTTGAAGCCTTTTCCCCCGGCAGTCCAAATGCGACATAAGAACATCCTTTAGTAAACCCTCCCCGTAGAGCCAAGTTGACCAAGTCCTGACTTTGACAAAATGAGAGTCAAGTCCATCCTTTTAGTCAACCCTCTCTGTAGAGCAAAGTTGACCAAATCCCGACTTTGACCGAATGAGAGTCAAGTCCATCCTTTAGTCAACCCTCCCCGAGTCGAGTTGACCAAATCCTGACTATGACCAAATGAGAGTCAAATCCATCCTTTAGTCAACCCTCCCCGAGTCGAGTTGACCAAATCCTGACTTTAACCAAATGAGAGTCAAGTCCATCCTTTAGTCAACCCTCCCTGTAGATTCGAGTTGACCAACTCCCGACTTTGACCAAATGAGAGTCAAGTCCATCCTTTAATCAACCCTTCCCGTAGAGTCAAGTTGACCAAATCCCGACTTTGACCAAATGAGAGTCAAGTCTATCCTTTAGTCAACCCTCCCTGTAGAGTCGAGTTGACCAAATCCCGATTTTGACCAAATGAGAGTCAAGTCCATCCTTTAGTCAACCCTCCCCGTAGAGTCGAGTTGACCAAATCCCGAATTTGACCAAATGAGAGTCAAGTCCACCCTTTAGTCAACCCTCCCCATAGAGTCCAGTTGACCAAATCCCGACTTTGACCAAATGAGAGTCAAGTCTATCCTTTAGTCAACCCTCCCCGTAGAGTTGAGTTGACCAAATCCCGACTTTAACCAAAAGAGAGTCAAGTCCACCCTTTAGTTAACCCTCCCCGTAGAGTTGAGTCTCCCAAATCCCGACTTTGACCAAATGAGAGTCAAGTCCATCCTTTAGGCAACCCTCCCCGTAGAGTCGAGTTGCCCAAGTCCCGACTTCGACCAAATGAGAGTCAAGTCCAAGTAAGACCAAAACCATTTTTAGGAGAGGATGACAGATATCCCCCTATCAAATCATTTCTAGGAGAGGATGACAGATATCTACCTAGGTTTAGGAGAGGATGATAGATATCCCTCTATAAAATCATTTCTAGGAGAGGATGACAGATATCCACCTAGGTTTAGGAGAGGATGACAGATATCCCCCTTTCGGTTAGGCTACCATCACAAAAGCCCCTGGTTTGAGATGCTAAGTTCCTCACCCGACCTTGATGGTCACCCCTAGTTTGAGACGCTAACTTCCTCGCCCGACCTTGATGGTCACCCCTGGTTTGAGACGCTAAGTTCCTCGCCCGACCTTGATGGTCACCCCTGGTTTGAGACGCTAGGTTCCTCACCCGACCTTGATGGTCACCCTTGGTTTGAGACGCTAAGTTCCTCACCCGACCTTGATGGTCACCCCTGGTTTGAGACGCTAAGTCCTCACCCGACCTTGATGGTCACCCCTGGTTAGAGACGCTAAGTTCCTCACCCGACCTTAACGGTCACCCTTAGGTTTGAGTAGCCTTAAAATCTCTCGCCCCCGAACTACGTTAAGGCTTGATTCCCCGTAAAAAGGATATGTAGGAATCCTATACCCTTAGATCCAGCCATGCAACCAAATCGGCCAAGCCGTCCTCCCATCATAGGCAGATTGGGATGCTTTTTAGGTCGACAACCCCTCTTTCCTAAAGCGACGTTGCCGAGGGGCTCTGTAAGTACCCCAATCTGAACTGAAACCAGCTTAAAGGAATTCTCAGGACTATTCAGGGTTAAAACTGATAGGCTAGGACCTCACTAGAATAAAGCAAAACTCTAGGACTATCCTGGAATTAAACTTAGAAAAATCCAGAAGCTCACCAGGCTGAGCCGTACGGATAGTATGGGTACTAGAAGGCCCCAGCCGTACGCCTGGTTTGGGTGCCTTCAGTCCCTATAAATTGAGCCCTTTGCTGATCAATTCAGAAGGGGGGAGAAAAATAGTTTTGAGTGTGGAAACTCTGTTGAAATAAGAGCAGAAACACAAATATTGTGAGAATTGAGTGAAAGAGAGGAAGATAAGCTAGAATCAAACATTGGTGAGGCCTCCTTCTCCCCCACCTCCTCTTCACTTCTTTATTTACTTGTTCATATTCTTATCTATGAAATGTCTTTACATTTCTTGAGATATTATTAAATGGAACCAAGCCTTGAAATGATTCATGGTGCCCTCATGCCTTGTGCATGATTAAGGGTTACAAACCAAAGATGATCAAGGCTTGTTATTATTAATACAATTTACTTTATGTAATTTACTTTCATGTCATTTATATTTATGTCATTTAATTTAATATCTTTATTCTTGGCTTGGTGATCCATTGCACATATAGAGAGAGCCCCTTGCATATTTATGTTCATGTTATGATAATCAAGTTTGGGTGGTAAAGTCCCAATCTTTACCATCCAAACTTTGATTTAAGTCTCAATAATGTCCCTTTGGATGGTAAAGACTCATTCTTTATCCATCCAAAGGTTGATTTTAGTTGTCCCAAGACTTTGTCTTAGATGAATCATCCATTTGGGTGTTAAAGTCCCCATCTTTAACCATCCAAATGGTGGTTTTGGCTCCAATGCCATGTTCATCAACTTTGTTCTTGTTTCCCTAATTATTGCCTTGATCATGCCCAAAATTATGTGTTTTTGGTGTCTAATTAATTATCAATGGCATAAGGGATGTTGTTATGCATGTCTTGTACCGTTAAAATAACCTGAAAAGATCACATTCTGTCCAGTTTCAGCAAGATGCTCTGTTCTTGCCTGAAACTGGACTACTTTCTGAATAATCTGTAAATTCCCAGGACAACCATCACCAGCCATACGGATGGTTTGTCCGGGGAATTGTTTTTCCCAGTTTTTACCTATTCTGTTATGATTTTCACAAATAAACCATTTTTGTTAACTTTCTAACTATTTTTGGTTAAAAGTCAGTTTCTCCCATTTTAAAACAAACACACCCACACTTGCACGTTTTTTGGTCAACAAACTTAGGGAGACTCGGTTTTCCGAGGCGGATTGGGTGAACCCTCAAAAGTTCTTCCCAAGACGTAACCTCACCTCCGAACTCATTTTCTCTAACATTTTCCGTTAAATTGTGTTTAAAATTAATTTAACGTGGCGACTCCGTTTTCTTGAACATAAAGTCCCGTGTTTGATTCTCGAGGGAAACCCTTTCCGTTTTCCCGCGGGTACCTTACAAATAGTGCATTTGATTTGAAATGGCCCGATCTGAAATATAGAGGACGTTCTAGAATTGTGGACAAAGTGGATGAGACTGCTGGAACTTCTAGCATCTCGTTTGAGGTTCAAGGCAATGCCGGAGAAGAGAGGTAGTGGAGAAGGAAGGCAAAGGGAGGATTTAGAGAGAGAAATGAACATGCACCATTCTGGCTTCGCTAGAGACGAAGCTTCACCGAGAAAAAATAGAATGCCGGAGAATAAAGTTTTTTTTGAATAAAATGTCTCAGAAGATAGGGGAGCTGGCGATGGAGACGCTTCCAGTAACGCCGGAGGAAGGCGGGGGATAAGGGGGGAGAGAGAAAAAAGTGTGTAGAGAGAGACTCAGTGTATGTGCGTGTTTGTTTTAGAGAGAGGGGGGGATGAGTGAAAAATGCGGAGGAGAATAGGTGGTTCGGGTTTTGTAGTGTGTGATTGAGGAGCAGGAATACTTTTTGTATTTAGAGGTTTTAGTAAACAAATCGTAAAAGGGTGGGGGTGTCTGTGGAATCATAAGTTTATCATCCTACATTTGAGTTTCCAAAAAATTGAATTTACCAACAACTAAGGCTAAAAATATGACATTCCATCCTTTTAATCCCCTAACTGTTTGCGTATTAATAATGAGGTGAGGTGATTTGTAGACAAAATTTTGCATAATGAACGCCAACCACAGTGTTACCTTAATTGTTTAGCTCATTAGTTTTCTTTTCTTTTCTTTTTTTAAAAAAAAACAAATTTTGTGTATTTCTTTCAGAAATAAATTTTGTTTTTTAATGAGCAAGCACATAAACAAATGAGAAGGGCACATGCATCAAAAATAAAGTCAAGGGGGCTCGTGGCTCAAAAATAAATAAATGAGGAGTGTTAGAACAATTTTAAACCCTGAATGCCACACTCATATTTAAGTAAGAGAGAGAGGAAAGATGAAGCGGAAGCGTTAAGAACAAATACCTGTTGAATCCATTATGAAGTAGGGAGAAATGAAGATGAAGAACAAATAGGAGAATCATCTTCTAAATGATGAATGTCTTTCCTCTTTTACTTCTTTAACACTTAATGAAGATTTATGGAGAGAGTACTAATGAAAAAATGGAGTAGTCTAAAGGGTTGATGGAATGCCCTTTATATAGTAGACTTGGTGACATTTCATTTAGGGACCACACCCTTTCAAGCTTTATGATAATAAATTACCCTTTTGCCCATCACAATTAGGTAATATATATCCAGGAATTCTACACATTTTATTATCAACTATACTTTATAAATTAATATTATAATCATAACTTTATGAATGGAAGTCTAAATGACTTGTGTTGCAAGCCATGTCCTTACAATCTCCCACTTGGGTTGCAAAACAAAGTCCTTCCTTTAATTTATGATCATAACATAAATGACAACCCTTATGTGCGCACTTTATTGTCATTTATAACAATCTCGTCCATTAGCCATACAAGTATAGGACTAAAGGGGCAGTCGTTGTAATTGATTCGCAACTAAACCCACAATAATCACGTATACAAATCCAACTAAATGACATAGATCAAAAGTATAGATGTGTAGCATGGAATCATAATGAATATATACATATTCTTCCAACTAGTCCAACTTAACCAAATGAGATCAAAACTTTAAATAATAGAACAACTAATGAAAGAACAACACAAACTCCCACTATACTAAATGTTATCAAAAGTTGTTACACCCATATGAGCAACATGCTCGTGAAACACTGAAGATGATAACTTTTTCATAAATGGATCCTTTAAATAGAGTTTGTTTCTATAAGTTGTATCCCTTTCGTTCATTTTGTACTCTTTTCTTTATAACAAGATAATTAATGTCTAAATCCATAAACTCTTGTTAGAGTACAGAACTGCTACCTGATAGTCATTTCTTAATTGGTCTTTCGACACTTGTTTTGACAAATTACAGTCCATTAAAACATATGCAGCCATATATTTAACTAATGTCGGAATACCTAATGATCTCAAGATGATCCGACTTTAAAACATAGGCATGTAGTTCTTTAGTGGTTTTTGTAAATACTTCTATCATTCTTTTGGCTGCTACTTAATGTTCTTTCCGGATTGCTTTGGTATTGACAAAGCATCCCAACGTTAAATGTAAGATTTACGTATACATTAAGCTTCCTACTGCTGATGCAAAGAGGGAATTTTCCATATACTTGGATTCAAAATTTACCTTTAGGACACTGTTTGAGACTAAGAATGTCTCCTTTAAAATTAGGGGTGTCATGTGGTTTACATTTTTGCATGCTAAACCTTTTGTAATACATTTCCATATGGCCTTTTGTGATAATCCTAAAACATTTCGTGAGCGATCACGGTGAATTTGGATTCTTAATACAAAGATGCCTTACCAAGATTTTTCATTTCAAATAAGAAATTTCTTAGTTTCCTTAATAAGGTTCATATCATTACTAGCAAGCAAAATATCATCCACATATAAGACCAAAATTATAAATTTACTCCCACTGAACTTATGGTATACTTAATATTTACCAAGATTCATTTCAAAACAAATGAAAGAATAACTTGGTTAAATTCTAAATACCATTAATGAGAAGTTTTACTTAAGTTCATAAATGAATTTCTCCATATAGATAGTTTCCTTAATGTCTCCATTAAGAAAAGTTTTCTCTAATATCCATTTAATGAAGCTTAAGATCAAAGGTGCTATTAGTGCCATAATGATCCTAAGAAGCTTTTAGAAGATACCGGAAAAGTGTTTCTTTCTTTATAATCAATACCTTTCTTATGAGTTAAAATCTTTAGCAACTGGATGGGCTTTATATCTTTCAACATTACTTTGTGAATCCTTTTAGGTCTTAGAGACCCATTTATAGGTTTCACATCCTTATGTAATGAAATAAGATCCCAAACGTTGTCATCTTTCAAAAGATTGTAACTCTTTATTAATGGCATTAATCTTCTTATGAGAATTAGGACTATTGATGGTTTTATGGAAGATAAATAGATTATCTCCCACTATACCTAAGTGTCCCTTATTCTCGACAAGATACACTTAATGAATATCCGGAATTGCATTCCTTCTTACTCTATTTGATCTCTATAAGGGCACCGGTTCTTACTAATTTTGAGGTTGTTGAATTTCCTTATAGGGAAATCATATTTATTTTGAATTATATGTTCTTCTTGAATGTCAAGTTCAAAACTTGATATCCAATTGGAACTATAGGAAGTGGTATATAAATAGATTTCATATAAATGAATTCCTCTTCCTTTTCAAATTCAAAATATTACTCCAAATTCTCCCACTAAATTCAACATCCTTAAAAGAACCTAGCATTTCTCGTTTTTCAAAACGTTCTAACTTTCGGGTTGTAAAATTTATATATCCCCTAGTTCTCTCGGCTTACCCCATGAATAACTACTAATAATCTTATATCTAACTTGCCCTTAGTAGACTTATAAAGTCTATCCTTATGCTAGACAACCCCATAAATGAATATGATTTAAGGACGAATAAGGAACGCGTCCTTAAATCATTAAGGGTTTATATTAGTAGCCTTAGAGGGAGCTTTAATGAGAATAAATGTTGTGGTTTTAACGTATCGCCCATAATGAGTGAGGTAAGAGAAGTATAAAACATACTTATTACCATATCCTTAAGGATTTCAATATGTCTCTATTACAATATTCATGCTAGGCGTACCCGGCTCAAATGTAAAGAGAGATAATCCCACACTCTTTCAAAATAGCGAGTAAAAAGGACCTAGACGTTGTTCCTTTTAACAATCATTCCAAAGATGTATACACCATCATGAATGACCCTAATGTTCTTGATAGTCTTCAAAGTTGATTTCCAACTTTGTCTTTATAAGACTTTTACAACGTCCAAACTCAATATTTTATGAAGCAAATAAATGTATTCAAACTAAGAGTTAGTCATTTTGAACATAATAACTATTGTTGACCTTTTCCATGAAGGAATAATTAATGGCCTACAAATATCTGAATGCATTAGTTCATTGAGACACTTGATGCTCTCGAGAATACTACAATGTTTGTAAATTTACTTTAAGGCATTTTAATGCAAAAGTATTTTCCAAATTATCAAGTTTGTTTAAGATTTCTTTTAACATAAGCTTATCAGTTTCCTTTCGAAAAAATGACCCAAACGCTTATGCCTTTATAAAATATAAACTTTACTTGATAACTTTTGCTTTCTAGTTTTGATTTCATCATTAAGGGACACATTTATTGTTTGAATAATGTCAAGTAAATAAAGAACACTTGACAAAGTACTAGTACCAACAACCTTGGAATTTAAAATAAAGGTCACAAAAAATGAACAAAATAACCTTCTTTATTCAATATTGTGATATATATATTAAATTCCGTTCAAATGATGGTACAATGAATGTATTAATACAAATAATACTTAGTACTTTAACAATAACCTAAAGGATCCTTATGCCTATAACTTCAACCGGATTCCTAGTTTCCATATAGATGAATTTCTTCATCTTTACTTAGGTCTTCGGTAATTTAGGCAATCCTACTTAAACATCTTTATGTGAGTGGTCGCACCAAAATCCAATCACCATGTATATGTAGGAATTGAAACCAAATTAGCCTCAATACAATACAAACAAGACCAAATGATATACCTTTCACGCCAAGCGTGATACTTAGGGTAATCGAACTTCATATTAGTAAGGTCCTTGCAAAAGAAGCATTTCTTTATGATCATTAGATGATCCTTTAGACTTCTCATTACTTGCAACCACAGTTTCTTTCCCTCTTCTCTTGTCCCATGAGAAAAGATAGATGCTAAATGAACACATTTAGTTCTAAATCACTTTTAACCTATCTTCCTCTTGTATCATAAGTGAAAATAATTCATTAATATTTCACTTATCATTTGACAATTATAGGTCACCTCAAAGTGACCAAACTGAGAAGGAAGAAAGATCAAAACTAAAAGCATAAGAATATCTTTGGATATCCCGGACTTAAGTGCTTTTAGTTTTGTCGATAGGTGATCTCTTTCTAAATGTACTCCCTTAAATTTCCGGTACCCTTATTCCTTAAGAAAACAAGCTTCTTTAAGGGTATCAAGGAACGTTTCAGCATCAACATCCTCGGAGACTCTATCCAAAATGTCTCCGGGACAACATTATTTATTATCATTAGGCTCACGCGGTTAGATTATTTTCACTTCTCAGCACTTAAGCAATAAGAAGAGAAAACGAATCCCTTAATGCGAGTTCTAGGTCCATATAGCCTAAGATTATAATCATTTTATTTTTCCAAGTTTTAAAATTAGTTCCATTAAGCATCGATAAAGTACTCATAGCAGTAATCACGGATGAAGCAATAAGTAAATCTGTTGGGTTTTGAGAACAAAAAAGGAATGAAAACAAAAACATGAATAAGAAACTACAAATGAAAAATGATTAATTATATCAACGAAATCCATCAATAAGACAATCAACATGACATCAAAACTAATCTTTGGATTGCGAGTTAACTCATAAATGATTGCCTTAGGTAACAAGCAATTTGAACTTACATTTTAATAAATACTTAATCTTCCTTTGGGCCGACATAAGTACCTAAGAAAATATCCTAATGTTCATTTTATTTGTTACCACATGAATGCCTAAGTTTAGTCAAATGTCAAGATCTTCTTTGGAAAATTCAAGTCATTCACATATTAACTTAAACATTCAACACTTTAATAATTTTGCATTTAAATAACGTTAATCACTTGGGTGATAATATTATTTAAACAATGAATAAAATTATTTAAGCATATAATTAATCAGGGCTTTAAGGTTTGAAAAAATGTATGTTTTGTTCAAGAGGAAAACAAAATTGTGCAAAATTCAATTCTGATGAACAGTAGCTGCACGGTCGAGCATAGAAAGCTGCACGACCGTGCAACAATTTACAGAAATGCATGTTCTCGCGGCACACTTTGCACGACCGTGCTAAAAAATGATGCACGACCGTGCCAAAATTATCAGACAAAGCATGTTCTCACGGTACAATGAGCACGGCCGTGCCAAACAAAGGACACGACCGTGCCAAACGAACCGATCCGACCGGTTCAAACAAGACACCCGTCCGGACCAGCACTATTCATACGCACCGGTTCAAGGTAATTGAGGCGCACGGCCGTGCCAAACAAAAGAGCACGACCGTGCCAAACAATCTGCACTTCTGAATTTTTGTCTAAATTTTCCTCAAAATCAAATGAATTGCAAGTAGATCCGCATGGTATGTACTTAAAACATAAAACCATGTTATTTAGGATAATCTTGCCTTTTAAAATTAATGGAATCAAGTGAGTAGATCGACATGGTATGCACTTAAAACATAAAACCATGTTATGAAGGGATAGTCTCACTTGAACCTTTTAATGAACAAAAACTTTCAAACCATTTTTCTTAATTTTAGATGAAGATCATCAGCACTCTATTAACGAATTAGAGTCTCTAATCGACATCAAAAAACCTTATGATTCAACAGAGAAAATGAATCAAAGTAAAGCATGAAAGCTTTTTCTTAATACAAGAACTCAAACTCAAACTAAATAATGAGCGGGGCTCTGATACCAATTGTTAGAACAATTTTAAACCCTGAATGCCACACTCATATTTAAGTAAGAGAGAGAGGAAAGATGAAGCGGAAGCGTTAAGAACAAATACCTGTTGAATCCATTATGAAGTAGGGAGAAATGAAGATGAAGAACAAATAGGAGAATCATCTTCTAAATGATGAATGTCTTTCCTCTTTTACTTCTTTAACACTTAATGAAGATTTATGGAGAGAGAACTAATGAAAAAATGGAGTAGTCTAAAGGGTTGATGGAATGCCCTTTATATAGTAGACTTGGTGACATTTCATTTAGGGACCACACCCTTTCAAGCTTTATGATAATAAATTACCCTTTTGCCCATCACAATTAGGTAATATATATCCAGGAATTCTACACATTTTATTATCAACTATACTTTATAAATTAATATTATAATCATAACTTTATGAATGGAAGTCTAAATGACTTGTGTTGCAAGCCATGTCCTTACTCCCCCTGTTTCATGTGAATTGATACTTATTTCCTATTTCGTCCGTTTCACCTCAATTGAGACTGTCCAAAATGGCAAACTTTTTAATATTTTATAGTCACACAACCCCACCCATTTAACCCCTCTAATTCTCTCTCTTCATTTTTCACCACTCATTTTATCCAACCAACACTACAATTTACCCCACTCATTCTCTCTCTTCATTTTCCATCACACATTCACTACTTTTTCTTAATTATTGTGCCCATTTTTTTTTGCCTCAATTCACACGAGGGAGTATATATTAAAACCTTCTCACTCCTTAGTCCTCCCCATTTCTGAGAAACATCCACCCTACCACACAATACTTATTTCAATTTTCAAAATCAAAACAACATTTCTGTTTCCCACAAACCAGTGGCGGAGCCAGGAAATATTATCAATGGGGGCAGAAATTACCAAAAAAAAAAAAAAATAGCGTACAAACAAACTTACAATAATGATTAATTCATTAATAATAACCAAGGCAGTAAGTGCACTTCACAAAATGATCTACTAACCTTTACAAGGTTTTGTACAAAAGAAGTATCCACAAAAGTACAATTTTGCAACCCATTTTATAAATTTGCACTAGTAAAAAATTTTTTTTTTAAACCAATGGGGGCAATTGCCCCCCTTAGGCCCTTAGTAGCTCCGCCTCTGCCACAAACAACCTTTCCCTTTTCATGGCAATTTCTCATCTCGCTGCAAAAGTATATGATTCTCCACCTCCATAATGCCATATCTCTCTCTCTCTCTCCCGACATATTCCACACAAAAAAAGACCACTCTTAGTTTTTCTACAACCACCCTTGTGATATCCCCATCCCACATCGGAAATATGTGGGAATTGAGTGTGTTATATAGAAGGCCCATACACTCCTACAAAGCATCAAATCATCCATTGGACTTTTGGAGGCCTGTGATGGGCTATGGTTGACCCAATTGAGGAGATGCTTGGTGGGCTAGTGTATGGTACCTATGTGGCGGGTCGGGTCTGCGGACTCGGGTCGTTACAAATGGTATCAGAGCGGAACCCCGGCCTTAAGGCTTGCGAGCTAGCCCGGGGGTATGATCTGGGTATTGATTGACCTTGCCAGGGACGGCAAGGGTTTGAGTGGGGGAGATTGTGATATCCCCATCCCACATCGAAAATATGTGGGAATTGAGTGTGTTATATAGAAGGCCCATACACTCCTACAAAGCATCAAATCATCCATTGGACTTTTGGAGGCCTGTGATGGGCTATGGTTGACCCAATTGAGGAGATGCTTGGTGGGCTAGTGTATGGTACCTATGTGGCGGGTTGGGTCTGCGGACTCGGGTCGTTACAAATGGTATCAGAGCAATGGCTTTAGGTCTTATGGGAGAAAACTGGAAGTTAGGACTAATGGGAGAACTTAGTACTTGACATGAATAAGATCTTACTTGAGGAAGTTCAAATGATAAAGTCTAACTCTAGGAATAATACTAAGAGTGTACTTAAAGTATGAATATACTTGGGGAAATAGGAATCTCTTCATTGTATGTCTATTTACATTCTATTAATATGTTATAAGGGAATCTTGAGGTTATGTACTAACTAAGTTTACTATTGGTGTGTGTAGGATCATGCCGAGGAGACCCATGAAGTCAGTAAGGTACAGTGCTACTCTAAGGGAAGAAATAGAAGCTAAAGAAGAGATTATTAAGCAGCTAACTAAGGAACTCCGCTCAGCTAAAAGAGAGCTTAGGAAGGAGACTCGAGGAGTTGACAGTCTACAGAATGTCATCAGAGAACGCGATGAGGATATAATGTATGTGGAAGGAAAGTTAGCAGTACAACTGAAGAAGGTCCAAAGCCTAGAAAGCCATGTGGTTAGAGCTAACCGCGAATGGAATCGAATCAGTGTACAACTGGTGGAGGAGATAGAACAAAACAATGAACTGAAAAGGAAGATAGATGAGCAAGAAGCTTATGAGGAAGGGCTTAGGGCTTCAGGCTATCAGATTTGGGCTGAGAAGTTAGAATTGCAAGAGAAATATGACCAACTTGCAGCAGAACATGCACACTGTGGGAAGTGATGCAATTAATGACATATAGTTATAAGAATAGATTCTTTTACTTTATTATTAGTGGAGTAATATAGTTAGAAATTTTCTTATGACAAAGTTGAATTTTGGGTGTATTTTGGGACGTTTAAATCTCACACCTTAGTTGAATAAAATTAATTATTTAATTTAAATACCCAAAATTTTGAATTTACTATTGTTGTGTAAACAAAAGTTAACTTGTCGAGAAAAGACAAGGGAAAGCATCGGAGTGATTTGAAATAATCTCCGTAACCATGGTACGAAGTAAGACGACCATTGGAATAAGTTAAAGCTAGTTGAGTAATAAAAACTAGTGAAGTAAAGAAATAATAAACAACCAAGTAAAACGGTTGTAAATTATGAAGTATGAAAACTCCTGAACTGGAGAAGAAAGGTTAAGTAGACTAACCAAATCTGAATAACGGTCTAGTACAAAAGACCTACGAACATGAATCAAAACTAACAAGTACCCGTTAGTAAAAGAATAAGTTAAGTATACCATGAATACTGCACGTATTTGTAATGATGAATATTGCTAGAACACGAACCTGTTCTAAAGTAAAAGTAAATCTGCAGATGAATACCCGAAGCGGAAATAACAGGAACGGTGAGGGAAATGACAACACCGGTAATGCTGGAGGACAGTTGGATCCGGCCCTGGTAAATCTTTTGCAGACACTATCACAGACAGTAGCTGGGATAGGCCAAACTGTTGCTGGAATTGCTCAACCACCACCACAAGCTCCATTACGTGATCCGTTGGAGCTATTTCAAAGGAGGAATCCGGACTCATTCTCGGACACCGCTAAAGAGAAACCTGAGGACTGGATTAAGAGCACCGAGAGAATATTCGAAACTCTGAATTGTACTGAGGAGCAGAAGGTAGTCTTTGCGACCTTTATGTTGAAAGGTAAGGCTCAGACATGGTGGGAAGCGGAAAAGCGAGCTGCTGTGGCTCGTGGTGATGCAGCCTTTACTTGGACCAGATTTAAGGCTATTTTCAACGAAAATTACTATCCTGCAAGCACGAGGAATGCTAAGATAACGGAATTCCTGACTTTGGTACAAGGGAGTATGACTGTAGCGGAGTATGGTGAGAAGTTCACTGACTTACTAGAATTTGCGCCAAGATTCTTCGATACTGAAGAACAGAAGGCAAGAAAGTTTGAAGCGGGATTAAGTGATAGAGTTCGGTACAGAATCACACCGCTGGCTTTGCCTACGTACTCAGCGGTATTGGATAGGGCCAAGATAGTAGAACGGGAGTCGGATAACTACCGTAACCGACGGGAAGAGAAAGGCAAGGCAGTGACTGAAAGATCGGAAGGAAATAAGGGTGGTAAGGACCACAACAATAATAAGAGGAAAGCAGTGGATGACAGTCGAGACAAGGGCAGTCATGGGAACAAACACTCCAACAACGGCCATGGTGGGAATGGTCGGAACTTTAATGACAACAAGCGTGAGTGGAACAAGGGCAAGGGCCAAGGTTTCGTCAGTTATGATAAGTGCACTATTTGTGATGGAGCGCACAAGTCCGAGGTTTGCTGGTATAAGGAACGGCAGTGTCACAACTGTAAGAAGGTGGGACATCCGAAGTGGAAGTGCCCAGAACCTAAGAAGGATGAACCGGCTGCGGGAAATAAAGACAACGGGGGAGGAAATGGTGGAGGCCGTGGCAGGGTGTACACCATGACCGCCAAAGCAGCTGGAGTTAATGCCGATCTTGTAGCAGGTACGATGCAATTAAATTCCCGTGATGTTTATGTGTTAGTAGATACTGGCGCTACTCATTCAGTAGTTAGTAAGGTTGTGGCAAAGAAGTTAAAACTACACCCAGAAAATTTAGAGATACCTTTAGTAATAGATACTCCTACTAAGGACGCTATCCCCATTACTACCTGTTATAGAAATTGCACTTTAGGGATAGGAGGCACGAATGTAAATATCGACCTCATTGAACTAGACATGTCAGAATTCGACATAATCCTGGGAATGGATTGGTTGGCTTTGCATCAAGCCAAAGTGGACTGTCAAAAGAAAATAATGACGTTCCTAGGAGAGGAAGGTAAAGAGTACAGATTTGTGGGTTCAAGGCCGAGGAAGAGGATAGGCTTAATCTCGGTGATGAAGGCCCGTAATATGTTGAGAAAAGGATGTGTAGGATTTCTGGCACACATAGGTGAAACAGAAGAAAGAGGAGTAACGTTAGAGTCGCTCGAAGTCGTGAATGAATTTCAAGACGTATTTCCTGAGGATTTACCTGGTATACCACCAGTGAGGGAGGTAGAGTTTTCCATTGATTTAGTACCAGAAACCACACCTATATCGAGAGCACCGTATAGGATGGCTCCAACAGAGTTGAAAGAACTAAAGGAGCAGTTACAAGAATTGTTGGACAAGGGATTGATTAGGCCAAGTGTATCACCATGGGGTGCACCGGTACTATTTGTGAAGAAGAAAGACGGGTCTATGAGACTGTGTATTGACTATAGAGAATTGAATAAGGTAACGGTTAGGAATCAATACCCGTTGCCGAGAATTGATGACTTGTTTGATCAATTGAGGGGAGCATGCTACTTTTCGAAGATTGATCTTAGATCCGGATACCATCAGCTGAGAGTCAAGGATGTGGACGTGGCGAAGACGGCGTTTAGGACAAGGTATGGACATTATGAGTTTGTCGTGATGCCATTTGGATTAACGAACGCACCAGCCGCATTCATGGAGTTTATGAATAGAATATTTCAAGAGTACCTAGACAAATGCGTGATAGTATTCATTGATGATATTTTGGTGTACTCGAAGACAAAGGAGGAGCATGCCAAACATTTGAGGATAGTACTAGAAATTTTGAGGAGACAGAAATTGTATGCAAAATTTAAGAAATGTGAATTCTGGTTAGAGAAAGTAGCATTTTTGGGGCACATAGTGTCGAAAGAAGGAATTTCTGTGGATCCAACAAAGGTAGAAGCAATAATGGATTGGGAAAGGCCTACGACGGTAACCGAAATAAGAAGTTTCTTAGGTTTAGCTGGTTACTATAGAAGGTTCGTAGAGGGATTTTCGAAGTTATCTGGACCATTGACAAAGCTGACGCAGAAGGCAGCTAAGTTTGTTTGGTCAGAAGAATGTGAACGAAGTTTCCAAGAGTTAAAGAATAGACTGGTATCTGCACCAGTATTAACACTACCAACGGGGACGGAAGGTTTTGTTATCTACAGTGATGCGTCGTTGAAAGGACTAGGCTGTGTACTGATGCAAAATGGGAAGGTGATAGCTTATGCATCTAGGCAGTTGAAAGTGCATGAAAGGAACTACCCGACCCATGATCTGGAGTTAGCAGCGGTAGTGTTTGCATTGAAAATTTGGAGACATTATCTGTATGGCGTGAAATGCCAGATTTTTACGGATCATAAGAGCCTCAAATACATCTTCACGCAGAAGGAATTGAATATGAGACAACGGAGGTGGTTAGAACTTCTCAAGGATTACGACTGTGAAATATTGTATCATCCTGGGAAAGCCAACAAGGTGGCAGATGCCTTGAGTAGGAAGAATCACGGAATGTTGGCAACGTTGATCTCTAAGGGGGTAAGCATATGGAAGGATGTCAAGGAGATGAACTTGATAGTAAAAGTAAACGGGTATTTGGCTCAACTGACGTTACAACCTGCATTGTTGGGCAGAATTAAAGAGGCACAAGAATTAGACGAGGAGAGAGAAGCTCTAATCGGGAAAGGGCAAGCAAAAGATCTTCATATGGGTGAAGATGGAATTCTGAGATATCAAAAGAGAGTGTGGGTGCCAAGCAATGATGAGATCAAGAGAGAGATACTAAGAGAAGCTCATTGCTCGAAGTTCTCTGTACATCCGGGAAGTACTAAAATGTATAGAGATTTAAAGGAAGCATATTGGTGGAATAACATGAAGAATGACGTGGCAGAGTATGTGCATAGATGCCTGACGTGCCAACAAGTTAAGAGTGAACATCAGAAGCCAGCAGGGTTACTGCAGTCATTACCAATTCCCGAATGGAAGTGGGAGAATATTGCTATGGATTTCGTAAGTGGGTTGCCAAAGACGGTAGGGAAGTATGATGCTATATGGGTTATAGTAGATCGATTGACTAAGTCAGCACATTTCCTGGCAATCAAGAAGACTGATTCGTTGGAGAAGTTGGCCAAGTTGTACATCGACGAGATAGTAAGGTTACATGGGATCCCGGTCACAATTGTGTCTGATCGAGATGCTAGGTTCACTTCAAAGTTCTGGAACAGCCTACAAGAAGCATTGGGAACAGAATTGACCATGAGTACGGCGTTTCACCCACAGACAGATGGGCAGTCGGAAAGGACTATCCAGACGTTGGAAGACATGCTGAGGGCTACTTCGTTAGATTGGCCAAACGCATGGGACGAACACTTACCATTAGTAGAATTCGCATACAACAACAGCTTTCACGCAAGCATTGGGATGGCTC
This sequence comes from Campanula takesimana, assembly GCA_026119855.1. Lineage (NCBI taxonomy): Eukaryota > Viridiplantae > Streptophyta > Magnoliopsida > Asterales > Campanulaceae > Campanula > Campanula takesimana. The sequence goes on from JAOWBW010000021.1 coordinate 2,370,467, forward strand.
CATATGAAGCGTTGTATGGGAGAAAGTGTAGATCACCGGCGTGTTGGGACGAAGTCGGTGAAAGGAAGTTAAGTGGACCGGAGCTCGTACAAGTCACGGCAGATAAAGTACAACAGATCCGGAAGTGGCTACAGACTGCACAGAGTAGGCAGAAATCTTACGCAGACAATAGGAGGCGAGAACTGGAATTTCAACCAGGAGATCGAGTATTCCTAAAGATATCACCCACGAAGGGAGTTATGCGTTTTGGGATTAAGGGAAAGTTAAGTCCACGATATGTGGGACCGTTCGAAATTCTTGATAAGATCGGAGAAGTGGCTTATCGATTGGCGTTACCGCCGGTATTAGCTGGAGTGCATAATGTGTTCCATGTCTCCATGCTAAGGAAGTATATTCATGATCCGAGTCATGTGATTGAATACAAGCAGTTAAGAGTTCGGGCAGATTTGACGTACGATGAACGACCAATCAAGATCGTCGACAGAAAAGACGAGGTCATAAGAAAGCGTACGGTTCCCTATGTAAAAGTGCAATGGAGCAATCACTCAGAAAGAGAAGCGACATGGGAACAAGAAAGTGAAATGCGCGAATTGTACCCGGACATCTTCTCGGAGTAAGCATTATCAAAGTTTGAGGACAAACTTCTTTTAAGGGGGTAAGAATGTAATAACCGGAATTTTATTTAATTATTTAATGTAATTTCGGTTTTTGGTTAAACTAATTAAATGATAATTAGAATTATAAAGTAATTTAAAGAAGTGGGCCCAAGGAATTAGAATTGGCCCGAAAATAGTATTAGTAAAACCCAACCCAATTAGGAACCAACCCAAAGTATAAATTAATGAGTTAGTCAACTTAGGAAATCATTATTATCATAAACTCAAAAAAAAAAAAAAAAAAAACAAAACCCTAACCCTAGAGCAGCCGCCGGCCGAGCATAAGGAGGGGGGAGAAGAAAAATTCCGGCCATTATTTTGGAGATCCAATCCGATCATTCTCAAGGTAATACTAAATCCTACTCTCCAAAATTTATTTCATTGATTTTGGATTATTAAAACTTAATCTACGCATGAATTAAGAATATGAACATTAGGGTTTTGCATGCTAGTGAATGATGATAAAAATTTAAAGGATTTTGGGGTTGATCTAAATAGTATGGAAAAAAAAAAAAAACATAGTAATCTTGATACTAGTTGATTTTAAGATTGATTTTATATTCAAGTTTTGAATTGATTTATATTATGCAATGCTTGGGAATTTAACATATAAATCATTGAGGTTGAATTGGGTTTATCAAAAGAAGAAAAAAATATGGATTTCCCCTTTTGAACAGTTTCGGCCGAATGGCCTAGATCATTAAAAAAATTTATTTTGTTGATTTAAATGATCGTTGTTAAGTGTATTGTGAATAATATTGATGTTTGGGAATTTAGAAAAATTTAAAGAACTAGAAAATTGATCAAATCAATGGATTTTAGATCTTGCATGTTTCGGCCATGATGAGGAATTATGGGTGTTAATTCTTGATTAAAGATGTTAAGAATTGGGACGGAAAGTTAGTGTTTTCGTTAAGTTTCTAATGGAAAGAAAACAAAAATCGTTAAAAGGATTGTTAACAAGTTAGAAAAATAACTTGAGGAAATAGAATAAACCCTTGGAAGACCTAGAAGGTTAAAAAGTTAATGAGAAAGAATAAGATTAGAAATTTCAGTTAGTTTCCTAACCGAAAAGGACTAAACTGAAAAGAATTAAAATTAGAAGAAATAAAAAGGAAACTTTGAAGTTAGAGGGGCCTAAGTGATCAAAAAGAGAAACTTAGGGGACCTTATGAACAAAACCAAAGTCAAAGGACCTTCCTGTAATTGAAGGAAAGTTGAAGGACTGAATTGTAATTAATCCAAAGTGAAGGACCAATTTACAATTAAACTAAAGTTGAAGGACTAATTTACAATTAATCCAAAGTTGAAAGACTAATTTGTAATTGAACTAAAGTTGAAGTACTAAATTGCAATTAATCCAAAGTTGAAGGACCAATTTGCAATTAACCCAAAGTTGAGGGACCAAATTGTAATTAACCCAAAGTCAGATGACTTAATTGCAATTATACCAAAGTTAAAGGACTGACTCGTAAACCAAAGTCAGAAACTTAAATGTAAGAAAAGAAGTAATGAAGTAAAGAAGTTAAAACGCATCTCTCAGTTAACTAAGTAGAAATAGTTAACAATGTAGAGAGTACTAAAGTAAATTACTCCGTGCCTTGTAGATTTGCACAGAGAGGAGATTGCGAGGAAAAGCAATTCAGGTAAGGGATTACGTTCCTTACAGTATTTGAACTCCTGTTTATTGGAATTCGGTATTTCTTTCTAAAGTTAGCTATCAGTATGGCATGATAGTATTTGAATGAACTCTGCGTTATTGAACGTTCCTTGAAAGAATCTATACTTAGTGATGTCCCCATCGATCTACTAAGTATCGAAGTTTGAAACTTGTATCACATACTTGTACCATGGTATGTTCTCAATTTTAACTTGTAAGTTAACCACTTACTCGTTAAGGCATCCAATGTCCAGTTAGAAAAGACATTGACGGACAGTCCAGTTAGAAAAGACTCGTCCTTAAACTAGGGATTGCATGAGTGATCACATGCCTTCTCTCAGGAATTGTCTGATTACAAGGATGATTCTAGACCCCGAGCATATGTGTGTGGATACCATATATGTTACGACCCACACTATTGGCTGAAGAAGCTAGGTGTACAAATTGTACCTTTGGCATTGAGGTTATAATGTACGTTACCAAGGAATTGACGGAAACTTGAATGAATCCCATTGGATTGTAGTGCCATAATCCTTTGAAAGTAAAAATCTTAAAAGTAACACGACTGTATTGTTCTGCAGTCCTGAATCCAAAAATAACTGAACCTATCTTTGTAAAAGTTATTCAAAGTATTCGTTCTGGTCGTCTCTCCTTAGTAACCGGAGAGGCCACGTATGAACTTACTGAGCATTCGTTCGCTCATCCCTTCTCTATAAATTTTGTTTTCAGGATTTACGTAGAAGGACAAGACAAGGAAAGCAGCCGTAGGAAGACGGTGGATTTGAAGATTCTTAATTTAGTAGTTTTAAGTACATTTATTTTTATGTAAGTTGAAGTACATTGATGGTTAGGGTTGTTACCTACCAAGACAAGTTTAAGTTACGCTTCCGCTATTGTTTTGAATTTATGGTTTAAATAAGGGGCCGTTGTGAACCCTAAATTAAGGTATTTATTATTGTTTATTATTGTTATTAAATGCCATTAAATGCTCAGATATTATAAGAAAATTCGGGGTGTTACAGTTGGTATCAGAGCAATGGCTTTAGGTCTTATGGGAGAAAACTGAAAGTTAGGACTAATGGGAGAACTTAGTACTTGACTTAAATAAGATCTTACTTGAGGAAGTTCAAGTGATAAAGTCTAACTCTAGGGATGATACTAAGAGTGTACATAAAGTATGAATATACTTGGGGAAATAGGAATCTCTTCATTGTATGTCTATTTGCATTCTATTAATATGTTATAATGGAATCTTGGGGTTATGTACTAATTAAGGTTACTATTGGTGTGTGTAGGATCATGCCGAGGAGACCCATGAAGTCGGTAAGGTACAGTGCTACCCTAAGGGAAGAAATAGAAGCCAAAGAGGAGATTATTAAGCAGCTAACTAAAGAACTTCGTTCAGTTAAAAGAGAGCTTAGGAAGGAGACTCGAGGAGTCGGCAGTCTACAGAATGTCATCAAAGAACGCGATGAGGACATAATGTGTGTAGAAGGAAAGTTAGCAGTACAGCTGAAGAAGGTCAAAAGCCTAGAAAGCCATGTGGTTAGAGCTAACCGCGAATGGAATCGAATCAGTGTACAACTGGTAGATGAGATAGAACAAAATAATGAACTGAAAAAGAAGATAGATGAGCAAGAAGCTTATGAGGAAGAGCTTAGGACTTCAGGCTATCAGATTTGGGCTGAGAAGTTAGAATTGCAAGAAAAATATGACCAACTTGCAGCAGAACATGCACACTGTGGGAAGTGATGCAATTAATGACAGATAGTTATAAGAATAGATTCTTTTACTTTATTATTAGTGGAGTAATACAGTTAGAATTTTCCTTATGTTAAGTTGGATTTTGGGTGTATTTTGAGATGTTTAAATCTCACACCTTAGTTGAATAAAGTTTGTTATTTAATTTAAATACCCAAAATTTTGAATTTACTATTGTTATGTAGACAAAAGTTAACTTGTTGAAAAAAAAGACAAGGGAAAACGTCGGAGTAAGTTGAAATAATCTCCGTAACCATGGTACGAAGTAAGACGACCATTGGAATAAGTTAAAGCTAGTTAAGTAATAAAAACTAGTGAAATAAAGAAATAATAATCAACCAAGTAAAACGGTTGTAAATTATGAAAACTCCTGAACCGGAGAAGAAAGGTTAAGTAAACTAACCACATCTGAATAATGGTCTAGTACAAAAGACCTACGAACACGATTCAAAACTAACAAGTACCCGTTAGTAAAAGAATAGTAATGTTAAGTATACCATACATACTGCACGTATTGTGTAGTGATGAATATTGCTAGAACACGAATTTGTTCTAAAGTGAAAGTAAAACTGCAGATGAATACCAGGAGTGGAAACAACGGAAACGGCAATGGTAACGGCCAAGTGAAATTAGTTTTGGTCTAGTGAAATGATCGAAACAAGAATAAAGTGACCTATTGAAACGGTCAAGAGAAAGTAATTGGCTTAGTGAAACGGTCAAGAGAAAGTAATTGGCTTAGTGAAACGGCCAAAGTGACCTATTGAAACGGTCAAGTAAGAAAGAATAAATTGACCTATTGAAACGGTCAAGAGAAAGTATTTGGCTTAGTGAAACGGCCAAGTAAAGTTAATTTTGATCCATTGAAGCGATCGGAACAAGAATAAAATAACCTATTGAAACAGTTAAGAGTAATAGGCTTAGTGAAACGGCCAAGTGTGAATGAGAGTAGGTCTAGTGAATCGACCTATGATTAATAAGTAAATTCTAGTGAAATGACTTCCCTAAGGAGAATTGGTCTATTGGAACGACCAGAGATCTAGTAGACCGATCTTTTGTCAAAATTACGTCTTTTGGGGACGGCCTATTTATGTAAAAGTACTAGGCATAGTACAATGCTTGGGTTGACGTGAGTAATAGGGTTAACTGTGCGAGTTAACCTGGAACAAGTAAGAATGGTTTATTGAAACGACCAATGAAAGTGATTATGGTCTATTGAAATGACCTATGAAAATAGAAATGGTCTAATGAAGCGACCCATACGTCTAGTAAAGTTGACTAATGAAGATAGTGATGGTCTGTTGAAACGACCAGTGGTTTAGTGAATGACCTATAAATTGAATGTTAGTCTGTAGAGACGAGCTATAGTATGAGAGTGCGTGAAAAAGTCTCGTATTCATGATAACTAATGATAGTACCATATTATCCGGCAAGTGTTCGAAACGCCAGAGAGGCTAAGTTTATGATGCTAACTCAAGGAAGTAGGACGGTGAACGACTATGGTACTAGATTCATCGAATTGCTAGAATTTACCCTAGCACTCTTCGATGATGAAGCGCAAAAGGCTCGAGGATTTGAAGATGGTTTGAGCAACCGAATCCGATATAGAATCACTCCATTAATACTACCAACCTAGGATTAAGTGTTGGATAGGACGAGGATAGTGGAGAAAGAATCTGATAGTTATCGCAGTAAGCGAAAAGAGAAGAAGAGTCAACTAAGAAAGTGTAGACTGAATCTAAAGGAAGGCTACTGACGATCGCGAAAAGGAAGGTAGTACAAGTAAGTACCAGAATAAAGGCTACGGCAATAGAAATGATGGTAATAAGAACGACGTCAAAGGGCAAGGTTCTGATAAGAAGTGCCAAATGATTGCTTGGCTAAGAATATGTATTTAATTCATGAGGCGTTAGCGAATTCTTTAGTTATGGGTATTCAAACTAGAGAATCGATCCCTATTACGTCTATATCTAGGAAGTATCCTTTGAAAATGGACGAGGAAGAACTTGAGGTTGATCTCATTAGTTTAGGACATCGAAGAATTTGATGTAATCTTGGGAATGGACTATAGTTGACTGCATACCATGCCCATGTGGATTGTTTTAAAGAAAGAAGTCCACTTTAGATTACTATCTAGAGAAGAGTGATGTTCTCAAGGAACGAAACCTAGAACCCGATCGAACCTTATATCGGTAATGAAGGCTCGTAAGCTTTTAAAGAAAGGATGAGAAGGATTCTTGGCGTACATTGGTGATACGAGCAAGAAGGAAGTAACCGTAGAATCACTTTCTGTGATTAGATATTTCAAGGACGTGTTTCCTGAGGATTTACCGGGAATACCTCCATAAGGAGAAGTAAAATTTTCTATCGATTTGGTACCTGAGACTTCACCAATATCGAAGGCGCCGTATAGAATGGCTCCGTCAGAATTGAAGAATAAAAGGAGCAACTGTAAGAGTTGTTGGATAAGAGCTTGATTAGAACGAGTGTATCACCATGGGGTGCACCGGTATTAATTGTGAAGAAGAAGGATGATATAACTAAGACAGCCTTTAGAACAAGGTATAGTCATTATGAGTTGTAGTGATGCCGTGTGGGTTGATTAACGCGCCGGCAGCGTTTATGGAACTTAAGAATAGGATATTTCAGAAGTTCTGGATAAGTGCGTGATTGTATTCATTGATGATATCTTGGTATATTCGAGGACCAAGGAAGAACATGAAGAGCATTAAGGTTAGTACTGCAGATTTTAAGAGAGCAGAAGTTATATGTTAAATTCAAGAAGTGAGAATTCTGGTTGGAGGAAGTAGCATTCTTAAGACATGTGGTGTCAAAGGATGGGATTGTCGTGGATCCAACAAAGATAGAAGCTATTGTGGATTGGGAAAGACCAACTTCAGTAAGTGAGATCAGAAGTTTCTTAGGTTTGGCTGGCTACTATAGAAGATTCGTAGAAGGTTTCTCGAAGTTGCCAGTGCCATTGACGGGGTTAACTCAGAAAGGAGCAAAGTTTGTTTGGTCAGAAGAATGTGAAAGGAGTTTTGAGGAATTGAAGCGATGATTGGTGTCCGCACCAGTTCTTGCTTTACCGTCTGGATCGGATGGATTTATAATATATAGCGATGCCTCGCTTAAAGGGCTAGGCTGAGTGTTGATGCAGAATGATAAGGTTATAGCTTATGCATCTAGGCAGTTGAAAGTACATGAGAAGAATTACCTGACCCATGATTTGGAGTTAGCGGCAGTAGTATTTGCCTTGAAAATTTGGACATTATTTGTATGGCGTGAAATGCCATATTTTTACAGATCACAAGAGCCTTAAGTACATTTTCACTCAGAAGGAGTTGAACATGAGACAACGGAGATGGTTGGAGCTTCTCAAGGATTACGACTGTGAAATATTGTACCATCCTGGGAAAGCTAACAAGGTGGCAGATGCCTTAAGTAGAAAGAATCACGGAATGTTGGCGACGTTGATCTCTAAGGGGGTAAGTATGTGGAATTATGTCAAGGAGATGAACTTAGTGGTGAAGGTAAATGGATATTTGGCTAGATTGACGTTACAGCCTGCACTGTTGGGCAGGATTAAAGAGGCACAAGAGTTAGAAGAAGAGAGAGAAGCTCTAATCGGAAATGGGCAAGCAAAGGATCTTCACATGGGTGAAGATGGAATTCTGTGATACCAAAAGAGAGTATGGGTGCCAAATAATGATGAAATTAAGAGAGAGATACTGAGAGAAGCTCATTGTTCGAAGTTCTCTGTACATCCGGGGAGTACCAAAATGTATAGGGATCTAAAGGAGTCATACTGGTGGAATTCGCATACAACAATAGCTTTCATGCCAGCATTGGGATGGCACCATATGAGGCGTTGTATGGGAGGAAGTGTAGATCACCGACGTGTTGGGATGAAGTCGGTGAGAGGAAGTTAAGTGGACCGGAACTCGTACAAGTCACGGCGGATAAGGTACAACAGATTCGAAAGTGGCTACAGACTGCGCAAAGTAGGCAGAAATCTTACGCAGACAATAGAAGGCGAGAACTGGAATTTCAGCCAGGGGATCGAGTATTCCTAAAGATATCGCCTACGAAGGGAGTTATGCGTTTTGGGATTAAGGGAAAGTTAAGTCCACGATATGTAGGACCGTTCGAAATCCTTGATAAGATCGGGGAAGTGGCTTATCGATTGGCGTTACCGCCGGTATTAGCTGGAGTGCATAATGTGTTCCATGTCTCCATGCTAAGGAAGTATATTCATGATCCGAGTCATGTGATAGAATACAAGCAGTTAAGAGTTCGGGCAGATTTGACGTACGATGAACGACCAATCAGGATCATCGACAGAAAAGACGAGGTCGTAAGAAAACGTACGTTTCCCTATGTAAAAGTGCAATGGAGCAATCACTCAGAAAGAGAAGCGACATGGGAACAAGAAAGTGAAATGCGCGAATTGTACCCGGACATCTTCTCGGATTAAGAATTATCAAAGTTTGAGGACAAACTTCTTTTAAGGGGGTAAGAATGTAATAACCGGAATATTTTTTTCTTTATATATTTTATTTTAAATTCGGTTTTACTAATTTAATTAAACAATAATTAGAGTTACAAAGTAATTGAAAGAAGTGGGCCCAAGGAATTTGGATTGACCCAAAATTTGTATTAGCAAACCCAACCCAATTAGGAATCAATCCAAGGTATAAATTCTTGAGTTAGTCAAATTAGGAATTTTTATTATCAAAAAAAAAAAAAAAAGGAAAACAAAACCCTAGTTCTACTATAGCAGCCGCCGGCCGAACACTAGGAGGGGGGAGAAGAAATCTTTCGCCATTGTTTTGGAAGAAGTAATCCTATCATTCTCAAGGTAATGCTAAATCCTACTCTCCAAAATTTGTTTCATTGAATTCGGATCAATAAATCCTAAGTTATGAATGGTTTAGGAATACAAATATTAGGGTTTTTGCATGATAGTAATTATTGGTGAAACCCTAAAGGGAAATTGATTTAATCAAATTGCTATGGTGAAATAAGGAGCTTCATGTCTAGTTTATTTTTTTGATTGATTTTATAATCATGAATTGAATTGATTTATATTATGCAATGCTTGGGAATTGAACATATAAATCATTGAGGTTGAATTTGGTTTATCAAAAGAAGAAAAAAATATGAATTCCCCATGAACATGTTTCGGCCGAATGGCCCTAGGCCATTGAAAATTGATTTTGTTGATTTAAATGATCCTCGTTAAGTATATTGTAAATAATATTGATGTTTGGGAATTTAGAAAAATTGAAAGAATTAGAAAAATTGATCAAATCAATGGATTTTTGGATCGTACATGTTTCGGCCATGGTGATGAATTATGGGTGTTGGATTCGGTTTGTGAAAGTTAAGAATTGGAACGGGAAGTTAGTATTTTCGTTAAGTTATAATGAAAAGAAAACGGAATCTTTATAAGAATCGTTAAAAAGTTAGAAAACTAACTTGAGGGAATAGAATAATTACTTGGAAGACCTTGAAAGTTAAAAAGTTAACGAGAAAGGAAGAGATTAGAATTTTCAGTTAGTTTCCTAACGGAAAAGGACTAAACTGAAAAGAATTAAAGTTAAAAGAAATAAAAAGGAAACTTTGAAGTTAGAGGGGCCTAAGTGATCAAAAAGAGAAACTTAGGGGACCTTATGAACAAAACCAAAGTCAAAGGACCTTCCTGTAATTGAAGGAAAGTTGAAGGACTGAATTGTAATTAATCCAAAGTGAAGGACCAATTTACAATTAAACTAAAGTTGAAGGACTAATTTACAATTAATCCAAAGTTGAAGGACTAATTTGTAATTGAACTAAAGTTGAAGTACTAAATTGCAATTAATCCAAAGTTGAAGGACCAATTTGCAATTAACCCAAAGTTGAGGGACCAAATTGTAATTAACCCAAAGTCAGAGGACTTAATTGCAATTATACCAAAGTTAAAGGACTGACTCGTAAACCAAAGTCAGAAACTTAAATGTAAGAAAAGAAGTAATGAAGTAAAGAAGTTAAAACGCATCTCTCAGTTAACTAAGTAGAAATAGTTAACAATGTAGAGAGTACTAAAGTAAATTACTCCGTGCCTTGTAGATTTGCACAGAGAGGAGATTGCGAGGAAAAGCAATTCAGGTAAGGGATTACGTTCCTTACAGTATTTGAACTCCTGTTTATTGGAATTCGGTATTTCTTTCTAAAGTTAGCTATCAGTATGGCATGATAGTATTTGAATGAACTCTGCGTTATTGAACGTTCCTTGAAAGAATCTATACTTAGTGATGTCCCCATCGATCTACTAAGTATCGAAGTTTGAAACTTGTATCACATAGTTGTACCATGGTATGTTCTCAATTTTAACTTGTAAGTTAACCACTTACTCGTTAAGGCATCCAATGTCCAGTTAGAAAAGACATTGACGGACAGTCCAGTTAGAAAAGACTCGTCCTTAAACTAGGGATTGCATGAGTGATCACATGCCTTCTCTCAGGAATTGTCTGATTACAAGGATGATTCTAGACCCCGAGCATATGTGTGTGGATACCATATATGTTACGACCCACACTATTGGCTGAAGAAGCTAGGTGTACAAATTGTACCTTTGGCATTGAGGTTATAATGTACGTTACCAAGGAATTGACGGAAACTTGAATGAATCCCATTGGATTGTAGTGCCATAATCCTTTGAAAGTAAAAATCTTAAAAGTAACACGACTGTATTGTTCTGCAGTCCTGAATCCAAAAATAACTGAACCTATCTTTGTAAAAGTTATTCAAAGTATTCGTTCTGGTCGTCTATCCTTAGTAACCGGAGAGGCCACGTATTAACTTACTGAGCATTCGTTCGCTCATCCCTTCTCTATAAATTTTGTTTTCAGGATTTACGTAGAAGGACAAGACAAGGAAAGCAGCCGTAGGAAGACGGTGGATTTGAAGATTCTTAATTTAGTAGTTTTAAGTACATTTATTTTTATGTAAGTTGAAGTACATTGATGGTTAGGGTTGTTACCTACCAAGACAAGTTTAAGTTACGCTTCCGCTATTGTTTTGAATTTATGGTTTAAATAAGGGGCCGTTGTGAACCCTAAATTAAGGTATTTATTATTGTTTATTATTGTTATTAAATGCCATTAAATGCTCAGATATTATAAGAAAATTCGGGGTGTTACATTAACATTATTGCTGCTGGTTCTTCTTCGATGGCGGAAGAATTTGAAATCGCGGATCAAGATTTTTTTCTCCTCTTTTCTCTTTATGTTAAGTGCCCTCTTGTTGCGCGTGTTCGTGGGAGTTTCAGTGCGTGTGTTCGTGTGTGTTTTAGTGCGTGTGTTTGTGTGTACTTACCCTGTAAAATGAAGTAAAAAAGGAGAAGAGAGGAGTTTAAAAACAGTGAGAGAAAGAGATTTTGAAGACAACAATTATATGGTTCTGGGTGAACTTTTGATTTATCCGATCAGCTTTGCTTGCTTTCCTTTGTAAAATTGGTCTGATCGTTCTATTGCAAAATTCAATTTTCAAACTAAGAATCAGCTTTATCAGTTTGAATTTTGTAAGAAAATTATAAAATTACAATTTTGTCCAAGTAACTACTTTTGGAAGGTTAGTTTTGGCGGGTTTTTACCTGATTTGGAAGAAGATTTTGCTTTTATTTATAGTATAGATTTAGTAAGAAAATTGTAATTACAATTTTGCTTAAGTAGCTATTTTTGGAAGGTTAGTTTTGGCGGACTTTTAGACCATGTCCAATAATCCAACCCCCTAAAAACATTCAACTACCTTAATATCACGACACCTCATCTTCTCTCTCCATCCACTTAATCATTCAACTACACTCTCAACTACCCCTCCCACAATAAGCTAGTTTAGTTTAAAATTCAACTCCTCCCAACTCATCATTCTATACCCCACCACTTTTTATTTTATTTATAATCTTTATTTTTATGATTAATAAAATAATAATAATAATATATAATTAAAAAATAAATGATTACTATTATTATTTATAAATTCGAGATTTTTTTATTTTGTTAATTTTTTTTTAATTAACACTTAATAAAAAAAAGGATAATTAAGGAATTTTTAAAGAGAAAAGAGGGGTTTTTTTTCGGTGTCCAAATCAAACGAAACTTATATCAAATTAAAGAGGGAAAAAATGATGAATTTTGGCGAAAAAAAATAATTTTCTGTAAAATAATTGAGTTTAAAAATTTGGGTGGAAAATTAAATTCGGCGGACCAATGAAAAGCCTCCACGTGTAAGCTTCAGGAAAACAAAAAAAAAACAAAAAAAAAGGCCGCCGACTCACGCACCACATTTGGGCGTGAGATACACGCGCCAGCTTCGAGCCAATGAGGGGCTGCCGCGTGTCCTTGCCGGGTCCCCCATTTTTTTCTTCAACCAGGTTGAAACAATTCAACCCCTCCCCTTCAACCCCCTCCTCTCAACCCCCTTATTGCACCCACTCAACTAGTTGAGCCCCCATTCAACCCCCTCTCAACCCCCTTATTGGACATGGCCTTAGGCCATGTCCAATAATCCAACCCCCTAAAAACATTCAACTACCTTAATATCACGACACCTCATATTCTCTCTCCATCCACTTAATCATTCAACTACACTCTCAACTACCCCTCCCACAATAAGCTAGTTTAGTTTAAAATTCAACTCCTCCCAACTCATCATTCTATACCCCACCACTTTTATTTTATTTATAATCTTTATTTTTATGATTAATAAAATACTAATAATAATAATATATAATTAAAAAATAAATGATTACTATTATTATTTATAAATTCGAGATTTTTTTAATTTTGTTAATTTTTTTTTTAATTAACACTTAATAAAAAAAGGATAATTAAGGAATTTTTAAAGAGAAAAGAGGGTTTTTTTTTCGGTGTCCAAATCAAACGAAACTTATATCAAATTAAAGAGGGAAAAAAATGATGAATTTTGGCGAAAAAAATAATTTTCTGTAAAATAATTGAGTTTAAAAATTTGGGTGGAAAATTAAATTCGGCGGACCAATGAAAAGCCTCCACGTGTAAGCTTCAGGAAAACAAAAAAAAACAAAAAAAAGGCCGCCGACTCACGCACCACATTTGGGCGTGAGATACACGCGCCAGCTTCGAGCCAATGAGGGGCTGCCGCGTGTCCTTGCCGGGTCCCCCATTTTTTTCTTCAACCAGGTTGAAACAATTCAACCCCTCCCCTTCAACCCCCTCCTCTCAACCCCCTTATTGCACCCACTCAACTAGTTGAGCCCCCATTCAACCCCCTCTCAACCCCCTTATTGGACACGGCCTTACCTGATTTGGAAGAATATTTTGATTTTATTATAGATATATAGATAATATAAATTTAGATAGAAGAATTATTTTTGGAACATTTTGGATATACTAAATGTTTTGTAGGGACTTTTTGATATTTTCCATTTATTTTGAGAAATTAAGGGAAAATATTAAAAACAAGGGGCTTGTTTGTAGTTGCCCCCCAAAAAAAAGCAAAGGTAAAGTTACTATTACTAGTACAAGACGTGACTTCCATTTTTCCATATCTGGCCGATTGGCCCTCCCTCTACCTCTCTTTCACCTGTATCATTCTCTGATCATCCCTTGTTTCTCTCCTCAATTTGGATTCTTCTCTCTCAACTACGTCCATGATAACTTAAATTTACCTTTTCCCTTCTTCAAGAGGGAAAATTCCAAAGTCGATCATCAATTTGATGGGATTTTCTTGATCCATTTCCTGGAACGATTTTGTGCTTCGATGGAGGTATTTTAATTCCTGTTTCCTTCTTTTGAATTGTCTTCACATCTTTGTTGCAATGAGATATTGTTTTTCTTATTTGAGTTTATTTATTTTTTTGTAATTGATATATTCATGAAAGTGTCAATCTTTGAAATTGGCATAAAGTTTCTTGAAATGGGTATGCTATAATTATCCGTAAGATGCATCGTTTTCATTGATTACATTTGTTATTGTGGTTGTTTGGGGGTATTCTTCCCTTGATTATGAAAACATCATGGGGAAGGGTTTGTTTTATTTCAGTCCTTTTTGTTGGAATTAGTCTTATTATTATTATTATTATTATTATTATTATTATTATTGTTGTTATTGTTATTGGTATTGTTATTGTTATTGTTATTATTATTATTATTATTATTATTTTCATCCATTGTTATTGCTATTATTTCACTACAATGAATGTAATGTTATGCCAAATTTCCTTGTATACCTATTGATTTACTCCCTCCGTCCCGAAATGACACTCCCATTTTCCTTTTTTGTTTGTCCCTGAAAGTTAGTCCCATTTCCATAAGAAAGGCTTTAAAATCACTGAATTTCCAAAACTTACAATATAACCTTAGAATGTTTGAAAAGTCAAACATGACTATCATTTTGGGACGGGGAGGGTGTATGATAGTCAATGTTCTAAAAATCGCTAGGCGGCTGCTAGGCGTCGGAGCTGGGCCTAGCGCCTAGAGGCCTAGTCGGGGCCTAGGCGGGGCCGTGAATAAGACATAATTTGTAATATTTCTGTGAAAAAGTGTTGAAAATGTCACCGGAATATGCGAACAATTAATTTAAATGTATATAATAATAAATTTAATATAATTTTCGATTGAAAATACTAATATTAAAAATTGTATGTGGGGCTTTAGATAAATTGGAAGTTAATTGCAGCATTTTAATGAAAATTTAATGCAAATTATCTTTCAATATCCGGTCTAGGCGGATTTGAATTAGGCGCGGCGTTCTGTGACCGCTTAGCGCCTAGGCGGGGCCTAGGCGAAGGATTTTTAGAACAGTGATGATAGTTAAGGACACGGGCTTTATTTACAGTGTTAGGGGGAGGAAAAGGTGCCCCTTTTTTAGATGTCATACTGGCATTTTTGTCAAAGTTTGTGGTTTTAAAGTTGACCATGAAAAGTTGTGGGCTTTGGATATCATTTCAATGTTTAATCGCGTGTCCATGTGTTCTAAGGTTCCGGGAATGGACGGGGGAAAGAATGAGAGTCAATTGATATCAGCTGCAGCTTTTGTCAAAGGTGGGATTCAAGACTCATGTGATGATTCTTGCAGTATTTGCCTCGAGGCCTTCAGTGATAGTGATCCCTGCACGGTAATATTCTGGTTATTTTATGTTGTGTTTATAACTTCTGAAGATATTCATTTTATTTGGTAGTTAATCAAAATTCCTTGTGCAGGTGACTAGCTGCAAGCATGAGTTTCACCTACAGTGTATTCTCGAATGGTATGGCTTTACATTATACTCCCTCCGTCCCAAAATGATCTTTCCTTTGACTATTTAAACTTTTTAATAATGCGAACACTTGCGTCACCAGTCATTTGTTGCTTATGCACTTTTAAGCCCAAATTGTAGAAATAGGAAGAACTTTTTGGGACAATGAGAAATGGCAAATGAGAAGATCATTTTGGGATGGAGGGAGTATATGATATAGTAGAAATATATTCAAATTTACACATAATTAGTTTTGTATAGTGTTCTAAAAATCGGGCTAGGCGCTAGGCGGGGTCCAAACGCCGTGATTTTCCACTAGGCGGCCAAATTAGGCGTTAGGCGGTCGAGGCGGATTCAGCGGAATTAGGCGGGCCTAGGCGGGTTTAGGCGGATTCAGTGGAAAAAAAGATTTGTTAATATTTTATCAATGTACTACTCCAGTCCAACCACAAATATAAGCAAAACAACTTAACACATACTCCCTCCGTCCCATACCTATGTGCACAAAATGGGTTTTGCACGGGAATTAATGGATGAATAGTAGGGAGTAGTTGTTGTGAGTGTGAAAAGTGGAGTAGGAGAGAGAAAGTGGGTGATGGAGAAAAATCTCACGTGTAATAAAAACCTTGCAAGTGTACAAGTCACCGAAGTAGCAATGTACAAAAGTAAGAATCGAACCACAGAGACTTGAGTGAAACACAAGTTGATTTAATTAGTGTGAACGTAACCAAAGGGGGTTTGTATTAATTGTTGATTAAACTAATTGCATGGATAAATAACAGAAATAAATAAACTAAGGATTTGATCAGATTATGAGAAGTATTCACAGATTGGATTTCACTTTACCATCATTTTATGTTCTTTTCGTTAATGACAAACATCAATTCCATTCTAGAGTTCATTCACTTTTATAAGAATTGGGACAGTTCGTTCGCCGGATTGCAACTCTAATATTTCCTTATTGTTTATATATTCCGCAAGGTCAATATATTCAATTAAGAAATCTTGAAGCTCCTAAGAATAATAAAACCTAAATTAATTTGAATTCCGCAAGGTCATCAATTTAATCTATTCAATCAAGCAACGGTCAACGTATTAATTACTCAAATTAATGGCGCGTTTAATACCCTATTGTTAAAAGGCCAATTTGTATCTTAACATACATTTGAAATCCCTAAAACATGGAGTTAAGAATACTTGTTGAACTAGAACGAAGAAGAATTGGAAAAATTATAACAAAAACATAGAAATCCGGTAAAGTTACTTCCAATCTATGAATAATAACTTTAGCTACTCATAATATTAATCAAAACAATTACAAGAAAATAAGAAAACCTGGAATAAATCTTTGATGCTTGTTCTTGAATAATCTCAACCTTGAATCTTGAATAAAAGTATGTATAAAGTATGAATAAAATAAATTGGATGGAGTGTTATATTTATACTAGGGCTAAGGAGGTGTAAAAATAGGAAAAACCCTAGGATTCCTTGTTGAAAAAGGAGAAATAAAGTGCGGGTGGCCGGAATTCCCCAGGAGCCTTTGGTATTTTTGGGTTTCCAGAAAAGCCCTTTGAAAATTCCCCAAAGGTCCTCCAAAATTCTAGAAAAGTCCCTGGAATTTCGGAAATTACAGAAAAGCCCAACATATTTTGGAAATTCCCAAAAAGTCCCTGGAAATTCCCCTAAGGTCCCTGGACACGTGGGCGCTTGGTAGGCACCAAGCGGGCGCTTACCTAGCCCTCACCTACTTTTTTTTCTGCCCAAGAAGCGAGTGGGCGCTCGCTACGGACCAGGCGGGCGCTCGGTACTTCGCTGATTATCGTGCAATCTTCCGGAGGCCATAACTTCTTCATACGAACTTCGATTTGGACGTGTAAACTATCGTTGGAATGCTCTTTTCGAGTACTATCCAATGGAATTGATTGATCAGAAGTCTCATCTATTTAGCTTTATATTCTGGTCCGTTCGTTATCCTTCCTTTTCGCGCTTTAACGCTCATGAATCCGTGCATTCTATCGCTCCTTCCCTATACTCATAAACACTCCAAAACCATCAAAACACCCAAGGTTTAGCATCTAATAAGTCATAGAAGTATGTGATTTGGATGGGTAAAAACACATCCATCAGTGGGGTAGGGAATAGTAGGTTGATTGGTGATGTGAGTGTAAAAGTAAAGTAGGAGAGAGAATGAGTGGGATGAATAGTAAAGGTTCTTTGCCATTTTAAGAAAAAATAAATGTTGCGAGTATGAAAAGTAAAGTATGAGAGAAATTGGGTAGGGAGTTTTTGTTGTTAGAATGACAAGTGGGTCCCATTGTCCATTTTAGGTAATAAAGTAAAGTAAGAACATTAAATTGAGACATACCGAAAAGGAAAGCAAGAACCTTAAAGCGGGACAGATGGAGTATTATTAGTTTTTGCCAAATAGCAAAAATAAGTGACATTATTTTATGAATAACTATATACTCCCTCCGTCCCAGCTCACTTGACACTTCCCAAAATAGCCTACTTTTTATAATTTTATATTCACTCTACCCCACCACTCATTCTCTCTCTTCATTTTCCACCACTCAATTTATTCAACCAACCCTACTATTTACCCCACTCATTCTCTCTCTCTTCATTTTCTACCACACATTTTCCTTAATTTATTCTTTTTCCCTAATTATTGTGCCTACCTCTTGGGTGTCAAGTGAGGTGGGACGGAGGGAGTATATATTTATAGATTTATAAAAAAAAATGCACTAATTTCTCGGCTTGCCTAGGCCCCGCCTCGGCGCTAGGCCCAGCTCCGCCGCCTAGCGATTTTTAGAACACTGCTTATACCTTGAATTGTATAGGCCATTACATAGCACACTCTTCGTAGCTTGCATATGGCCCTTCCTTTGTTTGAGGGCACCATAAACCCTAAGAGAAGATCAAATTATGCATTGTTAGGATTTATATGATGTACTTTTAGTAACCTTTCTTCTGGAAACCTCGGGTGCGTACAAAAAATTTCAATGGGAATTCTTTAAAGAAGGTACTCCCTCTTTCCCCAAAATGAATGTCCATTTTCAAGAAATTTCCGTCCCAAAATGAAGATGTTAATCACATATGTTCCATATTCCATCTTCATGAACAACATCAATCAAAGATATTGATAATTTTGTTTTATGGTGTGTACTATGATTCGAAGAAAGAATTTTTATTATATTGTGTTCAAGAAATTAATGTGTAGAGGAGAAAGTTAGCGAAGTAGAAACATACTCCCTCCGTTTCATGTGAATTGAGACCAAAAAAATGGGCACAATAATTAAGAGAAAGTAGTGAATGTGTGGTGGAAAATGAAGAGAAAGAATTAGTGGGGTTAAATGGGTGGGGTTGTGTGAATATAAATTATTAAAAAGTTTGCCATTTTGGGCAGTCTCAATTGAGGTGAAACGGACGAAAAGGGAAATAAGTCTCAATTCACATGAAACGGAGGGAGTAGGTTTTAAGCTCTACTATACCGGAAAGAGGAAAGATTAAATAAGTGTGGATAGAGTCATAGTTTTTTAGTGTGTGTGTTTCTAACTTGGAAAGTGAATAAAGAGCTTGTAATGTCCATTCAAAAGAGAATTATAGCGTTTGAGTTAACCAGAAAAGCAAACGAATTTATTGGAAATACACTAGAAACCAAGTTGAATTTGAAAGGCAATAGATATTATTGTATTAAATATAAAATCTTATAATATGGAAAGGACTATTCATTAAGGAAAGCGGTAGTGGAATCAGAAGTAAAATTGCATGTACTTAATTTGTCTAACAAAATCATAATGCCAAAGAGAATCTCCAGTAGAGTGTTGGGAAGCTCATGATTGTGTCGACTCTCAAAACATTGAGTAGAGATTCAAATTTGTACTACCTCCGTCCCAAACTGAATGACCTTGTATGTCCCAAAATGTGCCCCTAGATGATTGTTTACCAATTGTTTTTTTCATATTTCATTTTATACTTCAAAAACCAAAAGTTTGAAAGTGGATAGCAAAATTTATGTAATTTTCCTATTAAAAATCAACCTTTTAAGAGTGTACTATTATAGATGCGTTAAGTTAAATGAGTCCCTAGAGAGATTGGTGTTGGAAAAAAACGGATTAAAATGAGTATGTGCGATGAAAGATAAGTATGATGGAGCAGTTTTAAGCAATTGGCTTCTTAAGCTTCCCTCCATATTTCTAGTTTACTTTCAACTATAAGCCCAATGTGATTTGGAGACATAATACACAATAACATCTCTCGCATATATTTACTGATCCATCCACCACTAAAACCAGAAATAAGTTGAATGGCCGATGCAAAATAAATGTTCAAATTTCAATTTAAGGGACACTCTGAAAATCTCTACTTTTTATACAGTTTAATGGCAAAGATTCATAAATATTCTTGTAATCCACTTTCGAAACAATTAGTTTTGCAAGTATAAAGAGTGAATAAATTTTTGGTAAGAAAACATATATGGACAAAAAAAATTCAAAGAAGACATTCAATTTGGGATAAAAATTTATTGAAAATGTACATTCATTTAAGGACAGAGGGAGTAGTAGTAAAACAAACCATATGAAATGTAACTTTAGCAGCACAAGTAATAGTGGAGAACTGCATTAGGAGTGTTCAGCGACATGCATATACTCATTACATTGATTTGGAAGTCTTAGAACCACGTTAATTTTTGGTATGCAGTTTTTACATCAAGCGCATGTGAACAAAAATGTAGCCAAAAATTAGAATGTAGATAGATATTTCGTAATACAAGGAAAGATAAAATTAGAAATGCACAAACATGAGCGCGTAAAAGTGGGCATTTATAGGAGATAAGATGAGCCAAAATCGCTTAAGATGGTTTGAACTTCTATACGTATGGACCATTAATTACACTAGTTACAAAGTGTCATGATATTAATGTCCACAATCAGGACAGGGTAGACAAAACAAACATGGGCAACCTTGATAAAGAAGGATGTGCATAATTGTTCCTTGTCTCCTCACTTTTCTTTCCCCAAAACCAATTTATTTGCTTAAGATGGTTTCGGAACGTTAATTGTTCGGACCGGACCTAACCTCTCTCATTAAGTGGTTTTTTCTAGCTAATGCGCAACTGAGTCATCTTCTTGATATTTGTGAGACCTCCTAGAAACTTTGTAGTATTAACTTCGTATGACAAACCAATTATTTATTTCTTCATCTGTGTAATACACCCTCCGTCCCAAAATGATCTTCATACTTTTTTCGCTGTTATTGCGAAAGAACTTTGAGCAATAATTTTAGGTTGATTTAATTGTCCTAGTAGAAATCTAAAACTTGTTAATGATACACCATCAACAATACTATCTATACCAAGTTTTAGATTTTTGTTACGACAATTATATCAACCTAAAATTATTGCTCAAAGTTACTTCGTAATAACAGCGAAAAAAATATGAAAGATCATTTTGGGACGGATGGAGTATTATTAATTGAATGCCTATTCTATCATCTCGAATTGAGATTGGGGTCTAAAGCACATGATGTTCAACACTTCCATTGTAGTACCGAGAATAAAAAGGAAATAGGAACTAGAATATTTTAAAACTATGTCTTTATTATTTTGTAATAGGTGCCAGAGAAGCTCCAATTGTCCAATGTGTTGGCAATCCATTAGTCTGAAGGATCCTGCCAGGTTTGCTATTACCATCGTTATTTTCAGCTTGATTAGTAACGGCTAGATATACTCTATAAAATTAATATTTTATACATTGACAGTCAAGAATTGCTCGAGGCTGTAGAGCAAGAGAGGAGTTTCAGGTTCAATATGGCCAGAAACTCCACAATATTTCGTCATCCCACTCTTGGGGACTTTGAACTACAGCATGTAAGTTGGATGTCATTCGTGAATTACTTACTCCCACCATCCCATTTACATTAGCCACTTTGACTTTTTTGGTCAACACAAGTGAACTTTGACTGGACAATAATGTTAATCATATCCCACCGAAATTCTAAAAATTGTTATTGATAAATCGTCAAAGCTCCACTTGTATTGACCAAAAAAGTCAATATATATGGGACGGAGGGAGTATTTATTTTCTCATATCATTGATATCCGTTTTAGAAGTGATTTATAACGATTACATCGTATTGCAGTTACCAATGGGTGTTAACGATGTCGAACTTGAGGACCGCATTATTCATCACTTGGCTGCTGCTGCTGCCATGGGAAGGAATCACCAAACTGGGAGGAGATTGGGCTTGAGGAATCAGTCTGCTAATGCTCGTCCTCAGTTCTTGGTGTTTTCAACAAACCCTAATGTATCTCCAGCTGGCACTATTTCTCCTTCTGCACCAGTAGGAGGGGAAGCTCAGTCAGCAACTATTACTGGAGTTGAACCAACCCGACACATGTCAACATCAAGACCATCCGTTGTCCCAAACCGACCAGGAACCTCTTTGGAAAATAGGTATTGATAAACTTTCTTGACTTCCATATATTGTGTTTTTCGTCGTTTGCTTTAGTGACTTGGTCCTCTTTACTACTCCCTCCATCCCAGAAAGATAGTCCCATTTGATTTTTGATGGTCAACAAAATTAAACTTTGATTAAACATTAATGTCAATCTGAAGATGAGTTATGATTAACCGTTTTTTAAAATTTCACTAGGATAATTAGATTGACATTAATGTTTGGTCAAAGCTTACTTGTGTTGACCATTAAAACTCAAATGAGAATATCTTTCCGGGACGGAGGTAGTAACACTTTAATTACACTACTGCGTGACCAACTACTTGTAGAAGCTTTAGTGGCCAGTCTTCTCTGCCTAACCAAGACAGAGCAGGACCATCAGAGTTCCAATCATTTTCAGATTCTTGGAAATCTCGGTTCAATGCAATTTCAGTCAGGTGGGTTTAATTAAAATCAGCACATCTTCAAGTTTATTACTTATACTCCCTCCGTCCCAAAATGATCTTCACACTTTTTTTAATGTTACTACGAAAGAAGTTTGAGCAATAATTTTAAGTTGATTTAATTATATTAATAAAAATCTAAAACTTGTAATTGGTAGACCATCAACAATACTATCAATAACAAGTGTTAGATTTTCATTAGGATAATTAAATCAACCTAAAAATTCACACTCAAAGTTCCTTAGTAGTAACAGCAAAAAAAGTGTGAAGATCATTTTGGGACGGAGAGCGTAATTGGGATTTTGGTAGCGAGAATTGATGTCTGATATACATCTTTACTGTATGAAGATACAAGGAGTCGATATCAAAGAGTACACGAGGTTGGAAAGAGAAGCTTTTCTCTAGGAGCCCTTCCATGGCAGATATTGGTTCTGAAGTTAAGAGAGAAGTCAATGCTGGGATTGCTAATGTATCCCGTTTAATGGAGAGTCTTGAAGCCAGAGAAAGTAATCATGAGGCTAAAGCAAATGAAAACAACACTTCAAGTTCATCTTCAAACTAAAACAGTGGACAAATATAAGCGTGACAAGTTCTCATCAGCAGTTCATCTTTGAAGGTGAGTCATCTTATTCTCACAATTTTTTTGTTATAAGTCCCCATCGTAACCATTTACTGAAATTTTCATGAAACACGAGTCATTGACTCTTGTGTAGCAATGAAATTTTGTTCACGCTTGCCGTTTTCTTTTGATTTGGTATGGGATGTTGCTTTTTTCTCTTATGTTCTTATAACCCTATTGAAGAAATTTCTCGTTTTCTGTTTTATCTTTTCCCAACGTTCAACTTGATCAGGTCTTAGGCACTATAATCTTCTAAAACAATACATGAAACATGGACTTGTACAGAGGAAATTTCCGTTAGTGTGCACATGATGTTGAAGTCCCATTCGTCCCACATCAACTTGGAGAGTATAATTAATCCAGTATATAGGTTGGATAACCTCACCTTTATAAGGCCTTTTAAGGGGATGACGACCCAATTCTAATACATGATCTATATACAATAGTTCTCTTAAGTCTAATATTATTGTTTTTTGTGTATTTAGAGAGATAAGTTTCCAACTGTCAGTGTCACTAGTAGTGATCTCACGAAAAAAATCTCAATATTTATTTTGTTCAATGATTTAGTATCTGAAAAGGGGTTGGTCGTACATACTTATGTCCTAAGTTGAATCTCTGCTTTTGTTTTTCCAATTTGATTCAGAATCCCGCCACAAGTGTCCCAAGTAGTAGTCAGGTGTGTCTAAACAAGTCCCATGTCTAGAATAATAAGATGTTTCCAAGTGTTCAAACGTCCAAGCTCTCTTTTTTAGTTTTTATGTTTTTGTTAATTTATTTGTTTTCGTTTTGTTTCTTTTCATTTCTTTTTATGGCAAAACTTCCGCTTTTTAGTTGCAAGTTTTTGTTTTGTAACAAGGAGATAGCCAATTACATACTGATATTTCATCCATCTCGAAATATTTACATTTGAAAACTAAAGGTTTCAATATGGCACTCTTGGTTGTATATGTTTTGTATGGCATGGGTTAGAATTAAATTTAGAACATAAAGTGTACATGTAGGTTAACTTTTAAACTGTGACTTTTTATTAGACAACTTAAATGGCCTTTTGGGAGGATGAAGAGAGTATTGCACGTGGTTCTCCCGTGGGGATACAAGGTGCTCTCGAACGCGCTCATTCGGACGAACCAATAAAATTGTACTATGCCACCCTTTAGAAAGACTCGGATCAAGAATTTCTAACTGACTTGGTAAATGCTTTTAAATCGAATATTTGTTCTACAACGTCCATTAATTAGAACCCAATATCAATCAACCCGCTTATCTGTAGTCTCGATTGCTTTACTTGTTTCTTTTGCTATGTAGTTGGGACGATGTTATACTTCTTAGTCCTTTTGCCCCAATCGAAGAGGTGAACTCTTTTATTTGTTTGTCCCAATTGAAGAGGTACATGTCCTTCTAAGGGAACTATATGGATATGTTTGGAAGGTAATAACGTATAAACCATTATATTAACTGGCTTGAAAGGTCAATGTGTAAGCTTCAGTTGGGGGACAAATGGAGTGCATGCTTAGATCGTGTCCAGGGTTGATGCTTGAAGTTGGCCAAACCAACGGAAGAGTATGTTGGAGCGTGACTGATTCCTAAATCCTACTAGTGTTTAAAAGATACTTTGAAGCTTAACTTGTTCTACTAACTAGGACTGGCTTGAACACGGAGATAGTAGAATGGAAAGGTCAAAGAAATCTAAGGTTATTTTACTACCTAATTCGTATGTAACTAAATATCACTAAATTCTAATGTTGAATAAGTTTAGATGAGATGCGAAATGCTTGTAATTAGGCAGCATGGCACAGTATGTTGTGCATTTTGTGCAAGTCTCTGTACTGTGACGTACGCATATAGCCGCCGCGCTGTCGTACCTTATTTTCCTGCGTCATTTTTTTTTGGTAATACTCCCTCCGTCCCGTAATGTTAGTCCTATTTGACTTTTCAATGATTTTAACAACATTCTTCCATTTCCCTTATTGCCCTTAAATGACTTTAATTATTACCCGACTTCCAAGATGCATATTTCCAAGTAAAAGCTT
The DNA here is from genome assembly GCA_026119855.1 of Campanula takesimana. Lineage (NCBI taxonomy): Eukaryota > Viridiplantae > Streptophyta > Magnoliopsida > Asterales > Campanulaceae > Campanula > Campanula takesimana. The sequence goes on from JAOWBW010000021.1 coordinate 2,395,349, forward strand.
GCAGTCAATTCTGTGTCCATGACCATGAGAAAGACGTAAATAATGGGCTTTTAAGCTGGCTCTACACTGATTGTTACACATTGTTTGCACGGCATTCTGGGTGGTGGCAGTGGGTTAGTTTCTCATTTCATCCAAGGGCACTTTTGGAACTTTAGAGATTTTAACAACACTATTTAGAAAAGGGACGATCTTTTTGGGACAAACATAATTGGAAAAAAAGGACTATCATTCTGGGACGGATGAAGTATATTATACCTTTGAGTACATGGTTTCTAATTGTTGTGTTCGTTTCTGCAGGTTGCTCGTCTCCAAATATGTCATGCTAAGGGAAGGATGCTTTTCATACTGGCATAGGAGCGGGAAGGAGCTACATGGTGAATATCGCCGTCTGATAATAATTGTTATTTTAATTTTAAAAGGAGGGAGATGGAATAGGAGAGACTTGAGGGGGAGAGCGAATAACATATCTGCTACTGTCTGATGTACGTTTCAGATTCTTAAAAATGCTTTTGTATATCTGTCTATCAATATGTAAACAAGTATTCAGTATCCATTGATGTATAATATGTAGTATGCATTTCAGAAGATATTGGATTCATCGTGTTACTAATTACAATAAGCTGCAAAGAAAAAGATGGCACAACACTCTGTTTTAGTGGGTGACACTTTATGCATACACGGGATGCGGAGCGTGTGCAGTGGACTGCACAACAGTTTCATTCTGTTTTTGTCTGGACCATTAGTTTTTCCGTTAAAGATATAATTGTTCGTTTGATCCACCAAACCACCTATTGTTCCATTGCATAGACTTTAAATCCTTGTCTTTTTGAACTTCTTGGTTAAAAATTTAAAATGGTTTGGTTGATCATTCTGGGCTTTGTTTGTGGAGTAAACCACAAAACCAACTCGCTCACTAAGGCCCCAACTTTTACTTTGACATGCGTGCTATCAACTCAGTAAAATGTACGAGTTTTTAGCCATTTTGACTTGCGTACTATTTGGGGGAAACTAATTCCTCCATAAATTATAAAAAGTCCTATTTTTATAGGGTTTAAGGTTTAGGGTTTGGGGTTTCAGGTTTAAGGGTTAAAAACAGGACTTTTTATAATTTAGGGAGGAACTAGTTTCCCCCAAAAACACACTCCTTCAATAATTTGGGGATGAAATTTCGGGGTTTTGTGAGGGACGAATTCTCAAATACACCGGCCGCACAGCGTGCGGCAATGGTGGGTTACTCCGCTGCTTCTCGCGCCTTACTGCTCCGCTACAGCCGACGGCCCAGATCGCTGCCACGTGTCCCTTTAAAAAAAAAACCTCCAATAACTTTAAAATGTTATATCTTGAGATTTATAACTCAAAAAAATAATTAAAAATACCGTTGTGTTCGTCTCGACGAGGCGAATAAAACTACGTAGGTCATGATATGGTTTGATTTTGTTTTTTTAACAAAAAACATATTTTTTACACACAAAAAGTTTGAGTTGCTCGTCAGCTAGGATGTAACACTCTGTTCTGATAAAAGTAACACTTTCATCTTCAAAAAGTTACACTTTTTACTGTTAAAGGTAACAGCAGTTTTCACAAAAAAAAATGGGTTTGCATTTCAATTGTTACTTTCTCAATAAAAAATTGTTACATTTTCATATATAATGTTACATTTAAGAATATAAACTGTTACAATTGAGAAAAAAAATGTTACATTCATTTTTATAAAATGTAACATTAGTTTAGTTGTCAATTCTATGCTAATTTGGGAGAAAAAAATGTTACATTTGGAAAAAAAAGTGTTACATTTGAAAAAAAAAGTGTTACATTCCTTTATAAAAAGTGTGACATTAGTTTAGTTATCAATCTTTATGTTATCTTTAACATATTGCAGCAAAATTATGGTACATTTTGAAGAAAAAAAAGTGTTACATTTCGTTATAATAAGTGTTACTTTTGTTGAAGGAAAAAATGTTGGAGTGGCAAAAAAAAAAATCGGCAAAAAAAATAAAAATAAAATAAAATTGGTCGGCTCGGCTCGGCTCGAAGCCGTCGCACGCCGTACAACGGACGTACAGGAGACGGCCTCTTTGTGAGGTGGAGATATCAGGGACAATGAGGTCAGTTGATCCACTTTCTCACTGAATCCCCTCTCCATTCATATATAAATCCCATTTTCTTGTCTACCATCCCAAACCCTGAAATACTCTGTCGATGGTGTCTGACCTCATCACCCTCAGTTTCTCCGCATATCGACGTCACAGCAGAGCTCGGAATAGCAATAATTAGCTTGGGATATACTACTACGACGATGGAAGCTCTGTTGACTTTTTTTATTTATCGGTCAGGCTATATAAAGACGTAGTTCCGCAGGCTCATAATGTGACGATGTTTGTTAATAGAAAACTCACACTTTCTTCCATTTCATCAATTCATGTCATGTGGAGATTTATGAGGAAATTTTCAACTCCATATTTGGGTGGGATTTGATATTTTGTGAATTTGACAATTTGGTGTTGTAGGCAGCTTAGGAGAATTTCAAGGAAGAGAAAACCACTAGTAGAACCTAGAATCAAGTGGTGGAGGCTTCAAGGGTAGAATCAACAGAGATTTCTAGCTAAGATGGCCACTACTGGTATTTGGTCGGGTAATATGGAGGATATGGATATAGATTCAACCTGGACTAAGATGGAGCATACCATAAAGGAGGTGGCAAGAGAAATCCTTGGAGAATCTAAAGAAAGTGTGCCACAAAGTAAGGACACATCATGGTGGAATGAGGAAGTAAAGCAAGCGATAAAGAGCAAGCGAGAATGCTATAAATTATTGGGAAAATGCAGGAGTGAGGAGAACTATGAGAGTATAAGGAGGCTAGAAGAGAAGCAAAGAAAGCAGTAAAAGATGCAAGAGCAAAGGTGAATCAAAAACTTTATGATAGATTGGATACAAAAGAAGGGGAAAAAGACATCTATAGACTTGCTCGTATGAGGGATAAGAGGACACGAGACATTGGGAGGGTTAAATGTGTTAAGGATGTAGACCAAAGAGTGTTGGTCGGGGATAAAGAGATAAAAGATAGGTGGAGTTCGTACTTCAATACCTTGTTTAATGGCAAGCAAGAGCAGGATATTGGAGATATAACTATCCCTTCGAGTATGATTAATCAAGATTTTATGCGGCGAATTCAAAAGGGTGAAGTGGAAATGGCGATGAAAAGATGGGATTAAAGAAAGCCGTAGGGCCGGATGGAATACCAATTGAGGTGTGGAGATGTTTTGGGGAGAGGGGAATAGATTGGTTAACAACACTATTCAACAAGATATGGAGAAGTAACACAATGCCATTGGAGTGGAGAAAAAGTACCCTAATCCCTTTGTTTAAGAACAAAGGTGATGTCCAAGATTGTGCCAACTATCGAGGGATCAAACTAATGAGCCATACTATGAAACTTTGGGAAAGAATGATTGCACAACGGCTAAGAAAAATTGTGAATATTTCGGATAACCAATTTGGATTTATGCCCGGCAGATCGACTATGGACGCAATCTATCTTATGAGACAAATCATGGATAAATATCGAGATAAAAAGAAACATTTGCACATAGTTTTCATTGATTTGGAGAAAGCGTATGATAAAGTGCCAAGAGAGGTACTTTGGTGGGCTTTAGTAAAGAAAAACGTTTCAAAGAAATATATTGATATTATCAAGGACATGTATAATGGAGTTAGTACTAGTGTACGGACAAGCGTTGGGAAGACAGAAGAGTTCCCTATCACGATTGGAGTGCATCAAGGCTCTGCACTTAGTCCCTTTCTCTTTGCCCTGATAATGGATGAAGTGACGAGGTCAATCCAAGATGATATGCCATGGTGTATGTTGTTCGCAGATGATATTGTTCTGATTGATGAGACAAAAGAAGGTGTTGAAAGTAAATTGGAGTTGTGGAGATGCACTTTGGAATCTCGAGGTTTTAGGTTAAGCAGAAGCAAAACTGAATATATAGAGTGTAAATTTAGCAAAGTTGGAAGCAGAAAGGCAGGAGTGATCACATTCGATGGAAAGATTGTCCAAGCTTCTGAGTTCTTTCGCTATCTTGGATCTATTATCCAAAAAGATGGAGAATTGGATGGAGATGTGGCCCATAGGATTAAAGCAGGTTGGTTGAAGTGGAAGAGCGCCACAGGGTTTCTTTGTGATCGTGGCATGCCAAATAGATTAAAGGGAAAATTCTATCGTACGGAAATTAGGCCTGCACTGCTTTATGGCACTGAATGTTGGGCCGTGAAACAGTGTCATATTCATAAGATGAATGTAGCGGAGATGCGTATGCTACGATGGATGTGTGGGCATACAAGAAAAGATCGATTGAGAAATGAGGTGATCAGGGGTAAAGTAGGAGTTGCGCCCATTGAGGATAAAATGAGGGAGCATCGTCTAAGGTGGTTTGGTCATGTGAGACGGAGACCGAGTGATGCACCGGTTAGGAGGCCTGAAGAGTGGAGAAGTGATAAAATGGCGAGGGGTAGGGGAAGACCCAAGCAAACTTGGATTAAGGTGATTGAAAATGATATGAGTTTACTCGGAGTGGATGAAGATGTGGCGTTGAGGAGGCCGGAGTGGAGGGCAAAAATTCATGTGAATGATGGGGGTTGATCGTACATTTTATTTTTATTATTTATTTTATTTTCTCCATCTTTTTCCTCTCTTTCTCTCTCTCTCTCTCTCTCTCTCTCTCTCTCTCTCTCTCTCTCTCCTTTTATCACGATGACATATGAGGATTCATGTTAGCCGACCCCAAATTATTTTGGGACTAAGGCCTTGTTGTTGTTGTTGGTGGTGGTGGTGGTGTTGTAGGCAGCCATGGATGGGGTAATGAACTAGAGCGAGGTGGTGAGAGAAAAAAAAGGAAGAAGAAATGGGTGGTGTTTTTATTCTACCCTTTAAAAATTAGACATGTGTACTGCAAATGACAACTTAACGAAAAAAAATAATTGGATCTCGTTAGGCTTAGTGATTATGTATGCTCAAAAAAATTAGTTTAGGATTATACAATGAAAAAAAAATTGAGTTGAGTGATCAAAACCACTCATTCTGAAGAGTTGGGTGACTTTGGATGCAATTCTTCCAAATATATTTTAGTAATATTTTCTCTATTTATTATTAATATCTAAAATTATACACTAATAATTATTTAAATACAACTCATATAATTATAAATATTTTAAACAAAATATAGTACTAATAAATAAATAAGTTCAGGAAAGGAAAATAAAATAAAAATAAAAAAGCTCAAAAGAAAGTTACTTTTTCAATGTGAAATAACCAAGTCTAGATTATTTGAATGATAATCCCTAATTTGATACAGATCAGACGAGATCTCTCTGATCCCTTGGTTCCACATCCGGTGTTCGACATCGACAGAATTTTAGGTACGGTGTGCTTCTTGATGAAGTTCTCGTCGGCGAACTTCGCTACGTATATCGATTAATGGAGCGACTTCTTAATGAAATTCTACCCCCTCTTTATACCAGTCATGCCATCAAAATTTGCTCCGTGGATGTGTTCTGTTTCGTGAATCGCCGGTGGATCTAGAGCTTGAGGGTGGATGATAGTTTGATTTCATCGCCGACGGTGGCAGAGTCTGGGAGAGCTCGCCCATTTAATGTGAAGAAGGAGTCTAGGGTTTGAATGGGTTAATTTGGGGAAAAAGAGAGTTTGAGATGGCGTACAGAGAGATCGGGAGTTAGGTTAAGGCACGAATTGGGATTTGAAATTGTGGAGCGTGAATAAAAGACTTGATAATTCTGGATAATCTTTTTTCCCCAGCCCCAGCCCCATCAACATCCATATTTCATATTTAGAAGGACGAGATTGATAATATTGATGAATCCAAATCTTGGGGGTTTTTTTCTTTTCATCTTTTATTTAAATATGTTATTGTAAATTGGTGTTAAAATAGATACAACTTTTACTTATTATTTTCTGGATTAATATTAATTAGTGTTTTATGTTGGTGGTGGGTGGATTTGGCCGGTGGTGGATGGGTGGAGGTGGGGTGGCACATGGCTGGTAAGAGTGGGGCTATGAAGATGAAAGGGGGAAGAAGATGATGAAAAGGGGGGTTTTATTTTAAACTTTAGGGTCAATTTTAAAAATTTGAATCTAACTTTTCGTTAAATTATTAATATTGTCGTTAACTTTTTAACTGGTATTACAAATTTCGGGGAAATTGATGATAAAACTATAGTATGTATAGTACATTTATTGAGTTTATAGTATACATATTAAAGTGATATTGTGACCATAATATACGCGGGTTGGTTTCTTGGTTTACTCTTGTTTGAGGCACAGGTGTTTATCCACATTGGTTCGAACTTGCAAATTTGAGGCCCTTGACTTTGTCAGGCAGTGCTCTGTGTCAAGGATTAGAGAAAGAGATAGTCGGAGCCAATCATACATGGAGAGAGATAATTGATATGAGAGACTCAATTTATTAATGAACAATAGGTTACATATTTATAGGGTTACATGGAACATTCTAGACTAATCTAACTTGGTCAATAAGATATAAATCTCCTAATTGATATACACAATATCTAAGTATGGTAAGTAATATCTAAGAGATATTTACAATATATGCTAGGAATATATAATATTCCTAATATGCCCCCGCAAGATGGACGTCTGGAGGGAAATACCAATCTTGGAAAGCGATGATCAATAATACTTGAGTCTTTGGCACTTTTACGTCGCGAGACGGTCTTTGGCACGTTTACGTCGCTAGACGAACTTTGGCACTTTTACGTCGCGAGACGGTCTTTGGCACTTTTACGTCGCTAGACGGACTTTGGCACTTTTACGTCGCTAGACGGACTTTGAGGGGTTTGGCGAGTTTATGGGTTACGTTTGGGCGGGTGTAGGGGTGTAGGGGTAGGTTTAGTTTTGGGTAGCCGGACAAAAGGAAAATTGGAATTAAAATTAGGTAAAAAATAAAAATAAAAAAAATCATAGCTTGGGGAAAGTGGGAAAAACAAAGTTTGGTGTTTGAAGGAAAAAAAATAAAAAATAAAAATTTAGGCAGTGGGTTTGGTCGGGTATGAGGAGGGGTTTGGTCGGGTGGGATGGTTTTGGGCAATTTTGTGTGATAATTGGGGTTGGGATTAATTGGGGTAATGGGGAAAAGGTTAACAAAAGGGAAATTGAAAAAAAAAAACTAATTAAGGTTGATATGGTTGTAAGGAGGTGGTAGTGCACCATAACCAGGTGAAGGAGGTTGCTGTGGCTGTTGGGGCATCTGATTCCACGCAGGACTATTTCCTTGCCCATATGGGTGGGTGGGTGGTGGCTATGGTGGCAATGGTTGGGGAAAGTTTTGCCGTGGTGGTTTTGTATAGTGGTTGGCGGAAGCTTTTGTGGTGGAGATAGTATGGATTCGGTTTATAGGGTTTTTGGTGGAGAAGTCCCATTATGGATCATAGCTCTGATACCATGTCAAGGATTAGAGAAAGAGATAGTCGGAGCCAATCATACATGGAGAGAGATAATTGATATGAGAGACTCAATTTATTAATGAACAATAGGTTACATATTTATAGGGTTATATGGAACATTCTAGACTAATCTAACTTGGTCAATAAGATATAAATCTCCTAATTGATATATACAATATCTAAGTATGACAAGTAATATCTAAGAGATATTTACAATATATGCTAGGAATATATAATATTCCTAATACTCTGAATTTATAAGAAAAGACAACTCTAGTTTTTGAAATTTTTTATTTTCAAATAAATGTATATCTCCAAAGAATGTACCCCCTCCTCCGTCCCGCAGTAAGAGTCCTACCCTCATTTACACGCTTATTAATAAATTTTGGAAGTGATGTAAATGTTGTGAGTGTAAAAGTAAAGTGAGAGAGAGAATGAGTGGGAGAGAATAGTGAATTGATTGGTGTTGTGAGTATAAAAGTAAAATAGGAGAGATAATGAGTCGGGTGAATAGTAAAGATTCTTTGCCATTTTAGGAATAGGACTGTTACTCTGGGACGTACCAAAATGGAAAGTATGACTCTTACTCTGGGACGGAGGGAGTACTTATTTTATTTTAGGAATGGGATTAAGAAAAAATGTTGGAAAATAAGGAATGAGAAAGTGTTGTAGAGAATATTAAGTAGATAGTTGTTATGAGTGGGAATGAGAGAGAAACTGAAGTACAATTATTTTATTTTATATTATTTTATTGAGAAAATAATAGTTTTCTATGAAACACTCAAAATGACAAAATAAGTATTTTGTTTTAGGAAAGAGAGAGTGCTAGTTTTACAAAAGATAGTCCTTAAATAATATTTTATCATCCATTTTATACTATATACTTTGCAAAGCTACAGTGTATTAGAAAGTATTCCTTCAGTCTAAAATTGAATATTTTTATCTTAAAATGAATGTTTTTTTCAAACTTTTACATCAAAATTCTTTATTCCTAAATGATTTTTTTTTCAGAGTTCATTATAATTTTACAAAACTAATGTTATGAAAGTAAATAGCAAGAATGTTTATGATCTTTCCTATTAAAAATTATCTTTTTCATAGTGACCCTTCAATTTAACATGGTTATTCATTTTATATTTTAGGAAGAAAGAAGTACAAGAATAATTAGTCTTCATTACCACTATATTTTATATTTATAAAAAGTAAACATTTCCAAAGTACCTCTTTTTCATAGTGACCCTTCAATTTAACATGGGCTGTAAAAAAAAAAAAAAAGTTAAAAAGTTGACGTTCTTTATTTTGCATTTCGAAGGAAGAAAATTGTGACGCAAAGGAAAATAAGATAATTTATTAATTTTGCTTAAAAACGAAAAAAAAACCTTTAATACGTTAATATTTTTATAAATGCATTACTTTAATCCTGGTAGACTATTCAATTCAATTTTAACCAAAATTTTAGAAAAAAATGATAATAGTCATGAAATTTAAAAAATGATTGCTAATATACAAGAAAAAAGTTATCAATAAAAATCGAGTAACTCTTATAAAAACCAATTTTCCCAATACTGTTATGAAAAACTATTGGATAAAGTGGGCAGAAGATAAATTTCACTTAGGCGTGATCACGCCTAAGTCTAAAGAGTCTTCTTTAAAAATATAGAGCAAGAGGATAAATATGGAGAATAACTTTTATTATATGAAATCTGATTTTTGACATTTTTTTACACACTTTGAGACTAAAATTACTTGCTTATTTATAGGCTTACAAGACTTAGAAAAACAATGAACATAAACTAGAACTAGCAGTACTCCCGTGCGATGCACGGCGGATAAGCAAATTTAACATTTATCTATTGTTTTATAAATACTATATTATAAAAAAATGGGAAAAACCAAAGTGTAAATGGAACACATTATATGGGAATTATTATTATAAAAAGTACAAAGAAATAATTACACATTCTATATTTATCATTAGAGTATAAATAAATAATTAAGCATTTCTTAAAAAAATAAATAGAAAACACTCCGTTAAATACAACATTATTAGTGGTATTTTTACTTTGATTGTCACTCGTTGTCACACAAAGATGTAATGGATATGAAGTTGTGAGGGTGGAGTATATCTAGGCAGGAAATAGTATCTTGATTAAAAAATGTAGGTAGGAAATATTATCTTGATTGGTAAAGTATGAGAGAGAAAATGTGTATGGAGTTTTTGTTGTGAAAATGACATGTGGGTCTCATTTTCCATTTTAAATAATAAAGTAAAGTAAAAACCTTAAATTAGAACAGACTAAAAAGAAAAATAAGAACCTTAAATCGTAACAGAGGGAGTATATTTTTTTGTCAACTTAATATCTTCATTTTAAAAGAAAATAACTAAAAGATTTTATCAAAGACTCTCTTTTGATGGCTCCCCAATTCAATGCGCAAAGTCCACCCATATTCTCCCGTATAAAGCAAGTATCTCCTCCTATAATCATATTTTGCACCAAATACAAATTATATCTCTCTAAAAAATACAATTAATAAATATACTTCTATGATATTTTTTGGGTCAATATAAAGTCAAAAACAAAGTTCATAAAATTTGGGTTAATATCATGATTTTTATTGGTGCTTTTAATTAAAGTGTGTCAGATCCACAATTAATGCAACCAATAAAATGTTGACACCTCATTTTGTATTTAAATTTTTGTAAACTTATTTTATGCTTTTAGCATTGCATTATTCATTTTTTTTGGCGAATTGACTTGAATTCGAGTAGTAAATATAGTTCATGAGGAAATTAATTGAAGTAAATAGAACGCTTTGTTTAGCTAAATCGATGAATCTTAAAATATATTTTTTGAAGAAAAATGAAATTTGGCAAACCCATTTTTTTTTAATCTAAGTTGCAAACCTTGCTGGCTTCTGCCCCACTCATATTTACTCACACCATCCCACCTCACTTGAGACTTATTTCCATTTTGCTCCGTTCCACTTCACTTGAGACTCCTCAAAATGGTAATCTTTTTATTATATGTTCAATCTACCCACCCACCCACCCACTCATTCTCTTTCTTCATTTTCCATCACACACTTCATTCAACTAACCTACTATTAACTCCGCTCATTCTCTCTCTTCTTTTTCTACCACACATTTTTTTTATTTTATTCTTTTTGCTTAGTTATTATGTTCATCTCTTTGGTCTCAGTGAGGTGGGACGGAGGGAATACTTCTTATTCCTCTATAGTCCTTCTACGGTTTGCAGATTAGTCCCTCTAAAGATACTTATGTAAACAGTACTCACTCGTCCCATTGTAAGAGTCAAAAATTTTCCAAAATGGTGTCCCATCTTAAGAGTCAAAATTCAAAAAAAGAAAAGTTTTTTTTTATAGTTATATATTTGGTGGGCCCTACATGTCATACACACAACAACTATGCACTAAATATTTTATGCCCCACTTTCTCTCTCCCACTCACTTTCTACACTCACAACACTCTACCCACTTTCTATATTTCCCTCCCTCCGTCCCGGACTAAGGTTCTTAGTTTGACTTTACACGGAGATTAAGAAAAAGTAAATGTTGTAAGTATGAAAAGTAAAGCATGAGAAAGTAGGAGAGAAAAAGTGGGTAGAAAGTTTTTGTTGTGAGAATGACAAGTGGGTCCCATTGTCCATTTTAGGTAATAATGCAATTAAGAACCTTAGTCTAAGACAAACCAAAAAGAAAAGTAAGAACTTTAATCTGAGACAGAGGGAGTAATAAAAAATTCATTTCTTAATTTTTGAACCCAAAAAATTTTTGATTCTTAAAATGGGACGAAGTGAGTATATGTATCGCACCCTCCCACATCAGATTTCTCCCTTTCTTATAAAGTCCTTTTCTATTTAGATATCAATCCTTCTACATACTCCCTTCGTTCAATTTTAAGAGTCAAAAAATTGGTGGGTTCAAGAATTAAGGAAAAGGTGATGTGTTGTGAGTGTTGATAGTTGGGTATGAGAGAGAAAGTGGGGGTAGAGAAAGAGTTAGTGGATAATTGTTGTGAGTATGACATGTAGGACCCACTTTCCATTTTAAGATTTTGGCTCTTAAAATGGGACGCCCTTTTAAAAAAAATGACTCTTAAAATGGGATGGGGGAAATATACACTATACATCTATCTCTTTACCCTAAAGTCCTTTTAGTAATTACTCCCTCCGTCCCATTTTAAGAGTCAAAATCCTAAAATGGAAAGTGCGTCCTACGTGTCATACTCACAACAATTATCCACTAACTTTTCTTTACCCCACTTTCTGTTGGGTTTCGAGGCAACATGCGCAGCGGAATATAGCATTTAAAATTTGTGAAACCCAAAGTCTATAGATCCATTCATATGATTAAATCAAATACATCTACGATGAATACAAGAATACTAACCCTTGAAGCGTTTGATTTAACAACCTTGAATTCGATGGAGCTTTTCGAAACTTGATCAAGAACACAATCACGAACAAGATCACGAACTTGAAGATGATAAGCGTCACCCTCTAACGGTATCCACACCACGAACGAATATCAAGAAGCTCTTGATCTTGGTTGCTAGACCAATTTGTGAAACACACTTTCACAATAGACTATATGGAATTAATATGTGATTTCTTGTTATTCACTTTTATGATCTTAGAACAAGAATAAAACCTCTCAAACTCTTTGAAAGTTCTCACAAAGCAATAGGACTGATTAGGTTGTTTAGAGGCTGTTTATATACTTGTTAAACCTATTCTAAATAGGTAACAAGTGATTAAACCCGCAAGAAAACGTATTAGGAAAAACCCAGTCCAAACAGGACTATTGGTCCGCCCGGGTATAGGACCAGGTCCGCCCGGGTTAACAAGTGGTCCAGCGGGGTCCTTATCAAGGTCCGCCCGGACCCTCCCTTTTCCTGTTTTCTCCTCTAAGTTCCTAATATTCCTCAAAGGTCTTTCGACCCAAAATTCCATTTAAGTCCTTTTACGATTCGTTCTAATGTGTATGACCCTTTAGGATTATATTAAGTTGGCAATGGGTATAAACCCATAAGATATGATTAGGTTCTAGCAAACCGTCATACCTACCCAATTAGTATAACTATATATAAGTTCGTATCCTTTATAGAACATATCAATAATATCTTTTTCCACGATGTCATTGAGCGTAAGTCATGGTCAATGGTCAACTTACAATGTTCATTACTTTCTCGATCCCGAATAGTTTGATAACACAAAATGATATCGATCTCATCAACTCATTTTGAGCACGGCCATGCATTTCATCAACACTATTCACCGAGGGGCCCAAGCCTAACATCTCTCATATTGAGGGACAAATCCCATCTTGACTTATTACTCTTCCCTACATAGCTTTGATCATGTCAATCATATCTTACTTGGTTAAGAGTAACGTTTGAATATGTCAAACATGATCTCCATTATGTGGAAGACTGTAATAATCTCAGGTCTAGAGATTCAATGATATAACTATATGAGACTTAATTATGACATTGTGACCATGACATAAATCTCATACGGGTCAGTCCAGTATTTGTTCTCCAACAAATACCCATAAGTTTAATTGTATCCCATACACCATAATCATCATATGATTATCTATTAAACTTATACTAACAATTAATCATAATTATCAGGAACGGGGATTATTATAATAAACATACAAAAGATATAATAAGCAAACATTCAATATCTTTATTAAAACATAATCAAGAGATAACATTAATCGTTCAAATAACGTGCCTAGAGCATACAACACCAACAATATCCCACTTGCACTAGGCCTAATTAATGTATCGATACCCATAGACATAACATGACCATCATGCTTTGCTTGTGGAAGACCCTTTGTCAATGGGTCGGCAATGTTAACATTAGTCGGTACTCTGCATATATTCACGTCTCCTCTATCAACGATCTCTCGAATGATATGAAAACGCCTAAGTATGTGTTTGGATTTCTGATGTGATCTTGGTTCCTTTGCTTGAGAAATAGCACCATTATTTTCACAATAAAGGTCTATTGGATTAGCAATACTAGGAACCAACTCCAGTTCACCAACGAACTTCTTAATCCAAACAGCCTCTTTAGCAGTATCGGATGCAGCTATATACTTAGCTTCAGTTGTAGAATCAGCAACGGTATTCTGCTTAGAACTCTTCCAGCTTACAGCACCACCATGTAGCATAAACACAAAACCAGATTGGGATCTATAATCATCCTTGTCAGTTTGGAAGCTTGCATCTGTATAACCCCTTACAACAAGATTATCTTCCAAACCTCCATATACCAAAAACGAGTTTTAGTCCTTCTCAAGTACTTAAGAATCTCTTTGACAGCTATCCAGTGACTCTCACCAGGATATGATTGGTATCTGCTCGTCATGCTTAAAGCATACGAGACATCCGGTCTAGTACATATCATGGCATACATAATGGATCCAATTGCAGAAGCATATAGGATTCCATTCATGTGTTATCGCTCATCAGTTGTCTGAGGAGACTGAGTCTTGCTAAGAGTTTTACCATGTAACACTGGCAGGCTACCTCTCTTAGAGTCTTCCATACGGAATTTTCTAAGAACCTTATCAATCTATGTACTTTGACTTAAACCAATCAATTTTCTAGATCTATCACGATAGATCTTTATGCCAAGGATGTAAGCAGCTTCTCCCATATCTTTCATTGAGAAACACTTTCCTAACCATGTCTTTACAGACTGATGTGCCGGAATGTCGTTTCCCATGAGCAATATGTCATCAACATATAGTATTAGAAATAGTACTACGCTCCCACTAATTTTCTTGTATACACAAGGTTCATCTTCGTTCTTGATAAAGCCAAACTCTTTGACCGATTCATCAAATCGAAGATTCTAACTCCTAGAAGCTTGCTTCAATCCATAGATGGATCTTTGCAACTTGCATACTTTATTAGAATTTTCTGGAATTACAAAACCTTCAGGTTGTGTCATATAAACATCCTCAAGTAAGTTCCCGTTAAAGAACGCTGTTTTGACATCCATTTGCCATATCTCATAGTCAAAATATGCGGCTATGGCAATTAAAATCCTTATAGACTTGATCATTGCTACGGGCGAATTTTTTTTATCATAGTCTATGCCATGAATCTGCCTATAGCCTTTCGCTACAAGTCTAGCTTTATAAGTATGCACCTTTCCATCCATGTCAGTTTTCTTTTTGAAAACCCATTTGCATCCTATGGTTTTCACACCTTCGAGTGCATCTATCAAGTTCCAAACTTGATTATCATACATGGATTGGATTTCAGATTCCATGGCTCCAAGCCATTTATCTGAATCAGGAGCGGACATCGCTTCTTGGTAGGAAGTAGGTTCATCATTCTCAATGATTTCTACTTCATTACTATCTGTTACGAGAAATTTATATCTCTCGGGTTCGGATCGTAACCTACTAGATTGTGACGGACTTGAGTATCTTGAACAGGTTGCACAACTCCTTATGTAACTTGTTCAGATTCCTCCATTGGTTCAATGTTAGTTTCAGGTTCTCGAATCTCTTCGAGATTAATTTTACTCCCACTGATTCCTTTAGAGAGAAACTGTTTCTCTAGAAAGGTATCAGTTCTGGCAACAAACACTTTGTTTTCTGTACGGTTGTAAAAGTAATATCCTTTAGTTTCCTTAGTATATCCCACGAAATTACATTTATCTGATTTGTGTGCAAGTTTGTCAGAGATAAGCCTCTTGACAAATGCCTCACAACCCCAAATCCTCATGAAAGAAAGACAAGGTTTTTTTCCACTCCATATCTCATATGGAGTCTTTTGAACCGCTTTAGTAGGAACTCTATTTAGTGTGAACGCAGCAGTTTCTAATGCATGACCCCAAAAGGATAGTGGAAGATCACTTTGACTCATCATAGATCGAACCATATCCAATAAAGTCTGATTCCTCCTCTCGGACACACCATTCCATTGTGGTGTTCCAGGTGGAGTTAATTGTGAAACAATTCCACAATCTTTAAGATGATCGTCAAATTCTTAGCTCAAATTGTTGGGTTTCCTAGTAACATGCGTAGCGGAATCAAGCATTTAAAATTTTATGAAACCCAAAGCCCATATATCCATTCATATGATTAAGTCAAATACAACATAATGAATACTAGAATGCCTTTGATTAACAAACTTGTTCTTGGTGGAGACTTGAATCTTGATCATGAACAATAGCAGGAACACGAACTATAGAGGTGATAAGTTTCACCCTCTACCGGTATCCATACCTTCGAACGAATATCAAGTAGCTTCTTGATCTTGGTTGCTAGACCGAATTGTGAAACACGCTTTCACAATTATTAGAACTATATGGAATTATTATGTGTGTGTGTGTTCTTGTTCTTCACCCAAGAGATCTTAGAACAAGAAAATAAACCTTCAAACCCTTTGGAGGCACTCACAAAGGGGAGTTTTATACTTGTTACACCTATTCCAAATAGGTAACATGTGTCCAAACCCGCAAGAAAACGGAGCAGGAAAAACCCTTGCCGAATTGGCTTGGTCCGCCCGGACATGCATAGGGGTCCGACCGGATCTTATCAAGGTCTGACCGGGTATTAACCTTGGTCCGCCCGGGTCTTCAAGTGGTCTGCCCGGGTCCTTCCAAAGTTCCGCCCGGACCCACCCTTTTTCCAGATTCCAATTTTCAATTCTAAAGTCCTAAAATCCCTCAAAGGTCCTTCGACCCAAAATTCCATTTAAGTCCTTTGAGATTCGTTCTATTTGTGTGTGACCCTATAGGATTACACTAAGTTGGCAATGGGTTCAATCATAAACCCATAAGATATGATTAGGTTCTAGCAAACCGTCACACCTACCCAAATAGTGTAACTATATACAAGTTCGCATTCCTTTATAGAACATGTCAGAATCCCTTTGTCCACGATGTCATTGAACACAAGTCATGGTCAACAAGTCAACTTGTGTTTGTTCAATACTTTCTCGATCCCGAATATGTTGATAATCCAAATGACATTGATCCAATCAATTCATTTGAGTCTGTCCAGACATTTCACCAACATCAGTCCTATGAGGGGCTCAAGCTTGACATCTCTCCGAAGAGGGACAAATCCAATTCAGCTTATTATTCTTCCCTACATGAATTCTATTATGCCAATCATACCCTTTATAACTACCTGGTTAAAGGTAGCTTTTGAATATGTCAAACATAATGTTCATCAAGTGGAAGACTATAATAACTTCATATCTAAGGATTTAAATGACATAACTATTATGAGATTTACATATGACATAGACCATGATATAAATCTCATAAAGCGGGTCATGTCCAGTACCTTGTTCACCAACAAGTACCCATAAATCTAACATGATCATCCCATGATCATTTAGCCTTTATACTAGTGCTTCATAAGCTCAAGGGACAGAGAGTATTATGAGTAAACATGAACGTCAATAATAATCCAGCATCTCTTTATTAATATGAAAGAGATGATAACATATACAATGTTTAACGAACGTGCCTAGGGCACCAACACCAACAATCTCCCACTTTCCCTAGGTCCAATCTCCCAGGTATCCAATACCCATGGACCTAACATGACCATCATGTATAGATTATGGAATTCTCTTTGTTAGCAGGTTTGCAATGTTATCATCAGAAGGTACTCTGCATATATTTACATTTCCCATATCAACGATTTCTTGAACGATATAAAAACGCCTAAGTATGTGTTTGGATTTCAGATGTTCCCTTGGTTCCTTTGCTTGAGCGATAGCACCATTATTCTCACAATAAAGGTCTATTGGACTAGCAATACCAGGAACCACTTCAAGTTCAACAATGAACTTCTTAATCCATATAACTTCCTTTGCAGCATCCAATGCAGCAATATACTTAGTTTAAATTGTAGAATTAGTGACTGCTCTCTGCTTGGAACACTTCCAGCTTATAGCTCCACCATTCAACATAAACACAAAATCCCGATTGTGATCATCTTTGTCGGTTTGGGAGCATATATCTGTGTAACCAATTACTTAGATCATCTCACATGCCAACAACCATCAAGAATCCATCCTTAGTTCTTCTCAAGTCCATAAGGATATTCTTGACCACTATCTAGTGACTGTTACTAGGATATGGTTAGTTTGTTCTCATCATACTCCAAGTATACGAGTTCTCCCGTCTAAGTACATAATATGACATACATGATAGATCCAATTTTCGAAGCATATGGAATCTTAATCATGTATTCTTACTCATTAGTATTCCACTAAGACTAAGTCTTGCTAAGAACACTGTCATTAGACAACCTTGCAAGTTTTTCTCCAAGAGTCTTGCATACTGAACAATTCAGTACTTTGTCTTTATAAGTACTTTGACATAAACCAATCAACTTCTTAGATTTATATCAATAGATGTTAATTCCAAGGATGTGAGTGGATTTCTCCTTAGTCTTTCATTAAGAAACTCCTTCCAATGATATATATGTCAACCACATATACAAGACTAGGGATAAGACCATGCTCCCACTAATTTTCTAGCAAACACAAGTTTCATATTTGATGAATTTCAAACGATTTGAACACTTCATCAATATGAATGTTTCAACTCCAAGAAGCTTGCTTCAATCAATCACATGGATTTCCACAACTTACATACTTTATTAGAATTTTTCTTGACTATCAAAACCATTAGGTTGTATTCAATACATCCTTAAGTGAGTTCCTGTTAAGGAATGCTGCTTTGACATCCATTTGTCAAATTTCATATTCCAAATACGAAGATATGACCAGGAGAATTCTAGTATGTTCCTTGCTACCCATGTAAGTTTTCTCCAAGAAAACTCAATCCCATCGTTTGGTTTTTACACCTTAGGTTAGAATGATCAAGTTCCAAACTTGATTATTATACATGAATTGCCTTTTAGATTTTATGACTCCAAGTCATTAATCTAAATATGGAACGGACATTGCATTTTGATAGGTGGTAAATATGTCATTCTCAATGAACTTTACCTCAATACTTTCTATTTCGAGAAATCCAAGATTGTATCCTATCATGTATGCAAGCACTTGTATAACTTGAACGGATTTTCACAACTCCTTGTGAAAGTTTGTTCAACTTCCATCTTAGGTTCAATGATATTTTCTAGGTCTCGAACCATTCGAAATATATTTTACTCCCACTAGTTCTTTTAGAGATAAACAATTTATCTAGAAAAGTACCATTGCCAATAAACAATTTATTTCTTAGAAGTTAAATAATATCCTCAAGTTTCCTTAGGATATCCCATAAAAATACATTTATTAGATTTAAGTGTGAGTTTGTCCCAGACAATTCATTTCCAAAAGGTCTCACCATCTTAAATCTTTATGAAAGACAAACCCAGTTTTTCTTTCATCCCATATTATATATGGCACCTTTTAACCTCTTTTGATGGAACTCAAATTGGTGTAATTATAGCGATTTCCTATTACAACCCCAAAATAAATAATGGCATATCAATTTGACTTTATCATCTAATGAACCATATCCAATAAGGTTCTATACCTCCATGTAGACACATCATTCACAATGGTGTTCTTCGTGGAGTTAATTGTGAAACGATTTCACAACCTTAACGATGACTGTCAAAATCTTGGTTCAATTATTCATCATCATGATTGAATCAGAATCTTTGAATAGTTTTACCAAGTAGAACCAAAATTCTCTTTTAGCATTGCTACTTGATGCACCATATACATCGACATGTATTAGGTCAAGTAAGATATTAGCCTTTTTACTATTCCTAGTAAAAGATGTCTTGGTCCAAGTAAATAAGATTTGCATAAATCATGTGATTCAAAATCATATGACTTTAAAACTCCGTCCCATGGAATTTAAATATTCATTTCTTATTTATTTGATCAAAACAATAATGCATAAAGAATTTAATTATTTATGTTATAGCTTCAGTTATTATTTTGCTCTTCAAGATTTATGATATAAGATTTATTTATATGATAACACAATAAAGTAAATCATAATAAATAAAGCACTTTTCTTATTCCAAATAAGAAATAAATATCCTTCATTATCTTATAACAAAATAATATTTTTTACTTAATAGGTAAAGTCACTTCATAAGTGTTCTACGAACAATGTTGCAACTCTTGCATCATTACCATTCGTAGATTAAATTTTTACTATAAGTAGTCTTTCAATTCTTTAATTGTTGTAAATTTATACAAATGTGAGATCCATATCCGGTATCCAATACCCAATAATTAAAGGTAGAAAGATTAATTTATAACATAAATATCCCAAATGGTAGTCCCACTACCACTTTCTTTTATTGATCATCCAGAATTTTGACTGCAAGTTTAAATGGTCAATCCAATTGCCATCTTACCAAATTGCATCAATGAGTTATAGTTTTAGCCACAATTATTTCCTTTAGGTTTGACAACGTTTGTCTTACCTTTCCTAGGCCCTTTTCCATCATGAACCATGAGCACTGGAGAACCTTTCTCCACTATCTTCATCTCCGGAGTTTTCAGCATATCATGCAACTCGGAGAGATTCTTATTCATTCCATGCATGTTATAGTTCATCACAAAGTGATTATAACTTTTAGGCAATGAATTAAGAATGAGATCTGTGGCTAGCTCCAATCCAATTGGATAGCCAAGTTTCTCAAGACGCTCTACATAGCCTTTCATATTAAGCATGTGAGGTTCCACTTGTTACCCTTCACTTATTTTGCAAGAAGTGAATGCAACAATGGTTCTATACCTCTCTTGCCTAGCTTTCTATTGAAACATGTCTCTTAACTCCACGCCTATCTCATAGGCTTCCAACAGTTCCAAACTTTATTAGTGTTTTGAGCACATGGTCGAAAGTATGAAACAACTCACATCTCTAGAATCATTCTCATGATTCTTGTGATTGTATTTATTGGCTTCGGGTTCTTTAGGAATAGGCCCATCAAGAATGTACAACTTGTTTTCTTTCCTTAGAACCATTCTTAGGCTCAGGATCCAATCCATGAAGTTTGTACCATTCTCTTGAAGCTTATGCTTCTAAAGGATTGATCGCAACGAAATTGATTGAGTGTTAGTTTTCATACAACTTATGCAAAATTTCCAAAATTTCATAAGTACCAATTTCATTAAAGAGATAATGATGTATTTTTCCAAAAAATACTCCCACTAAATTATATAACCTTCATATACATCAAATGTATAATATAATTTAAATGAGCTAAGATCCAACTTTAATTTAATTTCAAGTCCGCTAGGGCGGATTACACAAAATTAAATTAATTAGGTAGACAAACATGTCAATCATATCACATATGATTCTTAGATCCTTATATGAGATTCTTGTAAATTTGGGCTAAGATCCAACTTTAATTTAATTTCAAGTACGCTTTGACGCACCGCTCAAAATTAAATTAATTAGGTAGAGAAACATGTCAATCATATCCCATATGACTCTTAGAGATCCAATTTCAAAAGCATGTTTAATATCATCTTTGCCTTAGGCCCAAACTGTTTTGACGCCCAATTAAGTCCAACCATTTTAAACGTATAGTTAATTCACCTCGCTAGGGCGAGCCCACATCATCCATCTTGCTCATACAAGAATAAAATCAATGCACCTCGCTAGGGCGAGCCCACATGAAAATATCCATGTACTTACAAGTGTTTTAATCATGGTATGACATACGGACTTAAAATTTTTAAGAAGGTTCATTACCATACAGCATACAACACATTTATGAGCAAATGAGATAAACATGTTGAGCATCAAGTTTAGCCACTAAATTAATCTCTATTAATTTAAGTATAATATTTATGTGTCATTAGTTTCTCTATAATTATGAGGATGATACTATTTGAACTTTGGTTTTCATCTCCAAATCAAGACAACAAGAAGTGCGGCCGAACTAAGCCATTGGCAACCATAGTTCCGTACTAATTCAAGAAACCAAGAAAGTAGTCCATGTGGCTGAAACTAAGCCATAGATGGTCTCGATGAACGTAGGCCAATTGCATTCACAATTCCACATGGATCTCCAAACTTGAATCAAGAAATTTGTTTCTCAATTTTAGCAATTATGAACTATTCATAATTCTAACTTCGTTTTATCTTTGAATCTTTGATTGCGATCAAGTTTGGGAAACACAGTCTCGAGAACGTAGGCTAGCCATCCAAACCTTGATCCAATCTCAGAATCACAAGATCAAAACAAATAGGAAAATTAAACCCCGAGATCCATACCCAAACCCTATGCCCGAGCCCCGCACCAGACCAGAAGGTTCGGCCGGGTCTCTGCATAGGCCCGGTCGGACCCACCTCCGAAAAATCCCAGATTTTTAAAGTTTTAAAATTTGTCTCAAAATTATTTTCCCCCGATTCAATTAGGGTTTGGTGTTCTTGGTGATCCAATCACCATGATCATCAAAACCTTAAATAAACAATTTATTCATGAATCTCTAGATTATCAAAACTTTGATCCAATCAAAAATTGATAACCCAACAATTTTAAATCCACTATTATTTTTTTTGTTGCGATTGAATATTGCGATTAAAGTTTATAAAACAATAAGCCACAATAAACGCATATAACACATACACAATTTATATACACACAACATGATCTAGTATTGAAATAATCAAGATGAACGGGGCTCTGATACCACTGTTGGGTTTCCTAGTAACATGCACAGCGGAATTAAGCATTTAAAATTTTATGAAACCCAAAGCCCATAGATCCATTCATATGATTAAGTCAAATAAAACATAATGAATACTAGAATACTAACCCTTGATGCCTTTGATTAACAACCTTGTTCTTGGTGGAGACTTGAATCTTGATCACGAACAATAGCAGGAACATGAACTATAGAGGTGATAAGTTTCACCCTCTACCGGTATCCACACCTTCGAACGAATATCAAGTAGCTTCTTGATCTTGGTTGCTAGACCGAATTGTGAAACACGCTTTCAGGATTATTAGAACTATATGGAATTTATGTGTGTGTGTATTCTTGTTCTTCACCCAAGAGATCTTAGAACAAGAAAATAAACCTTCAAACCCTTTGGAGGCACTCACAAAGCTAGGGTCTGATTAGGGCAACTAGAGGGGAGTTTTATACTTGTTACACCTATTTCAAATAGGTAACATGTGTCCAAACCCGCAAAAAAAAATGGAGCAGGAAAAACCCTTGAAGAATTGGCTTGGTCCGCCCGGACATGCATAGGGGTCCAGCCGGATCTTATCAAGGTCCGACCGGTTATTAACCTTGGTCCGACCAGGTCTTCAAGTGGTCCGGCTGGGTCCTTCCAAAGGTCCGCCCGGACCCACCCTTTTTCCAGATTCCAGTTTTCTCCTCTAAAGTCCTAAAATCCCTCAAAGGTCCTTCGACCCAAAATTCCATTTAAGTCCTTTTAGATTCATTCTATTTGTGTGTGACCCTATAGGATTACACTAAGTTGGCAATGGGTTCAATCATAAACCCATAAGATATGATTATGTTATAGCAAACCGTCATACCTACCCAAATAGTGTAACTATATACAAGTTCGCATTCCTTTATAGAACATGTCAGAATCCCTTTGTCCACGATGTCATTGAACACAAGTCATGGTCAACAAGTCAACTTGTATTTGTTCAATACCTTCTCGATCCCGAATATATTGATAATCCAAATGTCATTGATCCAATCAATTCATTTGAGTCTGGTCAGACATTTCATTAACATCATTCCTACGAGGGGCCCAAGCTTGACATCTATCTGAATAGGGACAAATCCAACTCAACTTATTATTCTCCCCTAGATGAATCCGATTATACCAATCATACCCTTTATAACTACCTGGTTAAACGTAGAGTTTGAATATGTCAAACATAATGTTCATCTAGTGGAAGACTATAATAACTTCATGTCTAAAGATTTAAATGACATAGACCATGATATAAATCTCATAAAGCGGGTCATGTCCAGTACCTTGTTCACCAACAAGTACCAATAAATCTAACATGATCATCCCATGATCATTTATCCTTTATACTAGTGCTTCATAAGCTCTAGGGATGGAGACTATTATGAGTAAACATGAACGTCAATAATAATCCAGCATCTCTTTATTAATATGAAAGAGATGATAACATATACAACGTTTAACGAATATGCCTAGGGCACCAACACCAACACAAATATTCACCACCACGATCTGATCGAAGTGCTTTAATAGTTTTGCCAAGTTGATTCTGTACTTGATTTTGAAATATTCTAAATATCTAAAAAGATTCACTTTTATGCTTCATTAAGTAGAGATAACCATATCTACTAAAATAATCAGTGAATGTTATGAAGTATTGATATCCGCCCCTAGCACTGCTACTTAATGGTCCGCATACATCAGTATGTATCAGTCCCAATAAGTCACTAGCCCTTTCACTACTCTTAGTAAAAGGTGTCTTTGTCATCTTTCCAAGTAGACAAGACTCACAAGTTTCATATGATTTAAAATCATGTGAATCTAAAAGTCCGTCCCCATGGAGTTTTGAGATACGCTTCTTATTTATATGACCAATACGGCAATGCCATAAATATGTATGGTTTTCACCATTAGGTTTGGATCTTTTATTTATGTTATAGACTTCATTATTATTTTGTCCTTCAAGATTTAGGATATAAAGTCCATTATATGAGTCTGCAATACAATAAAGCATATCATCATAATAGACAACACATTTCCTGTTTTTAACAAGAAAAGAATATCCTTCATTATCTAGCGAAGAAACTAAAATAATATTCTTACTCAAACTTGGGACATAATAACAATTGTTCAAAACAAGTATTAGTCCAGTAGGTAAAGTGACTTCATAAGTCCCTACGGCTAATGCAGCAACTCTTGCTCCATTTCCCACACGTAGGTCAATTTCACCTTTGTTGAGTTGTCTCTTATTCTTTAGTCCTTGCACACTCGTACAAATGTGGGATTCACATCCGGTATCAAATACCCAAGAACTAGAAGTAGAGAGATTGATTTCTATAACAAAAATATCTGAAGTAATAGTCTCAATATCCTTTACTTCCTTTTGATCTTCTAGACTTCTTTTACAATTTTCATCCCAATGGCCAATCAGATTGCCATGGTGAAAAATTGTACCTTTTGGAGTTTTAATATTAGTTACATCATATGCTTTAGACTTGACAACTCTTGTCTTATCTAAATATTTAAATCCTTTCTCCGTCTCAAAACCTTTTTGCCAAGCTTGCTTAAGGAACCTTTCCTTTAAGAGTTTGATTATCACATAAGCATCTATGCGTTCTTGATACTTCTCAAGTATTAAACACATAGTAGCAAGCTTAATACAATAGGCATCCAAAGAATCATCAACATGTTTCTTATATATGCCTTTGCTTGTCCAAAGGACATTGACAATGGTTTCTCTCGACTTAGGATTATCCAAAATTCATAACTCCAATTCTTGCTTAAGAACAATTCTTAAGCTTATGATCCAATCAAGGAGTTTTGAAGCATTCTCTTTCAATTCAAGGATAGATCGCAATGACGGGGTTTGATTATTGTTTAATGCCATTATCTACACACATATGCAAACATGTACCCATACATAAGTACCAACTTTATTAAAGATATTATTAATAGTATTTCACAAATACTCTCACTAAATTATATAACATTCATTAGCAATCATGCATAATATAATTTAAATGGGATAAGATCCATATTTCACTTGATTTATGAGTCTGCTTTGGCATGAACCTCAAAATCAAGTTATTTAGGTAGATAACTCTTTATCAATCATATCATATATGACTCTTAGATCCTTTTATGAGATTCCTTAGACATCTTATATCAGAAGCATGTTTTAATCGCATCTTATGCCTTAGGCCCAAAACTGTTTTGATAGCCTAATCAAGTTCAATCACTTTAAACGTATAGACAACCTTTGTCTCATCTTGCTTCTAAAAGATAGAATGATGTGCCTCGCTTTGGCGAATAAACCACTTCAAAACGATCAAAGTACTTGACAAGTGTTTTAATCGTGGATGGCTTAGAACTTAAATTTTAAGGAAGGTTCACAACATATAACATATAACACATTTATGATCACATAAGATAAACATGTTACATATCAAATTTAGTCATTAAATTAATCTCCATTAATTTAAGCATGATATTATGTGTCATTAGTTTCTCTATAATTATGAGGATGAGACTATTTGAACTTTGGTTATCATCTCCAAATCAAGACAACAAGAAGTGCGGCCGAACTAAGCCATTAGGCAACCACAATTCCGCACTAATTCAAGAAACCAAGAAAGTAGTCCATGTGGCCGAAACTAAGCAATAGATGGTCTCGATGAACGTAGGCCAACTGCATTCACAATTCCATATGGATCTTCAAACTTTGAATCAAGAACTTTGTTTCTCAATTTTAGCAATTATGAACTCTTCATAATTCTAACTTCGTTTTATCTTTGAATCTTTGATTACGATCAAGTTTGGGAAACACAGTCTCGAGAACGTAAGCTAGCCTTCCAAACCTTGAACCAATCTCAGAATTCAACAGACTAAAACAAATAGGAGTTTCAAACCACTAGTCCACCCCACGACCCTAGCTAGCTCCCGCACCAGACCCGGAGGTCCGGCCGGGTCACTTGCTAGGTCCGGTCGGACCTTCTGGAAAAAATCAATTTTTTTTCAAGTTCGAAAATTTGTCTCAAAATTGTTTTTCCCCGATTCAATTAAGATTTGGTGTTCTTGATGATCCAATCACCATGAACATCAGAACCTCAAATAAACAATTTATTCATGAATCTCTGGATTATCAAAACTTTGATCAAATCAAAAATTGATGATCCAAACAATTTCAAATCCAACATAATTTTTATTGCGATTGAATAGTGCAATTAAAGTTTATGAAACAATAAACCACATAAAACGCATATAACACATAAACATCATAATTCCAATATTCAAATCATGCTAGGCACATAAACAATTTATACGCATACAACATGATTATGTATTGAATGAACGGGGCTATGATACCACTGTTGGGTTTCGAGGCAACATGCGCAGCGGAATATAGCATTTAAAATTTATGGAAACCAAAGCCTATAGATCCATTCATATGATTAAATCAAATACATCTACGATGAATACAAGAATACTAACCCTTGAAGCGTTTGATTTAACAACCTTGAATTCGATGGAGCTTTTCGAAACTTGATCACGAACACAATCACGAACAAGATCATGAACTTGAAGATGATAAGCGTCACCCTCTAATGGTATCCACACCACGAACCAATATCAAGAAGCTCTTGATCTTGGTTGCTAGACCAATTTGTGAAACACACTTTCACAATAGACTATATGGAATTAATATGTGATTTCTTGTTCTTCACTTTTATGATCTTAGAACAAGAATAAAACCTCTCAAACTCTTTGAAAGTTCTCACAAAGAAATAGGACTGATTAGGTTGTTTAGAGGCTGTTTATATACTTGTTAAACCTATTCTAAATAGGTAACAAGTGATTAAACCCGCAAGAAAACATATTAGGAAAAACCCAGTCCAAACAGGACTACTGGTCCGCCCGGGTATAGGACCAGGTCCGCCTGGGTTAACAAGTGGTCCGGCCGGGTCCTTATCAAAGTCCGCCCGCGGACCCTCCCTTTTCCTTTTTTCTCATCTAAGTTCCTAATATTCCTCAAAGGCCCTTCGACCCAAAATTCTATTTAAGTCCTTTTAAGATTCGTCTAGTGTATGACCCTTTAGGATTATACTAAGTTGGCAATGGGTATAAACCCATAAGATATGATTAGGTTCTAGCAAACCGTCATACCTACCCAATTAGTATAACTATATATAAGTTCATATCCTTTATAGAATATTTCAATAATCTCTTTGTCCACAATGTCATTGAGCGTAAGCCATGGTCAATGGTCAACTTACAATGCTCAATACTTTCTTGATCCCGAATAGTTTGATAACACAAAATGATATCGATCTCATCAATTCATTTTGAGCACGGCCATGCATTTCATCAACACTATTCACTGAGGGGCCCAAGCCTGACATCTCTCATATTGAGGGACAAATCTCATCTTGACTTATTACTCTTCTCTACATATCTTTGATCATGCTAATAATAATCTCAGGTCTAGAGATTCAATGATATATCTGTTGGGTTTCATAGCCTCCATGTATAGCGGAATTAAACATGAAGAAACCCTAGCCTAGATCTATTAAGAACAATAATTTATAAAGCATAAGATAAATTAGGACTAACCCTTGTAGTTCAAATCTTTAATCACGGACTAAGATACTAAGCAAAGTATCCTCTATTGGTGATCCACACTTGAACGGATCCAAGAACACCTTCTTGGACTTGATTGCTAGATCCTTTGGCTTGAAAACTTGAAGAACACCTTCTTCTCTTTGGAATAATAAATCCCTCTCAATATGTGTGTTAATCTCTCTCTAAGAAGGCTTTGTGATTTTTTGAATCATCAACTAGGTCTCTAAAACCCGGACACACATATTTATACTGGGGTAGGTCTGATTTCTTTAGGGTTTAGGACTTCTTGTCACACAAGAAATTTCCTAAAACTGAACCAGTGCGGGACCAGAGCCATACGGCGCCTGACCAGGCGTACGCCGCCGTGGAAGCCGTACGGTCGCTTTTCCCGTATTCCTTTTATTTTCATCCTTTTAATTATCCGTTCTGCGTGTGTGACCCAATAGGATTATACTAAGTTGCCAACGGGTTTGACCAGTCAAATCCCATAAGTCATAATTAGATTCTAGCAAACCTTTTATGACTACGCAAATAGTATAACTTTGTAGCCCAAAGTTTATCCTTATAGTACAAGTCACAATCCCTTTGTCCACGACGTCTATTGAACACAAGTCATGGTCCATAGTCAACTTGTTTTTGTTCAATGCTTTCTCATTTCTGAATATATTGATTGATTCAAATGTCTTGATCTCATCAATCCATTTGGGTTCGGCTAAACACTTTTATCAATATCATTCTACAAGAGGCCTAAGCTTGACATCTCTCCTAAGAGGGACAAATCCATTTGGCTTATTATTCTTCCCTACTTGAATCCAATTGTGCCAATCATATCCTTTATAACTACCCGGTTAAAGGTAGCGTTTGAATATGTCAAACATAATGTTTATCAAGTGGAAGACAATAATAACTTCATGTCAAAGGATTCAAATGAAATAACTACCATGAGATTTATTTATGACAATGACCATGACATAAATCTCATCTAGCGGGTCTTTGTCCAGTACCTTGTTCCAAACAAGTACCCATAAGTCTAACATAAGCATCCCATGACTATTTAGACTTATACTAGTGCTTCATAAGTACTAGGGACGGAGATTATTATAAACAAAATATGTAACAATAATAATAATCAAACATCTCTTTATTAAATGAATAAAACGATAACAAATATACGTTCCAATAACGTGCCTAGGGCATACACACCACCAATCTCCCACTTGCACTATGCCCACTCTCCAACGTATCTAATACCCATGGACCTAACATGACCATCATGTTTAGCTTGTGAAAGACCCTTTGTTAGCGGATATGCTATGTTATCATCAGTTGGTACTCTGCTTATTTTTATGTCCTCTTTCTCCATGATTTCTCGAATGAGATGAAAACGCCTAAGTATGTGCTTGGATCTCTGATGTGATCTTGGTTCCTTAGCTTGAGCAATAGGACCATTATTAACGTAATAAAGGTCTATTGGATTAGCAATACTAGGAACCACTTCATGTTCTCCAATGAACTTCTTGATCCAAACAGCCTCCTTCGCAGCATCCGATGCAGATATGTACTCAGCTTCAGTTGTAGAATCAGCTACTGTACTTTGCTTAGAACTCTTCCAGCTTACAGCACCACCATTTAACATAAACACAAATCCAGATTGCGATCTGCTATCATCCTTGTCGGTTTGGAAGCTTGCATCTGTGTAACCCCTTACAACGAGATCATCTTCCATACCTCCATAGATCAAGAAGGATTCTTTAGTCCTTCTCAAGTACTTTAGAATCGACTTGACAGCTATCCGGTGACTTTCACCGGGGTTGGATTGGTATCTACTCGTCATGCTCAAAGCATAAGATACATCTGGTCTCGTACAAATCATGGCTTATATGATGGATCCAATTACGGATGCATATGGGATTCCATTCATTCTCTCTCGCTCATCAGTTGTCTTAGGACACTAATTCTTGCTAAGAGTTACACCATGTAACGCTGGCAAATTTCCTCTCTTAGAGTTTTTCATGCAGAATATCTTTAGGACTTTGTCAATGTATGTACTTTGACTTAAGACAATAAGCTTCTTTGATCTATCTCTATAGATATTAATACCAAGGATATATGCGGCTTCTCCCATATCTTTCATTGCGAAACATTTCCTTAACCAAGTCTTCACAGACTGAAGTGTAGGAATATCATTTCCAATGAGTAATATGTCATCCACATATAATATTAGAAACACTACTATGCTCCCACTAATTTTCTTTTATACACAAGGTTCATCTTCGTTCTTGATGAAGCAAAACTCTTTGACTGATTCATCAAAACGGAGATTCCAACTCTTTGAAGCTTGCTTCAATCCATAAATGGATTTCTGCAATTTGCATACTTTAGAATTTTGCGCAAAACCTTCGAGTTTTGTCATGTACACATCCTCTTGAAGATTTACATTTAGGAAAGCGGTTTTGACATCCATTTTCCATATCTCATAGTCGTAATATGCTACTATGGCAATCAAAATTCTAATAGACTTAATCATTGCTACGGGTGAAAAGGTTTTATCATAGTCTACACCATGAATCTGCCTATAACATTTCGCTACAAGTTTAGCTTTGTAAGTATGAACCTTCCCATCCATGTCAGTCTTCTTCTTGATGACCCATTTTCATCCTATGGTTTTTACACCTTCGGATGCATCAATCAAGTTCCAAAGTTGATTATCTTTCATGGATTGTAATTCGGATTCTATGGCTCCAAGCCACTTATCCGAATCAGGAGATGACATCGCCTCTTCATAGGTTGTGGGTTCATCATTCTCAATTATTTCCACATCATTACTTTCTGTTACAAGAAATCCATATCTCTCGGGTTCGGACCGTATCCTATTAGATTTGCAAGTTACTTGTGTACTTTGAACAGGTTCCACAACTCCTTGTGGGACTTGCTCTTGTTCCACCATCGGTTCAATGTTATTTTCGGGTTCTCGAATTTCTTCATGATTTATTTTACTCCCACTAACTCTTTTGGAAAGAAACTCTTTCTCTAGAAAAGTGCCATCACGAGCAACAAACACTTTGTTCTCTGTGCGGTTGTAAAAGTAATATCCTTTAGTTTCTTTAGGATATCCCACGAAAATACATTTATCTGATTTAGGTGTGAGTTTATCTGAGACAAGTCTCTTCACATAAGCTTCACAACCCCAAATTTTCATGAAATAAACACAAGGTTTCCTTCCACTCCATATCTCATATGGTGTCTTTTGAACCGATTTACTTGGAACTCTATTTAGTGTGAACGTGGCGGTTTCTAATGCATGACCCCAAAAGGACAATGGAAGATCAACTTGACTCATCATAGATCGAACCATATCTAATAAAGTTCGATTTCTCCTCTCGGACACACCATTCCATTGTGGTGTTCCGGGTGGAGTTAATTGTGAAACTATTCCACAATTCTTTAGATGATTATCAAATTCTTGGCTTAAATATTCACCTCCTCGATCTGATCGAAGTGCCTTAATATTTTTGCCAAGTTGATTTTGTACTTCATTTTGAAATATTGTAAATATCTCAAATGCTTCACATTTGTGTTTCATTAAATAGATATATCCATATCTACTTAAATCATCGGTGAATGTTATGAAGTATTGAAATCCTCCCCTAGCATTGCTACTTAATGGTCCGCATACATCGGTATGTATAAGGCCCAATAAATCGCTTGCCCTCTCACTACTCTTAGTAAAAGGTGTCTTAGTCATTTTTCCAAGAAGACACGACTCACAAGTATCATATGATTCAAGATCATGTGATCCTAAAAGTCCGTCCCCATGGAGTTTTGAGATACACTTGTCATTTATATGACCAAGACGGCAATGCCATAGATATGCATGATTTACATCATTAGGTTTAGATTTCTTATTTATATGATAGACATTATTTTCATTCTTGACATCAAGGATATAAAGACCATTAAATGAACTTGCAATACCATAAAGCACATCATTTAAATAAATAGAAAACTTCTCATTCTAAATAAGAAATTTAAATCCTTCTTTATCCAAACAAGAAATTGAAATAATATTCCTACTTAAATCCGGTACATAATAGAAATTGTTCACAACAAGTATTAATCCGGTAGGTAAAATAACTTCATAAGTTCCTACGGCTAATGCAGCAACTCTTGCTCCATTACCCACACGTAGGTCCACTTCACCGTCTTTAAGTATTCTCCTATTCTTTAGTGCCTGCACATTTAAACAAATGTGAGATCCACATCCAGTATCCAATACCCAAGAACTAGTAGTAGAAAGGAGTATATCTATCATATAGATACCTGAAGTCGATGCAGTCCTACTGACCTTCTTCTTCTTTTGCTCTTCCATATAAGCCTTCCAATTACGCTTCCAATGACCTATCTCATGGCAGTGGAAGCAAATAGCATCCTTTTGTGTGTCAAGTTTTGCCTCATTAGCCTTGAAAACTTTTGTCTTGCTAATCTTGGGTTTGACAACCTTTGTCTTACCCTTTCCCTTGGCACCTTTGCCCTTTCCATGATTTATCATGAGCACGGGAGAAACCTTCTCCCCTATCTTCTTCTCCGCAGTTTTGAGCATGTTATGCAACTCGGAGAGACTCTTATTCATTGAATGCATGTTAAAATTCATCACAAAATGATTATAACTTTTAGGCAATGAATTAAGAATGAGATCCGTGGCTAGCTCCAATGGGATTGGATAGCAAAGTTTCTCAAGATGCTCAACATAACCCTTCATTTTAAGAAGGTGAGAACTGACTTGTTTCCCTTCAGTTATCTTGCAAGATGTGAATGCAACAATCGTGTCATACCTTTCTTGTCTTGCCTGCTCTTAGAACATGTATTTTAACTCCATGACTTTCTCATAGGCTTCCAAAAGTTCCAAACTTTGTTGGAGTTTAGCACACATAGTCGAGAGCATCAGACAACTCACATCTCTAGAATCATTCTTATGTTTCTTGTGAGCGCCCTTATCTTCCCTTGAGGCAGTAGCAGGGGGTTCTTCAGGAACGAGAGCATCAAGAATGTACAACTTATCTTCTGGCCTAAGAACAATTCTTAGGCTACGGATCCAATCCATATAGTTAGTATCACTCTCTTGAAGTTTTTCCTTCTCAAGGATTGTTCGCAATGAAATTGATTGTGTGTTTGTTGTCATTTTCTACAATTATGCAAAATTTAACAATTAATAAGTACCAACAAATTAAACAGATAATTATTGCATTTTACAAATGCTCCCACTAAATTATATAACCTTCTTATACAAACAATGCATAATACAATTCAATGGGCTAAGATCCAACTTTAATTTAATTTTAAGTCCGCTTTGGCGATACTGCTCAAAATAAAATTAATTAGGTAGACAACTCTTGTCAATCATATTATATATGATTCTTAGATCTTTTATGAGATTCTTTTAGAAATCTAATTTCAAAAGCATGTTTTAATCTCATCTTTTGCTTTAGGCCCAAAACTCTTTTGATAGCCTAATTAAGTCTAACCATTTTAAACGTATAGGAATCACTCTTTCCTCATCTTGCTCATAGATGGAATAGAATTAATGTACCTCGCTTTGGCAGAGCCACCATAAAACTACCCAAATATTCACAAGTGTTTTAATCATGGATAAGCACAAAAACTTTTAATCATGAAGGTTCAACACACATATAAGTTGACTAATCTCATCAGTTAACTAAAGCCTTTTAATATGATTTAATTGTATTAGTTTACGGGATAAATTCTGAATACCTATTTAATTTAGCAACCAATAAAGAACTTTGCTCGGTCGAACTAAGCATACTATGACCTCGTAGTAATGTAAGTCAAATGTAACCACAATTCCGAGCAAGTCTTTCTTAGTTCTAAATTACATGAATCTACATGAATACAAGAGTTCATGGGAATAGTCCATTGGCCGAACTAAGCATTCCATGACCTCGTAGTAACGTAAGTCAAATGCAACCACAATTCCATATGGATCTTTTCTCTTCGTCTCGTTTTTCATGTATCATCAACCTATTGTAGATCCTTAGCAATCTAAACTCCTTTAGATTCTAGGTCCCACAATTTTCTGGACTTTCTTGAATTGACATCAATTTTCAGGAAACACGGTTTCATAAACCAGCCATCTGAAATAGAGATTCAACTCAGATCTGAATTCTGTAAACGCTTTACAAAATCCAGAAAACAGAACAGGTTCTGAAATTGGAGCAGGAGCCGTACGGCTCGTAGGAAGGCGTGCGCCTCCTGTGCCGCCGTACGGATCCTTTGATCAGAATATCAGATTCTTCAAGATTTTACAAATTCGATTAACCATAATTCCAATTTCATGCATAATCAGATTAACAAAACAGGAATTTCCAGATTACGAATTTGAACAAATCTAATCAATAACATTAATAAATAATTTATTCAATTTATCAATTAGATCAAGATCATCAATAAGCATAATCATATTATAAATTGACAATCTAAGCATGCGATTATACATATGAATCCAATAAATATTATAATCACATATCCCATCATAAACATGCATACAATTTATATATCTCATATAAATCTCAATCACACATTCATCTTATTATTATCATGCAAATCAAATAATCCAATTAAATAATTTTTCAAGCATGACAATTTTTAAAATTATTGATCATTAACGGGGCTCTGATACCACTGTTGGGTTTCATAGCCTCCATGTATAGCGGAATTAAACATGAAGAAACCCTAGCCTAGATCCATTAAGAACAATAATTTATAAAGCATAAGATAAATTAGGACTAACCCTTGTAGTTCAAATCTTTAATCACAGACTAAGACACTAAGCAAAGTATCCTATATTGGTGATCTACACTTGAATGGATACAAGAACACCTTCTTGGACTTGATTGCTAGATCCTTTGGCTTGAAAACTTGAAGAACACCTTCTTCTCTTTGGAATAATAAATCCCTCTCAATATGTGTGTTAATCTCTCTCTAAGAAGGCTTTGTGATTTTTTGAATCATCAACTAGGTCTCTAAAACCCGGACACACATATTTATACTGGGGTAGGTCTGATTCCTTTAGGGTTTAGGACTTCTTGTCACACAAGAAATTTCCTAAAACTGAACCAGTGCGGGACCAAAGCCGTACAGCGCCTGACCAGGCGTATGCCGCCGTGGAATCCGTATGGTCGCTTTTCCCGTATTCCTTTTATTTTCATCCTTTTAATTATCCGTTCTGCGTGTGTGACCCAATAGGATTATACTAAGTTTCCAACGGGTTTGACCAGTCAAATCCCGTAAGTCATAATTAGATTATAGCAAACCTTTTATGACTACGCAAATAGTATAACTTTGTAGCCCAAAGTTTATCCTTATAGTACAAGTCATAATCCATTTGTCCACGACGTCTATTGAACACAAGTCATGGTCCATAGTCAACTTGTTTTTGTTCAATGCTTTCTCGTTTCTGAATATATTGATTGATTCAAATGTCTTGATCTCATCAATCATTTGGGTTCGGCCAAACACTTTCATCAATATCATTCTACGAGAGGCCTAAGCTTGACATCTCTCCGAAGAGGGACAAATCCATTTGGCTTATTATTCTTCCCTACTTGAATCCAATTGTGCCAATCATATCCTTTATAACTACCCGGTTAAAGGTAGCGTTTGAATATGTCAAACATAATGTTTATCAAGTGGAATACAATAATAACTTCATGTCGAAGGATTCAAATGAAATAACTACCATGAGATTTATTTATGAAAATGACCATGTCATAAATCTCATCTAGCGGGTCATGTCTAGTACCTTGTTCCAAACAAGTACCCATAAGTCTAACATAAGCATCCCATGATTATTTAGACTTATACTAGTGCTTCATAAGTACTAGGGACTGAGATTATTATAAACAAAACATGTAACAATAATAATAATAATAATCAAACATCTCTTTATTAAATGAATAAAACGATAACAAATATACGTTCCAATAACATGCCTAGGGCATACACACCAACAATAACTATGTGAGACTTAATTATGACATTGTGACCATGACATAAATCTCATACGGGTCAGTCCAGTATTTGTTCTCCAACAAATACCCATAAGTTTAATTGTATCCCATACACTATAATCATCATATGATTATCTATTAAACATATACTAACAATTAATCATAATTATCAGGGACGGGGATTATTATAATAAACATGCAAAAGATATAATAATCAAACATTCAATATCTTTATTAAAACATAATCAAGAGATAACATTAATCGTTCAAATTACGCGCCTAGAGCATACAACACCAACACTTTCTCTCTCCTACCCAAATATCAACATTCACAACACATCACTTTTTCCTTAATTCTTGAATCCACCTATTTTTTGACTCGTAAAATGGGATGGAGGGAGTACATATTAGTCCTACTATCCATCACAATCACACCCTCTCTCTTCTTTCTTCTCCTACACTACACCTCCTGACATACTATTTCCTCCCTCTCACTGTCATTTCTCCTTCTCACATCATTTACAATGAGTACCCATGTGAAGATGCAGCTCCTTAAACCATCCGCTACTTATCCCAAAGAAAATGACATTGGCAAAACCCTGCATTGCATGCATGAAGGAAGGCTTTAGGCGGGAATACTGTTCCCAGTGTTTCTTGGTTTTATATTAGTATAGATTTACAATGAGTACCCATGTGAAGATGAAGCTCCTTAAACCATCCGCTACTTATCCCAAAGAAAATGACGTTGGCAAAACCTTTCATTGCATGCATGAAGGAAGGCTTTAGGCGGGAAGACTGTTCCCAGTGTTTCTTGGTTTTATATTAGTATAGATATGAAATGACTTGTACTTAATTTAAATTAATACCTCTTAGACTCTTGGCTTCTTGCCCTTTGGTATTATGAACCATGCACCAAAATCAAGTACTATGAACCAAAGCCTTCTCTAGAATCATCTAAAATAATCAAGATTAATCTCCAACATCCTCCCTTAATATTGATTCTCAAATACCGTGACGCCCATCATACGCTTCAGCTTGACAAAAGCTTCAAACTTCAACGGCTTAGTAAGAATGTCCGCTACTTGATCTTCGGACTTGCAATACACCAATGAAATCTCATTGTTCACAACTTGATCACGAAGAAAATGAAAATGAGTATCAATATGCTTACTCCTCCCATGCGTCACGGGATTCTTTGCCAAATCAATCGCAGAAATATTGTCAACAAATATCTTTGTTGGACCTTCAACTCGAACATGAACAACAAATTCCTTAACCACTTCGCTTGACATGCACTTGACGCTACTGCTACATACTCCTCTTCACATGTAGATAGTGCTACAATTGACTGCTTCTTTGATGACCAAGAAAAAGCAGTTGTACCAAAATTGAACACATAACCCGAAGTGCTCTTGCGATAATCGGGATCTCCACACCAATCACTATCCGAGTATCCAACTATTTCACCATTGCTGGATAAAGAATAAAACATACCATGATCAATTGTTCCTTTAAGATAACGCAAGATCCTCTTTGCAACTTGAAGATGAGACTGACAAGGGGACTCCATGTATTTTCTAATCAAACCAACTCCATAAGCAATGTCCGGCCTTGTACTTATGAGATATCTCAAGCTTCCAACAATTTTCTTGAAAAATGTTGAATTAAATTTAACATCATCACCATCTTTAGACAATTTTGTGGCAACTTCCCCGAGTATCCTCACATGATTACAATCAAACATTCGGAACTTCTTCAAGATCTCTGTAGCATATCTCTTTTGACAAACAAAAATTCCATCTTTCCTTTGATCAACTTCAATGCCAAGAAAATATGACATCAATCCAAGATCATTCATCTCTAACTAACACATCATCGACTTTTTGAATTTTTCAATCATGTTATTATTGTTTCTCGTAAATACCAAGTCATCAACATAGAGGCATAACAATAGCATATCACCAATACTGTTTGTCTTCACATATAAGGCATGCTCGGAAGGACACTTCTCGAAACCATTCTCAATGAAGAAAGAATCAATGCGCTTGTTCTAAGCTCTCGGTGCTAGCTTTAAACCATATAGCTCCTTGTGCAACTTGTAAACTCTATCTTCACTTCCTTTCTTCACAAATCTGGGTGGCTGATTCACATAAACTTCCTCTTCAAGAGGCCCATTTAAGAAAGCTGACTTGGCATCCATTTGATGAATGTTCCATTGCTTTTATGCCGCCAATGCAATAATCAATCTCACAGTCTTAATTCTCACAACAGGCGAAAATACCTCTTGATAATCATAGTCGGGCCTTTGCTCGTATCCCTTTGCAACAAGCCTTGCTTTATGCCTTTCAATCTCGTCATTTGCCTTGATCTTTGTCTTGAAAACCCACTTGCCATCAATGGCTTTCTTCTGTTTTGGAATATCAATAAGTTGCTACGTCTTGTTCTTCTCAATTGCTCTTATTTCCTCTTGCATTGCTTGAATCTACCTTGGATCTTAGACATCCTCCTCAAACTTGACAGGCTCACTATCTGCAAACATGGTAAAATATACTAAATCTCCATCATTATTAACTTGATCATCACGAGTTACCTCAAAACCTTTCAATCGAGTAGATGGCTGCCTATTCTTTCTCGGTCTTTCATTTGCCAATGAGGGTTGTTGTGTCGGCACTTGTGGACTAGGAGAAACTAGTTCCACCACCTCTTCTTCAATGACTTGAGATACTTCATCTTTAAGAATGGAAATGGAAGTTCGTCGAGAATCATTCTTAGCATCAACTTCCCAATTCCAAGCTTTTTCCTCAGCAAATAACACATCTCTACTAACAAAACCTTCTTTGTAGCTGGATTGAACAACTTGTATCTACCAGCGCTATAACCCACAAAGATGGTCTTCTCTCGTCTATCATAAAGCTTTCTTTTTCTCTCGGATGGAACATGGGCGTATGCAATATTGTAGACACCCCGCCTTGGACCGCTCACCCCGATTGCACACTTGATTTTGTGTTTCTCCCTCTTTTAAGTGTTTTCTGTTAGTTTCTGTTACTTTGGTTAAGTTCTAGACGGACTCCGTTAAGTCTCGGGACTAAACTGAATAACAGTTCTAACTTTCTAGTCCATTCTGTCAAAATTTGCCTTTCAGAGTCGCGCGCCTCTGCCTCTTGAGGCCAGACGCGCGTGCCTTCCGCCGCCTAGGTGGGATACGCGCTCTTCTGGGGTGTGTCAGTTACAGATTCTGCCCAAGAATCTCTCCCTTGCTCATTATACATGATTTTTCCCGGGAAAGATTTCTTGGAGACTCCGTTTGGCTCCAAAAACTCCCCTCTTTCAACTATAAAAACCCCTCCAATCCATCATTGGAGGGGACCTTTTCCTCACTTCTTTTCTAGACT
Organism: Campanula takesimana; assembly: GCA_026119855.1. Taxonomy (NCBI): domain Eukaryota; kingdom Viridiplantae; phylum Streptophyta; class Magnoliopsida; order Asterales; family Campanulaceae; genus Campanula; species Campanula takesimana. Next base: position 2,434,583 of record JAOWBW010000021.1, read on the forward strand.
CTTTCTTTTAGACCTTTTCAACTAAGAAGTATTCTCTCCAAGTATTCAACCTCTTCTTCAAGGCTTTTCAAGAGGTTCTCTTTGAAGGATACTATAGGTAAATGTCTTAAACTTTCTTCTTCTTCTTCTTCTTCTTATCCTTCTTCTTCAAATCAAATGTGCAATCACCCCAAAACCACTTGGGACATGACACCAACGGTCCTTTCATTACATTGAATTGTCCTAGGAGTCATCTCCCTATATTTTAAACTTTAAAACCCCTTTTTATCATCATTCAAATAGGAAGAATACATTTATCTTAAAAGTGAATTATGAACAAACAAGACCGACTTTGCTGGGCGAAATGGGTTAGTACTTCCCATTTCGTAACCTAACCCCCGAACCCCTCATCCAAAAGAATATCTGTTTTCGTAAATTAAACTTAGGCTCATAAACATTAGGTTTTCTTGCGTTCTTCAAAAACGTGGGTGGCGACTCTAAAACACAATTAGACATCCTAGGTAATTCACGCGCTCGAGCCAAGCCGTGGTTCCCCGGGGTATCTATAAATACTACCAAACACCTTGAGATGCTTCACACTTGGTTTAAATCCGTTCCACGCTTCTTCAGGAGTAACATCTTTCACACTTCTCGTTGGACACCTATTCAACAAATAAACTGTACATGAGATAGCTTCTGCCTAAAATGATTTGGCATCCCCTTGGCTTTCAACATGCTTCTCGTCATATCCAAGATTGTCTGGTTCTTCTGCTCGGCAATTCCATTATGTTATGGTGTGTAGGGAAATGTCACTTCATTCTCTATTCCCTGTTCTTTGCAATACTCAACAAATTCATTAGAAGTATACTCACCACCACCATCAGTCCACAAATATTGAAGAAGACAACCACTTTGCTTTTCAACAAGAGACTTGAACTCTCTAAAACAAGCAAAAACTTCGGACTTTCTTTGAAGAAAATAAACTCATATTTTTCTTGTGAAATCATCAAAGAAAGTAAGAAAATACCGATTATTCCCATTTGGCAACACATTAAGTGGGCCACACACATACGAATAAACAAGCTATAGAAGCCTCATTGTTCTCCAAGTTCTTCCAACCACAAATGGAGCTCTATATTTCTTTCCAACAATACATCCCTCACACAATTGTTCGGGATGATTAATTATAGGCAAACCTCTAACCATCTCCTTTTGAGCTAACAATTTCAAGCTACGAAAATTCAAGTGACCAAAACACAAATGCCACAACCAAGATTCATCTTTCACAATATCATTAAAGAAATGATAGGAATCACACTCAATATCAACTCGAAACATTATATTCTTTGAAAGAGGGGACTTTAGAATGAGTGTAACTTGTCTATCAAACATGGTGAGTTGGTTGTCATATAGCCTCATATCATACCCTTTCTCCAAAAGTTTCCCCAAGCTCAACAAATTGCTCTTCATATCCGGAACATAGAACACATCCAAGATATATTTATGATCTCCATTCTTCAATTTTATAAGGACTCTTCCTTTTCCCAGCACCAGTATTGTGCTGTAATCAGCAAACTTGACTTTTGACCTTACTGTCTCATTAAGATCAACAAACAACTCCTTCTTTCCACACATGTAATTAGTACAACCCGTGTCAAGGAACCAAGTGTAGTAACCGAGATCTTCAGCCACCACCGTTACCATCAAATGAACTTGACCATCATCAATTTTACCTTCTCTTGCAAATTGTGCTTCTTCTCCATCTCCAAAATTCTCTCTATACATTCAGTTGCATAATGACCTTATTCATGACATTCATAACATTTAACATTTGACTTATCATACATTTTTCAACCACGACCTCTTCCTTAACCTCGACCACGTCCTCGGTAATCAAATGGATTATTTTGATGACCATTTGCACCTCCACAATCATTTGTTTGTTCTCTATCTCCTCCTCGGTTATTGTTGTGATAATCACATCGACCTCGACCATAGTAACCACGTCCTCGATCTCGGTCTTGTCCACGTCCTCATCTTCTTCCATGAGAACTTCCAGTTTGGTAACCTTTAGTATTTACACCTTGTCCACCTTTATTCGGGGAGTGGACATGAGAAGCTTGTAATGCTTGTTCGACCGTCTTCTTAATTGACTTCTCCTTTATTAGTTGCTCGTGTTGGGTTTTGAGGCACCTTGCGCAGCGGAAGACGGCAATATGAAATCAACAAAACCCTAAGCCCCAAGATCCATTCATGATGATTAGATTAATAACAAAATGAATTTAGAATACTAACCATGTTGTGCGTTTAATATTTTCGGATCTTCAAATCTTCAAGTCTTCAAGCTTTAAGATTTGACCTCTTCGTTCTTCTCGTTCTTCGGATCAGGATCATAGGAACACGAACTTGAGATGCTAAATCAAACATCCTCTATGTGTATCCACACACAAACGCATATCTAGAACCATTCTAGATCTGGATTGCTAGACCCATTAGAAAAACACGCTTTTCTAATCTTCAAAGGCTATATGAATTTTGGTGTTCTTGAGGTTTTGATTCTCAAACTAGGCTCAAGAATATGTTTCTCAAACATATGTATTGCATTAGTTTAATGGCTGGTGAAGGAGGATTATTTATACTAAAAAATCCTTAACCCTTAAGGACTCTTGAGACCTAATCCCGTCACCTAATTAAACTTACCAAAATCTGGCTCCAGGAACTCTGGCACGGTCGTGATCACCAAATGGCACGTCCGTGCCACTTGGTCCGAGCGTGATCTGCTGAAATTGGATTCTGGCACGGTCAAGCTTGTAAACTGGCATGGTCATGCTTGGCACGGTCGTGCTTGTTAATTGGCACGGTCGTGCTTTATAACTGGCACGGCCGTGCCCGCCAGAAACTCAGTTTTTGCCTTTTCTTGATTCGTTCTTTTGTGTGTGACCCCATAGGATTATATTAAGTTAGAAATGAGTCTAACCAAGGTCAATCCCATAAGTCATGAGCGGACTCTAGCAAGCCATCATGACTACCCAATTAATATAACTTAAACGAAGTTCGTTATCCTCATAGAACATATCACAATCCTTTTGTCACACGATATCATATTGAACATAAGTCATGGTCCACGTCAACTTATATTGTTCAATGCTTTCTCGATCTTGAGTAGATTGATTATGAGCAAATGATATTGATCACATCAATTCATTTGAGCGTGGCCACGCATTTCATCAATCTCACTCTTCGAGTGGCCTAAGCAGATATCTCTCTTGAGGAGGGAAAAATTCCATATTGACTTATCATTCTTCCCTACAAGAATCTAATTATGCTAATCATAGCCTTTATAACCACCCGGTTAGGGGTAGCGTTTGAGTACGTCAAACATAATGTTCATCATGTGGAAGACCATGATAATCTCAGGTCTAAGGATATCAAATGATATGACTATTATGAGATTTAATTATGACATCTGACCATAACATAAATCTCATAGGTGGGTCATGTCCAATACTTGTTCTCCAACAAGTACCCATAAGTTTAAGTTGTATCACATACACATGATCATCATATGATCATCGATTAAACTTATACTAGTCCTTCATAAGTACTAGGGATGGGGATTATTATAATAAAAATGTAAAACATATAATAATCCAGGGTTGTTATCTCCATAACAAATGAGAACATGATGTAACGTAACGCCTTTCTCAAGGGCCTAGGGCATAATCTCCAACAATCTCCCACTTGCACTAGGCCCAATCAATGCGTATCCAATACCATTGAGCTTAGCTTATGACCATCATAACAGCATGTGGAGGATTTTATGTAGGAAGATTGTCCTTGTTATCATCATAAGGTATTTTGCATATTTTGACATCTCCCATGTCAATGATTTCTCATAGAGATGGAAATGTCTGAGCGTGTGTTTGGATCATAGATGTGTCCTTGGCAACTTAGCTTGTGCAATAACCATTATTTCACAACAAAGGTCCACAGGATTAGTAGTACTAGAAACTATTTCTAGTTTTACTAATAACATCTATATTCAAACAACTCCCTTAGTTACAACTCTTGTAACTAAATACTCAATTTTATTCGTAGAATTGTTTATAGTGTATTTGCTTGGAACTATTCCAACTAATAACACTTACTTTAATCATATGTTTATACTGCAATTTAAATTACCCTTGTCGATGTGGAAGCATGCATCTATGTAACCATTTACTAGATCATCTCCCATGTCAACAACCATCAAGAATGCATCCTTAGTTCTTCTCAAGTACATAAGGACATTCTTGACCACCATCTAGTGACTTTCACTAGGATATGATTAGTATGTTCTCATCATACTCCAAGTATACGAGTTATCCCGTCTAATTACATAATATGACGTACATGATAGATCCAATTTCCGAAGCATATGGAATCCTAATCATGTATTCTTGCTCATTAGTCTTCCAATAAGACTAAGTCTTACCAAGAACATTGTCATCAGACAACCTTGCAAGTTCTTCTCCAAGAGTCTTGCATACTGAACAATTCAGTACTTTGTCTCTACAAATACTTTGACACAAACCAATCAACTTCCTAGATTTATATCAATAGATATTATATTCCAAGGATATAAGCGGCTTATTCCTAAGTCCTTCATTAAGAAACTCTTTCCAGTGAACTATATGTCAACCACATATACAAGACTAGGCATTAAACTATGCTCCCACTAATTTCTTAGCAAGCACAAGTCTCATCTTTGATGAATTTCAAACGATTTGAATACTTCATCAAAATGATTGTTTTAACTCCAAGAATCTTTCTTCAATCCATCCTATAGATTTCCGAAACTTACATATTTTATTAGAACTTCTAGACTATCAAAACCTTTAGGTTGTATCCAATACATCCTTAAGTGAATTCCTGTTAAGGAACACTGTTTTGATATTCATTTGTTAAATTTCATATTCCAAATATGAAGACATGACAATGAGAATTCTAATAGCTTAAAGCATGACCATGAGTGAGAAAGTTTTATCATAGTCGAAATATGAGTCAACCTTTTCATATTTAGTCTTGCTTAATTAGTATGTTCCTTGCTACCCTGTAAGTTTCCTCAAAGAAAACTCAATTACATCCTTTGGTTTTTAAACCTTAGGTTAGAATGATCAAGTTCCAAACTTGATTATTATACATGGATTGCCCTTTTAGATTTTATGACTCCAAGCCATTAATCTAATATGGAGCTGACATTGCATTTTGATAGGTGGTAAATATATCATTCTTAATGAACTTTACCTCAATACTTTCTATTATGAGAAATCCAATATTTCTTGTTATAGATTGTATCCTATCATATAAGCAAGTAACTTGTGCAACTTGAATGTCCAAGACAACTCCTTTCAAAAGGTCTCACTACCTTAAATCTTCATGAAAGACAAACCCGGTTTTCTTTCATTCCATATCGCATATGGTACCTTTGAATCTATTTCGATGGAACTCAATTAGTGTAATTATAGCGGTTTCAAATGTATAACCCAAAAATAAATAGTGGAAGATCAATTTGACTTTATCATCTAATGAACCATATCCAATAAGGTTCTATGCCTCCATGTAGACACATCATTCCAAAATGGTGTTCTTTGTGGAGTTCATTGTGAAACAATTTCACAACCTTAAAGATGATTGTCAAATTCTTGGTTCAGTTATTCATCATCTCGATCAAATCGGAATCTTTGAATAGTTTTACCAAGTAGTATCAAAATCCTCTTTTAGCATTGCTACTTAATGGACCACATACATCAACATGTATTGGGTCTAATAAGATATTAGTCTTTTACTATTCCTAGTAAAAGATGTCTTGGTCCAAGTAAATAAGATTTGCATAAATCACATGATTCAAAATCATATGACTTTAAAACTCCGTCCCATGGAATTTTAGATATGCGTCTCTCATTTATTTGATCAAAACAATAATGCCTTAAGAATTTAATTATTTATGTTATAACCTTATTTATTATTTTGTTCTTCAAGATTTAGGATATAAGATTTATTTATATGATTTAACAATATGATAAAGTAAATCATAATAAATAAAATACTTTCTTATTCTCAATAAGAAATAAATGTCCTTCATTATCTTAAAAGAAAAAAAAATTATCTTCTACTTAATGAGTAAAGTCACTTCATAAGTGTTCTACGAACAATGTTGCAACTCTTGCATCATTACCATTCGTAGATTAACTTTATCTCTCATAAGTAGTCTTTCTATTTATTAATTGTTGCACATTTATACAAATGTGGGATCAACATCCGGTATCCAATACCCAATAATTAAAAGTATAAAGATTAATTTTATAACATAAATATCCCAAGTGGTAGTCCCACTACCATTCACTTTATATGATCATCCAGAATTTTGCTTACAATTTTAAATGGTCAATCCAATTGCCACGTTTACCAAATTTCATCATTAAGAGTTATAATTTTAGCCACAATTACTTCCTTTAGGCTTGAACACGTTTGTCTAACCTTTAGCTTTTAATCCTTTCCTTTTAGAAATTCATAAAGTCAAAAATCAAATTTTCGACTTAGATCATCATCTTTCCGCATGATAGTTCAGATATTGAGAGCACAAACCATGTCTCATCAATTTGACTAATTTCAGCAATCAAGAACAATTCAAGATTCTGATTTTAGTTTATCTGAATTCTGAATTGACATCACTTTTCAGGAAACTTGGTTTCGCAAACCAGCCGTCTGAAACTAGATTCAATCACAGATTAATTTTGAAACTGACATTTAATTTCAGGAAACACGGTTTCTAAAACCAGCCATCTGACAATTAAATCAAACTCAAAAATTTATCATAAAAGCGGTAGATTTTTAATTTCTAAAACTTACCTTAAAATTGCTTTCCTTGATTCAATTAGGATTTGGTGTTCATGGTGATCCAATCATCATGATCATCAAAACCAAGAATAAACAATTTATTCATAAATCTAAGATCATCAACTAGTTAATCAAATTAAATTTTGATGATCCTACGGAACCTATTAATCAAATTAATATTACAATTTAGGTTAATTAGGATTATTAAGAATGTATAATTTCCGTTCTTGCTTTAGAACAATTCTTAAGCTCATGATTCAATCAAAGAAATTAATTTCATTCTCTTTTAACTTTGTCCTTTCAATAATAGATCGCAGTAACAAACATAATTGAAGTTTAAGATAATATTCTACACAAATATGCAAATAAATATACCTATATTTCATTCCAATCATTTAAGAGATAAATTATTGTATTTTATAAATACTCACACTAAATTATATAACCTTCATATACAACAATTGTATAATATAATTTATGTGGGCTAAGATACAACTTTAAATTAATTTCAAGTCCGCTTTAGCGATACTGCTCAAAATTAAATTAATTAGGTAGATAACTCATATCAATCACATCATATGTGACTCTTAGATCTTTTATGAGATTTTAAGTAGACTTCATATGTCAAACATGGTTTAATCTCATCTTGTGCCTTAGGCCCAAAACTTTGTCTTTTGATAGCCTAATTAAGTCAAACCATGATAGACGCATATGAAACTCTCATTCACTCATCTTGCTCATACACTGATAGAATCAATGCACCTCGCTTTGGCAGAGCCCACATAAAACTACCCGATGTACTTACAAGTGTCTACCATGGGTTGGCACATGACTTAAATTTTCAAGAAGGTTCTTTCATATAGCATATATCACGTTTATGAGCACATAACATGTAAAGCATCAAGATTAGTCATTAAATTAATCTCCATTAATTTAAGCATAATATTTATATGTCATTAATTTCTCTATAATTATGAGGATGAGGCTCTTTGAACTTTGGTTTCATCTCCAAATCAAGACAACAAGAAGTGCGGCCGAAACTAAGCCATAGGCATCCATAATTCCGCACTAATTCAAGAAACCAAGAAAGTAGTCCATGTGGCCGAAACTAAGCAATAAATGGTCTCGATGAACGTAGGCCAATTGCATTCACAATTCTACATGGATCTCCAAACTTGAATCAAGAACTTTGTTTCTCAATTTTAACAATTATGAACTCTTCATAATTCTAACTTCGTTTTATCTTTGATTGCGATCAAGTTTGGGAAACACAGTCTCGAGAACGTAGGCTAGCCATCCAAACTGTTGGGTATGCTTTTTAAACCACTCCTATTACCGAGATTTGATTGATCCCATAACCTAATTTTATCTTTTGTGGACTTTAGGATATATTGTAAGAAGTGTTAAACTTCATTTTTAGAATAATCCATTTTGATAGTATAGGCTTTAGATTGATAGGCTTAAAATTTTCTAAGTCTGGAATTTTAGTGGTCAAGACCTTGACCGTGAATTCACTTGACCGTGGTAGATCAGCTGACCATGGAAGACCACCTGACCGTGAATCGCTCGACAGTGAGTCCTTGACCGTAAGTAAAGAAGTTGTCCATGAAACCCAAGTTTGTTTAAACTTAACCTTGGTCAAACTATGGTTAGTTTAGAACGTTGCAGAACTTGGACCCCAAGTAATTCAAATTTGAATTCATATAAGTGGGACCACCTCTTCTCTGCAAAAAGGACAAACTCAGATTGAGCTCCAATCAGAATTCAACAGCTCATTGTCCTTCAACTTGGAGCCCAAGTAATTCTAACAGCTATTTTCTCATTCAAGGCTATAAATAGCCCTTAAGTTCTTCATTGAACAGAGCTGAGATTAAAAGAGAGAAATTGCTGTTGAAATACTTGGTGATTGAAGATCATACTCAAGATTTCCATAATTCTTCGAATCTTCAAGCACATAACCTTCAAGTCTTCAACAAATCTCCAGCAACCTTCAAGATCAAATCTCAAGCCTTGCAACACACAAGATTCATTAGGCTCTACAATCACTTAGATTTTAAATAGCTTCTGATTCTTACACACACTCACCCCAATTGATCAATCACATAGATTGAATCAAAAGGGATACACTGGTCTAAGTCTAGGATTTATTCTTCATAGAAAGTAGGTGTTGATTCAAAGCTTCATCTCTGTAATCTGTACACTCTAGAATCAATATATTCCTCCATTCAAAATCCAAGACTGACCATCTTGGTAAAGGACGTAGATCTTTTAACAGATCGAACCTTTCCAAATACTTGTGTCATTTACTTACCATTCTTTATATTCTGCAAATTTACTTTCAAGTATTGTTCATTTTGTTTTTATTGTTCATATTAATCTTGTTTGTCGTTTAGTGTTTTTGATCTTTCAGATTTATGAACTGTTGTGAATTGTGTTTGTATGTTCTCCATTTTGCCTAAGTTAAAATCTGACTAACTTATCATTTGCCAAAACTTTCAAGACAACAACTTTCAAACTCAACCTTATCTTGACCGCAAGTCTCTTGACCGCAACTCTCTGACCGCATCTCACTCGACCGGAACCTCTTGACTGTGAGTGAGCTTCTATACCTAGAGATTTTGTCAAAAACAACCTTACCTTATTTCCATCAAAAACTTCCGCTGTGCATATTACACCTTGACCGTGTGGTTTTTACTTGACCGCAAATTCAAGATTGTAAGCACTTAGTTGAATTTTGAAAAAGGGTTAAAATTTTAAATAGGCTATTCACCCCCCCCCCTCTCTAGCCTTTTTTCATACCCTTGTTGTGTCTTTGGGACCAACAAGTGGTATAAGAGCATCCACTTTTATAAAACTTCTGTTTTTCAAGCTTAACAACTTGGGTGCCGATTCAAAATGGCAAGTCAGAAAACTATGGCAACGGTTAACTTCACTCACGTTCCAGCGTTCGACGAAGATAACTTTGACGTATGGAAGCACAGCATTCTAACTCAGTTCTACTCCATGGATGAGCAACTTGGTGATGTCTTACCATTGGACCATACTTCCCAATGAAAGCTAATCCGAATCCAGAAACCAATGCAGACATACCATCAATCAAGAAACCAAAGGCTGAATGGACCGATGAAGAGAAAAGACTAGTTGGAATGGATGTGAAAGCAAAGAGCATACTCCTAAGTACTTTAAGTACATCTCAACGTCGATAAATCATGGAATGTGCAACAGCAAAAGAACTTTGGGATGCAATTGAAGATTACATCGAAGGAGATCAAGCTTGCAAAGAAAGCAAAAAGTTTGCAATTCAAAGAAGATTCAACAACTTTGCTAAGATACCCGGTGAATCACTTAGAGCCACTTATGATCGTTATTGCGAGATCGTAAGTACTTATACCGCACTTGGAAAGAAGCTTACCAAGAAAGAAATCAATGTTAACTTTCTAGCCGCTCTGTCGCGCCCCGTACCCGTGGTCCTACTTGGCCCCATGCTTGGGACACGAACGGAAGACGTTATGAAACCTTTTAGAGAATTTTTCGAAATGTCCTTTTAGAAAGTGGCACAAAATCACACTTGAAGTTCAAAGACTTCACTTAACTTGAAACAAACTTTTACAAACACTTTCAAGACGAAAGTACTTAGCCCGAAGGCTTACAAACTTTTAAACAAATATACATACATCAACCTTTACCAAAATAGATGGAACCATAAGAAGTACGGGTACTCTACCCAAAGGGTTTACATTTACATAATGTAACCTTCAACAAAACAAGTCCCAACTCTTACCAAACCAACGTCCTCCCGTGCCGAGTGTCCTATCCCCTGGACCCGCCTTTATCTAAAACAGTAAACAAATAAGGGTGAGAATAAATCTCAGTAAGCTACTAAAATGCAACTACGTTACATGCTGATATGATGATCATAAAGAAACAATATCAAAAGTAATCATATAGCATATAGCACATAATATCAACTCATATATCACTTTTATCACATTGCCCACACTCCGGTGGATACCAAAGCCAAGGTTTACCCAATAACCATAACTGATGAGAATACCATCTGAGAAACCCATCAGAGAAAACCATCTGAACAGCATAAATAGCTGAAGCCGTCAGGATCCCGAAAACCAAATCATAACCAATAGAACCAAGTAACCAGAGAGGGAAATATGACACAAAGTCATAACCCAAATACTCACCAAAGGGAGCAATTCATTCCATCCAAGGCCAATCTGGACTGGGGAAACTAGAAGGCACAGTGGACACCTTATAGTGAACTTGGCTTGTGTGCCACTATAATTCTCCCACCGCCTGACTCACAAGCTCCAATGGAAAACCTTATAGTGGACTTACCTGTACCACTATAATTCTTCCATTGGCTGACTCCACAACAAGACCAGCTGGACCTTTACAAAAGCACAGTAATGAATACTTGCTAAACAAAACCCGGGGCATTTAATCCAAGAAGGAACTAAGCAAAATACATCACAAGATGCACACAAAGAATCCTTATAAAGAGTCCATAAAAAGGACATTTAATCCATTACTAACATTCCACAACAATCATCTAAGTACTTTAGGACACTACCCAAAAACTAGACCAAGGTTGATCTCTAAACTCCTTAGTTGAAAACTCTAAACTTTTTTTCAGACAACTGGGTGGTCGCCCAAACAGGGCTGTGCGGCCGCCCAAAATACTCTGTCCTAAGAAGAAAATCCTTCAGATAGATGTGCGGCCGCACACCCATTTTTGGGCGGCCGCCCACATCACCCGGCAGGCCTAAAAACTTAACCAAAGTTTACTCCTTTTGTTTCACAAGCATCACATATATACACAAGATACTACCCAACATTAGTCACAACATTAGCAACTTTCATTAAGATTTCAATATGGTTTCTAAACCATTTCAACACTAGCTATAACTAGGTTCATCTACTCCCGTTGTCCCAAAATTACAAGTATAGCAAATATTACTCAAAACACAAGATTAACCAGTAGAAGTATCACATATAGCATATATGACTATTTTAACATTTAAAGGGGAATTAGTAACTTACCTAGTTCCGGAAAAAGTATCGCTAAAATACGTTTTGTTCGGCTAGAAATGACCTATTCGATGCCCTGATCATTTTTATATAATTAGTTTTTAAAACGGTTAAGTAAATAAAAAGAATTAAATCGAAATGGGTCGAACTTACCTTTTCTCCTAACTCTAAGCTGAACGTAGAGGAATGTTGCAGAAGAAATCATACAGTGAAAGAAGAAGAAAGCAAATGGCTTAATAAAGGGTTTTTACCCATTTTTACAAATTGGTCACTGGACTTTCAAAGTTAACACTTAAACCCCTTAACTTATATTTTCAACAAGGACCCTAAAGTTTCAACTTAATCATTTAACTCCTTTAATCATTATTTTTACTAACTAAGTAAATAACACAAATAGTCAAGTATGATATGCAAATCATAAAATATGATGCAACACATAAAAATGCACATATAAGTCAAATAAAAATCCCCAAAAATATAAAATAAATAGGGACGGGTTTTGGGGTCGCTACAATCACTCCCCCTTAAAAAAAATTCGTCCCGAATTTTAAGGTTACTTACCGAGGCCCTCAAACAACCAAGGGTACTTCCTCTCGATCTCTTCCCGAAGTTCCCAAGTCGATTCCTCCACATTATGATTCCTCCACACAACTCAAACAAGAGGGATACTTTTGTTTCTCAATTCTTGCACCTTCGAATCAATGACTTGGACCGGATGTTCCTCATAAGACATACTCGGCTCAATATCCTCGGGTATCTCAGATAGAACATGAGAAGAATCATACACATACTTCCGAAGCATAGAAATATGAAACACATTATGGATCTTATCAAGAGAAGGAGGTAAAGCAAGACGATAAGCCCGATCCCCCACTCTTCCAAGAATCTCAAATGGACCAATAAACCTCGGAGCAAGCTTGCCTTTCTTCCCATATCTTCGAATACCAACCATAGGGGAAACCTTCAAGAACACAAAGTCACCCTTTTCGAACTCAAGGTCTCGCCTCCGATGATCAGCGTAGCTTTTCTGTCTACTCTGGGCAGTACTCAAACGATCTCGAATAAGTTTAACCTTCTCAACTGAATCATTAACCATCTGAACACCCCAAATCTTGGCTTCTCCCACTTCATCCCAACAGATAGGAGACCGACATTTCCTCCCATACAAGGCTTCATAAGGAGCCATCCCAATACTGGACTGAAAACTGTTATTATAAGCAAACTCTACGAGAGGCAAATGAATATCCCACGAATCTGAAAAATCAACTGAGCAAGCCCTCAACATATCCTCAAGAATCTGGATAGTTCTCTCGGACTGGCCATCTGTTTGAGGATGAAAAGCTGTACTAAATCTCAACTCTGAACCCAAAGCCTTCTGAAACGCTTGCCAAAATAGAGATGTGAATCTAGGGTCACGATCAGATACAATGCTCACTGGAACTCCATGTAACCTCACGATCTCATTAATGTACAAAGTTGCAAGCTTTTCCATAGAATAACCGATCTCAATAGGTAGAAAATGAGAAGACTTTGTCAATCTATCAACAATCACCCAAACTGCATCAAACCTTCTTCGAGTACGAGGTAACCCTGTCACAAAATCCATAGTAACATGTTCCCACTTCCATTCCGGAATCTCTAACGGTTGAAGCAATCCTGCAGGCCTTTGATATTCCGCTTTAACTTGTTGACATGTTAAGCACTTGGATACATAATCTGCTATCTATCTCTTCATATTATTCCACCAAAAGTGTTGCTTCAAATTCTGATACATTTTAGTACTCCCGGGATGAATAGTATACCTTGATTTATGGCCTTCATTAAGAACTTGGTGTTTAACCCCATCAACATTAGGCACACACAATCGACCTCTGAAAGTCAATACCCCTTCAGAACTGAGTGAGAAATCCTCAAATTTACCTTCCTTGATTTTATCCATAATCTTTACCAATTCCGGGTCATCCTTCTGAGCTTCCTTTATTTGTTGAACTAAAGTTGGAAATACTCGAATGTTCGAAAAAATAGCTCCATGTTTAGATTCATAAGGACTCCAATCTCGAGCATCCTCCAACATCTTCCATTCCCGCACCATCAATGAAGCTACATAAGACTTCAGGCTAATCGAATCAGCTACCACATTTGCCTTGCCCGGATGATAGGAAATTGTACAATCGTAATCCTTCAATAGCTCCATCCATCTTCGTTGTCTATTATTCAACTCTTTCTGGGAGAAAAGATACTTCAAACTCTGATGATCTGTGAAAATCTCAAACTTTGCTCCATAGAGATAATGTTTCCACTTGTGTAATGCAAAGACAATAGCTGCAAGCTCCATGTCATGGGTAGGATAATTCTGCTCACTCGGAGTCAACTTCCTCGAAGCATACGCAATAACCCTTCCATTTTGCATTAATACACACCCGAGGCCTTCTTTAGAAGCATCACTATAGATTACCAAATCATCATTACCATTAGGTAGGGCGAGAATAGGAGATGTAGTCAATCTCTTCTTCAACTCTTCAAAACTAGCTTGACATTTTTCATCCCATACATAAGGAATATTCTTTCGAGTCAACTGAGTCAAGGGAGTTGCAATCTTAGAAAACCCCTCAATGAACCTTCTGTAGTACCCAGCTAACCCCAAGAAACTTCGAATTTCTGTAACTGATTCTGGCCTCCTCCAATTCACAATAGCCTCAACTTTGGATGGATCAACTGATATACCTTTATTGGAGATCACATGCCCAAGAAAAGATACTTCATTGAGCCAAAAAGCACATTTACTGAATTTAGCAAAAAACTGCTTCTCACGAAGAATAGATAAAACCATTCGTAAATGTTGCTCATGCTCCTCCCAGGACTTGGAATAAACCAGAATATCATCAATAAATACAACCACGAAGGTATCAAGATAAGGTTTAAAGACCCTATTCATCATATCCATAAAAACAGCCGGAGCATTAGTCAACCCGAAAGGCATAACAAGAAACTCATAATGGCCATATCTACTACGAAAAGCAGTTTTAGAAATGTCTTCAGAACGGATTTTCAACTGATGGTACCCACTCCTCAAGTCAAGTTTTGAAAAGACAACTGACCCTTGAAGTTGATCAAATAAATCATCAATATGAGGAAGCGGATATTTATTCTTTATAGTTACCTGATTCAGCTTTCTGTAGTCAATACACAGCCTCAAGGACCCATCTTTCTTTTTAACAAACAATACTGGAGCTCCCCACGGGGATACACTAGGACGAATGAATCCTCGATCAAGTAACTCTTGCAACTGAACCTTCAACTCTTTCAATTCAGCTGGGGCCATTCTGTAAGGTGCCTCAGATATAGGAGCCGTACCTGGAAGTAAGTCAATACAGAACTCTATTTCCCGGTCAGGAGGCATAGCATACTCAGAAGAAAATACATCTGAAAATTCTTTAACAATAGGCACATCCCCAATATCAGGAATCCTTTTAGTAGTATCAAGAACACTAGCCAAATACCCCGCACAACCCCGATTCAACAACTTTCTAGCCTTCATATAAGAAATAATTCGAATCTCTCTACCCCAGGGAACAGTTTCAAAAGAAAATTTAGGAACATTTGGGATAGAAAATGTGACCACTTTATTAGCACAATCAACAGACGCATGATATTTACCCAACCAATCCATACCCAAGATAACATCAAAATCTTGTAATGGTAAAATAACTAAATCAGCAGGTAAAACATGCTCACGTATATGCACATCACAAGAATGCAACACCTCATTGGTCACCAAACACTCCCCTATAGGAGTTGACACCTCTAACACATAAGGTAGAGATTTAGAAGACATATGCAATCGAGAAGCAAAATGCACAGACACATAAGAATGCGATGAGCCAGGGTCTATAAGTGTACGTGCCCTCAAACTAGACACAGAAATAATGCCTCCTATCACATTAGAGGACTCCGAAGCCTGTTGCTGAGAAATAGCAAAGACACGACCCTGAACCTTAGGCTTGCCTGAGGAATCCCTTTTCTGACCCTGAGAGGACCCAACCACACTTCCCGATGCTTGCATCCTATACTTAGGGAAATCCCTCTGAAAATGTCCTAACTGACCACAGTTCAAACACTTGCCCTGCTTCTTCCAACATCTCTCTTCTGAATGCCCTTCTTTCTGACAATAATTACAAACTCCTCTACTCTGACTCCCTGAAGTATTATTTTGATTTCTGTTACCTGACTGTCTTTGAGAAAACCCTTTAAATTGTGAAGATCCACCTTGATTTCCTCTACTCTCACCACGTTGTGGTTGCCTAACTTGCTTCCCAGCGCCTAACAATTCCATTTTCCTTTTATGTTCCTCAATGTCATGCTCCACCTGGTAAGCTCGATCAACTGCATCCTGAAAATCTTGCAACTTATGGGATACTAGCTGAGTTCTAATCACGGTTTTCAAACCTTTCACAAACCTCGAAGTCTTCCTCTCCTCAGTTGCCACTAGGTGAGTACAATACCTGGACAACTTTGAAAATTTAGCTGAATATTGAGCAATTGACATAGAACCTTGCTCCAAGTTAAGAAATTCCATCTCCTTCCTGTCTTGATCTACTCGAGGAATGAAGTGTTCTTTGAACTTTCCCAGAAAATTCTCCCAAGTGTAAGGTACATGAGTCTCATCCCATTTAGTTTTCAAAGCTTTCCACCAATGCTCAGCCGCTCCATTCAATTTATAGGTAGAAAACCTGACTTGATCTTCCTCCGAATATCTCAAAGCATCAAAGATCTTTTCCATCGATTCAATCCACCTTTCAGTTTTAGATACATCGGGCTCTCCATCATACTCCATAGGCTTCATTTTCAGAAACTGTTCTAGGCCATATCTTGGTGGTACCTGTTCCCTTTCTTGCCTCTGATCATTTATAGTTTTCATCGCTGCTTCGAACATTCCTTGGAACATAATTCGAGCCTCTTCTCTGGCATCCCCTTGCCCCGAAGAGCAGGCCTGATCTCCGTCAGTTTCACCCATTTTTAATGAATACCTGCATCAAACACTCAACGTTACTCACTCTATACTCTACTACCCTCCTAGGTCATTTAGTCATTCTAGACCATCTACAACCTAGCTCTGATACCAACTGTCGCGCCCCGTACCCGTGGTCCTACTTGGCCCCACGCTCGGGACACGAACGGAAGACGTTATGAAACCTTTTAGAGAATTTTTCGAAATGTCCTTTTAGAAAGTGGCACAAAATCACACTTGAAGTTCAAAGACTTCACTTAACTTGAAACAAACTTTTACAAACACTTTCAAGACGAAAGTACTTAGCCCGAAGGCTTACAAACTTTTAAACAAATATACATACATCAACCTTTACCAAAATAGATGGAACCATAAGAAGTACGGGTACTCTACCCAAAGGGTTTACATTTACATAATGTAACCTTCAACAAAACAAGTCCCAACTCTTACCAAACCAACGTCCTCCCGTGCCGAGTGTCCTATCCCCTGGACCCGCCTTTATCTAAAACAGTAAACAAATAAGGGTGAGAATAAATCTCAGTAAGCTACTAAAATGCAACTACGTTACATGCTGATATGATGATCATAAAGAAACAATATCAACAGTAATCATATAGCATATAGCACATAATATCAACTCATATATCACTTTTATCACATTGCCCACACTCCGGTGGATACCAAAGCCAAGGTTTACCCAATAACCATAACTGATGAGAATACCATCTGAGAAACCCATCAGAGAAAACCATCTGAACAGCATAAATAGCTGAAGCCGTCGGGATCCCGAAAACCAAATCATAACCAATAGAACCAAGTAACCAGAGAGGGAAATATGACACAAAGTCATAACCCAAATACTCACCAAAGGGAGCAATTCATCCCATCCAAGGCCAATCTGGACTGGGGAAACTAGAAGGCACAGTGGACACCTTATAGTGAACTTGGCTTGTGTGCCACTATAATTCTCCCACCGCCTGACTCACAAGCTCCAATGGAAAACCTTATAGTGGACTTACCTGTACCACTATAATTCTTCCATTGGCTGACTCCACAACAAGACCAGCTGGACCTTTACAAAAGCAGAGTAATGAATACTTGCTAAACAAAACCCGGGGCATTTAATCCAAGAAGGAACTAAGCCAAATACATTACAAGATGCACACAAAGAATCCTTATAAAGAGTCCATAAAAAGGACATTTAATCCATTACTAACATTCCACAACAATCATCTAAGTACTTTAGGACACTACCCAAAAACTAGACCAAGGTTGATCTCTAAACTCCTTAGTTGAAAACTCTAAACTTTTTTTCAGACAACTGGGCGGTCGCCCAAACAGGGCTGTGCGGCCGCCCAAAATACTCTGTCCCAAGAAGAAAATCCTTCAGATAGATGTGCGGCCGCACACCCATTTTTGGGCGGCCGCCCACATCACCCGGCAGGCCTAAAAACTTAACCAAAGTTTACTCCTTTTGTTTCACAAGCATCACATATATACACAAGATACTACCCAACATTAGTCACAACATTAGCAACTTTCATTAAGATTTCAATATGGTTTCTAAACCATTTCAACACTAGCTATAACTAAGTTCATCTACTCCCGTTGTCCCAAAATTACAAGTATAGCAAATATTACTCAAAACACAAGATTAACCAGTAGAAGTATCACATATAGCATATATGACTATTTTAACATTTAAAGGGGAATTAGTAACTTACCTAGTTCCGGAAAAAGTATCGCTGAAATAAGTTTTGTTCGGCTAGAAATGACCTATTCGATGCCCTGATCATTTTTATATAATTAGTTTTTAAAACGGTTAAGTAAATAAAAAGAATTAAATCGAAATGGGTCGAACTTACCTTTTCTCCTAACCCTAAGCTGAACGTAGAGGAATGTTGCAGAAGAAATCATACAGTGAAAGAAGAAGAAAGCAAATGGCTTAATAAAGGGTTTTTACCCATTTTTACAAATTGGTCACTGGACTTTCAAAGTTAACACTTAAACCCCTTAACTTATATTTTCAACAAGGACCCTAAAGTTTCAACTTAATCATTTAACTCCTTTAATCATTATTTTTACTAACTAAGTAAATAACACAAATAGTCAAGTATGATATGCAAATCATAAAATATGATGCAACACATAAAAATGCACATATAAGTCAAATAAAAATCCCCAAAAATATAAAATAAATAGGGACGGGTTTTGGGGTCGCTACACGCTCTTGGTTCTCAATATCTTCACAAAGGAAACACTCTTGAAGATACCAAGTTACTAGATGATATGTCACTCAGAAGCCTCTATGCCAACCTCAAAGTTTTTGATATCAAGCTCCACAACATTGAAGAAATGGAGGGAAAGACTAAAAGCTTATCGTTGGTCGCACAAAAGGAAGAAGTGATCAAAGAAGAAGATCCAAAAATCTCCACATCTGAGTTACTAGATATGGACGATGATGATTTTGCTATGTTTGTGAAAAGATTCCAAAAGTTCAGAAAGACAGCAAGACCCGGATCTTTAAGCAAAACTCCAGCAAGGTTCTCAAAGAGCAGCTCAACAAGTAAGAAAGAGTACTCTAACTTCTCTAAGAAGAAAGAGGATCTCGTTTGTTTTAATTGCAGGAAACCCGGTCATTTCGTATCAGAATGCCCAATTCCCAAGTATGAGTATATGAAGAAGAAAAACAACTTCACTCCAAGATACTCAAAGCAAAAGGGGATGGTTGCTGAAGAGGACTCTACCACAAAAGAGTTAGCTACCTGGATAGAGTCAGATTCTGATGAAAGCGATGAGGATTCTGAAGAAGGTCACATTTGTTTGGTCGTTCATTCCGATGATGAGGATGATAATGAAAATTGTCGCTCACCAAATGCAAAACCTAAACGGATAAGCTATACGGCCGATGAATTTGCTGAATAGGGATTCCTAACTCCAGTTCAAAAGAATGGCGATCTTCTATTTTCTAGATGTGATGTAAGTGCAGGAAAGAAGGCTCTACACAATCCCAAAGCAAAGGAAGTTCTGCTTACCACTCCTCAAGTCAAGTTTGACATTTCCCCCGATGAACAAGAAAAGATGTTTGCAAAAGCTGAACAGGTAATTAGTAAATTCTCTGGCATGAAGGAACCTTTAGCACTTTCAACTGAAGAAATTTCCCAGCTTAAGACGGAAAAATCTCTACTAAGATCTGAACTCACCCTCCTTAAGGAGCAGATCAAGAGTATGACTCCTCTTACTGATCGAAACCGTTTCTTAGAAGAACAAAATTCCATATTTAAAGTTAAAACGAAGAATTGGCTGCTGAGATAAATGACCTTAAAAGGATCACTAATGAGTGGACCAATTCTCGTGTCACTATGGAACAAATCTTAGAATCCCAAAAGTCTAGTGGTGATAAGGAAGGCTTGGGATTCCAAACTAGCGACAACTTCAAATGTGCATTTTGTTGTGAAAGAGATGAGAAATTTACCAAGAAGACTTTGGAAGGGTCAAAGGCTAAACATCAAGGATCTAAGGGTAAAAGACAAGAATCAAAGAAGAAACTAGAGTTCCATTATGTCTACCCTAAGTACCAAACTGGCAAGGCTTCAAAGTTGAAAAAAAAAGTCTTGGAAGATCCTACCTCAGAGGAAGACTCTGGTAAAGTACCTGGTCACGACCGCGCATCAACCTCTAGTCACGGTCGAGTAGCCTTCCGTGGCATGCCGACCGCAAACAAGGGTCATGCGGTCAAGTTCAAGAAATTGAACTTTGTTCAGGAGAGATCTTCCATACCAGTTAACAATGTTGTGCTCAAGACCTCAAAGAAGTTTGTTAACCCTCAGTTGGGTGGCTTCCACCATTGTTCTGTGTGTGATGGTTATGGTCACAAGGCTGCTGAATGTCTTTTGAGATTCACACCCAATCCCAGAAAGAGTAACCCTCCTTCTGTGAAGCAGGTGTGGGTTGTCAAAAGTTGCTAACCCTTTGGAACCAAAAGAATAAAAAGGGGACCTTGTTCTTAAATGTCTATTTTGTAGGTCCTCTGCTTAATGGCTGGACACTCCAAGGATAAATCAAGTTTATGGTATCTCGATAGTGGCTGTTCAAGACACATGACCGGAGATATCAACTTATTGGAAGATGTCCGTGAAGAAAAAGGGCCATCAGTAACCTTCAGAGATAATAACAAAGGAAAGACTGTAGGATATGGAGTCATCCGAAAAGGAAAAATCACCATCCAAGAAGTCTCTCTAGTTATTGGTCTACAACACAATTTACTCTCAATATCTCAGTTCTGCGACAGAGGATTGCAATGCCACTTCACCTCAAATGTCTGTCTCATCAAAGATGGCATATCCGGCGTCACCTTGCTTAAAGGGATTCGTAAGAAAAATGTTTATATTGTTGATTTTACTTCATCTTGCATTTCTTCTAATCTCTGTTTTGTAGCAAAGAATGTTAGCGAAAATAGTTGGCTATGGCATAAAAGACTAAGTCACTTAAGATTGGAAGAGAAAATCTAGTTCGTGGTCTACCCAAAGTAGCTGATCACCAAGATGAGAAGTGCACAGCATGTCAACTAGGCAAACAACCAAAAGTGTCTTTCTCCAGCAAGACGACACCTTCAACTTCTAGATGTTTGCAACTGCTACATATGGATTTGTTTAGACCTGTATATACCGCATGTATTGGAGGAAATAGATATACCTTAGTTGTGGTAGATGACTACTCAAGATATACTTGGGTTGAAATGATGATCTCAAAGGATGATTGCTATGACATTTTGATCGCACTCTTTAGACAACTCCAAACACAAAAGGAAAACGACATCGTTAGTGTTCAATCCGACAATGGAACAGAATTCAAGAACAACGGTGTAGCTCAGTACTGTAATGACCATGGTATTGACCATAACTTCTCTGCTGCTGGAGTTCCACAACAAAACGGTGTAGTGGAAAGGAAAAATAGAACGTTGATAGAGGCTGGAAAGACAATGATTGCTGAAGCAAAGCTACCACAATACTTTTGGCTGAAGCCGTCAACACAGCATGCTTCACTCAAAATAGATCCCTCGTCAACAAGACCTACAGAAAAACTCCTTATGAACTTTGGAGAGGAAGAACCCCCAACATAGCATACTTCAAGATATTTGGATGCAAATGCTTCATACTCTACAACGGTAAAGAACATCGAGGTAAATTTGCTCCTAAGGCTGATGAAGTTATATTTATTGGGTATGCTAAACACTCAAAAGCTTTTCGTGTATTTAATAAAACCACTCTTAAGATAGTTGAATCTGTCCATGTAACTTTTGATGA
Source organism: Campanula takesimana (assembly GCA_026119855.1). Taxonomy (NCBI): domain Eukaryota; kingdom Viridiplantae; phylum Streptophyta; class Magnoliopsida; order Asterales; family Campanulaceae; genus Campanula; species Campanula takesimana. The sequence continues at coordinate 2,456,798 of JAOWBW010000021.1, forward strand.
ACATTCTCTCCTTGAGCCACACATGGCTCTAAATGTTGCTGATGATTTTGTTGAGCTCAATGAGACAGGTACTAGTCGGACGCAAAATCAATCAACTCAAGGAAATCCATCTACCTCAACTGCACCTCCATCTACCTCAAATGAAGCACCAGAAGCTACCACATCTGCTGCTACCTCAAATGGAGTTGAAGTTGAAACACCCATCAATGTGGAAGAACCTATCCCTCAAATTACTTATGATTGGGATGGCACAAATGACGTACCTCTAGAAGATTTACAACCTCCATCAACTCAACCTGATATACCTCAAGAAGTTCGTGAGGTCAGAGATCACCCAATTCAGAATATCATTGGTGACCTACATTCTGGTGTTCGAATAAGAAGATCAAACTATGATGCACTTACCGCATTCATATCTCAAGTTGAACCCAAGAAAGTTGATGAAGCACTCCAAGACTCAAGTTGGGTTGTCGCCATGCAAGAAGAGCTCAACCAATTTGAAAGATGTAAAGTTTGGACCTTGGTTCCAAGGCCTCAAGATCAAGGAGTGATTGGTACAAAGTGGGTGTTCCGAAATAAGATGGATGAGAATGGAAGCATCACAAGGAACAAAGCTAGGTTGGTTGCACAAGTCTACAGACAAGAAGAAGGCATTGATTATGATGAAACATTTGCCCCCGTTGCAAGACTTGAAGCTATAAGAATATTTTTAGCTTATGCCTCTTTCAAAAGATTCAAGTTATATCAAATGGATGTGAAGATTGCATTCCTCAACGGTGAACTTCAAGAAACAATCTTTGTTGCTCAACCACTTGAATTTGAAGATCCCAAATTTCTAAATCATGTCTACAAACTCCGTAAGGCTTTATATGGACTCAAACAAGCTCCACGTGCATGGTATGATACTCTATCTAAATTTCTCCTAGAGAAAGGATTCAAGCGTGGTAAGATCAACACAACTCTATTCATTGCTAAATATCATGATCATACATTATTAGTTCAAATATATGTAGATGATATTATTTTTGGTTCTACTAATGAATTGTTGTGTAAGCGATTTGAGAAGCTAATGAAAATCAAATTTGAGATGATCATGATGGGAGAATTGACATTCTTCCTTGGGCTACAAATTAAACAATGTGCTGAAGGCATCTTCCTCAATCAAGCAAAATACACAAAGGACCTCATCAAGAAATTTGGACTTGAAAATGCAAAAGCATACGACACTCCTATGGTGCTGGTAACAAGTTAGACAAAGACTTGAAAGGTAAAAAGGTTGATCAAACCTTGTATCGAGGAATGATTGGCTCTCTCCTATACTTAACTGCTAGTAGGCCAGATATCATTTTTAGTGTTTGTGTTTGTGCCCGTTATCAAGCTGATCCTAGAGAAGCACATCTTATTGCTGTTAAACGTATTATTCGATATCTATCTGGGACTAATAACCTTGGACTTTGGTACTCTAAAGATTCAAATTTTGATCTTATAGGTTACTCAGATGCAGATTATGCAGCATGGACAATAGACAGGAAAAGAACGAGTGGAACTTGTCATTTCCTTGGAAATCGACTCATTTCTTGGGCAAGCAAGAAACAAGCCTCAGTCTCTGTATCTACCACAGAAGCTGAATATATAGTTGCTGGAAGCTGCTGTTGCCAAGTGCTATGGATGAAGCAACAATTGGTCGACTACGAAATTAAAGAAGAAAATTGTCCAATCTATTGTGACAATACATCTACCATTGCTGTCTCCAACAACCCTGTCATGCATTCAAAGACCAAACACGTTGATATCAAGTACCACTTTCTCAAAGATCATGTTGAAAAAGGTAATATCCATCTAGAGTATGTGAGTACTGACAATTAAATTGCAGATATTCTCACCAAGGCTCTTGATTCGAAGAGATTTAGGTATCTTAGAGGAGAAATGGGTATGCTAGAACTCTAAATTACATGTTCATATATCTTGATTGTGATAATGTCTTTTGTTTTATCTAAGTCCAAAACAAAGCAAGTCTCAACGGTAAACCATCTCACCGGTCAAGCAACCACGGTCGAATCATCAAAATCCATCAATTGTACTGACCGCTCCTTGTTGACCGCATAATGTGTCGACCGCATGAAACAGATGAAATTTGTTCAAGGCTTTAAAGAAGCCTACCGCATGGGAAAATGATGACAATGGTTCAGTGCTTTATAGAAGCATTTCTTAACCAAGGTACCCTCCTGACCGCATAAGGTCACGGTCAAGCACCTAACCGCAAAAAGCTAGGTGACCAGGTAAGTGTTTCTAACTTAACAAATTCTGAGGATCTTCCTAGTCATCTAAGGGGTAATTCTGTAATTTCCTCTTTTCCATCGTCTTTATTTAATTCAAATCATTTGCAATTAATTTTATTCCCCTATTTATGTCCGCCGTCACTATCATTGTATTTATGGCAAAAGGACATCATTGGTCAAATCTCTGTTTTCTGCAGAGTTAACTTCCCACTTCTTTCTGCCTTCTTACACAAACCGTTCCACTACTCCTTAACCTCCACCTCTCTGCAAACTCCTTTTTTAGAACCCCCCCCTTCATTTTCCCTCTCTACTCTCTCTTTCTACTCTCTCTCTACTTCTCTCTATAAACCCAGCCACTCTCATTCGATTCCCACAAATTCTATCTATAAAATGGCTCCCAAACCCTCTCAACCAACTAAATCCTCTAAGAAATCACAATAACTACTCTCTGAAGACACAATGGTATGATTTCTTGATCCAAAAACTCTTCTATTTTCAGTTTTCATTTTCGTTTTTGGCGGGTTTCAACAACCCTTCTTATTCTAATGTCATGATTCAATTTCTGGGTTGCTTTTGGTTGTGTAAATGATCACTCATGTTTGTTTTAAGTTCTCTAGCTCAATTCCATACTTTGTTTTATATTGTACTCTATAATGTTACTCTCTCTACCATGGATTTGTTGAAGCTTTTGTTAATGTTCTTCATTTTGCCCTTTCATATTCTGGTGATTATTGTGTTCTTGATAATGAAATTGATGATATTTATGCGTGTAATCGGTTTTTGTGCTCATTTCGATGTAATTTTTATGGATTTTCGTGCATTATATTGTTTTCTGGGTTTCTCGCATGAACAGTGTTCTTCGTGTTCTTATAATGTTCTTCATGTTCTTGAGAATCTACCTTTTTGATCTTTAAAATCGTGCCACACATAGTGTTTTGGTGTTTGTGCGTGTTTTAGAAATTTCATTGAATGTTTCTAAGTATTTTCTTGTCTACCGTCGTCTCTGTCTACCGTGTGCCTGTCGACCGCACCATCTTGGTCCTTCGACCGCACAATGGTCGACCGCACCAGTGTTTCTAACTTCTCAATCTTTTTTAGGAAGAACAATCATTCATTCCTGGGTGCGTTATAGATTACGAAGATCTTCAAAAAGATGCTATTGGGAGACACTTGATCAAAAGGATGAAGAAATCTGACATACTCCACTACTTTACCATGAACCACTCTGATCATTACCTTGCCATAGTTGGAGAATTCTATTCTACCGCTAAAGAAGTCAAAGGGAGAGATGAACAGAACAACTCTCTTAACTGGATTGTTGCTGAAGTGTATGGTCATAAGATAGAAATTGACTACACTGATATTGCCTCCACCCTTGGTCTTGACATTGACAATGAGGCTCCTATATTTCTATCTGATGATGAGTATGATGGATTGGCAACAAGATTAATTGGATCTACTGATGTTTGCAAGCCCTACCGCAAGACATTTCCTGAAGTGATGTACTATATTGGTCATCTGATTGGCCACGGTCTTCTCTGTAAAAGTGGAAACCATGGCAACTTCAATTCTACTCAATGGAAGCTCTCAACTGCAATCTACCTGGGCAGAAAGGTGAACTGGCCCAAGATATTTTATGGGCTATTGTTAGACCACATCAACGATTACAAGAAACAGTTATCTGATCAAGCACCTACCAAGTACAAGAAAAACACCAGGTTCCTTTCCCTCCTGTTCAAATTCATTCCTGAACTTCGACGGGAAATCAACAAGGATAAAGATGCTAAGGTGCCTATCTCTCTATCCAAGGTCTTTGAAATCAAGACCATGAGATCCACCTACCACAACTGGTTTGGTGATGATCAATATCAAGAGTACCGGAATCGTGAACCTGTACACAAGAGAGAAAAATACATCCCTCCAAACTACACAAGGCTGCCAGAATAGCCTTAGGACTCGATGCTCCTGGAAGATCGTCATCTGCTCATGATGATGATGAAGAGATTGAAGAAGCTGAGGAAGAACTTGAATCTAGAAGATAGTCAAAGGAAAAGGGATTGCTAGTGCATCGACCGCTCCTCCCAAAACCAAACCATTGACTGGAGTTGTTATTAAAGAACCCTCAACCGTTAAGCCCTCTTCCAAAATCATTCCTGCCGCTCCATCCAAAACCAAATCAACCGCACTACCTTCAAAGTCCTTTGTTTCAAAGCCTGTCGTGTCCTATCCGACCGCTCCATCCAAAACTTTCAAATCAAAGTCTTCTGCACTCCCCGCTTCATCTCAGGGGGAGAAATCCAAGAAAAGGGATCTTTCTCTAAGTCCCATTCATGTCTCCAATAAATCTAAAGTCACAAGACCACCTCCTTTGACCGCTTCTCCTGTCTTCACTCCATCCGGTTCACCCATGCAAAGTGACCGTGATGAGGATGTTGATGTCCCTCCCACTCAACCGCAAAGACAATGAGCTAAGCCTACACTTGAATTATTTAATGAGCCTGATGTTCAGTTGTTGGAATCCGGTGATGAGTCCGGAAAGAATGATAATCAAGGTGCTAGTGCAGTGATGAAAACTGTTGATGTGGACAGTGTAGACACCCCGCCTTGGACCGCTAACCCCGATTGCACACTTGGTTTTGTGTTTCTCCCTCTTCTAAGTGTTTTCTGTTAGTTTCTGTTACTTTGGTTAAGTTCCAGACAGACTCCGTTAAGTCCCGGGACTAAACTGAATAACAGTTCTAACTTTCTAGCCCATTCTGTCAAAAATTGCTTCTCAGAGTCGCGCGCCTCCGCCCCTTGACGCCAGACGCACGCGCCTTCCGCCGCATAGGTGGGATGCGCGCGCTTCTGGGGCGTGTCAGTTACAGATTCTGCCCAAGAATCTCTCCCTTGCTCATTATACATGATTTTGCCCGGGAAAGATTTCTTGGAGACTCTGTTTGGCTCCAAAAACAGTCACTTTTCAACTATAAAAACCCCTCCAATCCATCCTTGGAGGAGGACTTGGAAAATCATTACTTTCAAAACCTTTTTACTCACTTCTTTCATAGACTTTTCTTGGGACTTCTTCAACAAAGTATTCAATCTCTTCTTCAAGGCTTCACAAGAGATTCTCTTTGAAGGATACTATAGGTAAAGGTCTTAAACACTTCTCCTTCTTCTTCTTCTTCTTCTTCTTCTTCTTCTTCTTCTTCTTCTTCTTCTTCAATCAAATGTGCAACCACCCAAAACCATTTGGGACATGACACCAACGGTCCTTTCATTACATTGAATTGGCCTAGGAGTTATCTCCCTACATTTCAAACTCTAAACCCCCTTTTTATCATCATTTTAATAGGAAGAACACATTTATCTTAAAAAGTGAATTATGAACAAACAAGACCGACTTTGCTCGGGCGAAATGGGTGTTTAAGTACTTCCCATTTCGTAACCTAACCCCGAACCCCTCATCCCAAAGAATCTCTGTTTTCGTAAATCAAACTTAGGCTCATAAACATTAGGTTTTCTTACGTTCCTCAAAAACGTGGGTGGCGACTCTTAAAACATCAATTAGACATCCTAGGGTGATTCACGCGCTCGAGCCTAAAGCCGTGGGTTCCCCCGGGGTATCTACAGTGGTGACTCCGCTGGGGACTGCTTGAGGGTTAAACTTGTGTTTCTGTTCATAATTCACTTTTCTGGGCATTCTGGAAATTGACATGGAAAGCGCGCGCCTCGGACCTTCATGGTCCAAAGCGCACGCGTCCCGAGTCAAATTTCAGAATCGCCCGCCTTCCATGTGTTCTTCCTATTCTTCCTACTATTCTGTGCTAACAAACATTGCAGGGGTTCCATCACACAATCAGGACCAGGGCAATCCCCTGAGTCCATAAGTTTTTGATGATTTGACAGGTGAGCCCAGAAGCGGGCGCCTCCCAGTTTCTATGCGCCAGTCGCGCGCTTCCCACAACACTAGCCCGAGGCGCGCGCTTCTGGGCCAATTTCTAGGGCAAAAACAGGTTTCAGTGACTGGACAGAACAGTGGGGTGTGGGCACAGTTGCCTGCATCAGGATAGAATTGAACCCTTGGACTGTTTAATTTTATGTTTTTATTTACCGGTCACACGGGTGATTCGGGAGTTGTAATTTATGTGTTTATGTGTTCTTATCTTTTCTTTTCAAAAAATAAAAAATAAAAAAAATTGTCACATGATAGACCTCACACTACGTGCACATTACTCCTATAAACTGCTCACTATCGAGTCGCACAAGTCCAACCCCAAACCCTTCGAGGCCCGTCCTAGAAAGTTTCAAGCTCCACTCGACCTTGGCTCTTTCGAAGCGGTAAACCTCAGCCCGTGGCGTAGTTCATGACTACATGCCGGGGGTGACCTTTAAGCCTCATATTCAAGCCGAGCACAAACCACACAATTCCAGTTAGGGTCTAACACTCCGTGACTCAAGTCGGTTTCCATGTACCGAGATTTCCCTAAACTAATGTTTTCAAATCATACATGCCAACTTGTTGAAACGGACGCAATAAAAGCCGTCCCCAAAAGTGGTTAGTTTGGACGAAAATAAAAATCCGTCCCCGCATGTATGCTTTACTACATTAATTTAGTTTAATCCCGACACATGTAGGATTCACAAACGCGATGGAATCCGATGAGTATATGGGACCGCGAGATGGTCTATATACTAGTGTGATGATTCCATTATCTTCTTAGAAACCCCAAAAAGGGATCCGTTCCCTCAGACTTATAAATAATAATAAAAAAAGAGTCTTTTTCTTATGTGGTTTGAGTCGTGTGCCCAACTGTGTGTTCTCAACCTCCTCATGGACCGAAAGTGTGAACCGAGACTGACAAGGGCTACTTCTCCAATTATAGGTCCGATTGGTACTCTCCGCATCTACAGAGATTCATCCAACAGGCTTGTCCGTGAACCGATCACTCCAACAGCTTCTACATCATCAATGGCCGGCGACTCCAGCACCAACAACGCCATGACTCTCAAACAGTTTTTTGCCATGGTTCAAACACTCCAACAACAAGTCACCACTCTCAACAACGAGGCTCAAACCAAAGAAGACTTGTGGCAAGCTCATGTCGACAGTCAAAGGGAGGCCCACGAGGCCGAGGTTGACCAACTGAAAGCCAAGCTCCTAAAACTCTCCAAGAACAAGGGGGTTAATGACAATGAGGAATCCGAGTGGACCAAGGGTTTGTTTGAAAGCCCGTATGTCATCGCCCGTACCAAAAAAGTGGGGGAACCAAGCACCGACAACAGCGACCCCAAAATGGTCGATTCCATCATGACCTACATTGATCAAAAATTCGACGGCCTCAACATGGGAAAAGGCTCCAACACAAGCCTTTATCAGTCATCCATCCTCATGAGCACGATGGCCGCTCTTCCCGACAAATTCAAGATGCCCGACATTAGCAAGTTTAAGGGCAACTTATGCCCGATGGCCCACATCGAGACTTACATTTGGGCTATGGTTCCGAAGAAGGTCTCCTCAAAAGTTATGGCTCAATGCTTTCCTCTCACCCTCGAGGGGGCGGCAAAGGATTGGTATGCAACTCTCCCGCTCACTGTCCGTCTTGATTGGGATGCCGCTATGCTTGCCTTCAAGAATCAATATCAAGGCAACACCACTCACCGGCCCACAAGGAAAGAGCTCGAGAATACCACTCAAAGAGACAACGAGTCCTTCATTGACTTCACAAGGAGATGGAATGACAAGCTCTCTGAAATTGTTGAGAGGCCGAACACAAAAGAGCAAATGGACATCTTTCTTAAATGTCTCAAGATTGATCTCCGCACCCACCTAAGTGGGGCTTGCTACTCCGACTTCTCCCAAATGTATGAGGTGGGGGTACGCATGGATGACTTGCTCAAGGAGATTAAAAAGGCCACTCCTACCTACCGATACAAGGCCGCCTCTAGTTCAAACAAAGAGGCTTCTGTCAATGCCGTTACTACTGACAAGGGGAATTACAAAAAGGTTCCTCCACCACAAGGCAAGCGGTTCCAAAACGACCGTGTCTACACTCCTCTCAACGGCATGACCATCACCGAGGCCTAGGGACAAATCACCCCTCTTCAAGGGTACAAGTAACCACAACCGCTTCGTGCTAATCATGCTCACCACAAATGGTGTGACTACCATCAATGCACCGGTCACCTCACCGAGGATTGCTTCTCCATCCGCAACACCATCCAAGACCTCATAGACAAGAAGGAATTCATAATCCCTAATGAGGGTGGTGTCAATGTAATAGAAGTAGGAGAGTTTGAAGGAACCACTCATTCAATCCCAATTGTGAATGAGGGCTCCGATGATATAAATAAACTTGATAATTCTTGTTATGTTGTGAATTATGATGAGATTATGAGGGAAGTCTTAGAGAATAGGAAGAAGAAGCTACAAGGGACCGTGAACTTGCTCACTCGCAGTGTCACGACCCGAAATATAGGCTCTATTTTATTAGTAATTAAATGATTTTTATTTAATTATTTGCTTATTTATTTATTTAAATTATTATTTATTTAAATATTTTGTGTGCATTTTATGTGTTATAATAATTATGCCTAGCATTATAGTTGGGTCATTTGGGCTAGTGTGGAAGTGTTGAGTCTTAATTGGTAGTAGGGAGTGTAGTATTGTGTGTGTGTAGTGTGAGAGAGGGGGCTTAAGTGTAAGTTTTTAAAATAAACCCCCTACTCCCTCCCTACACCTTCCCTCACCTCCTTCTCCCTCACCATACTCCACCCCATTTTTCCCAGCACTCTCTCCCTCTCTCATTGGCAAAAAAGGTGAGTTCTTCTTCTCTTTTCCTTCTCTCTTCATTTTCTCCTTCTTCCTTTCATCTTCTCTCATTTCTTAAAACATGAAACGTGTTTAGATCGTCGCTAGGATCGCGTAGACTCAAAAAGATTTGAAATCCATCAACTTTGAGAAAATTCAAGTAAGTTACTTTTCCCCCATTTAAATGCTAAAATGTTCATATCATGTTTATATGATGATTTATGTGTTATATTTGAAGTTTGGTTGAGTTTGCAATTTATTTGAAATTTATTTGGGTTTTTGATCAAAAATGGTGAAATCTTGAATGTTGGTTTGATTCTTGATTTTTGGTTGTTAAATGTTGTTTTAGGAGTCCTTTTAGACTTATAAGTTGTTTTGGTACATTAGTACATGAGTTGGAAGTTGGGATTTTGGTTAAATGAGTTTTGGGTTGAAAATGGAAGAACCCATGTTGTTCTTCCCGATTTCTGGCGGTTCCGGCATGTTGGGCGACCGCACAAAACTTCCTGGGCGGCCGCGCATCTTTCTGAGAGTTTTTGTTCTTGTTTTGAGGCACTTTGGGCGACCGCACAACCCAACGTGGGCGGCCGCACAGATCTCTGAAAAATGTACATTTTGTTAAATTGTGTGACTAAAGAATGCGTTGTGATCCAATTCTTGGGTGTCCTCCTAGTTGACCTTAGTGAACATGGTAGTGCATTCTAGTGATAGAATTGAGTCCTTTGTGATCAAGTTTGTGTTTGAAATTCATTAATTGTTATTTTGGACTTTGAAGCACCTTATTGTGTATTGTTGGTTCATGTCATCTTCTTGGTGATTATTTGGCTTGATTCCCTACTTTGGAATCCTTTGTTGTTGATCGTGCTAGTATTTTATTACTTAGCAGTTATTGGAAAGTCCAGCTGGTATTTGTGGTTGTGTCGGGCGATGTGAGATATTGTGATGGCACCGGCCAAGTCCATTATGGTGTCGACCATTGTTTTGCCCTTATTTTCCTCTTCCAGATTGGCCTTGGTTGAGACGTTTGGAGCATGACTTTGTGGCATGGCTCCCGCCCTTTGTGGCACATTATTTTGTTATTGGTTCCGGTACCGGGGTTTTCTCTTCGGCTTTCATGCCATTATGAAGATGTTGATTGGTTGATAATTGAAGCTGCGCAGCGATCCTTTATTTGGATGTTCCGGTTTGGAAAACCTTGGCTATATCCTTTGTTATGTGTTTATTTCCGCTGCTGTCTGTTATGTGATAAATGCTATATGCTATATGATATTTATTATTGCTTATTGTATATTGCATTATAGCATGTCATGTAGTTGCATTAGTAACTTATTGAGATTTATCTCACCCCGTTTCTTTTATCTTTGTTTTTCCTTAACCCCCCCCCAGGTGCTAAGGATTAGTCTCGCTGATCACGAGAAAGAGGACGTCGAGTGTGGATCCGTTCTTTTGGGGAAAGTTGTATAGGTTGGTTTACATTATATCAATGTGTAACCTTTTGGGGATATTTGTACCAAACATTGACGTCATTAGGATTTTGTATATTTGTATTCTTGTTAGCATAAACTTGTGGAAGTTTATGATAAGTGGTATTTGGTTTTTATCAAACTCGATTTTGTAAAACTTTGGATCACCCCTTTTTGGTATCAAATGGAATTTTTAACTTCGGTATTTTGGAGTTTTTTTGTTAGAGTCGACGTCCAGATCGCGGTCCCGGGGCCCGCGGGGTCCGGGGTCGCGACACGCAGTGGCCGAGTAACAACGAGCACAATCCCTCCCAATACTGCAGCAACCAGCACCTCTTCTCAAAGATCGCAAGCACGCGACATACCCGAAGATCCTTTGATAACACAACTCAAGAAGACGCAAGCCAACATATCCATCTGGGACCTTATTGCATCATCAAAGAAACACCGAGACCTCGTCATTAAGAACTTGGATGACACATCAGTCTCTCCCGACACGACTCCCGAGGACCTCACAGCAATGATAGGTCACATTCACTTCGGAAATGTCATCACTTTCGCCGACATGGACCTCCCGCCATTTGGGTCCGAACACAATGAAGCCATCTACCTCAAAGTAAGGGTAAGGGGGAGACCCATCTCAAGAGTTCTAGTAGACGGTGGTTCCGCACTCAACTTAATGCCTAGCCGAGTCATGGGCATACTGGGGCTCAAAAGCTCCGATTTACGACCCTCCGCCCAAGTCATTAGAGGGTACGACAGCACTGCCCGTACAGTTATGGGAATGTTAGAGGTTGATATCAAATTTGGAAGCATGATCATTTCCGTCCCATTCCAAGTACTTGATGTCCCTGCTTCATTCAACCTACTTCTGGGCCGACCTTGGATCCACAGTTCCAATGCGGTACCTTCCACTCTCCATCAGTGTGTCAAGATCAGAAATGGGGACGAGATAGTCACTATCATGGCCGAGAATTTCACCATCCACAGAAATGGGGGACAACCAGTTCACCAATTCCAACACGGGATAGAAGATGCCACTCTCTCCGGCGTCAACACCATTGACAAAGAAGGGGGAAACAGACAATGGGCCCCCGGCAATCCTAAAGTCCTCCGCATGATGAGGAACATGAATCACTTTCCCGGTCTTGGCCTGGGGAAGCATCAATAAGGGATATTACACCCCGTGGAAGTTCCTTTTGTCAAGAACAAATTTGGTCTGGGATACGAGCCTACCAAGGATGACTTGAAGTACGAGCAAGCAGTCAAGAATCAAAGGACCCAAGCTCGCAAAAAAGGTCGACGATATGAAATCCCTGACTTGAAACCCTACTGCAACACACTAAACGGTTATTTTGTTCGCCAAGGGGAAGATGTTCCATACATGATCTTTCCCGAACCATGGGTTAACGACAAGGGCATCAGAAAGCCTGGTCTCGAGATCTTCACCGATTGTGAAATACCGACATAAGAAAGAGAACCTACTCCAATGTCACCCCGAGAGTGGTGGGGCAAGAAAGTGACTATAGAGTCCAAGGTAGAGGTTGCCGTGGGGGAAGAACTATCCGATCTAGCCTCCATGTTCGAAGAATTTTTTGCCATCATGGACGATTGTCAAGTCAACGCCATCTCCGACAACACAGAAATGGAGAGCCCATCTATTAGCGAGATTCAGCCAAGCTCCGAGCCAATCAACAACTGCTATTCAACGAAGGGGCCCTTAGTATCCGAGGATTTCTTGATCTAAGAAATGGGTTGCATACCCCGTACAGCAACAAAGGAAGAGCGGCTCACACTTACTCTCGAGTCCGAGAGTGTTTCTAATGCCCTCACCCAAGAGGATATGGAGGCAATAGCCGAGCGTGTGTTTCCTTTCTTTGCTAATGAAAAATTTGATATTTCTGAGTACCCCGAGATTGCAAACATCATAAATGATGAATTAACTAATAACAAACTGTGAATACGTGTGTTTGAATTTGGGAATATTCATAGTAACATTAAAATTATAAGAGTCGCCACACCGTTTTAATTAAAGCCAAAACATTGAAAAAAGCATTTTTAGTGGGTTCGGGGGTCAAATTACAACAAGAGAAGAATATTGGACGTTATCACTCCTATTGCCCGAATGATCAGTCTTTCTATCATGATGAATGTGTTAGTAGTGTGTTAGTGTTTGAGATCGGATCCGAAGATTGCCTACGTTCCTCTCAATGTGAGAAGCTCAGGTCAGCGTAGTTCGAGAAGAATTTAGAATAGGCAGAAGAATCGGGATCATGTATAATGAGGGGGGAATTACCTAAAGATTAGGGTTTAGAAGTAGTTCCTAGATCATCCTCGGGTTGATGAACCCTCGATCATCATCGGCTATGAAATAACATGCAAACATGAAGATCGCAACCCTAAATATAGCATAAATAAGGTTTTAATCTATGAACACGATGAACATATGAAGAACATATATGAACATATGAATAAACATGCGAAGCATATGAAGAAACTATGAATAAACATGTAAGAACATGAATATTAAAGATCTACATTAGAAATAATGCAAGAACGTGAAGAAATAAGTTAGAAAACTTACCTATGTTGGCAAGAAATAAACCTTGATCTTCTTGGAGGTTTGAATGCTAATTAGAGAGCAAAATTGTGTTTAAGAACTCTCAAATTCGGATCCCTTAATTATGAGGCAAGGGAGGTCTTTAAATAAGAAACTTGTGGAGAGATCTGACGGTCCAGATCACCTGAGGCAAAGATGGCCGCGTGGCCAAGATTGCATTTGGCGAACATGGCCGCGTGGCCAAGATTGCATTTGGCAAACATGGCCGCCTGGCCATGATGGAATGTGGCCGCGTGGCCAAGTTCATTTTTTTCTTGTTCTTCTTTCTCTCACGTTCGATTTGATATGCGGTGCATTTCGTAATTCATCCGGAGTCAAAAGTTATGACTGTTTTCGTGCCGACTGTAATTTAAGTCATTCTAGATATTCCTAAAATAATGAGCTATATTTTGGGAATCCGGGACAAGTCTTTTGCAAGTCTCTAATCCCTATAAAGTCCTTGTATATTTTGGAAACCCCTAATAAACTCATTTTAAGATCGGGTACTAACAGTAGCCCCTTGGCGACGCTCCTTGCAAGGCAAGGTGGGGTCAACGATAAAAATAGGAACCGTTCTGAAACATGAGTTTCAAAACAGATGAAAGGTAAGCGAACGGCTGAACCTTGGCAGGCGACCTACGTATCCGTGGGGGAATCAAGCCAAACGTAGTTCAAATCTGAATTGAGAATGATTGTCCTCAGATGGGGAGAAATCTGATCTGCGGGAAAATTCATCCATCGGGGAAAATGCAACTGCTGGGGATGAGAGATGACCACGTTGGTCGGGTGGCTGAACCTTTTTAGGCTTCCTACGTATCCTCGGAGGAATCAAGCCGGTCGTAGTTCGGATGTACTGGGGAAATAAGGAAGAAAGAAACGAGACATTAGACTCCTGCTGGGGATAACAATCCTACGGACACTATCCTGTATGAAGACTGAACATTCGTAAGGGAAATGAGACATCAGGCTTCTGCTGGGGATAACAATCCTACGGATACTATCTTGTATGAAGAACGATCTTCGTAAGCAATGAAGTCATTTGGGGAAATGAGGTAAGAGGGAAAATGGGACAATAAAGACTACGTCGTCTAAATAATCCCAAGATGGAATAATAAGCGCTGGGGTAAACGCAATCAGGACCGCTCGGGTTCCTGCCAATGGCGCTAAAATAATAGATGATGGATCTCTCGCAAACAGAAACGCCCAGGCTTCTGCCAATCACGATCGATCTTGGATGCGTATGTCATAGAGGCGCCAAAGTCTCTGCAACCATACGAATCCTAAGCAAATATTAGGAAATTTTAAACGCAAGCAGAAACGCCGGGTTTCTGCCGACCGCGCTAGCAGAAACGCTTTCTGCCGACAAACATCTCTCACAAACAGAAACGCCCGGGCTTCTGCCAATCACGATTGATCTAGGATGCGTATGTCATAGAGGCGCCGAAGTCTCTGCAACCATACGAATCCTAAGCAATTATTAGGAAATTTTAAACGCAAGCAGAAACGCCCGGGTTTTTGCCGACCGCGCTAAAATAATAGATGCTGGATCTCTCGCCAACAGAAACGCCCGGGCTTCTGCCAATCACGATCGATCTAGGATGCGTATGTCATAGAGGCGCCGAAGTCTCTGCAACCCTATGAATCCTAAGCAAATATTAGGAAATTTTAAACGTAAGCAGAAACGGCCGGGTTTCTGCCGACCGCGCTAAAATAATAGATGCTGGATCTCTCGCAAACAGAAACGCCCGGGCTTCTGCCAATCACGATCGATCTAGGATGCGTATGTCATAGAGGCGCCAAAGTCTCTGCAACCGTACGAATCCTAAGCAAATATTAGGAAATTTTAAACGCAAGTAGAAACGCCCGGGTTTCTGCTGACCGCGCTAAAATAATAGATGCTGGATCTCTCGCAAATAGAAATGCCCGGGCATCTGCCAATCACGATCGATCTAGGATGCGTATGTCATAAAGGCGCCGAAGTCTCTGCAACCGTACGAATCCTAAGAAAATATTAGGAAATTTTAAACGCAAGCAGAAACGCCTGGGTTTCTGCCGACCGCGCTAAAATAATAGATGCTGGATCTCTCGCAAAAAGAAACGCCCGGGATTCTGCTAATCACGATCGATCTAGGATGCGTATGTCATAGAGGCGCCGAAGTCTCTACAACCATACGAATCCTAAGCAAATGTTTGGTGAAAAATGGAAATTTTAAGGGGTTTTCCGTACCCAAAGGTAACGAATATCAGTCAAAATAGCGTTTAAGGGCACCTACAATGGATGAAACAGGTTAGGGGTAAAAATGGGATTTTACATGCGGAGGCAAGGATGATGGATCATTATTAAGTCGCAAACGGGATGAACTCTCAAGGAGTCATGAAGGTGATAGACTCTCAGGGAATCGCAGAAGTGATGGACTCTTGGGGAGTCGCAAAGGTGATGGACTCTCGGGGAGTCGCCAAGGTAAAGGACTCTTTGGTGAGCAAAGGACGACCACGGAAAGCGTAATGTTTGGGATCCGCTTACCCTAAATTAGGAGGAATACATAATATGAGGCTACGAACCATTAAGATGAAGGTATTAGGTAAGGGACATTTTGCTTGGTTGCTTAGGGTAGGACCTAAGGCTTCTAAGGAAAGGGGATGGGTAGCCTCTTAGCCTTGAGATAAGGATGCAAAAGATGTTATGGTTTCTTAGGCTTTAGATTATGTCTTGGAGATAATGTGGGTTTCCTAGGCTTACGGGCTAGGGATTGGAGTTCATTTAAGGAGAGTATTCTATCCTAGGCTTAGTGCTAGGGCTTGGAAAGGTTGAGGTTTGGGAACTTCCTAGATGTTAGGGTTTCGAACAAGGGTTTGGAAACTGGTGTTTAAGGACCATGACTCTCATAGGTTTAGGACTAGGGTTTAGGAATTTCCTAGGTCTAGGAGGCTAGGGCTTGGAGTTGTGGTATGTTCAGAGGTTGCAAAGGCATTGGCTTTTAGACATGGGAGTTGGAAAGGTTGTGACTTCCTAGGCTTGAGACCATGGACCGTTTGGAAGAGGGATTACTTTTGTGGAAGGTCCACTAAGCTTGATGTTAGGGTTCACCATTTTCCGGGATTGGTGACTATGGCTTGGAAATGTTCATGGTAACCTAGGCTTTAGGCTAGGTTTTAAGGCTAAGGACTATAAACTTCCTATATTTTGAGACTAAGGTGATGGAATTTCCTAGGTCTAGGACTAGGGTTTGAAGGGAATGTTGAATCCTAGGCTCGATGATAGAGTTTAGTGAGGATATAGTCTCATAGGCCCTGCGGCTAGGGTTTAGAAAGAGTGCGAGTACCTAGGCTTGAGGCTAGGGTTTGGAGCGAATGCGAGTACCTAGGCTCGAGGCTAGGGTTTAGAGCGAATGCGACTA
Organism: Campanula takesimana; assembly: GCA_026119855.1. Classification (NCBI taxonomy): domain Eukaryota; kingdom Viridiplantae; phylum Streptophyta; class Magnoliopsida; order Asterales; family Campanulaceae; genus Campanula; species Campanula takesimana. The sequence continues at coordinate 2,473,330 of JAOWBW010000021.1, forward strand.
CCTAGGCTCGAGGCTAGGGTTCAGAGCGAACGCGGCTTCCTAGGCCTGAGGCTAGGGTTGATTAAGTTTTGGACAGGGCATTGTATCCTAGGTTTTGGGTTAGGGTTCAATAAGACGGTGGATTAAGATTGTAAATTTCCTAGGTTTCGAGACTAGGGTTTCAGGAATTTGGAAATGATGTTTCATGCGGGGCTTTGGAAATTCCCTAGAACTTGGGCTAGGGTTAAAGAGGATGTTGCGGTTTCCTAGGCTTAAGGCTAGGGTTTAGAGCTAATGTAACTACCTAGGCTTGAGGCTAGGGTTTGGAGAGAATGTAACTATCTTGGCTCGAGGCTAGGGTTTAGGAAAGATGTGGCTACCTAGGCTTGAGGCTAGGGTTCGGAGCGGATGTGACTTCCTAGGCTAGAGGCTAGGGTTTGTAGAGGATGTGGCCACCTAGGCTTGAGGCTAGGTTGAGAGAATGTGAGTACCTAGGTTTAAGTCTAGGCTTCGGATAGAAGGTGGCTACCTAGGCTTGAGGCTAGGGTTTAGAGAGAAGGCGATTACCTAGGTTTGGGACTAGGGTTTACAGGGAATGCGATTACCTAGGTTTAAGGCTAGGCTTTGAATAGAAGGTGACTACCTAGGCTTGAGGATAGGGTTTGGAGAGAATGTGACTACTTAGGCTTAAGGCTATGTGACTACCTAGGCTTGAGGCTAGGGTTTGGGGAGAACGCGACTTCCTAGGTTTGAGGCTAGGGTTTGGAAAGAATATCGACTACCTAGGCTTGAAGCTAGAGTTTGGAGGGAATGTGACTACCTAGGCTCGAGGGTAGGGTTTAGGAAGGATGTGGCTACCTAGGATCGAGGCTAGGGTTTAAGAAAGATGTAACTTCCTAGGCTTTAGGCTAGGGTTTGGAAGGATGTAGTTACCTAGGCTTGAGGCTAGGGTTCAGAGAGAATGATATGACTACCTAGGCTTGAGGCTAGGGTTTAGAGAATGTGTTTACCTAGGTTTAAGGCTAGGGTTTGGAGACCGAAAGCATTTGAAGGTTTGTCTTGGTTTAGACCGAGCAAGTTTGAGGTCTAAGAGTGTTGCGGTTTGGGGAAAATGAGCTTGATACCTCGTGGCTGGATAGGCTCGATAGATTAGACCTAGGCTAAAGTTCTAGGGTTTAGCTAGGGTAAGACTCAGACATGTGTTAAGGAGACCGGGGCCTAATGGAATGGTAGGCGTGAGATCTAGGAGATCGAAGGCTAGGCAGGGTAGCGTTGGGACATAAGGCTTTCAAGCGGGTAAGTCTTTTGTCCTAGAGAAACCGCGTTATAGATTAGGACCAAGCAAGCTTGAGGTCGGCCAAGGAGTAATGGATTGGGATTAGATGATCCTAGTACCTAATACGCAGGTCAGGTTTGGGCTCTAAGGTGTGCTAGGTGTGAGCCATGTACGAGAAATGGGTCTGGATATGTGACCATGTTGGCGCTTTAGGTAAAGGGATTGAGTGTCCAAGACTTTGCTCGAGTACAATAGGTACCTAAGTTGGATTGGGTATGCTTAGGACTTAATTTTGTCTTAGAGGTCATGCGTGTGACTAAGCTCGTTTGGCAATTGTGAAGGTAGGTTAGGGATGGGACCAGAGGTGCTAAGGACAAGAGTCTTGACCGGATGGGTTTTGAGATCCTTAAGGCATGTCGCGGTGCGCAGGAGATCCTATGTGTTTTGAGCAGGTTCAAGGTTTGGACTCGTCGGGGGAACGATGTTTGAGATCCATGGAGTTCAAGGGTGGACCTTGTAGGTGCCGAGGTTTGGACTCGGCTTGGATTAAGTAGGTTAGAGTCCTTAAGGGGTTGAAGTTCAGACTAGGAAGTCTTTTGAGGCTAATGGGTGACACTAGGTTGGTACTTGGTAGGTTTAAGAGTGGTAGGGTCATGTCTTGGACATGACGGGAGTCGGGAGACGTAGATGTGTCGCTTTTAGTCGGACCAAGTAGGCTTGGGAATTAAAGAGTCCAAAGGGTGGAGGTCTAAGGTTATAGACCTAGAGAGTGGACAGTTTTGTGATCTAAAGGGTTTAGGAGTTGAGACCTAATGTGTGGATCGGATATGCTAGAGACTTAAAAGATAGGCGATTGGTAGACTCGAGTGGTCTTGGGATCTAAAGGATCGCTCAACAGGTTAGACTGAGTAGACCTAAGAGGTTGGACCTAGGAGGATAAGAGAGCAATTGCTTAGACAAGGTAAGGATGAGTATGTGTTGGTAGGTTTGAGATCTAGGAGATAGGGTAGGCTCGGGACCGGTAGGTTCGGGACCTAATGGGTCACCCTAAGGATTTGGATTTGGTTAACTGGTTTAAGGTCTGAAGTTTTGGGTAGAACTGGTTTGAGGCCGAAGGGGTCATGCTACGAACTTGCGGAAGGTCGAGCTAAGAGGTTATGATGTAACCTAGGTAAGACTCACCGGGTAGGTTTGGGACCTAGGTAAGACTGATCGGGTAGGCTCGGGACCTAGAGAGTTTATAGTGTAACTTAGGCAAGACTGACCGGGTAGGCTTGGGACCTAAGGTTTTGAACCAGGTAGGTTGGGACCTAAGGGTATCCTATTGTGTAGGAAATAGGGTGAAGGACCGAGTCGGTTCAAGAATCACAAAGATGGGTCTCAGAGTGGACCGAGGAGGTTTATACAAATTTTGTGGAGACCGAGAGTGCGGGTTTATAAACAAAGTGTCGTGGAAGAGAAAACTTTTGAAAGTGTTATGATCTTATACAGATGCCTTATAATTAATTATGATTCTAATCAATCCAAATAGGTCGTCGCGTGCCGAGTTTGACGATGAGGGGTGCCCTTCTTCTAAGTGTATCCTTGTTGACGCCTCCGTATTCTCTGGGAAACCACATAGTCGACCCCTTCCGTTGGGGATTATCTAATTTGGTGAGCTGGTACCCTCCCTCCTTTGAGAAACTCTACGTCAAACTTGATGATGAGGGATGCCCTTCTTCTAAATATATTCTTGTTGGGACCTCGGTATTCTCCGAGAAAACACATAGTCGACCCATTCTGTTGGGGAAGCCCCAGTTCGATAAGGGTGTAGAGCGGGGTATCCTACCTCCTTTAAGACGCACCTTTTTTTCTGCCTAGGCCGCCCTTTCGGGTTTTCAATCTAGCGGGCATCTCTTTTGCGTCATCTTTTTTTTTTTTTTTTTTTTTTAAGATCATTCAGTCGACTCAAAAAGGAAAAAATAATTGTTTAAACATGCGGGGGCATTTTGGTGATAGTGAGAGGGAGAGAGAGATAGTACTCGCATTTTGACTCTTTGGACAATTGAGTGTATATAAAAGGAAGGAAGCCCCTGCTTGACAGAAAGTAAGTGTTTAGCTCTTTCCTAGATTGTAGAACAGAAGACTTGTCGAGACATTTGAAAATTGTTTTATTCAAGATTCTCATTTGATTGCTCGAGAATGGACCTCGTTGATTATTTAATGAGTTATGATTAATTGGTAAACAAGTAGCCTCAAATTAATAAATGTTTTGATCAATTGTGAGTGAAGAAGTCAGGAGTAGAAATATGGGGGAAGAGAGAAGAGAAAGAAAATTGGCTCGAGGTGGGTTGTGTATATTTTGGACCGAACCGGGAGGTTGCCTACGTTCTCCTCAAGGTGAGGAGCTCAGGTCCGCGTAGTTCGGGGATGACTCGCTTGACGATGGTGTCGGGTTTCAGTGGGTATGTGTGGGAGGAAAGAAAGGAAAGAAAGTTGGCCCAAGGTAGGTTATGTTTGGCTTTGAGTGGTTGCCCGGTGGACGATGAAGTTGGGTTTTGAGTTTAGGGGTGTGAGGTTCGTTTGAGGTGAGTTGTTATTTGTAGCTCATTGCGGTGGATTACTCCTTTGTAGTTGTTGCAGTGGATTGCTCCATTCTAGATGTCATGGGCTGCTGCTGCCGTGTTAATCTTCTTTGTGGGGAAAGAAAGAAAAATAGAACATTTGATGTGAAAAGAAAATGAGACTTTTACTTTTCTATGGTGATAGCCCCTTATATTTTTCTTTATTTTTTTTTATTTTATCTCTTTGTGCACACCCTTTTTTTTGCCTAGGCCGCCCTTTCGGGTTTTCAACCTAGCGGGCTTCTTTTTGTGCGATGCTCTAACTTTTGCCTAGGTCGCCCTTTTGGGTTTCATCCTAGCGAGCCATATTTTTTTTATATTTGTACATGAAACATTGGGCAAGACAAGCCCCTAGTTTGCTTTCGCCTCTCTCGATTGTGAGGTAGCTTCCTTATAGTTCAAGCGGCCTTTTGCTGGCGGCGGGCATCCTAGCCCCTTGATTTTCACCGGTAGAGCTCCATTGGATTATCACGTGCACCAATGAATGACTTCGTGCACTTGTCTTATATTTGCGATGGAATACGGACAGCCCTAGTGTAACGGCATGTAGTACTCATGATGGGAACAAACCAACCCTTTAAATTGTGGCAGCATGGATGTCTATTTGATGATGAGCAACCGCAGTCCATTCCTTTGTCACGACCTTATAAAAAGGGGTCTAATGGTGGGATGAGAGGCGTATGAGGATAGTGTATGGGAGAAGGTGTATATAGAGAGTGTACATGAAGTGTGTACAAGGGGTGAGTGTATAGAGAGAGTGTATGGGGGTAGAATGTAGAGAGAAGGGAAAGTGATTCGTTCATCCCAATTGATCGAAGCATTTGTTATTTTGAGATTAATCGTTTACTTAGTTATGTGAATGGTTTGTGGGTCCATTTACCTTTTAATGAGTCGTCATTAATGAGTAAGATTAAGATTAATTCATCATATAAAGATATAGCAATCAAGCGAAAATGGTGAATAAGACAATTTTCATGAAATTGATTTATGCAAGATTATGTCTCAAGTCTAGAGAGAAAAGAAAGAAATAAAGACCCTTTTATTGGAACTAAAAGATTTAAACTGACTAGTCCGGGGTGGACTTTTACTTAAAGAAACAAAAATCGTCCAAGGTGGACTTTTGACTAAGGACACTCTAGAACCTACGAAGACTGAATGACCCTTTTCTTTTCTTTTATTTAAAGGAGGTAGCCCCAATTTCCTCTTTTGCCCATACCCATGTATTCCGTTGGCGGGTGATGGCTCCGCTGTCAATGAGGCTTTGAATCTTTCTCCTCAATTGGACGCAATCTTCGGTGTCATGCCCAATGTACTGGTATTGGCAGTGTTTGGATGGATCCAAGCATTGCTTCACACTACTTGGTTCATAGTTGATCAAAGGAGACAACTTGCCGGCTTGAACTAGACTTTTGAAGAGTTTGCCTAACGACATACCTAAGTCGTCGAATTCGCGCTCGTCCTTCCTTTCACGAACTGTCTTTGAGGGTGATTTAGGTACCGGCACCCCTTGTTGATGAGTAGTCATAGGACGCATCCCGAAGGGGACAGTCTGTGGCGGCCCGTACATTTGAGGAGCGTACGGGTGTTGACATTGAGCAAGAGGGAGAACTCGACTGAGGTAATCATAAACACCACGAATGTCAGACAAATGGCGCCTCTCGATATCTCTTAGGGTCTTATGCATCTCCTTCTAAAAGTGTGTTGCTTGCTCGTTGAGAATGGCCTTAAAGTGGATTGCTTGTTCATCGAGGATGGCTTCAAAGTGGGATGCTTGCTTACTGAGAGCAGTACCGGTGTAGAGGATTGTCTCGGGATCTTGGGTAGCAGCTTCAGTTGCAACTTCGATGTTCCTTGCAGCCGACATGATGCAGAACTCTATGTCATGAAAGAATTAGATATTTAATGATAAGGCATCGTTATAAAAATCATTTTTTGGAAAAGAGTCGGTCTCCACATTTTTGGAATGCATTTTGGTAAAAAATTGAAAGTTTGACCGGGCCGAAGTTGCCTACGTTCCCCTTACCATGAGAGAGTGGTCCCACACAATAAGAGGCTCAGGTCGCCGTAGTTCGAATCAAGTTAGACTTTTAAAAAGAGGTGAGAAATGACCACAGGGGTCAAAAAGAGGGAGATGACTCGGTCCTTGGTCAAGCATGGGTGAGGAAGACCTATAGGAATCGGGTAAGGTTTGACTTAAGGTTTGACCTAAGGTTTGAGACAAGAAGTGGTTCAAGCTAGAATGCGACGATAATGGTGGGTTGACGTAGATGGGTAAAGGATAGGTCGACCTAAATGAGAAGGGTTGGATTGACCTATATGGTGAATGAATCAAGATAGCGGGTTGTAGCGGTTTGCCTATGGGATGATCTAAGCGGGATAGACATGGTTTGACCTAAGCGGGTCTAAGGTTGACCTATTCGGGTTAAACATGGGTAGGCTGACCTATTCGGGTTGGTTGACCTAGGGAGGTCGGTAGATTGACCTAGATGGATCCTAGATTGGTAAGTCGACCTAAGCGGGTCACGGGGTGACCTTGACGGGTCAAAGGTGAAAGGGTAGTTTTAACCTAAGACGGACAAGTTGACCTAAATGGGTCAAGGATGGTGTGTTGACCTAAACGGGTTGACCTAGGTAATTGGGTTCACCTATGGAATCAAAGATTGACCTAAGAGGTCGAAAATGGATAAGGTTGACCTAGGAGTCCAAGTTTGACCTAAGAGGTCGAAGGTGATTGGGTTGACCTAGGAGGTCAAGGGTTGACCTAAGAGGTCAACGGGTGATAATGTCGACCGGGGGGGTCAAAGGTTGACCTAAGAGGTCAAAGGTTGACCTAAGAGGTCAAAGGTGATAAGGCTGACCTAGGAGGATGATGTTGACCTAGGGGGGTCAAAGGTTGACCTAAGAGGTCAAAGATGATTAAGTTGACCTAGGGGGTCAAAGGTTGGTACGGTTGACCTAGGGGGTCAAAGGTTGACTTAAACGGATAAGATTGACCTAGGGGGTCAAAGGTTGACTTAAACGGATAAGAGTGACCTAGGGGGTCAAAGGTTGGCCTAAGAGGTCAAAGGGTGGTAAGGTTGACCTAGGAGGTCAAAGGTTGACCTAGGGGGTCAAAGGTTGACCTAGGAGGTCAAAGATGATTAAGTTGACCTAGGGGGTCAAAGGTTGACTTAGGAGGTCGAAGGCGGATGAGGTTGACCTAGGGGGTCAAGGGTAGACCTAAGAGGTCAAACGCAGATGAGGTTGACCTAGGCAGTCAAGGGTTGACCTAAGAGGTCAAAGGTGGATGAGGTTGACCTAGGGGGTCAAAGGTGATAAGGTTGACCTAAGGGGTCAGAGGTGATAAGGTTGTCCTAGGTGGTCAAGGGTTGACCTAAGAGGTCGGAGGTGATAAGGTTGACCTAAGAGGTCAAGGGTTGACCTAAGAGGTCGGAGGCGAATAAATTTGACCTAGGCGGTCAAGGGTAGACCTACGAGGTCAAAGGCGGATGAGGTTGACCTAGGCAGTCAAGGGTTGACCTAAGAGGTCAAAGGTGGATGAGGTTGACCTAAGGGGTCAAAGGCGGATGAGAATGACCTATGGGGTCAAGGGTTGAGAAGGTTGACCTAGGCGGTCAAAGGTTGACCTAAGGTTGACCTAGGCGGTCAAAGGTTGATAAGGTTGACCTAGGGGGTCGAAGGTTGAGAAGGTTGACCTAGGTGGTCAAAGGTTGAGAAGGTTGACCTAGGCGGGCGAAGGTGAAGGGTAGACCCAAATGGATCGAAATGATGGCCCAACGGATGAGCGATGGACCTTAGAGGTCGCCTAGATGCAATGCACATTTTATTTTGCGAAAAGTTTTTGCATTTTTTTACATCCTAAATGGGTGATCCGAGGAGTGTCCTAATCTCTATGTGTGGGTTGACACGGGTTAGGTAAAAGGTTCCCACCACTCGCGGAACGTACACGGTGAGTGGAGTAGACGAGTGACTCGAAAAGAGGGCGGCAGTAGCGCACAAGTTCCCGCACATCGAAAACTCCGGGTAGTAGGGACATGTGCAGTGCTGACACGGACTAGTGGTAGTGTGTGGCAAGAAACTAATTCTTTTTAAGGAGAAAAGAGAGAAGTTTTGAATGTTTGAATGATGCTATGCAATGCAATGCAGGAGAAGGAAAATAATGTACAAGGGAGCATAGCAGAGTTTTGTTTGACCTTAGTACTATAGGGAAAGTACAAAAAATACATGTATTGAAAAAATACAAGGTACACATATTAACATGGCAAAAATACAAGGTGCATGTGCAAACATGGCAAAGTGTGAGGTGCATGTGCAAACATGGCAAAGTGTGAGGTGCATGTGTAAACATGGCAAAGTGTGAGGTGTATGTGTAAACATGGAAAGTGTGCATGTGTAAACATGGCAGGTGTGTGCATGTGTAAACATGGCAGGTGTGTGCATGTGTAAACATGGTAAGTGTGCATGTGTAAACATGGCAAGTGTGCATGTGTAAACATGGCAGGTGTGTGCATGTGTAAACATGCAAGTGTGTGCATGTGTGAACATGGCAAGTGTGCATGTGTAAACATGGCAGGTGTGTGCATGTGTAAACATGGCAAGTGTGTGCATATATAAACATGGAAAGTGTGCATGTGTAAACATGGCAGGTGTGTGCATGTGTAAACATGGCATGTGTGTGCATGTGTAAACATGGCAGGTGTGTTCATGTATAAACATGGCAAGTGTGCATGTGTAAACATGGTAGGTGTGTGCATGTGTAAACATGGCAGGTGTGTGCATGTGTAAACATGGCAGGTGTGTGCATGTGTAAATATGGCATGTGTGTGCATGTGTAAACATGGCAGGTGTGTGCATGTATAAACATGGCAAGTGTGCATGTGTAAACATGGAAGGTGTGTGCATGTGTAAACATGGCAGGTGTGTGCATGTGTAAACATGGCAGGTGTGTGCATGTGTAAACATGGCAGGTGTGTGCATGCATGTGTAAACATGGCAGGTGTGTGCATGTGTAAACATGGCAAGCATCATGATGTGACGAAAGTTAGACCCACTAAGTTTGAAAAAGTTTCAAAGCAGTCCCCAGCAGAGTCGCCACTGTGAATACGTGTGTTTGAATTTGGGAATATTCATAGTAACATTAAAATTATGAGAGTCGTCACGCCGTTTTAATTAATGCCAAAACATTGAAAAAAGCATTTTTAGTGGGTTCGGGGGTCAAATTACAACAAGAGAAGAATATTGGACGTTATCACTCCTATTGCCCGAATGATCGGTCTTTCTATCATGATGAATGTGTTAGTAGTGTGTTAGTCTTTGAGACCGGATCCGAAGATTGCCTACGTTCCTCTCAATGTGAGAAGCTCAGGTCAGCGTAGTTCGAGAAGAATTTAGAATAGGCAGAAGAATCGGGATCATGTATAATGAGGGGGGAATTACCTAAAGATTAGGGTTTAGAAGTAGTTCCTAGATCATCCTCGGGTTGATGAACCCTCGATCATCATCGGCTATGAAATAACATGCAAACATGAAGATCGCAACCCTAAATATAGCATAAATAAGGTTTTAATCTATGAACACGATGAACATATGAAGAACATATATGAACATATGAATAAACATGCGAAGCATATGAAGAAACTATGAATAAACATGCAAGAACATGAATATTAAAGATCTACATTAGAAATAATGCAAGAACGTGAAGAAATAAGTTAGAAAACTTACCTATGTTGGCAAGAAATATACCTTGATCTTCTTGGAGGTTTGAATGCTAATTAGAGAGCAAAATTGTGTTTAAGAACTCTCAAATTCGGATCCCTTAATTATGAGGCAAGGGAGGTCTTTAAATAGGAAACTTGTGGAGAGATCTGACGGTCCAGATCACCTGAGGCAAAGATGGCCGCGTGGCCAAGATTGCATTTGGCGAACATGGCCGCGTGGCCAAGATTGCATTTGGCAAACATGGCCGCCTGGCCATGATGGAATGTGGCCGCGTGGCCAAGTTCATTTTTTTCTTGCTCTTCTTTCTCTCGCGTTCGATTTGATATGCGGTGCGTTTCGTAATTCATCTGGAGTCAAAAGTTATGACTGTTTTCGTGCCGACTGTAATTTAAGTCATTCTAGATATTCCTAAAATAATGAGCTATATTTTGGGAATCCTGGACAAGTCTTTTGCAAGGTTTCTAATCCCTATAAAGTCCTTGTATATATGGGAAAGCCCTAATAAACTCATTTTAAGATCGGGTACTAACACAAACTTAATGAACAAGTTAATAATGATTCAAATTATGATGAAATAGACCACGAAAACATAACATACCTAAATGAACTAGCTCAACAGGTTCGTTGTCGTGGTGAAAATGGTCCAGGGGCTGATGAAGAATTGCATACTGTTAATCTGGGTACCGACGAAGAGCCGAAAGAAACGAAGATTGGCAGCTTCTTCAAAGGGGAAGACAAAGACAAACTGACTGCACTGCTCAGAGAATTTGTGGATGTATTCGCATGGTCATACAAAAACATGCCGGGTTTGGACAGAAAAGTCGCAGAGCACAGAATTCCGATCAGAGAGGACGTCAAGCCAGTAAAGCAGAAACTCAGAAAGATCAAGCCAGAATGGTCTCTACAAGTCAAAGAAGAGATTGAAAAGCTCCTCAGTGTGGGTTTCATCAAAGTCATTGAGTATCCAACTTGGCTAGCCAACATTGTGACAGTCAGAAAGGCAAACGGCAAGGTTCGAGTTTGTGTGGGCTTTCGGGATTTGAACAGAGCTTCCCCGAAAGATGATTTTCCACTACCAAACATCGACATGCTCGTCGATTCAACTGCCAACTATGATGTCCGCTCATTTGTGGACGGTTTTGCCGGTTACAATCAGATCCTCATGTCCGAAGAAGATCAACACAAGACAGGTTTCACAACTCCGTGGGGCACTTTCTGCTACACAGTCATGCCGTTCGGACTAAGGAACGCTGGGGCTACCTACCAGAGGGCTGTTACAGATCTATTCCACGATATGATTCATAAAGAGATCGAGGTCTATGTAGACGACATGATCATTCATTCGAAGGGAACCAATGGTCAACATTTGATCGATCTTCACAAATTCTTTGAAAGGCTTCGACAACACAAGATGAGACTCAATCCCGCAAAGTGCAATTTTGGGGTCACCAGAGGAAAGGTTCTTGGTTACATGGTCACTGAAAGAGGAATTGAAGCCGATCCCTCCAAGATCAAGGCAATCATTGACATGCCTCCCCCAAGCACGCAGAAAGAAATCAAAGGTTTTATGGGCAGACTTCAATACATCAGTCAGTTTATGCACCAACTCACTTCCATGTGTGAGCCAATCTTCAAGCTACTCAAAAAGAATGTGGCTCTAGAATGGACCGATGCGTGCCAAGAAGCCTTCGACCAAGTGAAGCATTACTTGACATGCCCTCCAGTTTTGGTTCCACCACACTAAGAGAAGCCTCTGTTGCTCTACCTCACTGTCAATGATGAAGCCCTAGGGGCTATGTTAGCACAAGAACAGCGAGACTCCACAAAAGAGAATGCCATCTACTTTGTCAGCCGACGGTTTCAAGGAGCTGAAAAGAACTACTCTGTCTTAGAGAAGTCTTGTTCTGCATTGGTTTGGGTTACTCAAAAGTTCAAGCATTACATGGAAGCCTTCCCAATCAAGTTAGTAGCAAAAGTGGACCCGCTCCGCTACATCTTCGAGAAGCCTTTCATGTCAACAAGAATAGCCAAATGGTATTTCATGCTCGCAGGCTATGATATCACTTACGTCACACTCAAATCCATCAGGGGGAATGTGTTCAGTGATCAGCTTGCTGAATTTCCGTGTGACGAAGTGAAGGGGGAAGATGTACAGTTCCCCGACGAGCATTTAATTTGCGCCACAACAGAGGAAAATAAGTGGCAATTTTTTTCGATGGCGCAGCCAATAAGCATGGATATGGCATAAGGATGTTACTCGTTGATCCAAAGGACATGTATACTCCAATCGCCATCCGCCTCGAATTTGAAGCCACTAACAACACCGCTGAGTACGAAGCTTGTATAGCGGGGCTCGAAGCAGCCCTCGAGAGAAATGTCACAAGTTTAGAAGTATTCGGTGATTCCTTGCTCATCATCAATCAGACATCTGGAAAATGGAAGATTCAAGACTCGACCCTGCAACGGTATGGTCAACATCTCGAGGAGTTGGTTGAACAATTTCAAGAAATCACCTTCAATTACCTGCCAAGGGACAAGAACCATTTTGCTGATGCACTAGCCACCATCGCTTTAATGGTCGAAATGCCTGAGGGTAAAATGGTGAAGCCCTTCAAAATTTCCCGACGAAACAGTCCGGTATACTGCATGAGTATTGAGATCAACGAGGTCCAAGCAAACTCCCCGTGGTACGCAGATATCATGAATTTCCTCAAGGATGGTACTTACCCCGAGAACAGCAATAAGAAGTCTCAAATGGCATTGCAAAGATTGGCCTCCCGATATGTACTAATTGGGGACAGAGTCTACAAAAGGCACCACGAGGGGGTCAATCTCCTATGTGCAAATGAGACCGAAGCTCAAGAAATAATGCATGAGATCCACGAAGGTGAATGTGGGCCTCACATGAACAGGTTTATGTTAGCCAAGAAGATACTCCGCATGGGTTATTATTGGAGTACCATGGAAAGGGACTGCATCGAGAAAGTCAAGAGGTGCGCCAAATGCCAATTCCATGCCAATCTACAGCACGCTCCACCCTCACAGCTTTACAGTATGACCACGCCTTGGCCTTTCTCTTATTGGGGCATAGACATTATCGGCAAAGTTCACCCCACTGGGAGCAACGGGCAATCTTTCGTCCTAGTAGCCGTGGACTATTTTACAAAATGGGTCGAAGCACAGGCTTACCGAGTTCTCAACGCCAAGAAAGTGTCCGAATTCGTGAAAACCCACATCATGTGCCGATACGGCGTTCCTCATGAGATCATCTCAGACAACGGGTCTCACTTCGAGAAAGAGATGGACGCACTCCTGGTAGAATACAAGATTACTAAGCACAAGTCATCTCCATACCTCCCTCAAGCAAATGGCGCGGTCGAGGCAGCTAATAAGACAATCGAGACCATTGTGAAGAAAATGGCCTCCACTGGAAGGGATTGGCCCGAAAAGTTACCTCTAGCATTATGGGGCTACCGCACGTCAATACGGACATCGACTGGAGAAACTCCTTATGCACTGGTATATGGTTCCGAAGCTGTGCTACCAATAGAGCTCGAAGTTCCGTCCCTGCGGGTCCTCCTCGAGAACCAAGTCAATGAAGTCGATTGGATGCAAAGTCGATATGAGCAGCTAGCCCTACTCGACGAGAGAAGGCTAAGAGCGATCGAACGTACGAGGGCCTATCAACAAAGAATGTCTAGGGCTTTCAACAAAAAGGTGAAGCCCCAAAATATCAGTGGGGGAGATTTGGTCCTAAGACAACACCCTCCTAATGCCATGAACCCCCTTGGAAAATGGGGACCCCGATGGATTGGTCCATACGTAGTCAAGAAGATACTAAGCGGGGGTGCAGTCCGACTCGTGGACTTAGACGGAGATCAACTGCGAAAGGAAGTCAACCTCGACAAATTGAAGAGGTTTTACGTCTAATAAACGAAGACCATAAAAAAAAAAGGATCGCTAGGTTGAAAACCCGCAAGGGCGGCCTAGGAAAAAATTAGAGCACGTGCAAAAAAGAAGCCCGCTAGATTGAAAACCCGCAAGGGCGGTCTAGGCAAAAAACAGGGTGCACAAAAAAAAAAATGGTCTTCGTTTATTTGAACTACGGAGACCTGAGCCTCTACACTGGAGGAACGTAGGCAACCTTCGGGTGCGGTCTAAAACATAAACAAATACCCAAATCATTTTCAAATTAACAAAATGCAATTGTTTATTCATTCACTAAATCATTTTCATCATTACAACGAAAATGTTGAGCTACTAAAAGACTTAAAATATTAAAATCCTAACAAGTGGTCTATTTTAATTGCAATCTCTTGGGGGTATTAAGAAAAATCTAATTTTCTCTTGGCCTTTGAAGGACCACCCGAACAGCCATCAATCCTACTCTTCTTGGGAGGCCTAGGGACACTGATGCGGACCGATATCTTCTGAGCAACCGAGCGCCTCCGAGCATAAAAATCATCCAAAGGGGTACCGAAAGGGTCGGTCAGAATGTTGTTCACATCAGCGGCAGCTTCCTTATACCTCAAAGCACTGCTGGGCTCAAAATCCCTTCCTAACAACTCAGCCCGAAGAGCATCTACCCAAGTAATGCCACGGTAGACGGTACCAAGCAAATGATCCAAGTAACTCTCGGGAAGAAAAATACTGCCCCGGTGCAATAGAGCGGAAGCCCAACAGTCACGATCATCTCCCCAAGTCGTCTGGAGCTCATTCGAGAAGTCTGGACCCATATAAGAAACCGGACGAAGTACCCCATTCCTCGAAAAATGAATTATTTGCTGACGACCAAACTATCTCAAAACCCGTTCTGGCTGATAAAACGAAGAGTCCCTCAATCCGGGTAGAACCACATGCTGAAAACCGAAGGTCCACTCCACAAAAGGGCGAAGACCCCAAGGACACCATTCAATGTCAGCTGTAAGGCGAGAAGCAAAAAATCTCCTCCAACCCTCTTCGGTCAAATCTCTAATCAGCAACCGACGCCTATGAACAGCAAAAGGAGAATGGTCGCCATCCAACGCATAAAGCCTGAAATGCTCCCGAAGCCATATGGTCAAAAGAAAGGGGCTTCCCCGTCGCATCTCGCCCGTACGGTGAAATTCGTCCAAACCATGCAAGGTCTCTCCTACAATGAGCGGGATTATGCTAAATCGCTGTCCTTTCGCCTGCAACACGATTTCAGCCAACTGCGCATCCGCAGTACCCAGGGAAGTGACGAACAAAACCTCACTGAAAAGGCAGACAGCCATGGCATTTCTCTTAAAGGACTGAACCGCGACATCTTCCGAATGCAAACTGAAAAACATCGGAAGCTCAGTTATATCTACAACGGTCCCGTGCATCATCTTCTTCACTTCTCCAACAAGGAGATTCAGAATATCAACCCAAGAATCAACAACACCGCGGTGATACTTGGGGACGGCAATCCGACCGGCCAAAGGCATGCCCAAAATGGCCCCAAAATCATCAACGGTCGGTACCATTTCATTAGCCGAAAAGTTGAATGTATGGCTATCACAATCCCAAAAGGCTGCAGCAGCCTTCAACAAGTCCCAATCCGGCTTCAATGTTCGCAAAGTAAAAAGAATTCGAAATCCAAAATCTTTGATGAAGGCATTTTTGGGATGGGTCTTAAAAGAATACACGAAGGTCGACAAATCCTTCTCGTAACTCTTGACAACCTCGGCACCAAGGCTAAAAAGGTTGGAGGCCATGGGAAAGAAGATCACAAGCAAGCTTGAGCAATAAAATGGTGTTCAAAAATGGAAGAAAAAGGCTGTTGGAATCGAATTATCGACCAGAAGCTGATATTATAGCTGTTAGGGGATCTTTTGGTCAGCAAATATCAGGCCCTGAATTTCGCCTCCCAGAGGCGCGTGGCTCCCGACACCGGTCTACAAAGCGCGTGCGTCCCGTGTTCGAGAGAGGAAGCGCCCGCATCCCAGGCATAAGAAGGCTTTAGAAATATGCCGTTGTCAGTTCAGGAAGGAAGCCCAGGCACGTACAAACGCCTTCTATCTACAGAAAAGATCAATCCCACCAACAAGAGAAGCTCAAAACAGCGACAGCAAGCACCCAGCTGGGCACACATTAATTTGGTCTGCCCTTAAGGCAGTCTAAAAACTGAAATAAGATAGAAAATCCCACTCAAAGTAGGGCGTCTTTTATTTTCTCAAAGATCAGTTTTTTACAATTCATCCCCAGTACAAAGCATTCCGCAGTCAACTGTACCTGCACCCCATCAAAAGTCAAAGTCAAACAGTCAAATATCAAAGTACGACTCACGATAACAACTTGGTCCGGGATAATCCATGGAATCACTACTTCATCATTAAGCAAGATCTACATCCATTCAAAGCAAAAGGTCCTCCGGGTCCCGCACTCCAGCAAACGGTCCTCCGGGTCCCGCGCTTCAGCAGACGGTCCTCCGGGTCCCGCACTTCAGCAAATGGTCCTCTAGGTCCCGCACTTCAGCAGACGGTCCTCCGGGTCCCACACTTCAGCAAACGGTCCTCCGAGTCCCGCACTTCAGCAAACGGTCCTCCGGGCCCCGCACTTCAGCAGATGGTCCTCCGGGTCCCGCACTTCAGAAACGGTCCTCCGGGCCCCGCACTTCAGCAGACGGTCCTCCGGGTCCCGCACTTCAGCAAACGGTCCTCTAAGTCCCGCACTTCACATACGGCCCTCCGAGTCCTGCACTTCAGCAGACGGTCCTCCGGGTCCCGCACTTCAGCAGATGATCCTTTAGGTCCCGCACCTCAGCAGACGGCCCTCCGGGTCCCGCACTTCAGCAGACGATCCTTCGGGTCCCGCACTTCAGCAGACGATCCTCTGGGTCCCGCACTTCAGCAGACGGTCCTCCGGGTTCCGTACTTCAGCAAACGGTCCTCCGGGTCCCGCACTTCAGCAAACAGTCCCCCGGGTCCCGCACCCCATCAAACGGTCCTCTGGGTCCCGCATTCCAGTAAACGGATCTCGCTCTCAGCAAACAGATCCCGCTTCCAGCAAACAGATCCCGCTTCCAGCAAACGTATCCCGCTATTGGCAAAGCCGCTCACACAGGGAGCGCATCCTTATCTCTCAAAGCCGCTCATACAGGGAGCGCACCTCTATCCTCCGCAATTTCAAATTCCTGCTTTTATCGAGTCTTTTCCTTTTCTTGGTTATGTCTTAGGCGGATGTCTGTCTTTCGTCGGCGCGTTTGCTTCGCAATCCACGCCGCCGAGGGGCTCTGTAGACACCCCGCCTTGGACCGCTCACCCCGATTGCACACTTGGTTTTGTGTTTCTCCCTCTTCTAAGTGTTTTCTGTTAGTTTCTGTTACTTTGGTTAAGTTCCAAACGGACTCCGTTAAGTCCCGGGACTAAACTGAATAACAGTTCTAACTTTCTAGTCCTTTCTGTCAAAAATTGCTTCTTAGAGTCGCGCGCCTCCGCTCCTTGAGGCCAGATGCGCGCGCCTTCCGCCACCTAGGTGGGATGCGCGCGCTTCTGGGGCGTGTCAGTTACAGATTCTGCCCAAGAATCTCTCCCTTGCTCATTATACATGATTTTGCCTGGGAAAGACTTCTTGGAGACTCCATTTGGCTCCAAAAACAGTCACTTTTCAACTACAAAAACCCCTCCAATCCATCCTTGGAGGAGGACTTGGAAAATCATTACTTTTAAAACCTTTTTACTCACTTCTTTCATAGACTTTTCTTGGGACTTCTTCAACAAAGTATTCAATCTCTTCTTCAAGGCTTCATAAGAGATTCTCTTTGAAGGATACTATAGGTAAAGGTCTTAAACACTTCTCCTTCTTCTTCTTCTTCTTCTTCTTCTTCAATCAAATGTGCAACCACCCAAAACCATTTGGGACATGACACTAACGGTCCTTTCATTACATTGAATTGGCCTAGGAGTCATCTCCCTACATTTCAAACTCTAAACCCCCTTTTTATCATCATTTTAATAGGAAGAACACATTTATCTTAAAAAGTGAATTATGAACAAATAAGACCGACTTTGCTCGGGCGAAATGGGTGTTTAAGTACTTCCCATTTCGTAACCTAACCCCCGAACCCCTCATCCCAAAGAATCTCTGTTTTCGTAAATCAAACCTAGGATCATAAACATTAGGTTTTCTTACGTTCCTCAAAAACGTGGGTGGCGACTCTTAAAACATCAATTAGACATCCTAGGGTGATTCACGTGCTCGAGCCTAAAGCCGTGGGTGTTCCCCCAGGGTATCTACAGACAGTCCTGATTTCAGTGATGAAAAGGTTGACCAAATTTTTTATGAAGTTGCAAAGTCTACCGCTGATAATGGAAAGCCTGATGATGTGATAGTGATTGAGGGTACTGGTCAAGATACTACAAATGACCGTGTACCCAGTGACCATGAAGATGATCCAACCAAGTCTCCTGTTCTCTCGCCCCCCCCCCCCCCGCGTTCTACTCGAGCTCCTCCGACCGCATCTGGTGGTCCGGTCGATCCAATGGCTCACCTTTTGACTGCTATTGAATTTTTGACTCAATTAAATTTGGATACTCAAGGTGAGGTTGCCAAACTTGCTGCAAACCAGGTTAAGTTGCAGAATGAAGTTGAGATGATCAAGGCCTCCATTGTTGAGACCATTAAGAGGGAGAGTCAGCATATCACAAAGGCTATTCTTGAAAGCCTTGCTACCGTAAATTTTTTGACCGCATCCACCTCTACCGCTTCTTTTTCTTTTTCCCGTGCTGATCTCAAAGAAGAACTCAAATCACAATCTAACGCCATTGACCGTTCTATGGTCAAGATTATTGATGAAGCTGGAAAAGAAATTTCAAAGGTGATGTCAAGCAATAAGAATTTTTTAATTGAGAAAATGGATAAAGTTAAGACCTCTCTCAAGGCAGAAATCAATGCCTGCATTTCTGTAAGATTGCTATCGGTCGCAGAAAAGTTCACGCCAAAAATTGAAGCAATGAGACAAGCTATGCAAGTCCACACTCAAAGGCTTGAAGGTCAAACTTCTAAAATTGATAGAGTTTATGAAATTGCTAACACCAATGTGCAGGAAGTGATCAACAAGATTTCAACCCTTCAATTGACTGTGGACAACTTTGCCGCATCTCAAGCCTCCTCTCAAAATCAAGCAACCGGACATGGAAACAGGATTGCTACAGATGAATATAAAGGTGAAGATAGTTTCGAATTCCCTACCGTGAACAGCCTTGACTTCCTGGAGATCAATGACCTCAACAATTCCATCATCATTCCTGTTGTTGGGGTCTCAAGGAAATTTTAAGGAACTTGTTCTACCATTTGAACTGACCGTGTGTGGTCATGTTAAAATAATTTGTTGATGTTTAAAACAATTTTTATTTCTGTTTGTTTTTATTATGGTCTGTAAAACTTAATCTCTCTTTTGACTCTGCACTCCTCTTGCTTTAATAGTTATATTTCTTTGGAGTGCCCTTAATGTTTGTTTGATGCATTTGCATTCTTATTGTTGTTTCTCTCTAAAATGCATTCAAACTTATATTTCTATCTTGCTAGGATTAGAATTTTGTTTATCTTTTTAGGCTGATAGAAATCTATGACACTGGCTTAGAGTGTGCATTGACTTGGTGCATAATATTTAATATAATAATATTTTCTTGAAAACATGTTATTACCAAGTACAATGAATTAGCCTTTGTTATAGTAGGTAATGGTCTCAATCAAATAGGAGGAGATTGTTGGGTATGCTTATTAAACCACTCCTATTACCGAGATTTGATTGATCCCATAACCTAATTTTATCTTTTGTGGACTTTAGGATATATTTTAGGAAGTGTTAAACTTCATTTATAGAATAGTCCATTTTGATAGTATAGGCTTTAGCTTGATAGGCTTAAAATTTTCTAAGTCTGGAATTTTAGTGGTCAAGACCTTGACCGTGAATTCAGTTGACCGTGGTAGATCACCTGACCGTGGAAGACCACCTGACCGTGAATCGCTCGACCGTGAGTCCTTGACCGCAAGTAAAGAAGTTGTCCAAGAAACCCAAGTTTGTTTAAACATAACCTTGGTCAAACTATGGTTAGTTTAGAACGTTGCAGAACTTGGACCCCAAGTAATTCAAATTTGAATTCATCTAAGTGGGACCACCTCTTCTCTGCAAAAAGGTTAAACTCAGATTGAGCTCCAATCAGAATTCAACAGCTCATTGTCCTTCAACTTGGAGCCCAAGTAATTCTAATAGCTATTTTCTCATTTAAGGCTATAAATAGCCCTTAAGTTCTTCATTGAACAGAGCTGAGATTAAAAGAGAGTAATTGCTGTTGAAATACTTGGTGATTGAAGATCATACTCAAGATTTCCATAATTCTTCGAATCTTCAAGCACATAACCTTCAAGTCTTCAACAAATCTCCAGCAACCTTCAAGATCAAATCTCAAGCCTTGCAACACACAAGATTCATTAGGCTCTACAATCACTTAGATTTTAAAGAGCTTCTGATTCTTACACACACTCACCCTAATTGATCAATCATATAGATTGAATCAAAAGGGATACACTGGTCTAAGTCTTGGATTTATTCTTCATAGAAAGTAGGTGTTGATTCAAAGCTTCATCTCTGTAATCTGTACACTCTAGAATCAATATATTCCTCCATTCAAAATCCAAGACTGACCATCTTGGTAAAGGACATAGATCTTTTAACAGATCGAACCTTTCCAAATACTTGTGTCATTTACTTACCATTCTTTACATTCTGCAAATTTACTTTCAAGTATTGTTCATCTTGTTTTTATTGTTCATATTAATATTGTTTGTCGTTTAGTGTTTTTGATCTTTCAGATTTATGAACTGTTGTGAATTGTGTTTGTATGTTCTCCATTTTACCTAAGTTAAAATCTGACTAACTTATCATTTGCCAAAACATTCAAGACAACAACTTTCAAACTCAACCTTATCTTTACCGCAAGTCTCTTGACCGCAACTCTCTGACCGTATCTCACTCGACCGGAACCTCTTGACCGTGAGTGAGATTCTATACTTAGAGATTTTTTCAAAAGCAACCTTACCTTATTTCCATCGAAAACTTCCGTTGTGCATATTACACCTTGACCGTGTGGTTTTTACTTGACCGCAAATTCAAGATTGTAAGCACTTGGTTGAATTTTGAAAAAGGGTTGAAATTTTAAATAGGCTATTCACCCCCCCCCTCTAGCTTCTTTTCATACCCTTGTTGTGTCTTTGGGACCAACACAAACCTTGATCCAATCTTAGAACTCACAAGACTAAAACAAATAGGAAATTTAAACCACAAGATCCACCCCAAACCCTAGCCCTGCGCCCGCACCAGAACTGAAGGTCCGGTCGGGTCACAGTCTAGGTTCGGTCGGACCTTCTGCGTAAAATCAAAAAAAATATTTAAAATTCAAATTTTGTCTCAAAATTGTATTCCCCCGATTCAATTAGGATTTGATGTTCTTGATGATTCAATCACCATGATCATCAAAACTTTGAATAAACCATTTACTCTTGAATCTCTAGATTATCCAAACTTTGATCTAATCAAAATTGATAATCCAAACAATTTTTAAATCCACCATAATTTTTATTGCGATTGAATAATGCGATTAAAGTTACAAAAACAATAAACCACAAAAAAAAATGCATAGACCACATAAACTCCATGAATCTAAATTCAAATAGCATGTTAACACATATAATCCAATTATTTTATCAACATGATATTATTAAAATAATCATACATGAACGGGGCTTTGATACCACTGTTGGGTTTTGAGGCACCTTGCGCAGCGGAAGACGGCAATATGAAATCAACAAAACCCTAAGCCCCCAAGATCCATTCATGATGATTAGATTAATAGCAATATCAATTTAGAATACTAACCATGTTGTGCGTTTAATATTTTTGGATCTTCAAATATTCAAGTCTTCAAGCTTTAAGATTTGACCTCTTTGTTCTTCGCGTTCTTCGGATCAGGATCACAGGAACACGAACTTGAGATGCTAAAGCAAACATTCTCTATGTGTATCCACATGCGAACGAATATCTAGAACCATTCTAGATCTAGATTGCTAGACCCATTAGAAAAACACGCTTTTCTAATCTTCAAAGGCTATATGAATTTTGGTGTTCTTGAGCTTTTGATTCTCAATCTAGGGTCAAGAATATGTTTCTCAAACATATATATTGCATTAGTTTAATGGCTGGTCAAGGAGGATTATTTATACTAAAAAATCCTTAACCCTTAAGGACTCTTGAGACCTAATCCCGTCACCCAATTAAACTTACCAAAATCTGGCTCCAGGAACTCTGGCACGGTCGTGCTCACCAAATGGCACGGCCGTGCCACTTGGTCCGAGCGTGATCTGCCGAAATTGGATTCTGGCATGGTCGAGCTTATAAACTGGCAAGGTCATGCTTGGCATGGTCGTGCTTGTTAATCGGCACGGTCGTGCTTTATAACTGGCACGGTCGTGCCCGCCAGAAACTCAGTTTTTGCCTTTTTTTGATTCGTTCTTTTGTGTGTGACCCCATAGGATTATATTAAGTTGGCAATGAGTCTAACCAAGGTCAATCCCATAAGTCATGAGTGGACTCTAGCAAGACATCATGACTACCCAATTAATATAACTTAAACGAAGTTCGTTATCCTCATAGAACATATCACAATCCTTTTGTCACACGATATCATATTGAACATAAGTCAAGGTCCACGTCAACTTATATAGTTCAATGCTTTCTCGATATTGAGTAGATTGATTATGAGCAAATGATATTCATCACATCAATTCATTTGAGGGTGGCCACGCATTTCATCAATCTCACTCTTCGAGTGGCCTAAGCAGATATCTCTCTTGAGGAGGGACAAATTCCATATTGACTTATCATTCTTCCCTTCAAGAATCCGATTATGCCAATCATAGCCTTTATAACCACCTGGTTAGGGGTAGCGTTTGAGTACGTCAAACTGTAGATACCCCGCCTTGGACCTCTCATGTCCCGATTGCATACACATTCTCTATCTTCCTCTTTTCTGTTAAGTTTTGTTACTTTTCGTTAACTTTCATTACTTTCCGTTAAGTTCTTGACTTACTTCGTTAGTCTTGGACTTGAATAAGTGACAAAGTCAACCTTGAGTCTTTGTTTTTGTTGACTTTCATGGTGTTCGTTAAGTTTCTGACTGATTTCGTTAGTTTCGGGGCTTAACTGCATAACGGGAACAACTTTTGGGCTAAAATATGGATTTTCTGAAGGTGGGACGTGCGCGCCTTCGCCTTCCTTTGTGGGAGGCATGCGCTTCCCATAGGGGGTGGGATGTACGCGCATCTCACCTCCAGGATCCCAAATTTTGCCAAATTTCCCTCCTTTTCTGATTTGTAACCCCCAAAGCCATTATGCCTTGGCTTGATCTGGGGAAGGGCTATCTTTGTGACCACAAACACTTCCTAACACCTATAAATATCTCTTCATTCCACCATGGAAAATGAGGAAGGATTTTGACTCAAGAATACTCTAAAAAAAAACACAAAAGTTCATTTTTAAAAGGTGGTTACTATAGACAACTTTGGCTCTTCCCCCATTTAAGCACAAGGTACAATGCTCACTTTCTTCTTCTAAAGTCTTAATTTTACAACTTTTCTTTATCAAGACTCTCTATTTTCTTTCTTCATCTCTCATCTCTTTTAATGATTATGTGTAGACACCCCGCCTTGGACCTCTCATGTCCCGATTGCATACACATTCTCTATCTTCCTCTTTTCTGTTAAGTTTTGTTACTTTTCGTTAACTTTCGTTACTTTTCGTTAAGTTCTTGACTTACTCCGTTAGTCTTGGACTTGACTAAGTGACAAAGTCATCCTTGAGTCTTTGTTTACTTTGTTTTTGTTGACTTTCGTGGTGTTCGTTAAGTTTCTGACTGATTTCGTTAGTTTCGGGGCTTAACTGCATAACGGGACCAACTTTTGGGCTAAAATATGCATTTTCTGAAGGTGAGACGTGCGCGCCTTTTCCTTCCTTTGTGGGAGGCGTGCGCTTCCCATAGGGGGGTGGGATGTGCGCGCATCCCACCTCCAGGATCCCAGATTTTGCCAAATTTCCCTCCTTTTCTGATTTGTAACCCCCAAAGCCATTATGCCTTGGCTTGATCCCGGGAAGGGCCATCTTTGTGACCACAAACACTTCCCTAACACCTATAAATTCCTCTTCATTCCACCATGGAAAAGGAGGAAGGATTTTGACTCAAGAATACTCTAAAAAACACAAAAGTTCATTTTCAAAAGGTGGTTACTATAGACAACTTTGGTTCTTCCCCCATTCAAGCACAAGGTACAATGCCCACTCTCTACTTCTAAAGTCTTAATTTTATAACTTCTCTTTATCAAGACTCTCTATTTGCTTTCTTCATCTCTCATCTCTTTTAATGTGTATGCAATCTCTATAAAACGGAATTCAACCAAAAGGCCACTTCACTATTGAAGTTTGGCTAAGGTTACATTCCAACATTCTAAACTCCATTTTAATTTATCATTCATTCCTTAATGTAATTGTTTGATATGTAATCTTTAGCATAAATTTATAAATAAAACAATTCTCTTTTATTTCCCCTTTTCTTTAAAATATAATTGTTAGCACTATTCAATAAAAGAAGGACTTTTTACATTAGAAAACCAATAGTAGCATGACCCGCGTAAGCGGGGAGGCGTGGGTGTTTAAGTACTTCCCACTCCGTCACCTAACCCCCGAACCCTTCTCTTCCCGAATCTCTGGTTTTGTACATAAATTAGGCTATTTCTAGGTTTTTCTTATGTTCCCTTAATAACATAGGTGGTGACTCTAACAAATTAAAACAAGTTAGACATCCTAGGATAATTCACCGCTCTAGCCAAGCCGTGGTTTCCCGGGGTATCTACAGTGGCGACTCTAATGGGGACAATTTAGAGGGTTAAACTTGCATTTTCATCTTTTGGTGTTCTTTTATTCTGTTTTCTGGGTATTCTGGTAAAAAGGGTTGGAAGCGCGCGCCTCTGACCTTCTTGGCCTAAAGCGCGCGCGTTCGACCCCAATTACCAGAATCGCCCGCCTCTCATCTCGTCCTTCAATTCCATGTTTCTGTGCTAACAAATTCTGCAGGGAAAAGAATTTTTATTTAGGGTCAAGGCAATCCCTTGAACCCACTGACTTCCAGATTTTCACCCAAAAGCGGGTGCCTCAGCCCCAGTTTACCTAACGCGCGCTCCTCCCGAGTAGGCATCCAAATGCGCGCGCTTCTGGGCCATTTTCTAGAACAGAACAGAACAATGCACAGAAACAGAACAGTTTTGACTGTCACGACCCGAAATCTAGGCTCTATTTTATTAGTAATTAAATGATTTTTATTTAATTATTTGCTTATTTATTTATTTAAATTATTATTTATTTAAATAATTATGTGTGCATTTTATGTGTTATAATATTTATGCCTAGCATTTTATTCGAGTTATTTGTGCTAGTGTGGAAGTGTTGAGTCTTAGTTGTTAGTAGGGAGTGTAGTATTGAGTGTAGTGTGAGAGAGGGGGCCTAAGTGCAAGTTTTTGAATAATTCCCTTATTTTCCCCTACTCCCCTCACCTCCCTCACCATTCTTACACTCCACCCCATTCTCCATTCCCAGCCACTCTCTCCCTCTCTCTCTAGCTTGAGGTAAGCTTTTTCTCTCTTCCTTCTCTCTTAATTTTCTCCTTCTTCCTCTCATCTTCTCTCATTTCTTAAAACGTGAACATTGTTTAGATCGTCGATAGGATCGTAGGAAGCCAAAAAGATTTGAATTCCGTCAACTTTGAGAAATACGAGTAAGTTACTTTTCCCCCTATTTTATGCTAGAAATGCTACTCCATGTTTACTTGATACTATGAATGCCATTTATTGCATCTTGGGTTGATTTGGGAGTGAATTGCACTTTGTTCATTTTGGTGAAATTTTGGTATTTGAATCACCCTTGAGTGAGGTCCTTAGATGATGTTGTTGGAGTTATTTTGGCTCAAAATGGTGTAGGTACCTTAGTTCCCTTCTTGGTAGTGTTGAAATGGTAAAGATTTGGTGTGTATTGGATTTGGGGTTATTAATGGAGGATACCCAGAAATTTGGCCGGAATTTGCCTTTCCGGGCCAGGAGGCGCGCGCATCCTCCCTTAGGAGGCGCGCGCACCCTTAGGCCATCTTTGAATCAAGACCTTCTGTCCTTAAGAGGCGCACGCACCCAATCATGTGAAGCGCGCGCACCCTCTCCTTCTCCCAAATCGAGTTTCCAACTGTTCTAGGAGGCGCGCGCATCCCTCCCATAGGAGGCGCGCGCACTCCATCCCCTGTTGAGGAAGTTTATTTCCCTTTTTACCCAATATTTCGAGGGCCATATCTTGTTCATCCGAACTCCGTTGTAGGCGTATAAATTACCGTTTTAAAGCTCTCCTTAAGCTCTTCGATATGAGTGAGTAAATTTGGTGAGGTGCTCGAATTAACTGGATCATTGTGGTCAAATGTGATATGGGAATTGTGTTATCATTGTTATGATTGTTTGAACACTTTAATTGCGTGTTGATTGGTTCATTTCACTTTCTTGGTGACTTCTTGTTATGGTTCCCTACTTTGGAAACCTAAGTTGTTTACTTAAGCTAGTATTTATTACATAGCATCTATTTGAAAGTCCAGCTGGTATTTGTGGTTGTGTCGGGCGATGTGAGATATTGTGATGGCACCGGCCAAGTCCATTATGGTGTCGACCATTGTTTTGCCCTTATTTTCCTCTTCCAGATCGGCCTTGGTTGAGACGTTTGGAGCATGACTTTGTGGCATGGCTCCCGCCCTTTGTGGCACATTACTTTGTTATTGGTTCCGGTACCGGGGTTTTCTCTTCGGCTTTTATGCTATTATGAAGATGATGATTGGTTGATTATTGAAGCTGCGCAGCGATCCTTTATTTGGATGTTCCGGTTTGGAAAACCTTGGCTATATCCTTTGTTATGTGTTTATTTCCGCTGCTATCTGTTATATGATAATTGCTATGTGCTATGTGATAATAATTATTGCTTATTGCTTATTGCATCATAGCATGTCATGTAGTTGCATTAGTAACTTATTGAGATTTATCTCACCCCCTTTTCTTTTATCTTTGTTTTTCCTTAACCCCCCCCCAGGTGCTAAGGATTAGTCTCGCTGATCACGAGAGTGAGGACGTCGAGTGTGGATCCGTTCTTTTGGGGAAGGTTATTATAGGTTGGTTTACATTATGTAAATGTGTAACCATTTTGGGATAGTTATACCAAACAATGACGTCACTAAGATTTGTATATTTGTATTTTGTTGGGCATAAACTTGTGGAAGTTTATGATAGTTGTATTTGGTTTTATTAAACTTGGTTTTGTAAACATTGGATCATTACCTTTTGGTATCAAATGAAATTTTTAACTTCAGTATTTCTGAGTTTTGGTTTTAGAGTCGACGTCGAGATCGCGGTCTCGGGCCCGCGGGGTCCGGGGTCGCGACAGTTGGTATCAGAGCTATGGCATTAGCTCCAAGTATAAGTGTAGGTGGATTAGTATGACCTAGGTGGGTAGTAGTGTGCGGAGTGATTAACGGTTGATGTTTTATACAGGCAATTGTTCTCAATGTCTGGAAGAAGAAACAGAGGAGGTACTAGTGGGGCACAGAATCAGAATGATACAAGGGATGAAGCCCGTGCCATGTTTCAAGGCATGTTTGAGGCGGCCATGAAGGCCATTCATGATCAAGGTCCGAGGGTAGAGCAAGCACCACCCCGTTATGGTTTGGAGCAATTCTTGAAACTTAAACCGGTTGAATTCAATGGGGAACCAGATGTAAGGAAGGCTGAGTTGTGGATTGAGTCGATGGAGAAGATTTATGATGTATTTGGGTGTTCGGATGAGGAAAAGGTCCGGTTCGCGGCTTACAAGCTTGTGGGAGCCGCCGAGCATTGGTGGAAAGGTGTTAAAGCTATTTGGGATGATACTCACACGGTGTATGCGTGGGAGTTGTTCGTGCGCAAATTCAAGGAGCATTTCATTCCGGTTGTTGATCAGAACCGAAAGGAGATCGAGCTACTCAACCTGGAGCAAGGATTGTTGTCTATAGCACAATACTCGGCTAAGTTCATAGAATTAGCCCGATATTGCGACTACTTGGTGAGGACCGAGGAGCAAAAGGCTATGAGATTTATTCGGGGATTGAAGACCTCCATCCGTACTCAACTTATTGCTCAACGGATTGTGACTTTCCAAGATGCGGTGGACCGAGCCTACTTAATAGAGCAAGATATTGGGGAGCATAAAAGGAAAACCGAGATAGCTAACCCGAGTAAGCAAGGAGCTCAAGGCAAGCCACAACACCGTTCTGATAACCGAGGTAACTTTGGGGGACAATCTCAGTCCCGAGGGCAACCGATCCCAAGGAACCCGGGTACCACTTCCGGGAACTAAGGGAGCCAAATTAGGAGGCTTTGTTCGTATTGTCAAAAGGAAGGTCATTCTGAGGACCGTTGTTGGAAGAAGCAAGGAAGGTGCACCAATTGTGGTCAAATGGGTCATTTTGCAAGGGATTGTCCGAGGAATAGGATTCAACCAACGGGGTTAGGAGCTGGAGCTCCTTAGGGTCAGAAAAGGGACGCTACGGGAAAGCCCAAGATCCAAGGGAAAGTGTTTGCAATGAATCAACAACAAGCTACCGATGATCCTACAGTTATTGGAGGTATTATTTCTATATCTAATGTGAGCGCACGAGCGTTAGTAGATCCAGGATCATCTCATTCATACATTTCTGTGCAATTTGCTTCCATGTTAAATGCTGCATTCGAGTCTTTACCGTACGTGCTAGAGGTGTCGACCCCTATAGGAGAATGCTTGATTTCTGATCGAGTCTTTCGTGCTTGTGACGTGGTTATTTGTGGTCGAATCCTTTGTGCGGATTTGGTAGTTCTTCCTATCCAAGACTTTGATGTCATTTTGGGTATGGATTGGTTGAGCAAGTTTCATGCGTCCGTTGATTGCCGTAAGAAAACTGTTACCTTTTCTATTCCCGATGTGCCTACGTTTGTGTTTAAGGCTAGTCCTCTGAGTAGAAAGGTTCGCTTAATTTCTTCTTTGAAAGCGAGAAAATTATTGCAGAGTGGTTGTGAGGGGTATTTGGCTAGTGTTCTTAATACTAGGAAAGAATCCCCTAGTTTTGATAGTGTTCGGGTAGTTCGGGAGTTTCCCGATGTTTTCTCTTCCGAGTATGATATGCCTCCCGATCGTGAGATTGAGTTTTGTATAGATCTTTTGCCGGGTACGGCTCCGATTTCGAAAGCGCCTTATAGGTTAGCTCCCGCAGAGTTGAAGGAATTAAAGGTTCAGTTGCAAGAGTTGCTTGATCGAGGGTTTATCCGCCCTAGTGTTTCCCCGTGGGGAGCACCGGTTTTGTTCGTGCGGAAGAAAGATGGTTCGTTGAGGTTGTGCATCGATTACCGGAAGTTGAATCAGGTTACGGTGAAGAATAAGTATCCTCTACCGCACATCGATGATTTATTTGATCAGCTACAAGGGTCCGTGGTTTTCTCTAAGCTTGATTTGAGGAGTGGATACCATCAGTTAAAGGTTAGATCGGAGGATATTCCGAAGACTGCTTTTCGCACTCGTTATGGTCATTATGAGTTCTTGGTTATGCCGTTTGGGTTGACTAACGCGCCGGCCGTATTTATGGATTTGATGAACCGGATTTTCCATCCCTATCTTGATTCGTTCGTGGTGGTCTTCATCGACGACATTCTTGTTTATTCGAAATCTCGAGAGGAGCACGAGCAGCATTTGAGGACAGTTTTATCCGTTCTTGCGAGGGAGAAATTATTTGTGAAGTTTAGTAAATGCGAATTTTGGCTCGAGAAGGTGTCATTTCTGGGTCATGTTATTTCTAAAGATGGGATTTCTGTGGATCCGTCAAAGATTGAAGCTATAGTGGATTGGAAGTGACCCGAGTCGGTGACAGAGATTAGAAGCTTTCTTGGTTTAGCCGGTTATTACCGAAGGTTTATTGAAGGGTTTTCGAGGATTGCTACTCCGATGACGCAGTTGACCCGAAAGAACGTTCCGTTTGTGTGGACCGAGAAATGTGACAAGAGTTTCGAGGAATTGAAGAAGAGGTTGACTACCGCACCGATCTTGACTTTGCCTAATGGGAGCAATGGCCTAGTGATTTATAGTGATGCTTCGAAAGAGGGTTTGGGTTGTGTGTTGATGCAGAATGGGAAAGTAATTGCGTATGCTTCGAGGAAGTTGACCCCGAGTGAACAGAATTACCCGACTCATGATATGGAGTTAGCGGCTATTGTATTTGCGTTGCACAAATGGAAGCACTACCTTTACGGGGCGAAGTTTGAGATTTTTACGGATCACAAGAGTTTGAAGTACCTTTTCTCCCAGAAAGAGTTGAATAATAGACAGCGTCGATGGATGGAATTGTTGAAGGATTATGATTGTACGATTTCTTATCATCCGGGGAAGGCGAATGTGGTAGCCGATGCGATTAGTAGAAAGTCTTATGTGGCTTCGATGATGGTCCGTGAATGGAAAATGCTTGAGGATGTTCGGGATTGGTCTCCTCGTGAATCGAGACATGGGGCTATTTTTGCGAATATTAAGGTTTCTCCGACCCTAATTCAGAGGATAAAGGAAGCTCAGAAAGAAGATCCCGAGTTGGTGAAGATAGTGGGTAAATTGAAAGAAAAGAATTTCGAGGATTTTTCATTGAGCTCGAGTGGGGTGTTGACTTTCCGTGGTCGTTTGTGTGTTCCGGATGTTGATGGAATTAAACAGAGAGTTCTTGATGAGGGTCACAAATCGAGGTATACTATTCATCCGGGCAGTACGAAGATGTATCAGGATTTGAAGCAACAATTTTGGTGGATTAATATGAAAAGGGAAATAGTCGAGTATGTATCGAGGTGTTTAACGTGTCAGCAAGTCAAAGCCGAGCATCAGAGACCCGCGGGATTGCTTCAGCCGTTAGAGATTCCCGAGTGGAAATGGGAGCATGTGACTATGGATTTCGTTACGGGACTGCCTCGTACCCGTAGGAAGTATGACAGTGTTTGGGTAATAGTGGATAGATTGACCAAGAGTGCCCATTTCTTGCCTATTGACATCAGGTATTCGATGGAGAAGCTTGCGACCCTTTACATTGATGAGATTGTTAGATTGCATGGGGTTCCGGTTAGCATCGTGTCAGATCGAGACCCGAGGTTTACTTCTAGATTCTGGAAGGCATTTCAGGAAGCTTTGGGTACAGATTTGCGATTCAGTAGAGCTTTTCATCCCCAGACCGACGGTCAATCCGAGAGGACTATTCAGATTCTTGAGGATATGTTGCGAGCTTGTGCGATAGACTTTTCCGATTCTTGGGATTCGCACCTACCGTTAGTGGAATTCTCTTACAACAACAGTTATCAGGCTAGTATCGAGATGGCACCGTTTGAGGCCTTGTATGGAAGAAAATGTAGATCGCCTATTTGTTGGGACGAGGTTGGTGAAGCGAAAGTTTTGGGTATTGATTTGCTTCGGGATTCGGTTGAGAAAGTTAAAGTTATCCGGGATAGATTGAAGACAGCCCAGAGTCGACATAAGAGCTATGCAGATAACAGAAGGCGAGATCTTAGTTTTCAGATTGGTGATTTGGTATTCTTGAAGGTATCTCCAAAGGTGGGTATTCGTAGATTTGGGAAGAAAGGCAAGTTGGCTCCGAGGTTTATTGGCCCGTTTGAGGTTTTGGGAATGGTTGGACTTCTAGCGTATCGTCTTGCGTTACCGCCATCATTAGACCGGTTGCACAACGTCTTTCACGTTTCTATGCTTCGGAAGTATGTTCATGATCCGTCTCACGTGTTACCGAGGATACCGGAGGATATTGAGCCAGATATGTCTTATGAGGAACGACCGGTTCGGATTCTAGATTCCAAAGTCCAGGAGTTGAGAAACAAAAGCATTGCGTTGGTTCGAGTTCTTTGGAGGAATCATAACATCGAGGAGTCGACGTGGGAGCTTCGTGATGAGATCGAGAGGAAATTTCCGTGGCTTTTTGTTTGAGGTGAGTCTCGTTAAAATTCGGGTCGAATTTTCTTTAAGGGGGAGTGAATGTCACGACCCGAAATCTAGGCTCTATTTTATTAGTAATTAAATGATTTTTATTTAATTATTTGCTTATTTATTTATTTAAATTATTATTTATTTAAATAATTATGTGTGCATTTTATGTGTTATAATATTTATGCCTAGCATTTTATTCGAGTTATTTGTGCTAGTGTGGAAGTGTTGAGTCTTAGTTGTTAGTAGGGAGTGTAGTATTGAGTGTAGTGTGAGAGAGGGGGCCTAAGTGCAAGTTTTTGAATAATTCCCTTATTTCCCCCTACTCCCCTCACCTCCCTCACCATTCTTACACTCCACCCCATTCTCCATTCCCAGCCACTCTCTCCCTCTCTCTCTAGCTTGAGGTAAGCTTTTTCTCTCTTCCTTCTCTCTTAATTTTCTCCTTCTTCCTCTCATCTTCTCTCATTTCTTAAAACGTGAACATTGTTTAGATCGTCGATAGGATCGTAGGAAGCCAAAAAGATTTGAATTCCGTCAACTTTGAGAAATCCGAGTAAGTTACTTTTCCCCCTATTTTATCCTAGAAATGCTACTCCATGTTTACTTGATACTATGAATGCCATTTATTGCATCTTGGGTTGATTTGGGAGTGAATTGCACTTTGTTCATTTTGGTGAAATTTTGGTATTTGAATCACCCTTGAGTGAGGTCCTTAGATGATGTTGTTGGAGTTATTTTGGCTTAAAATGGTGTAGGTACCTTAGTTCCCTTCTTGGTAGTGTTGAAATGGTAAATATTTGGTGTGTATTGGATTTGGGGTTATTAATGGAGGATACCCAGAAATTTGGCCGGAATTTGCCTTTCCGGGCCAGGAGGCGCGCGCATCCTCCCTTAGGAGGCGCGCGCACCCTTAGGCCATCTTTGAATCAAGACCTTCTGTCCTTAAGAGGCGCACGCACCCAATCATGTGAAGCGCGCGCACCCTCTCCTTCTCCCAAATCGAGTTTCCAACTGTTCTAGGAGGCGCGCGCATCCCTCCCATAGGAGGCGCGCGCACTCCATCCCCTGTTGAGGAAGTTTATTTCCCTTTTTACCCAATATTTCGAGGGCCATATCTTGTTCATCCGAACTCCGTTGTAGGCGTATAAATTACCGTTTTAAATCTCTCCTTAAGCTCTTCGATATGAGTGAGTAAATTTGGTTAGGTGCTCGAATTAACTGGATCATTGTGGTCAAATGTGATATGGGAATTGTGTTATCATTGTTATGATTGTTTGAACACTTTAATTGCGTGTTGATTGGTTCATTTCACTTTCTTGGTGACTTCTTGGTATGGTTCCCTACTTTGGCAACCTAAGTTGTTTACTTAAGCTAGTATTTATTACATAGCATCTATTTGAAAGTCCAGCTGGTATTTGTGGTTGTGTCGGGCGATGTGAGATATTGTGATGGCACCGGCCAAGTCCATTATGGTGTCGACCATTGTTTTGCCCTTATTTTCCTCTTCCAGATCGGCCTTGGTTGAGACGTTTGGAGCATGACTTTGTGGCATGGCTCCCGCCCTTTGTGGCACATTACTTTGTTATTGGTTCCGGTACCGGGGTTTTCTCTTCGGCTTTTATGCTATTATGAAGATGATGATTGGTTGATTATTGAAGCTGCGCAGCGATCCTTTATTTGGATGTTCCGGTTTGGAAAACCTTGGCTATATCCTTTGTTATGTGTTTATTTCCGCTGCTATCTGTTATATGATAATTGCTATGTGCTATGTGATAATAATTATTGCTTATTGCTTATTGCATCATAGCATGTCATGTAGTTGCATTAGTAACTTATTGAGATTTATCTCACCCCCTTTTCTTTTATCTTTGTTTTTCCTTCACCCCCCCCCCAGGTGCTAAGGATTAGTCTCGCTGATCACGAGAGTGAGGACGTCGAGTGTGGATCCGTTCTTTTGGGGAAGGTTATTATAGGTTGGTTTACATTATGTAAATGTGTAACCATTTTGGGATAGTTATACCAAACAATGACGTCACTAAGATTTGTATATTTGTATTTTGTTGGGCATAAACTTGTGAAAGTTTATGATAGTTGTATTTGGTTTTATTAAACTTGGTTTTGTAAACATTGGATCATTACCTTTTGGTATCAAATGAAATTTTTAACTTCAGTATTTCTGAGTTTTGGTTTTAGAGTCGACGTCCAGATCGCGGTCTCGGGCCCGCGGGGTCCGGGGTCGCGACATTGACAGTGTGTGGGCACCGGGCCTTCACATGAATGATTTTACTTTTTCTTTATTTTATCGGTCACACGGGTGATTCGAAAGTTGTAAATATGTGTTTATTTTGTTTTTTATTTCTTTGAAAAAAAAAAAATTTGTCACTTGGCTTGACCTCACACTACATGCACATATTCCTATGAATTGCTCACTATCGAGTCGCACAAGTCCATAACCCCAAACCCATCGAGGCCCGTCCTAGGAAGTTTCAAGCTCCACCCGACCTTGACTCTTTCGAAGCGGTAAACCTCAACCCGTGGCGTAGTTCATGACTACATGCCGGGGGTGACCTTAAGCCTCTCATTAGCTGAGCACAAGCCAACACAATTCTAGTTAGGTTCTAACACTCCGTGACCAAGTCAGTTTTCATGTACCGAGATTTCCCTAAACTAATGTCATCAAATCATACATGCCGTTTCCAAGAGAAACAAGTGGTTATTATGGACGAAATAAAACTCCGTCCCCGTCCCCATGTGGTTATTATGGATGAAATAAAATTCCGTCCCCGCATGTATGCTTTATGACATTAATTTAGTTTAATCCCGTCACATGTAGGTATCACAAGAGTGGTGGAATCCGATGAGTATATGGAACCGCGAGAAGGTCTATATACTAGTGTGACGATTCCACTATTTTTTCTAGAAACCCCAAAAAGGACTACGTCCTTCCAACTTTTGTAGATAAATAAAAAAAGAGTCATTTTTCCTTATGTGGTTGAGTCTTTTCCTGTTTGTGGGTTAATTTATTTTATTCAAAAAGTTTTTGTGGGGCCATCCTAAGATCAACCGTGCTCTTTCAATAGGTCCAATGGCTTCCAACGGCAACAACAACAATGGTGGGTACATTTCCGTGTCCAACGAAAGGCTCTTCAACATAATGAGAGCCATGAGGGAACATATGGATAGACTTACCGAGGATGCCTGACGCAAAGACGATTTGCGGCAAGCCCGTTTTGATCTTGAGAGGAGGATTCACAAAGAAGAGGTTTCCGAACTTAGGGCCCGTCTGCAAGAGCTCACCGACAACAAAGCAAAGGCCAACGGTAAAGCATGCTCAAGTGGCCCTCCCCACAAAAGCCACAAAGGTGCCGCCAACAACCGAGTTTTCACTCCTCTACTAGGAGTAACCCAAACCGAAGCATTTGAAACTTTGGTGGAAAGTGGAAAGATCAAACCTCTATGAGGGTACCAACCCAAGACGATCAATGCCAACCATGCCCATCACGAATATTGTGGCTATCATCAGCATAGCGGCCACACTACCGAGGGATGCTTCCTTCTCTGAAACATCATCCAAGATTTGATTGACAATGGGGAATTTACCGTGGGTGAAGAGCAACCGTGAAGCAAGGAATGACTTAGGTTTGAAACGAGAAGGACTACAACGGCAAAGACGACGACAACAATCTCCGTTTCTCTTTCTCTACCTAGTAATTGGAATAAAAAAAAAAGAAAAAAAAAGAGTCAAAGTCTTCTTAAGTGTGCATTCAAGTTTTCTCTTGTCCCATGTTAAATTTTGATTCAAGCATCAAATAAAAGTCGTTCTTGTCCTCATACACTCTTCCAAGTTGTTCAATTTAATTATTGGCAAAATGATGAAAAGATGTCTAAACAAGTTTTGGAATGAAGGCTATCACTTGAACGCCTAGGGGTTAAACATCGCGACGAAGGCGACAACTTCAACGACAAATCCAAGACATCAAGTGTCAAAGAACGATGGAGCAACAACCATGAAGAAATATCAATCAATGTTTCAAAGGGGGATTAAAAAAAAAAGAGCTCGCTCGGTTGAAATCCTCAAATCAACCTAGGCAAAAGTTAGAGCACAAAAAAAAAAAAAAAAAAAAAAATCCCCCTCATTCAAAGAAGTTCACAACAACATCATCATTCCATCCACCAACAAAGGACAAAGCTACATCGACAACCATCATGGCGAAAGGAGAATACACAAGAACTACGGTGACCTGAGCCTCTACACTGGAGGAACGTAGGCAACCTGCGGGTCCGGTCTCATGCAAGAAAGAAGATATGTTTAGCCCTAATGCGTTATGGTGATCGGCCTTCATCTCGAACTTGTGAAGACATCTTTGTACGATTCATTTGCCAATGAATTAATCGCCTCAAGATTGAACAACTTTCTTAGATTTGGAATCACTTTCACGTTCCTTGTCGAGTCTAGGGGCTTCTTATCTTTCAGCGATACTCCCAGTTTCTTGCAATCAAATTGGGACTTTCTTTCTCTTCTCTCTTAATGACTTACTTGCCTTCGTAAGTCATTCAATAAATAAAGATACATGTCAATACTAGGGACCACTTCCTTAGTCAAGTCAATGTCACTCATCATTAGTGACAAAAGGTCTCCACTGCAAAATCACATGTCTCTCATCCTCAGCTAGAGTCAATGCACACTTCCTCATTAATCGAGTCAAAATGAAGACGCAAAAGAGATGCCCGCTAGATTGAAAACCCGAAAGGGCGGTCTAGGCAAAAAACAGGGTGCGTCATAAAAAAAATGAGAGAGTGAGAGAGAGAAGGGAAAGAGAAATGGAGATCCCCAGCCTCTAAAGAATACAAGTTCTACATTGGATCTCCTCAGCAAGTCAATTCCCCACCGAGTCAACTTGAGAATCGCAAAAGGCTCGACAACACATGGCACAATCAACGGTCATTCTGGGTTATTGACATAAGAGAGGTTGTTCTTGCAATATTTATTTTTTGGGTTCATGGTAATTGAGATCCATCCGAGAATGAGCCCATCATTGAAGGGTACGAGGTTGCACAAATATTCCCCAGTAAGTCAATTGGTTTGGGCAGCAAATGGCAACAACATGTGACTCAGTTTTCAAGCTTCTCCAAGCATGTGCCCCTACAGTATGTCAAAAGGCTTCCCGAGAATGGAGTAGCTTTTACCATGTCGTCTTATGCTTGTTCCCTCGCACGAGGAAGAGTCTGTCTCTTTGCTCAACAAATGGTAATGCCCTAGGGGCTATGTGACTCAAGAACGAGATCTTCTTTCGCTTCATTTGACAGTTAATGAGCCCTAGGGGCTATGTTCAAGAAAGATGTGTGAGACTATCCTCAAAGTCTCTCAAGAGGAGTGCCGAAAATCCTTCTTGTTATGTGTGCCCGTGCTTGTTCCCCTAATCAAGGATAGGATTTTCTTGCTCCACTTATAATCAATGGTGGCACTCTAGGAGCTACAATCAAGTTTGAAAGGCTCCCTTAGCAACAAGCAATTCACGTCATCTCCCAACAATGGCCTCAGAAAAGTCATGTGCAACATTGGAAGCTTCCTCAATAAGTTTAGCACCAAAGGTCTCAAGGGGCTTCGCAATCTACAATCTTTGGGCTACGGCATTACAGTAATCCAAGCAAAGGGCAATATGGGGCTTCGCAATTGACAATCTTTTTGGGGAATGATACCCGAGCAATGCAATATGAGGAATGGTCCAAACTTAAAGGGTCTCTCAGTACTTCACGTCAAAGGTCTTCTGGTTTGAAAAGAGGGCTCCGATGTTATGAATGAATTTGATGATTCTTATGTTGTGACTTACAACAAGATTACGAAGGAAGTCTTAGAGAAAAGGAAAGAGATTAAATATGATAAACTCTATCAAAACAGGGTTATAGCGGGAAATGCCATGGCCAATCCCAATGTTCCTTTAATTCAGCACCCCCTTCTCCAAGATCAAAAGCAAAAAGTGTGGCTCTTGCGCCTCAAGAACTAGTTGCATCCGAAGATCCGTCATTAGTTCAACTCAATAAGAGTCAATCAAGCATACTCATTTAGGACTTTATCACACCAAGACCTTATCATCCGCAACCTCGACATCACCACAAGACGTTACTGCATCATTTGACATAAGCTTTCCGTCATTTGGGTACCGACCACAATGAGGCTATCCATCTCCCCAGCAAGAAGGAGATCTCTATCAAGAACTCTACCCGACGGTACATCCGCTCTCAATACCGAGCCGATCACAAGATAAATTGGGGCTTTACATCGAAAGGTCTTCACAGCCCACTATCTCCAAGCCCGCAAGCAACAAGTCATTGACATTTGGGTCTTAGCAATCTCTCGAAACTTGGGGCTTGCTCACGTCAACAACAAAAGGCGATTAATTTGAGTGGACCAAGACCTGATTTATTTTGGGCATCAAAGGCACTCTAGAGGCCTTACGATCAACGACCCCTTGGTATCTCGACATCAAAAGTCTATCGGAGCCCCACAATCGACAAATCTCTTGGGGCGAGACATCAATCTTCGTTGGGCACAACGGCGACAACGACAGAATTCAACATGGCAATCCGGACTTCGATCGAACATGACTTGATCTTGGGTTGGCTTTACAAACACACAATGGTTAAAATGGTTCACCCACGAACTAATAAAAAAAGAGATTTTTCTTTCTTTTTATTTTTCTTATTTACGTAAAAGTATGTGCTTCATTTTGCTTTTCTCCTAGCTCCTTCCCCAGTGTTCCATCATCCTTGAACTACGCTGGCCTGATTCCCTTCAAGGGATACGTAGGCAGCCTTTGGCACGACCAACCCATCATTCAAAATGTCACCTCAACAACATTCCATCGAAAGCAAGAGCAGTTCATCATCTTCATCAAAGCCACAACATCTCCATCCCGAATCAAGAGGCCATGGTAAGTGAAGGTATGAACATCATTCATTAATACTTTCCTCAAAATAACACAGCACACAAAAGCAACTTCTCCATTCTCAAAAAACCTCTCTCTCAAACAATCTTTGCTTTTCAAAACATAAAGCACCACAAATCACAATTTCACACTTCTCACACAAGCACATGTATCTGCAAAGCATACATATAACAGGTACAAGCATTCACTCAACGGATTCACTAACGGATTCATCAACAAAGGTTCACTAACGGCCTCATTCAAGGGTTCACTAACGGCCTCATTCAAAGGTTCACTAACGGCCTCATTCAAGGGTTCACTAACGGCCTCATTCAAGGGTCCACTAACGGCCTCATTCAAGGGTTCACTAACGGCCTCATACAAGGGTTCACTAACGGCCTCATTCAAGGGTTCACTAACGGCCTCATTCAAGGGTTCACTAACGGCCTCATTCAAGGGTTCACTAATGGCCTCATTCAAGGGTTCACTGATGGCCTCATTCAAGGGATTCACTAACAGATTCATTCAACGGATTCACTAAGGGATTCGTCAAAAAATTCAACAAGCGGATTCACTAATGGATTCAGCCGGCAGATTTACCAACGGATCATGCCACCCCCTCTATCAACAAAAGTCTCTCACACAGGGAGCGCACCTCTATCTCTCGCAATTTCAAATTCCTGCTTTATTTTCTTTCTTTTTTCTTTGTCGATGTCCTTAGGGGTTGTCTTTCTTTCGTCGACGTGTTTTGCTTTGCAATCCACGTCGCCGAGGGGCTCTGTAGACACCCCGCCTTGGACCTCTCATGTCCCGATTGCATACACATTCTCTATCTTCCTCTTTTCTGTTAAGTTTTGTTACTTTTCGTTAACTTTCGTTACTTTCCGTTAAGTTCTTGACTTACTCCATTAGTCTTGGACTTGACTAAGTGAAAAAGTCAACCTTAAGTCTTTTTTACTTTGTTTTTGTTGACTTTCGTGGTGTTCATTAAGTTTCTAACTGATTTCGTTAGTTTCGGGCTTAACTGCATAACGGGACCAACTTTTGGGCTAAAATATGGATTTTCTGAAGGTGGGACGTGCGATCCTTCGCCTTCCTTTGTGGGAGGCGTGCGCTTCCCATAGGGGGTGGGATGTGCGCGCATCCCACCTCCAGGATCCCAGATTTTGCCAAATTTCCCTCCTTTTCTGATTTGTAACCCCCAAAGCCATTATGCCTTGGCTTGATCCGGGGAAGGGCCATCTTTGTGACCACAAACACTTCCCTAACACCTATAAATACCTCTTCATTCTACCATGGAAAAGGAGGAAGGATTTTGACTTAAGAATACTCTAAAAAACACAAAAGTTCATTTTCAAAAGGTGGTTACTATAGACAACTTTGGTTCGTCCCCCATTCAAGCACAAGGTACAATGCCCACTCTCTTCTTCTAAAGTCTTAATTTTATAACTTCTCTTTATCAAGACTCTGTATTTGCTTTCTTCATCTCTAATCTCTTTTAATGTGTATGCAATCTCCATAAAACGGAATTCAACCAAAAGGCCACTTCACTATTGAAGTTTGGCCAAGGTTACATTCCAACATTCTAAACTCCATTTTAATTTATCATTCATTCCTTAATGTAATTGTTTGATATGTAATCTTTAGCATAAATTTATAAATAAAATAATTCTCTTTTATTTCCCCTTTTCTTTACATTATAATTGTTAGCACTATTCAATAAAAGAAGGACTTTTTACATTAGAACACCAATAGTAGCAAGACCCGCGTAAGCGGGGCGGAGTGGGTGTTTAAGTACTTCCCACTCCGTCACCTAACCTCCGAACCCTTCTCTTCCCGAATCTCTGGTTTTGTACATAAATTAGGCTATTTCTAGGTTTTTCTTATGTTCCCTTAATAACATAGGTGGCGACTCTAACCAATTAAAACAAGTTAGACATCCTAGGATAATTCACCGCTCTAGCCAAGCCGTGGTTTCCCGGGGTATCTACAGTATGCAATCTCCATAAAACGGAATTCAACCAAAAGGCCACTTCACTATTGAAGTTTGGTCAAGGTTACATTTCAACATTCTAAACACCATTTTAATTCTCCATTCATTTCTTTATATAATTGTTTGATACGTAATCTTTAGCATAAATTAACCAATAAAGCAATTCTCTTTTATTTCCCCTTTCTTTCCCCTTTCTTTAAATTATAATTGTTGGCACTTTTATCATATTAAAATAAGGACATTTAGCATTAGAACACCAAAAGTAGCAAGACCCGTGTAAGCGGGGCGGAGTGGGTGTTTAAGTACTTCCCACTCCGTCACCTAACCCCCGAACTCTTCTCTTCCCGAATCTCTGGTGTACATAAATTAGGCTATTTCTAGGTTTTTCTTATGTTCCTTTAAAAACATAGGTGGCGACTCTAAACAATTAAAACACAAATAGACATCCTAGGATAATTCACCGCTCTAGCCAAGTTGTGGTTTTCCTGGGGTATCTACAGTGGCGACTCCGCTGGGGACTTGACTTAGAGGGTTAAACTTGCATTCTTAACTTTTGGTGTTCTTATTTCTGCATTCTGGGCATTCTGGTGGAAAAAGTTGGGACGCGTGTGTTAGTACCCGACCTGAAAATGAGTTTATTAGGACTTT
This sequence comes from Campanula takesimana, assembly GCA_026119855.1. NCBI lineage: Eukaryota > Viridiplantae > Streptophyta > Magnoliopsida > Asterales > Campanulaceae > Campanula > Campanula takesimana. The sequence continues at coordinate 2,514,572 of JAOWBW010000021.1, forward strand.
CCCAAAAATACAAGGACTTTATAGGAATTAGAAACCTTGCAAAGACTTGTCCCGGATTCCCAAAATATCTCATTTATGACAAAATCTATCAAATTAGGTAGTAAATGGTTTCCTTAAAACCATGCAGAAACCCTAGCTTAAGAATCAAGTCAGCCGGCATCCTTGGCCACGCGGCCAACCTTGCTCCGCGTTGATCTTGGCCACGCGGCCACTCTTGTCACCGGCTTCAACCATGGCCAGGCGGCCAACCTTCCGCTGGATGATCCTGACCATCAGATCTTCCCATCAGTTTACTATATAAACCAATTCCATTCCATTGGTTTAGGGGGGATTTTGAGAGCTCTAAGTACGAATTTTGGAGTTCTTAAACACTATTTTGCTCCCTAATTAACATTCAAACACTCAAGAAGATCCGAGGTTTATTTCTTGCCAACATAGGTAAGTTTTCTAACTTTTTCTTCATGTTCTTGCATTATTCTTAATGTAGATCTTTTATATTCATGTTCGTACATGTTTATTCATAGTTTCTTCATGAGCTTTGCATGTTCATTCATATGTTCATATATGTTCTTCGCATGTTCTTCGTGTTCATAGATTAAAACCTTAATTATGCTATATTTAGGGTTGCGATCTTCATAATTACATGTTATTTCATAGCCGATGATGATCTAGGGTTCATCAACCCGAGGATGATCTAGGAACTACTTCTAAACCCTAATCTTTAGGTAATTCCCCCTTCATTATGCATGATCCCGATTCTTCTGCCTATTCTAAATTCTCTGCGAACTACGGTGACCTGAGCTTCTCACATTGAGAGGAACGTAGGCAATCTTCGGATCCGGTCTAAATCACTAACACACTACTAACACATTCATCATGATAGAAAGACCGATCAATTCGGGCAATAGGAGTGATAACGTCCAATATTCTTCTCTTGTTGTAATTTGACCCCCGAACCCATTAAAAATGCTTTTTTCAATGTTTTGGCTTTAATTAAAACGGCGTGGCGACTCTCATAATTTTAATGTCGTTAAGAATATTCCCTTTGTAAATAAAAATAATCACAAGATACTTCCCATGCGTCGCTTCATCGGAAAGGGGTATTCACAGTGGCGACTCTGCTGGGGACTGCTTTGAAACTTTTTTAAACTTAGTGGGTCTAACTTTCGTCACATCATGATGCTTGCCATGTTTACACATGTACACACTTCCCATGTTTACACATGCACACACCTGCCATGTTTATACATGCAAACACCTGCCATGTTTACACATGCACACACCTTCCATGTTTACACATGCACACTTTCCATGTTTACACATGCACCCTACACACACCTGCCATGTTTACACATGCACCCTACACACACTTACCATGTTTACCATGCACATGCACACACTTGCCATGTTTACACATGCACACACTTGCCATATTTACACATGCACAGACTTGCCATGTTTACACGTGCACCTCACACACACTTGCCATGTTTATACATGCACCTCACACACTTGCCATGTTTACACATGCACACACTTGCCATGTTTATACATGCACCTCACATACTTGCCATGTTTACACATGCACCCATGCACCCCGCAATGTTAATACTTGTACTTTGTTGATACTTGTACTTTATATATACCTTGTATCCTTGTACCTTTGTTATTTTCGCCTTAGTATTAGGGTCAAACAAAACTCTGCTATGCTCCATTGTACATTATTTTCCTTCTCATGCATTGCATTGCATAGCATCATTCAAACATTCAAAACTTCTCTCTTTTATCCTTAAAAAGAATTAGTTTCTTGCCACACACTACCACTAGTCCGTGTCTGCACTGCACAGGTCCCCATTACCCGGAGTATTCGATGTGTAGGAATTTGTGTGCTACTGCCGCACTCTTTTCGAGTCACTCGTCTATTCCACTCACCGTATACGGTGGGAGCCTTTTACCTAACCCGTGTCAACCTACACTAGTATAGGTATCACACCTAGGTTTTGACCGGTTGGTTTGGCTAGCTTTTTCTTAATAGTCAATTAACGTGCTGTCTATGTCGAGTCATCCCCAAGTCAATGATAAATCGAGATCTTTGAGAGAAAGTGCACAAAAAAGTGATTTCCCTACAAGGGATGTGCCATGGTGAGACGAGTGTTTATTGTCAAGATCTCCGCTCATCATTAACTTGCGTAGGATGTAACATAGACGTCACGTTAAATGCCTTTAAGGAAGGGTTAGTCGTAGGATCCGATGGTTGGTGGAAGCCGCTTGCCCTATAGGACCCTCGCCCAAATTGTCCGTTTGGGGGTGTGCAATGCAGGTGAAAAACGAGGGGTCTATAGACGTAATGATGGCCTCCACTGATCATAGTCTTCTAACTAGTTGCGAAAAAGGGGTACCCCTTCCAACCAATTAGGATGTAAATAATGTATGTTTTTGTAAATTAAAATATACTTTTCATGAGCCTTCCCCCTCTCCTAAAGCTTCATTGCCCTTCAACCTTTCAGCAAAGCAAGTTTGGATCCGTTCGGGTGGTCGACTACAACGTGAAGCTTCTACTCCGTCCACGTTCTCAGTCTCGTCATCAGCAATGTCAACTCCCGCTTCAGCTTCAGCCTCTGCTCCTCCTGCCAGTGCCGCCGAGCTCAACACTGAGGCTACTCTCAATGGTATTCCCCCAAGCCTCCAGAACTTCCTCGCCGGTCTCGAAGCCAAGATCAGGAATCTCGAGGAAAGCAACAAGATGTTGGAAGACCAGAACCAACAGTTGAAGGGTCACATTCAACAAAAGGGGACTAAACTGGTGCCCGATGGGGAGAATTTCATTTATGTCGAGGATGAAGAGGTCAATACCAACTGTCCCCCCAACACCAATGCTACTGCCTTCCCATTCCCAAGCTACCGCAATGTTCCACCTCCTTCTCTCTACACCCAACAAGGTTTCACTACCATGAGCAAGAACAAGGCTGTCTATGAACCTTCCCCTGAACTGCTTGGTGGCTACCTCTCCGCTAGCAAACTACCCGCACCCTCGTTGCCTCTGAGTATTGGGATGGCCGCTGCTACTGCTTCCACTACTCCTCCCGTCATTCTATCAGAAACTATCCCCGACATCTCCAATCACCCTGTGGTTATGGCCATGCAAGAGCAAATGCGAAAGTTGATCGAGACCGTGGATAAGCAAAGTGCACTGACTACCAAGACAATCAACCCTAGCCAAGTAGGGGCTCTCCCCAAGGATTTCAAGATGCCTAAGGTGGCAATGTTTCATGGTGACTCGTGTCCTAAGACTCATTTGGATAGTTATGTGTTGGCCATGAGGGCTCGTGACTGCACCAACGAACAAATGGCTCGCGTATTTCATAGCACTTTGGATGGTATAGCTCTGCGTTGGTTCTTGGGGCTAGAACCAAGCGAGAGGCAAACGTGGGATCAAATCATTGCCATTTTCTGTGAGAAGTATCAAGCTAACTTGGATTGGCATGTGAATCGAACCGACCTTGAGAACACTATGCAAAATCCCGATGAGGGTATTTATGATTTTTACAAGAGGTGGAATCATCGGTTGTGCGAGGTCCAATACCCACCAAAAGCGAAGGAACAGAAACAGATTTTCTACAAGTGCTTGCTACCGGAGATGAAAGCAGCTATAGGTAATGGTTACTTCCCTGATTTGCGGGAAATGGTTGACGCCGGAGTAAGGTACGAAGCAGGGTTCACTGGGATTGTGCCGCCAAAGGAAAGTCCAAAGACCAACAACAACAACTCCTTCCGCTACAAGGCTCCTACTACGCCTGCGCCTCCTAGGGGTGGAAAGGAGGCTGTCGGCCAAGTGAATATGGTCCAGAAAGAGGTCCCGCTAGATGTCCAAGCCGTAACAAGGAATGGGGCTCCACAACAGAGGGAGCATTTTGACGATTTCGGTATGCCCATGGGGAAGGTCTTTGACGTGTTAGTCAAGAGAGGTCTTATCAAGCCTTTAGAGAATTACCAAACCGCCTACCCAAGAACTGATTTGGACGCCTCCAAGTTCTGTAAGTATCACAAGCACATCGGGCACACAACGGATAGTTATATTCAATTGAAGCGCGTAGTTCAAGGGTTGATCAATGACAAGAAGATTGAGAAGCCGAAGGGTCCCAATGTGGTGAATAACCCTCTTCCTAACAATGGGGGTGGGGTGAATATGGTGCAAACATGCGAGATCAGTATCCTAGAGCTCATGGATGCCTTTGACAAGATAGGGCTCACTATGGTGGATATCTTCATGGCATTAGTGACGTTAGAAATCCTCGAACCATTAGAAGGACACCTCCCCCGTCTTGGTTGCGATTTGTCAAAGTTTTGCCACTACCACAAGTGCACCGGTCACACCACCGAAGAATGCTTTGAACTCAAGAGAGCCGTGCAAGAGCTCATCCACAAGGGAGTTGTCGAAGACCCTAGAGATTACGTAACTAGCAATGTACTCATGGTAGAACTTAGTGAGATCACTGATCCGGCCGAGCCTGTTGTGGCGGACTGTGATGAGATGGGTTGTATTTCAATGACTAATAATAAAGAACCTTCTTGCTACTTGTTGTCTTTAGAAGAACTAGTGAGTGAAGTCGAATCTCTAGAAGAAGAGAGTCCCAAACCCTCTCAGCCTCTTTCTTCGGCCGAAATCTTCGAGGAGGCCGAAAAGACCGAAGTTTCGCCCCCTTGTCATGACTCGACATTGTCTTTGGAGGAGCTACGTGCAGAAGTTTGTCTCCTTACAAGATCCGGTCAAGTGTACCAATCCGACCCGAAGGGTGCAAAGAAAGTCTTTGGGAAGGAACCCGAGCAAGCCGACCTAGACAAAGAAGACCCTATCCTCACTCAACTCAAACAAACCCAAGCCCATATTTCACTATGGTCCCTACTCACCTCCTCCCTAGCCCATCGCCTCATGCTCGAGCAAAACCTCGCTGCCACCATGGTACCATCCACTATTACCCCGAAAGACGTCACCCACATGATTGGTAATATCCACTACGGAAACATCATCACTTTCTCGGAGCTAGACAAGCCAGCGTTCGGAGTTGATCATAATGAGCCTTTATACATCACTGTCGAGGTAAATGGCAAGAAAATCCCCCGTGTATTCATTGATAATGGTTCTGCAATTAATATCCTGCCTTCAAGGATGATGGATGTGGTTGGCATTCATGGTGTTGATTTACGCACATCCAAGCAAACCATCAAAGCTTATGACTCTACATGCCGCGCCGTGATAGGCGAAGTCACCTTGCCCATTACCATCGGAACAAAGATCCTGCCAACCGATTTCCACGTCATCGACATCCCCGTAACCTTCTCACTCCTCCTCGGCCGGCCATGGTTACATCAGTCGGGCGCTGTCCCATCTTCCCTACACCAGTGTGTGAAGTTTCAATCTGGTAATGAAGTGACCATCATCTACAGTGATCTCGTAACTACCCAAGGGACAGACACCAAGGGCGTTCCTGTCCTACAGATTCAGCATGGGGAAGAGAGCCGACTCTTCAATGGCTTCGAAATAGTCGCTCAAGCACAGATCTGTACCATCGACCTCACCAAAACAACAGACAAAGTGGCACCTGTTGTCAAGATACTGTGTAACATGGGTTTTATACCGGGGCTGGGGCTAGGTAAGAACTTGCAAGGCCCCACAGAATTGGTTGAAGAGGTTGATCATCGAGGGTTGTTCGGTCTAGGGTACACCCTTACTCTTGAAGACAAGATGGAGCAACAAAGGATAGAATTGCTTAAAAAGATGAAGCTTCCCTACAAAAAGCCTGAAATGCGGCCATATCGCCTGTCCCTGAATAGCTACTTTGTCAGGGAAGGCGAGGAGTTTTCGTGTTTTGAGTTCGCCGAACCATGGATTGACCACACCGGGAAATTGCAGAAAGGGTTCGAGATTTTCAGAGATGTGGAATTCGATCGGTCCAACATGAAGCTGACTTACATGGAATATGACAAAGCCACGGGCAGAGTTAGAACCATCAAGCACGAGTACTCCACCAAGGTTGCAGATGACTTGGCAGATCAACTTGAAGCCGCAACCCTTGACAAGCCAGCAATAGAAGCCGCAGAAACACCAAGTTTGACTGAGACGTGGGACGGCCAATATCTTCTTCAACATCTGGGTAATCTGGGGCTGCACGAAGACATGGTTGCCGTCATTGGAGATGATTCTGAGGATAAGGTGGACCCAAGGACATTGGTGGTACCCATGGGGGACAAGATCAAGAATTGGTGCATCATTGGGGGACCTATAGCTACTCCGGAATTTATGATGGAAACACTGGGGCTTACTCCTTCTCCTGTCGCCACTCCTGCAGCATCTCCTGTCACTCACCCAAAATCCCCGTCCCCAGAGTCTAGTGTTTTACATTTTGAATTTGAGTCTTCCTCTAAGTCTGACGACCTTACGCCTGAAGACTATGATCTTGTTGCAAACGCTATTTTCCCTTTTGCCATGAATGAAACCCTCGACCTTTCCGAGTATCCCTCCATAGTCACTCCTTTAACTGATAAATTGGCTAATAATCAAACTAATGATATACACTTAGTTAATAACGATTCATTAGAAGAGGCAGACACAGACACATTAAATGATGAATACATTAAAGAGATCTCAGAACAGGTTATTAATCAAAAAGAATCTCGAGCCCAAGCTGCCGATGAGGTGTTAACATGTGTGAATTTGGGAACCGAAGCCGAGCCTAAGGAAACGCAGATTGGGAGTTTCTTCAGCGGAGCCGAAAGGGAAGCACTGATTGAGCTACTCAAAGAATATGTGGATGTGTTTTCATGGTCTTATAAGGACATGCCGGGGCTCGACAACTCGATCGTAGAGCACAGAATCCCGACAGCACCAGATGCTAAGCCAGTCAAGCAAAAGCTGCGCCGCATTAAGCCGGAATGGTCTTTGCAAGTGAAGGAAGAGATTGAGAAGCTACTCCGTGTGGGTTTCATCAGGGTGATCGAATATCCAACTTGGTTATCAAATCTGGTGACTGTCAAGAAATCCAACGGTAAAGTCAGAGTATGTGTGGATTTTCGGGATCTCAACAAAGCTACACCAAAGGATGACTTCCCCTTGCCAAATATCGACATGTTGGTGGATGCGACCGCCCACTATGAGGTCAAGTCGTTTGTGGATGGGTTTGCCGGCTATAACCAAATCAAGATGGCCGAGGAGGACCAAGAAAAAACAGCTTTCACCACCCCATGGGGGACTTTTTGCTATACTGTCATGCCATTTGGGCTGAGGAACGCCGGGGCTACCTACCAACGGGCAGTTACGACTTTATTCCACGATATGATCCACAAGGAGATTGAGGTGTACGTGGATGACATGATTATACATTCCAAAGGGTCTAGGGGCCAACACTTGATAGATCTCAGAAAATTCTTCAACAGGTTGAGAGAGCACGCCATGCGTTTGAACCCGGCGAAATGCACCTTTGGAGTTCGTAGAGGGAAAGTATTAGGTTACATGGTCACCGAGAATGGGATCGAAGCCGACCCAAGGAAGATTCAAGCCATCCTGGAGATGAAGCCACCCCGTACCGAGACGGAGATAAAAGGATTCATGGGACGCCTGCAATACATCAGTCGGTTTATCAATCAGCTGACCACCATCTGCGAACCAATTTTCAAGTTAATGAAGAAAATAGCCAGTGTGGAGTGGGATCATGACTGCCAGATAGCCTTCGAAAGGATCAAACAATATTTGGTGAATACCCCAATCCTGCGCCCGCCGCATAAGGATAAGCCGTTGCTACTATACTTAACTGTGACAGACACCGCCGTCGGAGCCATGTTAGCGCAAGAAGCCAAAGATTCCCGGATTGAGAATGCAGTGTACTTTGTCAGCCGAAAGTTACAAGGCAGCGAGCTTAATTACTCCGCGCTCGAGAAGACCTGAGTAGGCCTAGTATGGGTGGTGACGAAGCTTAAGCACTACATGGTATCCCATCCGATCTTACTAGTCTCGAAAATGGATCCTATCAAGTACCTGTTTGATAAACCCTCCCTGTCTATGAGACTCGCTAAATGGTCAGTGTTCTTGGGAGAGTTCAACATTACTTATGTACCGAGGAAAGCAATCAAGGGGAGGGCAATGGCCGATCAGCTCGCAGACTCTCCAAGCACCGAGACAAGAGGACCCGACCCCGAGTTCCCGAACGACGACATTTTCGCAATTGAGGTCGCAGAAAGGTGGCAATTATTCTTTGACGGAGCTGCAAACAAACGAGGGAATGGATTCGGACTCCTACTTATTGATCCCAAAGATGAGCACACTCCCATAGCCATCAAGCTGAACTTTTCAGCAACCAACAACGCCACCGAGTATGAGGCGTGTATAGCCGGATTGGAGGCCGCCCTAGAACGCAACGTGAAAGAGTTAGAAGTATATGGAGACTCTGCTTTGATTATTAACCAAACGGCGAAGAAATGGAAAACTATTGATCCTTGCCTGCAGCGGTACCAAGGTTACATGGATGAGTTGATAGCACAGTTCAAAGAGGTTACCTTCCACTTCCCGCCGCGAGACAGAAATAGGTTCGCGGATGCCCTAGCTACATTGGCCTCCTCAGTTGAAATTCCAGAGGGAAGGTCCGTGAAACCATTCAGGGTTGGACGAAGGGAGAACCCCGCCTATTGCTGTGAAATCCAGATCAATGCCGAAGTAAACGGAGATCAATGGTATGCCCAAATCTACAAATTCCTTAAGCACGGAGAGATGTCCTTTGACGGAGATGTGAAGGCCAAGAGTCTGCAAGCACTTAAAAGATTGGCGGGGCAGTTTGTGCTGTTAGACGATACTTTGTACAAGAGGCATTACGATGGTCTGTTGATCTTATGTGTCGACAACAAGAAAGCTGAAGCAATAATGGAAGAAGTACACAATGGGTTGTGCGGACCCCACATGAATGCAAGGATGCTTAGACAGAAGATCACTCGGCTGGGCTATTATTGGATTACCATGGAGACAGACTGTATTCAATGGGTTCGACGGTGTCACAAGTGCCAAGTATGCTCCAACCTCAACCACATCCCCCCACACGAATTGTATAGTTCCACCACGCCTTGGCCATTCGCTACGTGGGGTATAGACATTATTGGGAAGATCTCGCCGGCCGGTAGTAATGGTCATGAATTCGTCCTGGTCGCGGTCGACTACTTCACAAAGTGGGTCGAAGCTCAGTCTTACAAGGTGCTGAATTCCAAGAAGGTAGCGCAGTTTATCAAAGAGAACATTATGTGTCGGTATGGGGCTCCTAACCTCATTATATCAGATAATGGCAGTCATTTCGAAGCCGAGTGTGCTCGCTTGCTTGTAGAATTAAAGATCGAACGAAAGAAATCTTCCCCATACTATCCACAGACTAACGGCGCGGTTGAGGCGGCCAACAAGACGATAGAGCAGATAATTCGCAAGATGGATTCGCAAGGGCGGGATTGGCCCGAGAAGTTACCATTAGCACTTTGGGGATACAGAACGTCAGTCCGCACCGCTACTGGAGAGACCCCTTTCGCTTTGACATACGGCATGGAGGCAGTGCTCCCTATTGAGTTGGAGGTGCCATCTTTGAGGATCTTGCTCGAGAACCAAGTGAACGAGGTAGAATGGCTTCGTAGTCGCTATGATCAGTTGGCAACACTCGACGAACGCAGATTGAAGGCCATGGAACACATCCGGGCCTATCAAAGGAGAACGACAAAAGCCTTCAATAAAAAGGTCAAGCCTGTTGACATAAAGGAAGGAGACTTGGTGCTCAAAGCACGCTTACCCAACAAATTCAACCCCCTCGGGAAATGGGCCCCCACTTGGGTAGGGCCGTTTGTAGTACAGAAGATCTTCTCCGGAGGAGCGGTCAGAATGGCAGATTTGGATGGCAACCCGTTCAAGGAACCAGTCAACCTCAGCAAGCTCAGACGCTACTATGACTAGACTCCCCCTCTTAAAAAAAAAAATGTTTACTACGCAAAAAGAAGCCCGATAGACTGAAAACCCGCAAAGGGCGGTCTATGCAAAATAAGGGTGCGTACAAAGCTCGCTAGATCGAAAACCCGTAAGGGCGATCTAGGCAAAAGTTAGAGCATTCCCCCTTCTATCTTCCCTTTCTTTAAAATCATTCTAGTCTGACTGGAGTGAACTACGGTGACCTGAGCCCCTTAGTCCTATTTGTAAAAGGGGAACGTAGGCAGCCTTTCAAAAGGTGCGGTCTAAAAAAACAAATAAACATCCAAATCTTGTTAAGCAATAAAGATAGAAGTTGTATTTTCTGAAAGCAAAAACTTTTATTTCCATAGTCATTGCATGTTAACACTTATTTGATGAGTCTAAGCTTGACATACTTTTTGAATGAATAACCTTTTCTGAAATTGAAACTAAAACAAAAGTAAACTAAATTAAACTAATGTGTCTGCAACGACCATGGAGAGACGCTCGGGATTACTCCTTAGCGCCATTTGTGCCCTCGGTCTCTTTCTTCTTGCTTTGCCCACGGCGAACTTTCTTCTTGCTAGGATTCTCACAAAATCTTCTTTCGAACTCGCTAACACCTTTAGCCTTGCCATTAGGAGCCTCTTCACCCTTCCTCTTCTTTGACGCCCCCACTTCTTCTCCGCCTCCGTTAGCCACGCTCTTACTCATCTTCCTCTCATAAGCCTCAGCCTCCTTAATCCTCAATGAAAAACTTGGAGCACAGGATCCCAAAATAGTGCCCCTTAGGGTCTCTAGAGTCTGCTCCGCATGCCCAAGTCTCCCCATATACCAATCCAAATACTCGCGTGGCAGGAAGGTGTTGCTAGAGCGTGTGAGGAAGGTCCTACGACTAAATCAGGCCTCGCCCCACATCTGAGAAAGAAGGACTGAGGCACTATCATCCAACTGAAGTACCCCAAAAGGAAAATCATCTCTCTCCTCGTCCCAACCCTCCGGGATGGTCTGCACCAAACCATACTGATGAAGCACTCTAGAGGGATAGTAAAAGGTAGTCCCAGAAAGGGTCGGAACTTTGATCATGTGAAGTCCCACTTGTTTCTCCCTCACAGAGTGAATGTGCCAATGGGGCACCACCCACTGAATGTCGTCAGTCACCATTTCCACCAAATACTTTTCCCAACCTTTGAGAGTCATGCCCTCAAACCGCTCCGCCATGCCTCTAATGCGGTGCATCAATGGGGCCACCTTCAGAGAAGCCGTCGGTTTATTCACTCGAAGCCTCTCTTGCAACCACATGGTCAAAAGCCTATCACTACCACAAGGCATCCCACCATAAGACGCAAGATGGGGAATCCCACAGAGCATCTCCCCAAGAATGGCCGGTACAATGTCATAACCTAAACGAGCCGAATTCACCATGCCCAAACACCCCTCACTAGCAAATCCAACCTCAGAAGGGAAAAGAATAGAGGCAAACAGACATAGCGCAAGATGGTCCAAGGAACGGTCAGAGGTCACATCCATGTGTATAAAGTGTTGTGGCATCCAAGAAAGGTCGACATAACCGCCCCTAGAATACCTATCAAAATCATCCGCGGACACGCCAAAGGTCATCAACTTGTCCCTCAAGCAAACGAAGTCAAAGGGCAAGGCAACTTTACCCTTCCATTTGTAGCCACATAATGCCGCGATGTCCTCATAAGTGGGTGTTATCTCGTTGAATGAAAAGTTGAAGACATGGAGGGTATCATTCCAAAATCTCCCACAGGCTTGCAAGAGGTTGGTATTGGAGTTCATGTGCAAAAGTGACCAAAGACACTTTATCCCATACCGTTCATCAAGTTTCCTACGACTAGAACCAGGAAGTTTGGCAACCCACTTCTCCAAAGAGGTTATAAAGACCTTTTTCTCAAGACTTGTGATCCTAGCCTCTTGATCCATGGCAAAGAGCAAGCAAATTGGTTAAAAGGAACTCAAAAAACTGCTCAAAAGGTTGCTGGCACGTTTTTGTGGCTGCAAAGGGTCATTAAATAGGGTACGGACTCCCACTCTTGCCAAGAAAAGGAAAAGCATAGCCGAATACAGACTTGGCCACGCGACCACTTGTGATATTGGAAGATATGGCCACGCGGCCAACATTGCTCCGTGCCTTGCCATGGCCATGCAGCCAACATTGCTCCGGGCCTTGCCATGGCCATGCGGCCAACATCGCTCCATGCAGAAATCCGGTTTGTTTCCTCCCACTCCGTGACGGATCCATGCAACTACGTACCTGCCCCCCTTCTGTGGCTCATGCATTGTATAAAATTAGGAACATTTGTAAAATAACTAGTTTGCACAAGTAGGCTCCCACAATAAATTTACATTTTAGAAACATGATATACATACATGCATTTTATACATTGGTTCTATACATACATATCCCTCTACTCTCTACTAGCTAACAGTGTAGGAAATAAAGATGGACCCCGCCTAATCAGAATCTTCTCCGTGGTGTCTCCACGCCGCGCTAAAGCCCGAGAGCTACCGGCACCCGAACTCCGTCCCCGGACCGCTCGACCACCAATGTGAGAAGAGCCCGCGCCGTTCAGAGACCGCTCACGACGCTGGGGTGACGCAACGTCGTCCTTCTGAAAAGTACATGAATGGTACGCCTCCCTCAATAAGCGCATCAACACGTTCTCCCGCCGAGCTGAACGGATATATGCCTCCCGAGTCACCTGAAAGGGAAGCCAAGGCAAATGATTACAATGCAGAAAGAAATAGATGTGTGCAAACATGACTAATACAAAGCACAAAGCCGTACCCCAGCGTCGGGCGGAGGAATGAATGTCTCCTCAACAAGATCGGCATCAGTCGGCTCCAAGCTAAGCTCCACCTCCCGGCCGCCCCTCATCACTCTCACGCTACTCGAGCGAAGGGGCATGTCAACCAAAGGCCGACTCCGACCAACGTACCGGGCCGAGCTCGATCCCTCTCCCGATAGCATCCGAGCCCAAACCTGAGGGCTGATCAGCCATGTCCGCACGTAGCCGGCATAGTCGTCACTCCCTCTGTAATGCTCTGCCGGAGTGGGAGCCAAGAAAGTCGCCAACCTCGCGGGATGGAGCATATCCCGAGGAGGGTCATAAGGAGCCCAAGGTAACGCACCAGCCCTGTGCTGATGAACCACCCTCTCCCCAAGATACATGGCCTCCCCGGTGAGACCCACAAGCAGGACCCTAGAAGCGGTCAAATCCACTACATAGGGACCCACCGAAGCCTCATTGGCCGGGCTCCATGGGTAAAATCTGACCCCGATGGGCTCAGACATCGCGAACACCCTCCTCAGATCAGCAGCATCCACCGTCTTCCTATCCCGGTTTCTGCGGGGAGGAGCCCTGTTGCCTTTACACCAGTATGACATGATGGGAACAACCTTGTTGGCACTCATCACCAACTGAATAGGGGAGACACCGAAAATCTCGTACACCCAAGCCTGTGCATACAATGAAAAAAGACATTTCAGACCAAAGGATAGAGCAGAAATCTCAACAATGTGAAAAGAAGGGTAGTCAAGAGCATACCTCAAAGGCGAACTGGAACCCGTCAAAGGCCGACGATCTAGCCCTCGAGCAATGGTCCAAAGCCCGGTAAATGTCAGCCAAACCGGCTCCACCCCAAGAAATCCCACCGACTAAGTCCAAATCCACAAGAGCCCCTAGCAGTGAGTACCGGCAGACAGTAGCCCCACTGGGAAACAAAATTTCTGAAAAGCTGTACCATAAGAACAGCCGGACCAAGCAATCCAAATCATACTCCCCCCTACTAAAGGCCTCAATAGCCACCTCCACCAAGCTATTTACCTTCCCGGCCTCCACTCCATAACCCTTGACACCTCCTCCCAGGTCGGTATCGACTCCCAGCAGAGCCTGTCTATAGTCCCGCCGCTCCGCCAAGCTCTCATCAAAAGGCAAAGGGGTACCAGTAAACCTCAACCCTGTGATGGCCGCGAAATCCGTCGGCGTGATGGTAATCTCTCCCCAACTGAAGTGGAAGGTATGGGTGGTATCCCACCAGAACTCCCGGCACACCTCTATCACCGCTGCCACCTTCAGGGTAGCCCCGACCATGCGGACACTGTCAAAGAATGGGCCAAAACCCATAGCCTCGATCCGAGCACGCAAACCGCCCGGTCCCTCCGGCAGGGACGCCCACAGTTTGCCCACAGTCACTGTGGACCCACGAGCCTTGATCCTCTGCAGGTAAACACAGCACAGGTATGTTACCATTCTAGTAATTTACAATTCTAGCAATTTAAATTCTAGCATTCCATTATTCTAGCATTTCATATTATGTGCATAGAACATACAAATGTGCAAGAAGGAGAAGAATGAAAATTCAAAATTTACCTCTCGCGTCTCCGGAAGCCCCATCGACCAATGACGCTCAGAGTCGATGTAAAAATCGTAATCTTGGTTGAACGTAGACCGCATCAGATTATCGCGGTAATTCCGAGTCGCGGCTCGTGGTCTCAAACCGCCCCGTGGAATCAAGGGCGCCGCTTCAAAGCCCGCTCCTGGATCAACCCCGACATTTCCTGCGCCCTGAGCATAACCGTGCCCCTCTCCTCGTGGATCTTGTTGTGGAATCATATACCCACCTTGGCCCGGGAAATCCCTAAATAACGCCTCATTGATCCAATCTGCCATAGCTTCGAGAAGTATGTGAAACGAAGTCTTCAAGATTATCAAAATCCAAGCTTTCTCTCTCTAAAAACCCAATTTCCTCTCTCTAACTCGTTAACAATGAAGGAAGGAAGAAGAAGAAAGAAGAAAAGAATAAGAAGAGGGGAGGTGTCTGGTGATGTGACCAAGGAGTCAGCCAGTCGGCATCCTTGGCCACGCGGCCAATTTTGCCCTTGCAACCCCAGCCGTCAGATCAGCGATCCGTGTGAAAGAGATCTGACCACTCAGCGGTCTTGGCCACGCGTCCACTATTGAGAGTTAGTGTGTTTGGCCACGCGGCCAACCTTGTCCCTTCAGATAAAATTCCACTTTGGTCCCTGATCTTTTCCCTTTAATTCATCTTAAATGCCCTTAGCACAATTTTGACTGATATTCGTTACCTTTAGGTGCGGAAAGCCCCTTAAAATTTCCATTCTTCACCGAATATTTGCTTAGGATTCGTATGGTTGTAGAGACTTCGGTGCCTCTATGACATACCATCCTAGATCGATCGTGATTGGCAGAAGCCTCGGCGTTTCTGTTTGCGAGAGATCCAGCAACTATTATTAGGATTCGTATGGTTGTAAAGACTTCGGCGCCTCTATGACATACGTATCCTTGATCGATCGTGATTGGCAGAAGACTCGGCGTTTCTGTTTGCGAGAGATCCAGCAACTATTATTAGGATTTGCATGATTGTAGAGACTTCGGCGCCTCTATGACATACGTATCCTTGATCAATCGTGATTGGCAGAAGCCTCGGCGTTTCTGTTAGCGAGATCATAGAGATTTCGGCACCTCTATGACATACGTATCCTTGATCGATCGTGGTTGGCAGAAGCCTCGGCGTTTCTGTTCGTGAGAGATCCGACATCTATTACGTTAGCACAATCGGCAGGAGCCCTGGCGATCCTGATTGCGTTTACCATTCCATCTTGGGATTATTTAGACAACGTAGTCTTTATTTTTCCCAAATAACTTCATTTTCCTAACGAATGTTCGTTCTTCATACAGGATAGTGCCCGTAGGTTTATTATCCGCAGCAGAAGTTCGATGTCTCGTCTTTCCTCAATATATCTAAACTACGACCGGCTTGATTCCTCGGAGGATACGTAGGAAACCTGAAAAGGTCCAGCCACCCGACCGACGCGGTCATCTCTCATCCCCAGCAGGTGCATTTTCCCCAGCAGAAGACTTTGTTCCCCATCAGAGGACAGTCATTCCCAATTTCCCATCAGATTTGAACTACGTTTGGCTTGATTCCCCGCGGGTACGTAGGTCGCCTGCCAAGGTTCAGCCGTTCCCTTACCTTTCATCTGTTTTGAAACTCATGTTTCAGACGGATCCTTCTTTTATCGTCGACCCCACATTGCCTTGCAAGAAGCGTCACCGAGGGGCTACTGTTAGTACCCGACCTGAAAATGAGTTTATTAGGACTTTCCCAAAAATACAAGGACTTTATAGGAATTAGAAACCTTGCAAAGACTTGTCCCGGATTCCCAAAATATCTCATTTATGACAAAAATCTATCAAATTAGGTAGTAAATGGTTTCCTTAAAACCATGCAGAAACCCTAGCTTAAGAATCAAGTCAGCCGGCATCCTTGGCCACGCGGCCAACCTTGCTCCGCGTTGATCTTGGCCACGCGGCCACTCTTGTCATCGGCTTCAACCATGGCCAGGCGGCCAACCTTGCGCTGGATGATCCTGACCATCAGATCTTCCCATCAGTTTACTATATAAACCAATTCCATTCCATTGGTTTAGGGGGGGATTTTGAGAGCTCTAAGTACGAATTTTGGAGTTCTTAAACACTATTTTGCTCCCTAATTAACATTCAAACACTCAAGAAGATCCGAGGTTTATTTCTTGCCAACATAGGTAAGTTTTCTAACTTTTTCTTCATGTTCTTGCATTATTCTTAATGTAGATCTTTTATATTCATGTTCGTACATGTTTATTCATAGTTTCTTCATGAGCTTTGCATGTTCATTCATATGTTCATATATGTTCTTCGCATGTTCTTCGTGTTCATAGATTAAAACCTTATTTATGCTATATTTAGGGTTGCGATCTTCATAATTACATGTTATTTCATAGCCGATGATGATCTAGGGTTCATCAACCCGAGGATGATCTAGGAACTACTTATAAACCCTAATCTTTAGGTAATTCCCCCTTCATTATGCATGATCCCGATTCTTCTGCCTATTCTAAATTCTCTGCGAACTACGCTGACCTGAGCTTCTCACATTGAGAGGAACGTAGGCAATCTTCGGATCCGGTCTAAATCACTAACACACTACTAACACATTCATCATGATAGAAAGACCGATCAATTCGGGCAATAGGAGTGATAACGTCCAATATTCTTCTCTTGTTGTAATTTGACCCCCGAACCCATTAAAAATGCTTTTTTCAATGTTTTGCCTTTAATTAAAACGGCGTGGCGACTCTCATAATTTTAATGTCGTTAAGAATATTCCCTTTGTAAATAAAAATAATCACAAGATACTTCCCATGCGTCGCTTCATCGGAAAGGGGTATTCGCAGCGTGCGCCTCCAGCCTTCTTGGCCTAAGGCGCGCGCCTCCGACCTTCACCACCAGAATCGCCTGCCTCTCATCTCATCCTTCAATTCCATGTTATTGTGCTAACAGTTTCTGCAGGGGAAAAGTTTTCATTTAGGGTCAAGGCAATCCCTTGAACCCTTCAGTTTACAGGTTTTTACCCAGAAGCAGGCGCCTCTGCCCCTCCTTCTCTAATGCGCGCGCCTCCCGCATAGGCAGTCCAAAGCGCGCGCTTCTGGTCATTTTCCAGAAACTGAACAGTGCACAGAACAGAACAGTTTTGACAGTGTGTGGGCACCGGGCCTGCACAGAACAATTTTTACTTTCTGTTTATTTTATCGGTCACACGGTGTTGGGTTTCGTGGTAACATGCGCAGCGGAATATAGCATTTAAAATTTTATGAAACCCAAAGCCTATAGATCCATTCATATGATTAAATCAAATACAACAATATGAATACTAGAAAAACTAACCCTTGATGACTTTGAATTTGGTCTTTGATCTTGGTGGAGAACTTGAAGCTTTGATCACAAAAATAAGAACACGAACTTAGAAGATGATAAGCTTCACCCTCTAGCGGTATCCACACCACGAACGAATATCAAGAACACTTGATCTTGGTTGCTAGACCAAAATTTGTGAAACACGTTTTCACAATCAATATGAACTATATGGAATTATGTATGTGAATTATTTTGTTCTTCAATCTAAGATATCTTAGAACAAAATAAAACTCTCTCAAACTCTTTGGAGAATTGCTCAAAATCTATGATATGATTCTGGCCGAATTTGGTTGTTTATATACAAGTTAGACCTATTCCAAATAGGAAACTTGTGTCTAAACCCGTCCAAAATTCTTTTCCAAATCAAATTAGGAAACCAGTCTCGACATGGTGTGCGGCCGCCCAAAAACCTTGTGCGATCGCACATCTATCTGGAAGGTTTCTGGTACTAACTGACCCAAACTGTGCGGCCACCCAAGCCATCCTGTGCGTTCGCCCACTTGTCCAGATTCCCAAAGTTTCCAAAATTTCAATATAGTTCTTATTTAAGATTCGTTCTATTGTGTGTGACCCTCTAGGATTATACTAAGTTGTCAATGGGCTCAAAATAAGATATGATTAGGTTCTAGCAAACCGTCATACCTACCCAAATAGTATAACTTGATACAAGTTCGCATTCCTTTAGAACATGTCACAATCCCTTTGTCCACAATCTCATTGAACAAAAGTCATGGTCAACAAGTCAACTTGTTTTGTTCAATACTTTCTCAATTCCGAATATGTTGATAATCCAAATGACATTGATCTAATCAATTCATTTGAGTCCGGCTAAACATTTTCATCAACATCATTCCTACGAGAGGCCTAAGCTTGAGATCTCTCCGAAGAGGGACAAGTCCATTTAGCTTATTACTCTTCCCTACGTGAATCCAATTATGCCAATCATACCCTTTATAACTACCCGGTTAAAGGTAGCGTTTGAATATGTCAAACATAATGTTCATCAAGTGGAAGACTATAATAACTTCATGTCTAAGGATTCGAATGACATAACTAATATGAGATATATGTACGACATAGACCATGACATAAATCTCATATAGCGGGTCATGTCCAGTACCTTGTTCCAAACAAGTACCCATAAATCTAACATGATCATCCCATGATCATTTAGCCTTTATACTAGTGCTTAACAAGTACTAGGGACGGTGATTATTATAAGTAAACATGAACGACAATAATAATCAAAACATCTCTTTATTGATATGAAATAAATGATAAAAATTACAGCGTTTATAAAAACGTGCCTAGGGCACCACTACCAACAATCTCCCACTTGCCCTAGGCCCAATCTCCCATGTATCTAATACCCATGGACCTAGCATGACCTTCATGTTTAGCTTGTGGAAGTCCCATTGTTAGCGGGTCCGCGACATTGTCATCAGTAGGTACTCTGCATATATTTACGTCTCCCCTATCAACGATTTCTCGAATGATATGAAAACGCCTAATTATGTGTTTGGATTTCTGATGTGCTCTTGGTTCCTTTGCTTGAGCAATAGCACCATTATTATCGTAATAAAGGTCTATTGGATTAGCAATACTTGGAACCACTTCAAGTTCAGTAATGAACTTCTTAATCCAAACAGCTTCTTTTGCCGCATCTGATGCAGCAATATACTCAGCTTTCGTTGTAGAATCAGCGGTTGTACTCTGCTTGGAACTCTTCCATCTTACAGCTCCACCATTTAACATAAACACAAAACCCGATTGCGATCGACTATCATCTTTGTCGGTTTGGAAGCTTGCATCTGTGTAGCATTTACCACGAGATCATCTTCCATTCCTACATAGACCAAAAACGAATCTTTAGTTCTTCTTAAGTACTTAAGAATCGCTTTTACAGCCATCCAGTGATTTTCACCGTGGTCGGATTGGTATCTACTTGTCATGCTTAAAGCATAAGATACATCCAGCCTAGTACAAATCATGGCATACATGATGGACCCAATTGCCGAAGCATATAGAACATCATTCATTTTCTCACGCTCATCTTTTGTCTTAGGACATTGAGTCTTGCTTAGAAAAACTCCATGTAACACGGGCAAGGCGACTCTTTTAGAATTTTCCATACGGAATCTTCTAATGACCTTGTTAATGTATGTACTTTGGCTTAAACCAAGTAGCCTCCTTGATCTATCTCTATAGATCTTAATGCCAAGTATGTATGCGGCTTCACCCATATCTTTCATTGCGAAGGATTTTCCTAACCAAGTCTTCACGGACTGAAGTGTAGGAATATCGTTTCCAATGAGTAATATGTCATCCACATATAAAATCAGGAATAGCACTATGCTCCCACTAATCTTCTTGTATACACAAGGTTCATCTTCGTTCTTGATGAAACCAAACTCTTTGACCGATTCATCAAAACGGAGATTCCAACTCCTTGAAGCTTGCTTCAATCCATAGATAGATCTCTGCAATTTGCATACCTTAGAATCTTGTTCAAAACCTTCTGGTTGTGTCATAGACACATCCTCTTGTAGTTTTCCATTTAGGAAAGTGGTTTTGACGTCCATTTGCCATATTTCATAGTCATGATATGCGGCAATGGCAAGCAAAATTCTTATAGACTTAATCATTGCTACGGGTGAAAAGGTCTCATCATAGTCAATACCATGAACTTGCCTATACCTTTTTGCTATAAGCCTAGATTTGTAAGTATGCACCTTCCCATCCATGTCGGTCTTCTTCTTGAAGACCCATTTGCATCCTATGGTTTTTACACCTTCGGGCGCATCAATCAAATTCCAAACTTGATTGTCTTGCATGGATTGCAATTCAGATTCCATGGCTCCAAGCCACTTATCCGAATCAGGAGAAGACATCGCCTCTTGGTAGGTTGTCGGTTCATCATTCTTAATGATTTCTACCTCATTACTATCCGTTACGAGAAATCCATATCTCTCAGGTTCGGATCGTAACCTACTAGATCTGCGAGTTGCTTGTGTATTTTGAACAGGTTCCACAACTCCTTGTGGTTCTTGTTCTTGTTCCACTATTGGTTCAATGTCATTTTCTGGGTCTCGAATTTCTTCAAGATTTATTTTACTCCCACTGATTTCTTTGGAGAGAAACTCTTTCTCTAGAAAGACACCAGTTCGGGCAACAAAAACTTTGTTGTCCTCACGGTTGTAAAAGTAATATCCTCTTGTTTCCTTTGGATATCCCACGAAAATGCATTTGTCAGATTTGTGTGCAAGTTTGTCAGAGACAAGTCTTTTGACATAGGCTTCGCAACCCCAAATCTTCATGAAATATAAACAAGTTTTCTTTCCGCTCCACATCTCATATGGAGTCTTTTGAACCGATTTAGTTGGAACACGATTTAGTGTGAATGCGGCGGTTTCTAGAGTGTAACCCCAAAAGGATATTGGAAGATCAACTTGACTCATCATTGATCGAACCATGTCTAACAAAGTCCGATTTATCCTCTCGGACACACCATTCCATTGTGGTGTTCTGGGTGGAGTCAATTGTGAAACTATTCCACAATTCTTTAGATGATCATCAAATTCATGACTCAAGTATTCTCCACCTCGATCTGATCGAAGTGCCTTAATACTTTTGCCAAGTTGTTTTTCTACTTCATTTTGAAATATTCTAAATATCTCAAATGCTTCACTTTTATGTTTCATTAGGTAAACATACCCAAATCTACTATAGTCATCAGTGAAGGTTATGAAGTATTGAAATCCTCCCCTAGCATTGCTACTTAATGGTCCGCATACATCGGAATGTATCAACCCCAATAAGTCGCTTTCCCTTTCACCTAGCTTTGTAAAAGGTGTCTTAGTCATTTTTCCAAGAAGAGATGACTCACAAGTATCATATGACTCAAGGTCACATGAACCCAAGAGACCGTCCCCATGGAGTTTTGAGATACGCTTCTCATTAATATGACCAAGACGGCAATGCCACAAATAAGAATGATTTACATCATTAGGTTTAGATTTCTTATTTATATTATAGACATTTTCATTATTTTCATTCTTGATATCCAAGACATAAAGGCCATTAAATGAATTAGCAATACCATAAAGCACATCATTTAAATAAATAAAAAATTTCTTATTCTCAATAAGAAACTTAAAACCTTCATTATCCAAACAAGAAATTGAAATAATATTTCTACTTAAATTCGGAACATAATAACAATTGTTCAAAACAAGAATTAATCCGGAAGGTAAAGTGACTTCATAAGTCCCTACGGCTAATGCAGCAACTCTTGCTCTATTCCCCATGCGTAGGTCTACTTCACCCTCTTTAAGTAGTCTCCTATTCTTTAGACCCTGCACATTTAAATAAATGTGAGAACCACATCCGGTATCCAATACCCAAGAATCAGTGGTAGAAAGGAGAATATCTATCATATAGATACCTGAAGTTGACGCAGCCTTCCTGCTCTTCTTCTTCTTTTGCTCTTCCAAGAAAGCTTTTCAATTACGTTTCCAATGACCAATTTCTTGACAATGGAAACAGATTGCATCCTTTTGTAAATCGGGTTTTGCCTCAGAAGCCTTGGCAACCTTTGCCTTGCTTATCTTGGGTTTGACAACTTTCTTACCCTTTCCTTTGGCACTAGCCTTCTTCCCATCATGAACCAAGAGCACGGGAGAACCTTTATCCACAATCTTCATCTCCGCAGTTTTAAGCATCCCATGCAACTCGGAGAGATTCTTATCCATTCCATGCATGTTATAATTCATCACAAACTGATTATAACTTTTAGGCAATGAATTAAGAATGAGATCCGTGGCTAGCTCCAATGGGATTGGATAGCCAAGTTTCTCAAGGTGCTCTACATAACCTTTCATTTTCATCATGTGAGGACTCACTTGTTGCCCTTCATTCATTTTGCAAGTAGTGAATGCAACAATGGTCTTGTACCTCTCTTGCCTAGCTTGCTCTTGAAACATGGCTCTTAACTCCACGCCTATCTCATAGGCTTCCAAATGTTCCAAACTTTGTTGGAGTTTTGAGCACATGGTAGCAAGCATGAGACAGCTTACATCTCTAGAATCATTACGATGTTTCTTGTAACTGTCTCTTTCTGCCCTAAGGGCAGTAGGTTCTGGTTCAGCAGGAAGTGGCCCATCGAGAATGTACAACTTATCTTCTTGCCTTAGAAAAATTCTTAGGCTACGGATATAATCCATAAAGTTAGTACCATTCTCTTGGAGCTTATCCTTCTCAAGGATCGATCGCAACGAAATTGATTGAGTGTTAGAAGTCATTATCTACAAATATACAAAATTTCCAAAATTTAATAAGTACCAATTTTCATTAAAGAAATAAACAATGTATTTTTCAAACAAAATACTCCCACTAAATTATATAACCTTCACATACATCCAATGTATAATATAATTTAATTGGGCTAAGATCCAACTTTAATTTAACTTTTGAGTCCACGGAGGCGGACCGCTCAAAACTAAATTAATTAGGTAGACAATCATGTCAATCATATCCCATATGATTCTTAGATTCTTTTTTTTCTTGAGAAATCCAATTTCAAAAAGCATGTTTAATCTCATCTTTTGCCTAGGCCCAAAACTGTTTTGACGCCTAATTAGGTTCAACCATTTTAAACGTATAGGAACCATTCAATTTAATGCACCTTGCGGAGGCAAGCTCACATTGAATTAATGAACCTCATCTTTCTCATACATGAATAAAATTAATGCACCTCGCGGAGGCGAACCCACATCAAAGTCATCCATGTATAAACAAGTGTTTTACTCATGGCATGGCAAAAAGAACTTAAAAACTTTCTTTGAAGGTTCATCACATATAGCATACAACACATTTATGAGCACATAATATAAACATGTTACGCATCAAGTTTAGCCACTAAATTAATCTCCATTAATTTAAGCATAATATTTATGTGTCATTAGTTTCTCTATAATTATGAGGATGAGACTATTTCAACTTTGGTTATTATCTCCAAATCAAGACAACAAGAAGTGCGGCCGAAACTAAGCCATCAGGCATCCACAATTCCTCACTAATTCGAGAAACCAAGAAAGTAGTCCATGTGGCCGAAACTAAGCAATAGATGGTCTCGATGAACGTAGGCCAATTGCATCCACAATTTCACATGGATATCCAATCATTGAATCAAGAACTTTGTTTCTCAATTTTAGCAATTATGAACTCTTCATAATTCTAATTTCGTTTTATCTTTGAAACTTTGATTATGATCAAGTTTGGGAAACACAATCTTGATGAACGCAGATTATCCATCCAAACCTTGAACCAATCTTAGAGTCACAAGACTAAAACAAATAGGAAAGTCAAACCCCAAGATCCACACCCAAATCAACTATCCAAAACCCATTCCAGATCAGCAGGTCTGGCCTGGTTCTGTTACTGGTTTGGTTGGACCTTTTGAAAATTCCAAATCTGATCAAAGGCAAAAAGAATCAGCATTCTGATTGCATTGTGCGGCCGCCCAAAAATAACTGTGCGGTCGCCCAAACATGTGCGGCCGCCCACGTTATTTTGTGCGATCGCACAGGAGGATCAGAAGGCAATTTTAAAGTTCGAAAATTTGTCTCAAAATTGTTTTTCCCCGATTATTAAAACCATGATCCAATCAGAATTAATAATCAAACAATTCAGAATCCATCATAATATTAATTGCGATTGAATCGTGCGATTAAAGTTGAAAAACAATAAACCACATAAAATCACATAACACATAAACATCATATAATCCAATATTCATATCATACTAGGGCACATAAACAATTTATATACGCACAACATGATCTAGGTATTGAATTAATCAACATGAACGGGGCTCTGATACCACTGTTGGGTTTCGTAGTAACATGCACAGCGGAATATAGCATTTAAAATTTAATGAAACCCAAAGCCTATAGATCCATTCATATGATTAAATCAAATACAACAATATGAATACTAGAAAAACTAACCCTTGATGACTTTGAATTTGGTCTTTGATCTTGGTGGAGAACTTGAAGCTTTGATCACAAAAATAAGAACACGAACTTAGAATATAATAAGATTTACCCTCTAGCGGTATCCACACCACGAACGAATATCAAGAACACTTGATCTTGGTTGCTAGACCAAAATTTGTGAAACACGTTTTCACAATCAATATGAACTATATGGAATTATGTATGTGAATTATTTTGTTCTTCAATCTAAGATATCTTAGAACAAAATAAAACTCTCAAACTCTTTGGAGAATTGCTCAAAAGCTATGATATGATTCTCGTCGAATTTGGCCATTTATATACAAGTTAGACCTAATCCAAATAGGAAACTTGTGCCTAAACCCGTCCAAAATTCTTTTCCAAATCAAATTAGGAAACCATTCCCGACATGGTGTGCGGCCGCCCAAAAACCTTGTGCGGTCGTACATCTATCTGGAAGGTTTCTGGTACTAACTAACCCAAACTGTGCGGCCGCCCAAGCCATCCTGTGCGGTCGCCCACTTGTCCAGATTCCCAAAGTTTCCAAAATTCCAATATAGTTCTTATTTAAGATTCGTTCTATTGTGTGTGACCCTCTAGGATTATACTAAGTTGGCAATGGGCTCAAACCTGAATCCATAAGATATGATTAGGTTCTAGCAAACCGTCATACCTACCCAAATAGTATAACTAGATACAAGTTCGCATTCCTTTAGAACATGTCACAATCCCTTTGTCCACAATCTCATTGAACAAAAGTCATGGTCAACAAGTCAACTTGTTTTGTTCTATACTTTCTCGATTCCGAATATGTTGATAATCCAAATGACATTGATCTAATCAATTCATTTGAGTCCGGCCGAACATTTTTATCAACATCATTCCTACGAGAGGCCTAAGCTTGAGATCTCTCCGAAGAGGGACAAATCCATTTAGCTTATTACTCTTCCCTACGTGAATCCGATTATGCCAATCATACCCTTTATAACTACCCGGTTAAAGGTAGCGTTTGAATATGTCAAACATAATGTTCATCAAGTGGAAGGCTATAATAACTTCATGTCTAAGGATTCGTATGACATAACTAATATGAGATATATTTACGACATAGACCATGACATAAATCTCATACAGCGGGTCATGTCCAGTACCTTGTTCCAAAAAAATACCCATAAATCTAACATGATCATCCCATGATCATTTAGCCTTTATACTAGTGCTTAACAAGTACTAGGGATGGTGATTATTATAAGTAAACATGAACGACAATAATAATCAAAACATCTATTTATTGATATGAAATAAATGATAACAATTACAACGTTTATAAAAACGTGCCTAGGGCACCACTACCAACACACGGGTGATTCGAAAGTTGTAAATATGTGTTTATTTTGTTTTTTATTTCTTTGAAAAAAAATTGTCACTTGGCTTGACCTCACACTACATGCACATATTCCTATGAATTGCTCACTATCGAGTCGCACAAGTCCTTAACCCAAAACCCGTCGAGGCCCGTCCTAGAGAGTTTCAAGCTCCATCCGACCTTGACTCTTTCGAAGCGGTAAACCTCAGCCCGTGGCATAGTTCATGACTACATGCTGGTGGTGACCTTTAAGCCTCTCATTAGCCGAGCACAAGCCAACACAATTCTAGTCTAGGTTCTAACACTCCGTGACTAAGTCGGTTTTCTTGTGTAGAGATTTCCCTAAAGTGGTTATTATGGACGAAATAAAACTCCGTCCCCGCATGTATGCTTTATGACATTAATTTAGTTTAATCCCGTCACATGTAGGTATCACAAGCGTGGTGGAATCCGATGAGTATATGGGACCGCGAGAAGGTCTATATACTAGTGTGACGATTCCACTATTTTTCTAGAAACTCCAAAAAGGACTACGTCCTTCCGACTTTTGTAAATAAAAAAAAAATCATTTTTGTTTATGTGGTTGAGTCTTTTTTCTTGTTTGTGGGTTAAATTATTTTACCCAAAAAGTGTTTGTGGGGCCATCCTAAGATCAACCGTGCTCTTTCAATAGGTCCAATAGCTTCCAACAACAACAACAACAATGGTGGGTGCATTTCCGTGTCCAATGAAAGGCTCTTCAAAATAATGAGAGCCATGGGGGAACAAATGGATAGACTTGTCGAGGATGCCCGCCGCAAGGACGATTTATGGCAAGCCCGTTTTGATCTCGAGAGGAGAATTCACAAAGAAGAGGTTTCCGAACTCAAGGCCCGTTTGCAAGAATTCACCGACAACACGGCAAAGGTCAATGGTAAAACATGCTCAAGTGGCCCGTCCCTCAAAAGTCAAAAAGGTGCCGCAAACAATCGAGTTTTCACTCCTCTCCTAGTAGTAACCCAAACCGAAGCATTTGAAACTTTGGTGGCAAGTGGAAAGATCAAACCTCTACAAGGGTACCAACCCAAAACGATCAATGCCAACCATGCCCATCACGAATATTGTGGCTATCATCAGCATAGCGGCCACACTACCGAGGGATGCTTCCTTCTCCGAAACATCATCCAAGATTTGATTACCAATGGGGAATTTACCGTTGGTGAAGAGCAACCGTGAAGCAAGGAATGACTTGGGTTTGAAACGAGAAGGACTACAACGGCAAAGACGATGACAACAATCTCCGTTTCTCTTTCTCTACCTAGTAATAGGAATAAAAAAAATAAAAAAAATAAAAAGAGTCAAAGTCCTCTTAAGTGTGCATTCAAGTTTTCTCTTGTCCCATGTTAAATTTTGATTCAAGCATCAAATAAAAGTCGTTCTTGTCCTCATACACTCTTCCAAGTTGTTCAATTTAATTCTTGGCAAATTGATAAAAAGATGTCTAAACAAGTTTTGGAACGAAGGCTATCACTTGAACGCCTAGGGGCTAAACATCGTGACGAAGGCGACAACATCAACAACAAATCCAAGACATCAAGTGTCAAAGAAAGATGGAGCAATAACCATGAAGAAATATCAAGCAATGTTTCAAAGGGGGATTTAAAAAAAAAAAAAAAAAAAAGAACTCGCTAGGTTGAAATCCTCAAATCAACCTAGGCAAAAGTTAGAGCACAAAAAAAAAAAAAAAAATCCCCCTCATTCAAAGAAGTTCACAACAACATCATTCCTCCACCAACGAAGGATGAAGCAACAATTCATCATGAAGAATGGAGTATTCACAAGAACTACGGTGACCTAAGCCTCTTCACTGGAGGAACGTAGGCAACCTGCGGGTTCGGTCTCATGCAAGAAAGAAGATATGTTTAGCCCTAGTGCGTCATGGTGATTGACTTTCATCTCGAACTTGTCAAGACATCTTTGTACGAGTCATTTGCCAATGAATTAATCACCTCAAGATTGAACAACTTTCTTAGAATTGGAATCGCTTTGCGTTCCTTATCGAGTCTAGGGGCTTCTTATCTTTCAGCGATACTCCCAGTTTCTTGCAATCAAATTGGGGCTTTCTTTCTCTTCTCTCTCAATGACTTACTTGCCTTCGTAAGTCATTCAATAAATAAAAATACATGTCAATACTAGGGACCACTTCCCTAGTCAAGTCAATGTCACTCATCATTAGTGACAAAAGGTCTCAACCGCAAAATCACATGTCTCTCATCCTCACCTTGAGTCAATGCACACTTCCTCATCAATTGAGTCAAAAAAAAATGAAGACGCAAAAGAGATGCCCGCCAGATTGAAAAACCCGAAAAGGCGGTCTAGGCAAAAAACAGGGTGCGTCATAAAAAAATGAGAGAGTGAGAGAGAGAAGGGAAAGAGAAATGGAGATCCCCGGCCTCTAAAGAAGACAAGTTCTACATTGAATCTCCTCAGCAAGTCAATTCCCCGCCGAGTCAACTTGGGAATCATAAAAGGCTCGACAAGATATGGCACAATCGGAGGTCACTTTGGGTTATTGGCATAGGAGAGGTTGCTCTTGCAATATGCATTTTCGGGTTCATGTGAAAGAAGCCCCATGGTAACTGAGATCCATCTGAGAATGAGCCCATCATTGAAGGGTACGAGGTTGCACAAATAGTCCTCAGTCAGTCAATTGGTTTGGATCACAAATGGCAACAACGTGTGACTCAGTTTTCAAGCTTCTTCAAGCATGTGCCCCTAAAGTGTGTCGAAAGGCTTCTCGATAAATGGAGTAACTCTTGCCATGTCCTCTTATGTTTGTTCCCCCATACGAGGACGAGTCTCTTGCTTTGCTTTACAAATGATGACGCCCTAGGGGCTATGTGACTCAAGAACGAGAGTTTCTTTTGCTACTCTCGAAATTTAATGAGCCCTAGGGGCTACGCTCAAGAAATATGTGTGAGACTATCCTCAAAGTCTCGCAAAGGGAATGACGAGAAGCCTTCTTGTCATGTGTGCTCGTGCCTGTTCCTCCAATCAAGGATGGGCCTTTCTTGCTCCACCTATAATCAATGGTGGCACTCTAGGGGCTACACTCAAGTTTGAAAGTCTCCCTTGGCAAGAAGCAATTCACTTCACCTCCTAACAAGGGCCCTATCAAATTCATATGCAACATTGGAAGCTTCCTCAATTAGTTTGGCACCAAAGGTCTCAAGGCGCTTCGCAACCTACAATCTTTTGGGCTACGGCATTACAGTAATCCGAGAAAAGGGCAATATTGGGGCTTCTCAATTGGCAATCTATTTGGGGGATGATACCCGAGTAATACAATTTGGGGAGTAGTCTTACGGCTTCATGAAAGCGATCAAGCTTCAAGGTTCTCTTAGTACTTCACGTCAAAGGTCTTCTGGTTTGAATGAAGGGCTCCGATGTTATGAATGAATTTGATGATTCTTGTTAGGACTTACAACGAGATTATGAGGGAAGTCTTAGAGAAAAGGAAAAAGATTCAATATGCTAAACTCTATTAAAACAGGGTTATAGCGGGAAATGCCATGGCCAATCCCAATGTTTCTGCAATTCAGCACCCCCTTCTCTGAGATCAAAAGAACAAGTTGCATCCGCACAAGTTGCATGCGCACGAGTTGTATCCGAAGATCCGTTATTAGTTCAACACAATAAGACTCAATCAAACATACCCATTTGGGACCTTATCACGCCAAGACCTTATCATCCACAATCTCTCTCAAGACATTTTCCGAAGACCTTGCTACACGTGGGCCTTCCACCACTTGGGTACCAACCACAAAAAGGGCCATTCATCTCCAAGCAAGAGATAGGAGGAGATTACTATCAAGAGTTCTACCACACGGTGCAATGCTAAGCCGATTCCAAGATAATTTGGGGCTTTACATCGAAAGGTCTTCACATTCCACCATCTTAAAGCTTGCAAACAACAAGTAGATGACATTTGGGGCTTGGCAACCTCTCGAAGCTTGGTATCAATAATCTTCTCTTGGGCTTGCTCACGCCAATAACAAAAGGCGACTTATTTGAATGGGCCAGGAACTGATTTATCTTGGGGCTATGCCAGTCACTCAAAGTTTGGCATCAAGGGCATTCTAGGGGATTCACAATCAACAACCCCCTGGTATCTCGGCATCAAAAGTCTCTCGAAGCCCCATAATCGACAAATCTCTTGGGGCTAGACATCCATCTTCGTTGGGCACAACAGCGACAACAGAGTTCAAGCGAGGCAATCCGAACTTCGACCGAACATGATTTGATCTTGGGTGGCTTTACAAACACACAATGATTAAAATGGTTCACCCACGAACTAAAAAAATCTTTTTTCACATGTGTACATATTCTTTTCCTCCTAATAAAAAAAATAAAAAATCGACAAACAGATTTTTATTTTTCTTACTTGCGTGAAAGTATTTGCTCCTAGCTTCTTCCCCAGCATTCTCCATCACCCTTGAACTACGCTGATCTGATTCCCTTCAAGGGATACGTAGGCAGCCTTTTGCACGACCAACCCATCATTCAGAATGTCATCTCACCAACATTCCATCTAAAGCAAGAGCAATTCATCATCGTCATCAAAGCCACAACAGCTCCATCCCGAATCAAGCGGCCATGGTAAGTGAAGATATGAACATCATTCATTAATACTTTCCTCAAAATCACACAGCACACAAAAGCAACTTCTCCATTCTCGAAAAATCTCTCTCTCAAACAATCTTTGCTTTTCAAAACACAAAGCACCACAAAGCACAATTTCACACTTCTCACACAAGCACATGTATCTGCAAAGCATACATATAACAGGTACAAGCATTCACTCAACGGATTCACTAACGGATTCGTCAACAAAGGTTCACTAACGGCCTCGTTCAAGGGATTCACTAACGGATTCATTCAACGGATTTACTAACGGATTCGTCAACAAAGGTTCACTAACGGCCTCATTCAAGGGATTCACTAACGGATTCATTCAACGGATTCGTCAACAAAGGTTCACTAACGGTCTCATCCAAGGGTTCACTGACGGCCTCATCCAAGGGTTCACTGACGGCCTCATTCAAGGGTTCACTGACGGCCTCATTCAAGGGTTCACTGACGGCCTCATTCAAGGGTTCACTAACGGATTCACTAACGGATTCGTCAACAAATTCAATAAGCGGATTCACTAACGGATTCAGTCGGAAGATTTACCAACGGATCATGCCACCCCCTCTATCAACAAAAGTCGCTCATACAGGGAGCGCACCTCTATCTCTCGCAATTTCAAATTCCTGCTTTATTTTCTTTCTTTTTTCTTTGTCGATGTCCTCGGCGGTTGTCTTTCTTTCGTCGACGCGTTTTGATTTGCAATCCACGTCATCGAGGGGCTCTGTAGACACCCCGCCTTGGACCTCTCATGTCCCGATTGCATACACATTCTCTATCTTCCTCTTTTCTGTTAAGTTTTGTTACTTTTCGTTAACTTTCGTTACTTTCCGTTAAGTTCTTGACTTACTACGTTAGTCTTGGACTTGACTAAGTGACAAAGTCAACCTTGAGTCTTTGTTTACTTTGTTTTTGTTGACTTTCGTGGTGTTCGTTAAGTTTCTGACTGATTTCGTTAGTTTCGGGGCTTAACTGCATAACGGGAACAACTTTTGGGCTAAAATATGGATTTTCTGAAGGTGAGACGTGTGCTCCTTCACCTTCCTTTGTGGGAGGCGTGCGCTTCCCATAGGGGGGTGGGATGTGCGCGCATCCCACCTCCAGGATCACAGATTTTGCCAAATTTCCCTCTTTTTCTGATTTGTAACCCCCAAAGCCATTATGCCTTGGCTTGATCAGGGGAAGGGCCATCTTTGTGACCAAAAACACATTCCTAACACCTATAAATACCTCTTCATTCCACCATGGAAAAGGAGGAAGGATTTTGACTCAAGAATACTCTAAAAAAACACAAAAGTTCATTTTCAAAAGGTGGTTACTATAGACAACTTTGGCTCTTCCCCCATTCAAGCACAAGGTACAATGCTCATTTTCTTCTTCTAAAGTCTTAATTTTACAACTTATCTTTATCAAGACTCTCTATTTGCTTTCTTCATCTCTCATCTCTTTTAATGAGTATGTAATCTCCATAAAACGGAATTCAACCAAAAGGTCACTTCACTATTGAAGTTTGGTCAAGGTTACATTCCAACATTCTAAACACCATTTTAATTCACCATTCATTTCTTTATGTAATTGTTTGATATGTAATCATTAGCATAAATTAACCAATAAAGAAATTCTCTTTTATTTCCCTTTTATTTTCCCTTTCTTTCCCCTTTCTTTCCCCTTTCTTTACATTATAATTGTTAGCACTTTTCTCATATTAAAATAAGGAGATTTAGCATTAGAACACCAAAAGTAGCAAGACCCGCGTAAGCGGGGTGGAGTGTGTGTTTAAGTACTTCCCACTCTGTCACCTAACCCCCGAAGCCTTCTCTTCCTGAATCTCTGGTTTTGTACATAAATTAGGCTATTTCTAGGTTTTTCTTATGTTCCTTTAAAAACATAGGTGGCGACTCTAAATAATTAAAACACAAATAGACATCCTAGGATAATTCACCGCTCTAGCCAAGTTGTGGTTTTCCCGGGGTATCTACACAAACATAATGTTCATCATGTGGAAGACCATGATAATCTCAGGTCTAAGGATATCAAATGATATGACTATTATGAGATTTAATTATGACATCTGACCATAACATAAATCTCATAGGTGTGTCATGTCCAGTACTTGTTCTCCAAAAAGTACCCATAAGTTTAATTTGTATCACATACACATGATCATCATATGATCATCGATTAAACTTATACTAGTCCTTCATAAGTACTAGGGGCGGGGATTATTATAATAAACATGTAAAACATATAATAATCCAGGGTTGTTATCTCTATAACAAATGAAAACATGATGTAACGTAAGGCCTTTCTCAAGGGCCTAGGGCATAATCTCCAACAGCTCGTGCCCTTGTAAAGAACCTGACAACTCATCTACCGTCATCGTAAAGAGATATTTAGACTCTTCAATCGCCGTCACAACATGCTCAAATCGAAGTGTGAGTGTTCTCAAAATTTTCTCCATAATCGCTAAATCTTCAACCTTTTCTCCATATGAATTCATTTCGATTGTTAACGCAAGTATTCTACTAACATAATCTGAAATACTTTCTGAAGATTCCATTCCAAGAAGTTCATACCTTCGCCTCAATATTTGGATTTTTACCTTCTTCACCTTGTCAACTCCTTTGAACGAAATCTCCAAAATATCCCATGCTTCCTTTGACGTAATTGCTCCCGCAATCTTGTCAAACACCACATCATTAACTCCTTCATGTATGTAATATAACGCCTTCTTGTCTTTCTTGTAAGCACGTTGATGTGCTTGTCTTTGCGCATCATTCGCATTCTCTCCAAGTACTCCTATGCCATCCTCCACTACTTCAGCAACCCTTGATAGTCAAAAAGTACCATCATTTAAATACGCTTTCGAGCATAAATTTTCCCGTCCAAGATAGGAATTTGGGTTTGACTACCATTACCATTAGTACCACCGTTCATGGATGCCCAAGTGGGCTCTGATGCCACTGTTGGATAAAATGGGCAGAAGATAAATTTCACTTAGGTGTGATCACGCCTAAGTCTAAAGAGTCTTTTTTAAAAATATAGAGCAAGATGATAAATATGGAGAATAACTTTTATTAAATGAAATCTTATTTTTGACACTTTCTTGACACACTTTGAGACTAAAATGACTTGCCTATTTATAGGCTTACAAGACTTAGAAAAACAATGAACATAAACAAGAATATGAAATGACTTGTACTTAATTTAAACTAATACTCCCTCCATCCCAACACAAGTAGGATTAGTGGAGTGGGCACAATAATTAAGAGAAGAGTGGTGTATGTGTGGTAGAAAATGAAGAGAGAGAATGAGTGGGGTAAATAGTAGTGTTGGTTGAATAAATTGAGTGGTGAAAAATGAAGAGAGAGAATAAGTGGGTTTAAATATAAATATATTAAAACATTTTCATTTTGGGCAATCTCAATTGTTCTGGGACGACCTAAAATGGAAAGAAGTCGTACTTGTGCTGGGACGGAGGGAGTACCTCTTAGACTCTTGGCTTCTTGGCCTTTGGTATTATGAACCATGAACCAAAATCAAGTATTATGAACCAAAAACTTCTCTAGAATAATCAAAATTAATCCCCGGTTTTGAGCCCGTGCAACCAGCCCAATTGCACAGGGCCCAAAAAATTTGGGGGCCCCAAATTTTATATGTTTAGTATATAAATAACAGACACCGAATCTCTACAATCCTGCTTAAGTGCCTGGATGGTAAGCCGTTTCGTGACCTAACCAGATTGCCCGAGTTCTTTTCCTAGGAATAGCACATAATTGTGATATTTTCATTTTTCCTTATTAGACTTTTCTCATTTCATTTTTGGGCTTCTATTCTCCTACTAGAGCTTTTCACTGATTTTTATTTTTGAGTTTTCCTTCCCTTCTTTTCTAGTTTAGGTTTTCTTTCATATTTTTTTTCAAAGCCTTAATTGCTTTCCAAAAAAAAAGTTAATTAGAAAGTTTAGTTTCTTTTAATAACATTTTTAATTTTAATGAATTATTTGCTTATTACTTCAACATTATTGCAATTATTTTTTTTGTGTAAAATTTTTAAATATTAAAGGCCTCAATTTTCACATTTAGCACATAGTCTCTATAATAAGGAATTTTTCCCATAGGGCCCCCAGTCTCAGATTTAATTACACATAAATCCCAACCCAGATCAAATACCAAATAAGGAGTTGGGCCGAGATCCAAATTTCCCATACACCCCTAGGGCTACGTTGACCAGTCAAATATATCTCCTAAATACCCAAACTGCCCCAACCCTCAAACAAAACCCTCTCCTAACCTCATTCATGGGCACAGCACACAACACACACACTCTCTCTCTCTAAAAAAACACACACACAATTTTCTCTCTCTCTCTCTCTCTCTCTCTTTCTCTCTCTCTCTCTCTCTCTCTCTCCACACCTCTCGGACTCCCCATTTTTCCGGCGACGGGGACCTTCAACTCCCCACCTTCGTGTACAGATCTGACCTCCTCACACCACCAGTCTAACATAGTTCCCTCATTTTTCTCCGGCGAAATCCAGATCTGGCGACGTGTTCTCCGGCGAAATCCAAATCCGGCGCCGTCGACTTCTTCTCAATTCATCTCTCTCTCCGATCCGTCTCTCACTGTCTAGATCCGTCTCTCTCTCAGATCTGGAGAGATTCGGCAGCAATTTCTTCATCTCCGACGCACATCCGTTGTCTCCGGCGTACCTCCATTTTCTTTGGTGAGAGTCTCCGACTGACTCACACACACAAACACTCATTTTCTCTCTCTCTCTCTCTCTCTCTCTCTCTCTCTCTCTCTCTCTCTCTCTCTCTCTCTCTCTCTCTCTCAATCAGTGTCTAATCCGCTTGTACTCCAACTAAGGTCTGGTACCTCTAAAATTCTGATTTTGAGCTTCCTGAAAGTGAGACAATGCAAATGTATGGTTAATAATACAAGGAATTATTTTAACAAATATGAAGAAAAAAAATGATTACTTAAGGTTAGCTACTGCATAACACACGATACATTTGCAGAAATTGTTTCTTACCATAAATAGTTCATGGACAGTTAGTTTGGAAACACGATTTGGATTGTAAAATTATTGATGGCCAAGTGTTTCCTCTTCTGCTGCAAGCCGGTTTTACATTTATCATTTAGGTTTTTATCAGCAAGTCTTTTTGTTCCAATAGTTATAAGAGTTTGACTGAGTGTTATCAAATTTGACAAAATAATATTAACTTTTTTTTTTTTAGAAAAGTGAAAAAGTTGAAGTATTTGTTTACTCTTATATCTTAAATATAAGAGATTTACGAGTCTTATGTGTCAGTTATAAGAGTTGACTACTGGTTGACTGAATATGAAAGTCAACGCTAATAAAAATAATTTTTTTAAAAAAAAATGTGAAAAATTGCTCTTATACTTCAATTATAAGAGAATAATTGGTCCTATGCACTAGTTATAAGAGTTTGACCGAGTTTAACCAAATTAGATCAAATATTATTATTATTTTTCTTAAAAAATAATAAGAGACAGACAAGTCTTATATATCATCTATAAGAGTTTGACTAAGTTTGATAAGATAATATTAACTTTTTTTCTCAAAAATGTATAAAAAATGAATATTTTTTCCTCTTATATATTAATTATAAGAGGTGGACATATCTTATGTATCAGTTATCAGAGTTGACTGTTGTTTTCCCGAATATGAAAGTCAACAATAATAAAATTTTATTATTTTAATTTATTTGTGAAAAAAAAGTGAAGAAATGACTTTTCTACTTCAGTTGCAAGAGAAAAATTGGTCTTATACACTTTTTATAAGAGTTTGATTGCTGTTTGACCGAGTTTGACCAAATTTGATAAAAAAAAATTATTATTTTTTTGTAAAAAAATGAAAAAAAGTTTTTTTTTTTTTTTTTTTGTAACTCTTATATGATAATTATGTGTAAGTAATAAGAGTTTGACTGCTGTTTGACCAAGTTTGACCAAAAAAATTTGTTATTTTTTTTGTAAAAAAATGGAAAAAAGTGAATTTTTTTTTACTCTTATGTGTTAGTTATAAGAGTTTGACTGTTGTTTGACCAAAAAAATTATTACTTTTTTTGTAAAAAAATGAAAAAAGTAATTTTTGGTAACTCTTATATGATAATTATGTGTTAGTTAGTTATAAGAGTTTGACTGCTGTTTGACCAAGATTGACCAAAAAAATTATTATTATTTTTTTGTAAAAAAAAATGGAAAAAGTGAAATTTTTGACTCTTATGTGTTAGTTATAAGAGTTTGACTGCTGTTTGACCAAATTTGAGCCAAAAAATTGTTATTTTTTTGTAAAAAAATGAAAAATGTAAAATTTTAAACACTTATATGATAATTATGTGTAAGTTATAAGAGTTGACTAACATTTGACCAAAAAAGTAAAGTTGGGAAGAGATATGAGGGTATTTTAGTCTTCTTACATCATTTTGCTGTTGGGATTGGAGTCAAAACCAAGGAGAAGGTCAAAACCGAAGTTGAAGGAGGAGCAGGCGGGCGCCTGAATTGGCAGTAACTTCAGCCGGATGGAAAACAATTCCAGGCGGGCGCCTGGTGTGAGACAAGCGGGCGCTTGGTGTAGTAGACGGCAGGAAGTCGGGGTCGGAGAGGAGACTTGGCGTGGATTGTAATTAAGGAAGTATCTCCTTATTAGTTAAGGAGATTAATTCCCATATTCACAATTATACTCCTTCCGTCTCAAGGACTCCCGGTAAATCAGGTTTTGATCAGGAATAGGTTTTGTATCCCTATAAATATATTGTGACTACCACCATAATATTTTGTACCAAAAAAGAGAGAGTTAGGATATCAAGAGAGAGCAGAAAATAGTGTGTAGGAGGGGGGCGGGGGCCTAGGAGAGCCATGGGGGGCGATCCTACAACCCGGCCATATTCATATTGTTTGTGTGTTCTTGGGGAGAGATAATAATATGTAGGAGAGGGTTTGTTCATGGAGAGTTACTATGGTAGATCTGTGTAAGTGCATATGTAAATTGTAACAATCAAACATATTATTATAGTGATATCCTAGCTTGGGGCCTCCGGATGTAGACACATGGGGGTGGTGAACCGGGTTAACAAATCATGGTGTTCCTGTTCTTTCATATTATTCATGTGTTGATTATTTTTCTCCATATTGATGACTGCTAGTATGGGCTAGTGGATGCGGTGATCCCCCCAATTCCCCAACAACTGGTATCAGAGCTTTGATTCGAGATCTAGGGGAGATCCAAGGTGAAGAAAAGCGACAACAGATTTTCGTGCAGCGCACGTGCAGAATTCGTGCAATGCACGTGCAGGCTCGGTGGAGCGCACGTGCAGATTTCGTGCAGTGCAGATTCTTCGTGTGGAAGATGTGCAGGGATCTGAGAGATTCTAAGGTTTTTTGGTTGAAGCAAGACACGTGCCAAATAGGTCAACGATCGTGCGGAAGATCAGAAAGTCCGAAAAGTTCGTTTGTTTCTTATGAGATCTGCAGAAATTTGAGGTGGAATTTGGAGATGCAGAGATCGGATCTGGAGGTGTTTAAGGGATCTTGGGGCAGTCAAGGTGGTTGGAGAAAAATATGAAAGAAAGAAGGAGATTGCATCAGGCACTTGCGTAAGCAACCGACGATGCAAAGGTGAGTGGTATAAGCCGGTTAGACCACGCGGGAAGAGGAGGACTTCTCGCAAAACGACGGATGGGAGATAGGGGGATGTTGTACCCAACAGGCAATAAATCCCGAATTCCTGGCGGAGAAGGCGAGCGGGCGCCTGGTCCAGATAGGGGTAAGGAGGATGTTGTACTCTACCGACAACATCAACTTCGTTTCGGGTGGGAGCAAGAGGCGTGTAGACCGGCCTATTGGTGTAAAAACGGAGAGACATCAATGAACGGCATGTTAGGGGGGAGAGTGACTCAAAAGTTGCAACGCGGTGGAAGTCAAAAGGCCCTAACAGAGAGCGAGAAAAGACCACAAGAAGTCAATGCAAGAAGCAAGGTGTGTCCTAGTTTCATGGGGAGCATTGCAAGGGGAGTGGATCTAGGAGGAAGAAGGCGAAGTTAGTCTTGCAAAGAAATCAAGGTAGAAGTTGATTTGGGGAGGCAAGAAGTATCTAACACGGAGAGGTTGAAGTGTCGCTTGGTTTCAACTAGCCTTATTACTTGGGCGTGGAGGCTCAAGGTGGATGAGCGTGGAGGCTTATCATCATCAAGGAGGAGCTTGGTGTTACAATGGTGGTGTAAAAATATTTAGTGGTTCATTCTCTGGTGGGAGTTTGATGGAGTATGTCACAATGGTGGTTTATGTCTCCAGGTGGGAGATTGTTGGGATTGGAGTCAAAACCAAGGAGAAGGTCAAAACCGAAGTTGAAGGAGGAGCAGGCGGGCGCCTGGGGAGGACCAGGCGGGCGCCTGAATTGGCAGTAACTTCAGCCGGATGGAAAACAATTCTAGGCGGGCGCCTGTTGTGAGACAAGCGGGCGCTTGGTGTAGTAGACGGCAGGAAGTCGGGGTCGGAGAGGAGACTTGGCGTGGATTGTAATTAAGGAAGTATCTCCTTATTAGTTAATTTGATTAATTCCCATATTCATAATTATACTCCTTCCGTCTCAAGGACTCCGGGTAAATCAGGTTTTGATCAGGAATAGGTTTTGTATCCCTATAAATATATTGTGACTACCACCATAATATTTTGTACCCAAAAGGAGAGAGATAGGATATCAAGAGAGAGCAGAAAATAGTGTGTAGGAGGGGGCCGGGGGCCTAGGAGAGCCATAGGGGGCGATCCTACAACTCGGCCATATTCATATTGTTTGTGTGTTCTTGGGGAGAGATAATAATATGTAGGAGAGGGTTGTTCATGGAGAGTTACTATGCTAGATCTATGTGAGTGCATATGTAAATTGTAATAATCAAACATATTATTATAGTGATATCATGGCTTGGAGCCTCCGGATGTAGCCACATGGGGGTGGTGAACCGGGTTAACAAATCATGGTGTTCCTGTTCTTTCATATTATTCATGTGTTGATTATTTTTCTCCATATTGATGACTGCTAGTATGGGCTAGTGGATGCGGTGATCCCCCCAATTCCTCAACATTTGCTAGTGAGGGGTGTATGAGGAATTTTCCATCTGGATTTTCTTTAGTTGGGTTTGAATCTGGGCTCAGGGGCGCTAGAGTCCAAGGGCCTATAATAATTGAGACGGCCTGATTAATCTCCACCAAAAACTAGTTTTATATCATCCTATCCGGCTTTCATAGTATTGAAACCGATTTTTAACTTCTTGTTATATGTGCCACTCGAAAGTTAACAAATTACTTTTGTATTATAAGATTTTGTGGTAACAATTTCTAGAATTGAAGTACATTTCCTTTCAAAAAGAGAATTTTTTTTTTTTTTAATTTTTTTTAGTGCATTGTGGCTACGAACAGAAAATAGGGTGAGTCTTGTGAAAAACGCGTTTTTCCTTAAGCAAAGGAAAAACGTGTTTTTCAAAGACGCTGGGCATTATTATTCGAAACAAGGGGTGGTATTTTCGTAAATACTGACAACCATAATAATGCTCAGTGTTAATATTACAAAAAGCCAGTGATTTCATACTGGCGTTTATAAACATGTAACTGGTATTTTTCTTAAGTGTCGGTGATAATGTTAATAATTGCCAGTGAGTACACTGACACTTTTTTACATTGATACTGGCACTTATTAAAAGTGTCAGTGGTAGTGTTAATAATTGCCAGCCATTACACTGACACTTTTAAACATTGATATTGACACTTATTAAAAACTGCCAGTGGTAGTGTCAATAAGTGCCAGTATACATGTGCTGACACTTTTTTACACTACCACTAGCACTTACGACCAGTGCTAAACAACTTCCCGTTAATTATAAAAATGCTACTGCACCAACTTAAAAACACGTTTTACGCGAAGCTTAGCGTAATACACATTTTTTAGCAAATTTTCACCCCGAAAATAAAGGTGCAGTACTTGCTGCCTAACCGACAATATTAGGTGAAGATTTTATGTCGATTTGCTTACATGGTGGAAGTGAGACCATTTATTAAGTCAAAATTATAACACTAACATTATGTGAGTGACGTTGACAGAAATTTTCAGTAAAGGAATCAAAATTGTTTAAAGATAATTACTATAATTGATGTATCAAATAATTTAATAGACAACGGGTCAAAATATGTATCAAAATTTAATAGTCAATAATAATTTAATGTAATTTCTTCTCAAAAATTCATCACTTTTAGAAGTAAAAAACTTTCAAATAGATAATTAACTTAAAATCGAGTAGTATTTCATATTTATTAATTACACTTCTTAATATATACGCAAGTCTTAAATAACAAGCATTTTGGGTATGAGGTAGTAGTAATTGTTTGAGTAGGTTTTGAGAGAAACTAGTTTCTCCGTAAGTTATAAAAACTACACTTTTTATAGTTTCACCCTTAAAATAGCGAGTTTAGACCTTAAAACATTGAGTTTAGGCTTTAAATCACCTAGAAATAATAGCAAGTTATAACCTTAAAACAGTCAGTTTAGGCTTTAAACACCAAAAAATAAAATAGCGCGTTTAGGCCTACAGTGGTTTAGGCCTTGAAACAACTACTCCATACTCCCTCCGTCCCACTTGAATTATGATTTTTTTTATTGGGCACGGGGATTAAGGAAAAAGTGTTAGTTGAGTGGGTGTTGTGAGTATGAAAAGTGAAGTAGGAGAGAGAAAGTGAGGTAGAGAATAATGAGTGGAAAGTTGTTGTGAGTGTGAATGTGGGTCCCATTAAATAAAACACTTTGGCTCCGTTTGTTTGGGGGAATACATTTTCCGGAAA
This sequence comes from Campanula takesimana, assembly GCA_026119855.1. Taxonomy (NCBI): domain Eukaryota; kingdom Viridiplantae; phylum Streptophyta; class Magnoliopsida; order Asterales; family Campanulaceae; genus Campanula; species Campanula takesimana. The sequence continues at coordinate 2,556,212 of JAOWBW010000021.1, forward strand.
ATGATTTTTCGGAAAATGTTTTTCGGAAAATGAAAATGTTTTCCGAAAAATGACATAAACACATGTTTTTGGTTGTTTGGTAAATCTAAGGAAAATGTTTTCCGAAAAATATTTGCATATGAGCAATAAATAATTTAATATGAGAAAAAAATTATTATGAGAAAAAAATTGAAGGGAGGTGGGATGGGTGGTGTTGGGGAGGGGGTAGGGGAGGTAGTGGGGTAGGGGTGAGGTGGGGAGATGTTCAAAAATAATTTTAATGTGTGTGAAAAGAAAGTTTCTTTTTTGAGGGTGGGTGGATGGTGGGGTAGGGTGGATGAGTGGGTGGTGGGGGTAGTAGGGTTGGGGGAGGTGTTCAAAAATAATTTTAATACGAGTGAAAAGATTTTTATTTTTTTATTTTTTTTTTTGGGGGGGGGGGGTAGGGGTGGGGGTGGGATGGGTGGTGTGGGAAAGGGGCGAGGCGGAGGTGGAGGAGTGTTCAAAAATAATTTTGTGTTATCATTATTTTCCGAAAAATGTTTCCTTAGGTGAAGGTAAGGAAAACGTTTTCCTTAGAAAAGATGGAAAACCATTTCCCGGAAAACATTTCCCCATTTTCCGGTGCTTAACAAACACCGGAAAATGCGGAAAATGTTTTCCGGAAAACAAACGGATACTCCACTGACACTTTTTCTTTATTCCTCGTACGCAACCCAAAAATCCTAATTCAGGTGGGACGGATGGAGTACTTATAATAAAGATATAACTAGCATATCATCTGTAAATTATGTAAAAATTGTATTCTTTATTTAATTTATTGTCTTACGCTCAACTTTCTGATATGGTATAACATTAGTATTATGTACTTCTTCCATCCCAAACTTATCGCTATAAAATGTGAATGCACGGAGATAAAGAAAATATGTTGAAAAAGTGAGTGTTGTGAGTGAGGGATAGTCTCAGGTAGACAGTTTCTACGGGGCGTTGGAGAGAAAAAATAAGTTAGTAAACAAATGTCTTTTGTTTATATTATGTTAGGTAATAAAATAAATAATAAAAGTTGATAAACTTGTGAAAATTTGGGGAAAAACGGGTTTTACGCTAACTAGCGTAAAATGTCTTTTTAAAATGGCGCGGTGGCATTTTTGTAATAAACAGGAGTTGTTCGGCGCTGATCGTAAGTGTCAGTGTTAAAAAGTGTCAGCCATGTTACACTGGCACTTATTAACACTATCACTGGCACTTTTGATAAATGCCAGTATGAGTGTCAGTGTAGTGGGTGGCATTTTTAAACAATAACATTGGCACTTTTAAACGTCAGTCCAAATGACTGGCACTTTAAAATATTCACACTGACATTTACGATGCTTGTCAGTATCTACAAAAATGCCACCGCTGCGCCAGCGTGTTTGGAAAAACACGTTTTTACTTTGCTTAAGGTAAAACATGTTTTTCACAAGACCAATTCGATAAATTTTGATGCAGAGATAAAAATGAAATTTGAATATTTTTAATTAAAATGAAAAATTAATTAATGTATAACAAAGGGTAAAAACCGACAGTAATTTTGGAAACCAGAGTAAACCCGAACCAGGAAATTAGGTCAAGAGTAGTGTGTCGGTGAGTCAATTCCATAAAAAAAGAGTTGGTAAGGAGTAGCAGTGTCATCAAAGCCATTAAAATGCTTAAAAAGGATGTTTCCAATCTGACGGTGACAATTCATCTTCCCAGTTGGTGAATTGTCCCTATTGCCCTCTCTCGACCGTCGGACGCTTAATACACACGCGTTTCCGGGGCGCGTAAGTAAACTCTGAATGTGGCTTGGCGTAGAACTGAACACACAAAAATCCAATTGTAATCTGCTGACAGCGACGACTTGCCTTCCAGCTATGTTTATTGGCACTGTCCGGCTTGGCTTGGCTCGGCTCAGCTTTCATTGGTTTATTGCTCGTTCATCATCGGCTAGACGCATTCTTTCTTGGATGCTTCCTTCCTTTACTAATAATGGATTTATGCGGCTATTAATTGCAATTAACATGTGCTCCAAATTTGGCCTTCAGCAAGAGGATTTAGAATCCTTATAGTTTTAGGTGGAGATGGGCACAAAGGCTACCGGATTTCAAACCGCTCTACCCACTATTTAGCTCCACCCAATGGTGGATATTGGAGCCACCTCATTTTAGCTACACCTAACGGCTGAGATGTAACCGAGCTCGGTGGGATCCACAAAAAATTGAAATCATCTGAGCCGCACAGATGATGAGTGTGTGTATGTGGCCTTGATCGGAGCCGTTGGGTGGAGAGGTCGAGCTAACTCGATGGAGCGGTTCCGGGTCCAAGGCTACCCGGCCCGGTACTCTTTTAATCAAGCCCGCGAGTAAACGGGTTTGGGCCCGCCCACGGGTTAGAACCAGCCCGCCTGCATGAAAGTTTCAAGCCCGGTCCGCCCTTAAACCCTTTGGGTTTTACCCAACGGTTTTAAGGGGTATTTTTTAATTAAAAAAAAAGTGAAATCTGGAAAAATAAAGAAAAATACAAAAAATGTATTAAAAATATAAAGAACTTACAATTTAAGTTATAATTAAGTAAAAATATAAATGGCCTAATAATATTAGTATATGATTAAAGTAAATTAAAATAGTAAAATAAGTTTAGAATTTAATGAATAAAATTGTTAAAATATTAAATATACTCCATTTAAAAAAATTATAATAATTAAGTAAGTATATAGTATAAATAATAGTGAAATAAGTTTAATATTAAATATGGAATATTTCACTTTCTTTCTTCAAAGACTAGAAAGATAAAGAATTTTTAGGGATTTTTGAATTTTTTGTGTAAAAAATATAGAATATTGATCCTTTATTATAGTTATAGTTAGGATTTTAGAAAAAAAAACAAAAAAAAAACAAGAAAATTGGTGCCACGGGCTTCTTGACAGGCCTACGGGTCACGGGTCTAAGCCCGGCCCGTGGTCAAATTGTAGGGTCCGGTCCTCCCGTAGATATTCAAGGGCTGAGAGCCGGGTTTGGTAGGCGGGCTCGCGGGTTACGGGTTTGGCGAGTGCGGGCTTGCGGGCCGACGGGTTACCCGCGGACTTGGGCCCGAATTGCCCATCTCCAGTTTTAGGAGTTAACTATTTATCTCGTTACTGACGTTTAGACTTTTTATGATTTGGTTTTTGAATCTTTTTTGTGTACGTATTTATTTTTAACCTACCTATTTAATGTACCATGTTATCCTTCCATCCACTTTACGTCAAATTACTGTTAAATCTGCCTACATGACACCATGTGGCATGCTGACGTTGTAAATAAGCTAAGGTGACACTGAACATGTTGAAGATTTGTTGAGGTGTGTAGTATGGGGTAAAATGTAATATTATAAAATTATTAACCCTAAAAACAAACTGTATATTACAAATTGACCCTTTATATGGATAGAAAAGTCTAAAAAGGAAAATTGATTCATTTTTTTTAATCTATTCAATTTGTTTAAAATACTTTTTCTTTTATGAAAAGAAAAATTAATAATTATTATATTTTTATATTTTTATCTCATAAAACCTTCTCACCACTCTTACATAATTTCACCTTCTTCAATCTACTAGGTCAACTACCATCACCATTAACGTCGGCACCGCACCGTCACCGCCTTCATCCAAACATCATTATCACCAAATTAAACAAAAGTCATTTTAATAACAAAACCACTCATCTAGTATCACATACTAAAATTTAAAGGACAAAACTAACCCAAAATTCAAAATTAAAGCCTTGTATCAAACTAAAATTTAAAATTTTTGAAACAAAGATGAGGAACAGATCTGGGCACAAATAGAAATCAAGTCTGGCAAGGCTCTCTTCCAGGAGGTTGCTTCCGTTTCTCCTGTCTTGGGCGATCTCCGTGTTGGCTATTATGCCCTAGGACTTTGAGAAAGGCCTATGTGTTACATTATGGTTTCATCGTTATAGAGATAACAAGATTGATTATTATATCTTTTGCATGTTTATTATAATAATCTCTATCCTAGTACTTATGAAGAACTAGTATAAGTTTAATGGATGATCATATGATGATTATGTGCATTGGATGCAAATTAAACTTATGGGTACTTGTTGGAGAACAAGGTATTGGACAGACCCGTTATGAGATTTATGTCATGGTAAAATTTCATAATTAAATCTCATAATAGTCATACTATTTGAATCCTTAGACCTGAGATTATCATGGTCTTCCACATGATGAATGTTACGTTTGACATAGTCAAACTCTACCTTTAACAGGGTAGTTATAACGGCTATGATTGGCATAATCGGATTCTTGTAGGGAAGAATGATAAGTCAATTTGGATTTGTCCCTCTCTCAAGAGAGATATTTGTTTGGCCACTCGATGAGTGAGATTGATGATAGTGCATGGTCATGCCCAAATGAATTGATGTGTTCAATGTCATTTTCTTATATCAATCTACTTAAGATCGATAAAGCATTGGACAACATAAGTTGACTTGAACCATGACTTATGTCCAATATGATATCGCGTGACAAAGAGATTGTGATATGTTCTATTAAGGAAACTTTGGAATTTCAAAGTTATACTAATTGGGTAGTCATAATGGCTTGCTAGAGTCCGCTTATGACTTACGGGTTTTGAATGGTTTGGACTCGTTGTCAACTTAGTATATACTATTGGGTCACACACAATAGAACGGATTGAAAAGGCTAAAAATATGGGAACTGAAAAATTGGTTTGGTACGGCTTTAATGGAGCCGTACGGCTACCTATCCCGGCCTAGACTAGATTGTTCAGTCTTCTTGTCTGATAAGGAATCCCGAGCCTAAATGGAATTAGGTCAAACCCTCATTTAAATATATACAGCTGTGATTGACAGCTCCAATGGTTGATTTTAGAAATCAATAACAATTGTTTGAGAGACAATAAAACATAGAGAGAGAGGATTATTTATTTTGAGATTTATAATCATCAAAATACAATAATCAACGAAGCAAAATAATTCCTACGAAGAAAGCGTTTCTTCATCATTAAGCCTTGGATCTAGAAATCAGTCAAGAAGGTGTTCTTGGGTCCGTTCGACGTGTGGATACCGATAGAGGGTGTTTGATTTAGCATCTTAAAGTCTGTGTTCATGGATGCGATCTTCAAGGGTTAGTATTCTTTCATCTTGTATTTAATTTAATCAACATGGACGGATCCGGGCTTATGGGTGCTTGATTTCATATGTTATTATTCCGCTGCGCATGGTGTATCAAAACCCAACAGTGGTATCAGATCCTCGTTCATTGTTGATTATTTAATATTGTTGGTGTATATGCCCTAAGCATGTTATTTGGCACATTGTTTGACAATTTTTGTTATTACTTTTCATTTATATAAAGAGATATTTGGATTATTATTTGTTGTTTCATGTTTTGTTATAATAATCCCCGTCCCTAGTACTTATGAAGAACTAGTATAAGTTTAATGAGATAATCATATGATGATTATGTGTATGGGATACAAGTTAAACTTATGGGTATATGTTGGTGAACATATACTGGACATGACCCAAATATGAGGTTTATGTCATGGTCATAATATCATAATTAAACCTCTAATAGTTATATCATTGAATCCCTAGACCTGAGATTATTACGGTCTTCCACATAGTGGAGATCATGTTTGACATATTCAAACGTTACTCTTAACCAAATAATTATAAAGGATATGATTGGCATGATCAAAGCTAAGTATGAAAGAGTAATAAGTCAAGATGGGATTTGTCCCTCAATATGAAAAATGTCAGGCTTGGGCCCCTCGATGAATAGTGTTGATGAAATGTATGTCCGTGCTCAAATGAATTGATGAGATCGATATCATTTGTGTTATCAAACTATTCAGAATCGAGAAAGTATTGAGCATTGTAAGTTGACCATTGACCATGTCTTACGTTCAATAACATCGTGGACAAAAGGATTATGATATGTTCTATAAAGGATTCACGAACTTTGTGTTGGTCCCAGAGGGCAACAAGGGTATAGAACCGCGAGAGGGGGGGGGGTGAATAGCGGTCCAAAATTTTTCGTAAAATACCCTTAAAAATCAACCGAGTACTTATCAGTTTGGTCAACTACGGTTTAAAGTGCTTAAACCGAACTGATAAAATGTACAGCGGAGTTTTGCGGTTTTGGCCAAACTGATAGTTAAAGAGTTGGGCGGTTTGACTCGGGTTTAAAAAACTATGATGCAACCGATAGATCAAATTGAAGATCAAAGAAAAACACAATTCACTTTTCAAGTCATTTCGTATATGGATTCAAGTTAAAGACCACAAACAGAAAAGTAAATAACAAGACAGAAAAGTAAAGATCAAACACACAATTTGAAAGAGGTTCGTTCTTGAATGAACTACGTCCTCTACCTAGATGGTTAGTCTAGGATTTTCTAATAGCTACTAGACTTGTATTAATTAGAGGAGATTTTACAAGATGATTCTAAACTCTAATCAAACAATCTAACCTATAAAGCTATGAAAAATCAACCGGTGTATTCGAAGTATATAATCTATATGATTATATTAATCGGGTGTGTGTGTGTGTGGAAAGAAATCAAATGCTCTAAGTATCTAAATGATGGTTTCAGCAAATGAAGAACTTTCTGTGTAAAGGCTGAGTATGGAATGGTTGATGGCTTGAAGCTTGATGAAGGAATTTTGGGTTTGCTAAGGAGATGGTTGAAGGTTTGAATATCTGGGTTTCAATCTTCAAATCAAACTTGAATACTTGGGAATAAATCTCTTGAAGCTCAGCAACCTTCATTGTTGAGAAATGAAGGCTATTTATAGGCAGTACACCCTTGTGACCGTTGGGTAAAGATTTGAGTCAAATCTGAAGGGTATAGTGCTGTTGAATTCCCATAGGTTGAGCTGTCATTGTCGTCCTTTATTTTGCCTTATAGTCCTAGGTAGTTGTAGCACCACTACCTGACATCCGTTCTTTGTTGCAGAAAGGACTAACGGTAAACAATTCAAATTGCTTGGACAAGACCGACATTCCTTGCAGTAACTCCAAGTTAACTTAGAGTTATTTTGACATGACATAAAATATTCTTTTACGGCTGAAAAGAGAATATTTGTCTAAGGAATAAATGACTTCTCTTGAATTCTTCATTAACTGATCGGCCGTTCCACCAGGCATAGGAGCGGTTCAGAGGATGAACTTGATGTGCGGTTTCATAAGAAACTGAAGCACGCGGTTACATGATTGCGGTTCCATCAAGTGTCATCAGCGGTTCCAAGATAGACTTGAAGAATAGTTTCATCAAAACCACAGAATGCGGTTTGATGAAAAATAAGCGACTCCATGCTGGCGGTTCTTAGAGAGCATGAATGCAGTTTTAAGATCTAAATCGCTAATCTAACAGAACACATCAGCCTAGACAAATAAAAATCTAGAAATGGACTTGTCTAAAAATTGAAGTATAACTTCATTACATGGGGTCCTAAAGTCCATAAAAAGACACGTGGCATGGATCAATAAAATTAAGTGGGTGCACTAACAATGAATCCTAACAATATCCCCCTATTTGATTGATGCCATTACCACACTATGATAATAGCAAAACATTGTACTTGGTAAAAACATGTCCGAAATAAATTTCATGAAATCGCATGTCCCAAGTCAATGCACACACTATGCTAGATCATAGATTTCTAATATATCATAAAATGAAGAAAATGAAGAAGATAGAATAGAAATACATTCAGATGCATATAAAGTGATATGATTTTGAAAAACAGATATGCATGTTTAAACTGAATGTTTAAAACAAAATGCACTTAAAAATATTTTCATGATGAATGAAGTGCATGAGGTTTTGAAAATGCAAGCATTGTTCCACAAACAAGCAGTTTGAATAAACAAAGTTTTTGGAAACTGAAATGCAATGCAATCATTCTCATTATATTTCAATCATAAGGTTTTTTAAACTTACAAGGTAGAAAGGAAATATAATGAAAGCAAAAAGACTAAGAAGTGAAATCTAATCTACTTCATCAGCAGCGGCAGGAGCTCTTTCTTCAGCGACATCACCTGCAATATTGTCCTGCGCGGCTTGGGCATCAACAGCAGCTTGATCTTGAGCGGCTTGATCATTCATGGCAGCATTGACGGTTGGAGCAACATTCCTTGAACTGGAGGGAAGAACGGTTTCAAACACAAAGTCTACTGCACGAAGCCGAACCTCAGATGGTTCATTAATCCTTTGTTCAATAGCAGCAGTTTGTCTGACTAAGTTGCCGGTTCTAAACATTAAGTGCAAAGTGCTGTCAAATGAGTGACGAGCAAGAATGTCCAGTTTTTCTTCAATGGAGTCCATTCTGGTATCAACTGTCTGTTGCTTTAAGGAGTAGATTTCATGGTTGGTTCTGACCATGTCTTGGAGAGCCAGTTGATTACTCAAGATTTTCTGAAGCATTTCTTTCAATTCAAAATTCTCAGATATTCTCTCCCCCTTAATGGCATCAAGATCTGATTGGATTGTAAGGAGGTGAGAATCAAACCGAACGGCTGAAGTTTGCTGATGAAACTGAAGGTTTCGAACCGCATCTATCAAATCAGCGGTTGAAGAACGAAGAGGTAAGATGGGATAGGAAGGAATTGAAGGAGGAGGTTCATCAGAAGGAGTGTAATCAGGCATAGGTTCATCATTATCATCAGAAGAAAGAGAGATGGCATCATCAGATTGATGGGATTGAGAAGAATGCATTTTGGCTTTACCTTTCAGGAGAGTATGTGCATCTTCTAGTGATTCACCCATGGAAACCCTAAGTGAGTTTTCAAACTCTATGGGGTCAAAAGGAAGAGAAAACAAATAAGGAACAATGTCGGTTGGACCAGTAGGAGGAGGAAGAGAACATAAAGACCTATACTGATCAATGGTCACAAAGATGAAAGGATTGGGAATAAGGAATAGTCTATACAGATTAGGAATGCATAAACAATTAAAGTATAGGAAGAATTGAGAAGCAAGGGTAGGGTCATTCATGACCTGATAAGCAATTTCAGCCAAGAGCTGTTCTGCAGAGGCTAGAATGATTTGGTCCACAACCGCTTCCATATCATCTTTGCGAAATATTGCATAAGGATTAGGGCGGCCATCCTTGAGAAATCTTTCTTCGGCTCTGTCGGCGGCACGGGCATGAGCTCCAGCCCTTCTTTCCCTAGAACTTTTAGTTTTGAACCTCTTCAGATAAGATGCCAGATCTGCAGTACTCTTCCTTTTCTTTGTCTTCGGTTTAATGATTGAAACCGATGGAGGAGCCGAAGGAGATAGTGGTTGAACCGAAGAGGATGGCTAAACCGGAGATGGCAAAACCGTAGCAGCATAAGGTAAATCTGGAGATGAGGAAGGATATGACAAAACCGGAGAAGGAGTGTGCTAAGGAGAGTCAAAGTTTAATTTCCTTTTAAGAGCAGGAGGGGAGACTTCAATCAGCATGGGGTCAATACCAGCTTTCCTTATTTCTGCCATTTCTCTTAACTCCTTTGCAAATGAGCCTTCAAGAGGTGAGTGATCCTTCTTGTCATAGGCCTCTGAGAAATCAACTGCACCAGGTGGCCTTGACAGCCAATGTTCAACAAAATTATATTTCTTGATCAATTTCCTCCTTTTCTTCGGCGGTTGAACCTCAAAAACTTCAACATCTTGCTCAGGTTCATCTTGGATGGCCTCAGACAAGTCAGTCTGCTCAGGCACAACTGTAGCCTTAGACACCGCGGTCTGCTCAGGCTGAACCGCAACCTCAGACACGTCGGTCTGCTCAGGCTCGGTTTGAGAGAAGGGTTTAAGGCTTGGGAAAGCATTGTAAATTGCAGCCAATTGTTCATCAGTAAACTGAACAGAGGGCAGTTTTGAAGTTGGAGGTTTAGGAGGAGAGGAGGTAGGAAGGAAGAGATGTGGTGAAGGAATAAGTTCAGGGATAGATGGTTTAGAAGGAGATAAGGGTTTGGTTTGAATGGATTTGGCTTTAGTGGCTTTGAGAGTGGAGGCATCCATTGCAAACTTGAGAGATTTCTCCATATTCTGATGTAATGGAGATAGGGGTTTAATTTGAGGTTTTGGAATTGAAGGTTTGGAAGAAGGAGGTTTGGGAAGAGTAGGAGAGAGTCTGATAGGGGGAAAATAGGTTGAAGAAGAGGGTTTAGAGGTCGGTTTGGATGAGGGCTTAGAGGGCGGCTAGGTCAACCTTTGTAATAATTGAAGGAATTTGAGTGGTTCCCTTTCTCTTCCTTGGAGCAGCGGTTTCCTTGGGACGAGCCGCAGGTCTAGACCGAACTGCAGCCTTCCCCTCAACCGCAGGCTGCCCCTCAGCCTGTACCGCGGTTTGAGCTAGATGACTTAACCCCATACGGTTCAAAGTAGCTGTCTGACCTTCATTTCTCAACATCGTAGCATGGGCCTGATCAGCAATGGCACCAGCATACGGTTTTCCAGACTTGTTTAGCCGAGCCTCAGGGAAAGGGCCTTGTTCGGCTTCAGGTAAGGGATCCTCATTCTAAACTGCCTGTGCATACCGCCATCCAAAAGAGGTTCTGAAAGTATCAAATTTTGATGATCCAAAAACTGACTTCTCAATTGGATCCAACCAATACTCATTGTTCTCTGTAGAAAATTTGAAGATGTCAATATCTTGGTGTAGGAACTTGGTCAGTAGCCTGCAATGGGTCCTAATCTTGGACTTTCCAGCGGCTCTAACAGCAAAGAGGCGGTTTAAGGCGTTGATCATCTCTTTCATCACAACCCTAGGCCAATGCAGTTTCTTCCCTTTGAGAATAGCCACACAGTAGGCGTACTGTTTACTTGTAAAGTTGTTGTGGTTCCCATTTTTACACATAACTCCAGTATCTACTAAGTCACATAGCAGAGACATAACCTCTCCAAAATCGTTCTTAGAGGAATTCTTGGTGGAGAATGAATTAACTCCAATTAACTCCATGGTTGTACTGCTTAGAAGCTCCGGTTTGATCACAGAGACACCGGAGTTCTCAAGGCCAGCCAAAACTGCTAGTTTTGAAGCGGTTAAGATCACCTCCTTTCCACAAACCGTGGACTTTATAGCATCCTCAAACTTCACTTATCCAGATTCCAAATCTTTGATTGGTTCACCTCTAACATCTAACAGAGTAGCAGTTGTATGAATCCCATTCTCGAAAAATTCTGCACAAATAAAGTTCACAAACTTGGGTTCGTCCATGAGGAATAAAGGTAAAAGATTTGCGTCTTCGAGCAGTTTGAGTAGCTTCCTTCCAACTGCATCTTGCTTAAAATCCTCCTCTACAATCCTTGAACTAGGAACAAAGTTTGAGGGATCCTAAAAAAATAATCAAATTTAGAAATAATTTTGATAAACCAAGGTTTTAGGCATCAGTTAAACCGAGCGGTTTGAGTGAAGCACACAAAACCTTAACAAATGAATCCTAACAATGACATCATGCGGTTCAAGTAATAAGGGTAAAATTGTAAAAACAAAAATAAATGAATAGTAAAAGTGAAATGGATCAAAGAGGGAAAATCTTGAAAAAGAGTTTGAATGCACGAAGAACAGAGTATAAATGTACAAAACAAAATATTAACCAAAATACGAAAGAATTATACCAAAACGATCACAACGGGCAGATTCTAACAAAGTTCTAAATAAGCTAAGGCAAATAACAACACTAGAACCCACAATCTGCAAATATGCGCAAGAACACTAAATAATCTAAAAAATTTATTTTGTTCAAAATTCAACACAAATAAAAAAAAATAGAGTAATCAAACAGTATATATATGCAAATGCGAGTACAATCCAACCAAAAATTTGAAGAAAAAGCATAAAATATCCAAGGAAGATGAAGAAGCTTTTTCAAGCAACAACAATGGCGGATATGAAAGTGTACTGAGTTAGGGTTCAAAAATTCATACCATATCAGGCTTCTGAGGTTTGGAAGATGTAGAAGTAAAAGCAAGATCGATTGTTTTCTTTGGTGCCATTTTGAAAATCGTTTAAGTAAGAATTTTTTTTTTGAGTGAGAGAGCAGAGTGTTCGCAGAGAGTACAGAGGAGAGAGAAGAGTTTTGCCAAATAGAGAAAGAAGGTAAAAAGTTAAAATGAAAAATGATTTGTCTTTTATACTCAATTAACCACCTCGGGTAGGGGAGCGGCCATGACGGCTGAGAAAAACTTAACCGTCAGCGTACCTGTCGATTTGCATTTAATGCGGCAATGAAGTGACATAAAGTAGGGACTAAACTGCAATTAACCATACCTGAGCGGTTTGAGTAAACCGACTTACCTTTTCCTCATTATCGGTTTTTATGAAACCGATATCTCTCAGATCTGTCTTCGGTTTTAGTAGATCAAACCGAGTCTTTGTTTTCACACTTCGGTTTGGATCAAACTGAAGATATTCTTCCTGACTCTTTTGACTAGAGACTTTATTGATGCGGTTTTAATGTTGATAGAACCGCAAGCTATTTTTGCATTTTCTTAATAGAGCCAAAATACTTAACAAAAATTTATTAGAACAAGAAATCAAGACATGAAATAATTTAAGTTAGTTCCAGCATACCCATTTCTCCTCGTAAATAAAAGAACCTTGAATTTTCGAGCGGTTTGGTGAGGATGTTAGCAATTTGATCATCAGTTCCCACCTTTGCTAAAAATATATTCTTCTTTTCAACATGATCTTTGAGGAAATGATATCTTATGTCAATGTGCTTTGTCTTTGAATGTTGAACTGGATTGTTGGAGATAGAAATTGCTGCAGTACTATCACAGTAGATAGGGCAGTTCTTTTCAAATACTTCATAGTCTTCCAACTGCTGTTTCATCCAGAAAATTTGAGAGCAACAGCTTCCAACCGAAATATATTCAGCTTCAGCGGTTGAGACTGAAATCGATGCTCGTTTCTTGCTGGACCATGATACAATCCGAGATCCAAGGAACTGACATGTACCACTAGTGCTCTTTCTATCAATCTTATATGCTGCAAAGTCAGTATCTGAATAACCTAACAAATCAAATGAAGATTCTTTGGATACCAAAGTCTAAGGTTAACAGAGCCGCATAAATATCTAATAATACGTTTAACAACAATAAGATGAGATTCTCTAGGATCAGCTTGAAATCTAGCACAAACACACACACTGATCATTATATCTGGCCTACTTGCAGTTAAGTAAAGAAGAGAGCCAATCATACCTCGGTAGAGTGTCTGATTCACTTTCTTACCTTGTTCATCTCGATCCAAACTGCAGGCCTTTTGCATTGGGGTATCTACTGGTTTAGCGGTTTCAAGCCCAAATTTCTTGATCAAATCATTTGTGTATTTGTCTTGATTTATAAAAATTCCATCATGACATTGCTTTATTTGGAGTCCAAGAAAGAATGTCAACTCTCCTATCATACTCATCTCAAATTTACCTTTCATTAGCTTCTCAAACTTAACACACATAGTTTCATTAGTAGAACCAAAAATAATATCATCAACATATATTTGAACTAATAATGAACGACCTTTGTGTTTAGCAATCAATAAAGTTGTATCAATTTTACCTCGAGAGAAGCCTTGTTCAATAAGAAACTTAGATAAAGTGTCATACCATGATCTTGGTGCTTGTTTGAGTCCATACAGGGCCTTCTTGAGCTTGAAGACATGATTAGGTAATTTGTTATCTTCAAAACCTGGCGGTTGGGCTACATAGACTTCTTCTTGTAGTTCACCATTCAGAAATGCACTCTTCACATCCATTTGATATAACTTGAATTTCTTGAAGGAGGCATAGGCCAGGAACAATCTAATGGCTTCAAGTCTGGCTATAGGGGCAAAGGTTTCATCATAGTCAATCCCTTCCTCTTGCCTATAACCTTAAGCAACCAACCTTGCTTTGTTTCTTGTTATAGTACCATTTTCATCCATCTTGTTTCTGTATACCTATTTTGTTCCAATTATAGTGTGATCTCTGGGTCTTGGAACTAGAGTCCAAACTCTGCATCTTTCAAACTGATTGAGCTCTTCTTGCATTGCAGCTACCCAACTTGGATCACTTAGAGCTTCATCTACCTTCTTCGGTTCCATCTGAGATAACAATGCGGTTGAGAACAAACTGTGGTTATCTCTATGAGTTAAGCTTCCTCTTGTTTGAACACCAGAACTGATAGGACCTATAACATTGGTTGTTGGATGGTCTCTATGCTCATTGATTTCTGGAGGGAGGTCTTCATGAACCACAATTTCTTGAAGATTTTCTAGAGGAGGCTCTTCTTGATAATCATTGAAATCTTCATTGAAGGTGATGTTTAGAACTGGATCAACGGTTTGAATGGGGACAGAAGATAGCGGTTCATCAGAAACATCATTTGCGGTTTGACTGGATGCGGCTGGAGAACCTGATGGAGCGGTTTGAGTAGGTTGGTCATCAGCTGCTGTATGATTAGGGTAAGAAGTACCTGTCTCAAAACCACTAAAATCATCAGCAACATTTGGAGCCATATGTGGCTCAAGAAGATCATGTTCATCAAATGTAACATGGACAGACTCTACAATTTTTAATGAAGTCTTATTAAAACAACGAAAAGCTTTAGAGTGTTTTGAATAACCAACAAAAATACCTTCATCGGCCTTAGCATCAAATTTACCTCGATGCTCTCTGCCATTGTACAAGATGTAGCACTTGCATCCAAAAATCTTAAAGAAGGCAATGTTAGGTGATCTGCCTCTCCACAATTCATAAGGAGTCTTGTTGTGGACTTTAATGATGAGGGAGCAGTTCTGGGTAAAACAGGTGGTATTGACAGCTTCGGCCCAAAAGTACTTGGGAAGCTTTGCTTCTGCAATCATGGTCTTCCCGGCTTCAATCAAAGTCTTGTTCTTTCTTTCTACTACTCCGTTCTATTGTGGAACCCCAGCGGCAGAGAAATTGTGATCAATTCCATGATCATCACAATATTAGGCAACACCATTGTTTGTAAACTCGGTTCCATTATCTGAACGTACAGCAACGATGTCATCCAATTTTTTAGTTTGGAGCTGTCTAAAGAGAGAGGTTACGATGCCATAAGTATCATCTTTAGAGGCCATCATTTCCACCCATGTATATCTTGAAAAGTCATCAACAACCACCAAGGTATAGTGGTTTTTTCCTATACTGGCGGTTGGGACAGGTCCAAATAAATCCATGCAAAGCAGTTGTAAACAGCGGTTTGTTGAAGGCGCGGTTTTGCTTGAAAATGACTGTTTGGGCTGCTTACCAAGCTGGCATGCTTTACATTTCTTATCATGGTGATCAGCCACTTTGGGTAGTCCTTTGATGAGACGGTCCCTTTGCAGTTTTGCTAGATACTTAAAGTTCAAGTGGCTGAGACGCTTATGCCATAACCAGCTGCTTTCACTTATATTTTTGGCTTCAAAACAGAGGTCAGTAATAGAAACAATATTACTCAAATCTATCATATATGCATCACATGTTCTATTCCCGGTCAGTAGTGTAACTCCGGAAGTTGCATCTTTAATGAAACAATTTGTTGAGGTGAAATTGTAGTTCATTCCTTTATCACAAAACTGAGATATGGAGAGAAGGTTGTGCTTGAGTCCTTCTACTAGTGACACATTTTCAATGGTCATTTTTCCTCGTTTGATTGCTCCATATACTATGGTTTCTCCTTTCTTATTGTTACCAAACACTACTGGGGGGCCTCTCATACTGATGAAATCACAAAGAAGTTCATTATCTCCGGTCATGTGTCGTGAGCAACCACTATCCAAGTACCAAAGATCCTTATTCTTCTTTACAGTTCCAGCCATAAAGCATAAGATCAGAAAAATAAACATTAAAGATTTTGGTCCCCCTTATTCTTTTGGGTCCTATGGTAAGCAGCTTTTTGGGACCCACACCTGTTTGACCTTAGGATTTTTACGTCCCTTGGTATTGGGTGTGAACCTCAAAAGACAATGACCAGCGCTATGACCATAATCAGCACAAATGACACAATGAATTAAACCGGTTGAAGATTGCGGTTTTACAAACCCTTAACTGACCTTCGGTTTCTCATGTTTAACTGGGTCAGCGGTTTTGGCTTTAACAAATATTACCTTCTTGAACTCAACCTTCCTCTTAGGTGCGGCTTTAGAAAATATGTAGGAATTTCCTTAAACCGACTAGGAGTGGTTTCATCACTCAAAACTTCCTCGATTGCCTCAGCCATTGTGGATTTCTCTTTCCACTTTGAATCTCTCCCAGTCTGGTTTTTAGGATACTCAAAGAAATAATTTTGCTTTTTAATTTCTTGTTTTGAGCCCTTTCTACCAGCATGATTAACCTTACGAATTTCTTTGGTTTGTTCAGTTGGTTTCACACCACCTTCGGCATAAAGACAAGGACACTTACACCCATCATCGGTTTTAAACCCCAATCCACTTTTATCCAAAGTAAGAATTTGTGAATTTAGGATTTGTTCCACGGTGACACCAGACTTAGTCCATACATCGGTCACTTTTTGAAGGTCATCCCTTTGTACAGTAAGCTCATGGATTTGGGTGAGAAGTGCCTCGGCTCTATCCTTCAGATAGTGGTTTTCTTCCTCAATTAATGATATCCCAGCAATTTGGAACTTGAGTTTCTCAATTTCCTCCTTGTGGGACTTGCATTCTCTTTGGGAATCTTCAAGTTCCGCAGTCATTAGTTTATATGCCCTTTTAAGCACAGTATGTTGTTGACAAATGATATTAGCACGTTCTAATACCTGGTCATCATGGCTTTGGTCTGCTTGAACCTCTGGAATGCAGTTTGGTGTTGTAGGAGCTTTGCTTGATCTGGCCTCATGAGTCCTTGGTAAAACTGACTTCATTTGTTGATTTGGCAGTGGAAGACTTTCATCAATTTCAATTCTTTCTTCAAATCCCATGAGGCAAAGATTAGCCACTTTATCTTCATCATCACTGTCATCTGAATCAGATCCCATCCATGTCAGCGGTTGATCCCCTTGGTCAGCTACCATTCCTCTTATTTTGACAAACTTCTTGTTGAATGGTTTCTTTGCTGGCGCGGCTTCATATCGCGGTTTGGGACAACTTGAAGCAAAGTGACCTGGCTGTCTGCAGTTATAACAGACCAGGTCATCCCTTTTCTTAGGATCTGCGGTTTTGTTGAATCTGGTTGGAGGGACAAACTTTGCAGGTCCTTTGGGAGATGGAAATTGAGATCTATTGTTCTTCCTGAACTTGGGTGTATTTCTTCACATACAGCGCAAATTCTTCATCATCCATATCATCAAAATTAACTTGATTAGAGCATGAAGATTGAGATGCTACACTCTGAGAATAAGAACTTTGAGGAGGAGTGTAGGATTGATGAGACTGCTGATAAGATTGATGAGGTTGAGGATATGGTTGATGTGATTGAGAATAGGATTGATGAGACTGCTGGTAATAATTAGGAGGTACGGTTTGAGGATTGTATCTAGGAACATTTTGGTCAGGAAGAGCGGTTTGCAAGTGGAGGTGAGGAGCGGCTTGATGATGGTCTGGGTTGTAGACAGGAGATGAGGTATTATTGAATGCAGCTAGAGAGACGGTCTTAAATTTGCTTTCGGTTTCATAGACCTCTTCAAGCTTGAATTCAAAAACCTTCAGCATGGCATACAAGTGTCAAAGATCAAGAGCTTCCAAGTCCTTGTTGTCTTCAATGTTAGTAGTTTTGATCAGCCATTTTCTACCAAGTGCTTGCATGAATCTCATGTTCAAATCTGTATTAGAATAGACATGTCCAAGAGAAAAACAAACATTAACAATATCAATAAACCTCTCATAGCATTGTCTAAGAGATTCCTTAGGATCTTTAACAAAATAGTCAAATAGCCTTCTCTGTTGATAGAGGCGGTTCTTCTTGGTATCTTAATCTCCTTCCAGAAATTCAACTATAGCATCCCAGGTAGCCTTTGCGGTTGTGCAGTGAAGCACCTTAGAATGAGTCCTCAAGTCAATAGCTGGCACTAGCATGGACATAGCTCTTCCATCAAAATCCACATTGTTGCGGTCTACTTCAGTCCACTCACTTTCCAACTTCCTGATTTTAGCTTCTTCTCCTGTGGTTCCTGCACGAGGATTAGCTTTTATAGGAACGTATGGTCCATCCTTAACCGCAGTCCACAGTCTACGATCACATGAAATCATGAGTTTCATCATCCTATCTTTCCAAAAGATAAAACTATCTTCATCCAGAATCGGTAAGTGATTCGAATTGGATGTTTGCATCATATGGGTGTTTGTGTTTGCCATTGGATCAGCACCCAAGCGATTAAGCTTGTAAAAAACAAGTTTTTGGTGGATATGCTCTGATACCACTTGTTGGTCCTAGAGGGCAACAAGGGTATAGAACCGTTAGAGGGGGGGGGTGAATAGCGGTCCAAACTTTTTCGTAAAATACCCTTAAAAATCAACCGAGTACTTATCAGTTTGGTCAACTACGGTTTAAAGCACTTAAACCGAACTGATAAAATGCACAGCGGAGTTTTGCGGTTTTGGCTAAACTGATAGTTAAAGAGTTGGGCGGTTTGACTCGGGTTGAAAACACTATGATGCAACCGATAGATCTAATTGAAGATCAAAGAAAAACACAATTCACTTTTCAAGTCATTTTGTATATGGATTCAAGTTAAAGACCACAAACAGAAAAGTAAATAACAAGACAGAAAAGTAAAGATCAAACACACAATTTGAAGAGGTTCGTTCTTGAATGAACTACGTCCTCTACCTATGGTTAGTCTAGGATTTTCTAATAGCTACTAGACTTGTATTAATTAGAGGAGATTTTACAAGATGATTCTAAACTCTAATCAAACAATCTAACCTATAAAGCTATGAAAAATCAACCGGTGTATTCGAAGTATATAATCTATATGATTATATAAATCGGGTGTGTGTGTGGAAAGAAATCAAATGCTCTAAGTATCTAAATGATGGTTTGAGCAAATGAAGAACTTTCTGTGTAAAGGCTGAGTATGGAATGGTTGATGGCTTGAAGCTTGATGAAGGAATTCTGGGTTTGCTAAGGAGATGGTTGAAGGTTTGAATATCTGGGTTTCAATCTTCAAAGCAAACTTGAATACTTGGGAATAAATCTCTTAAAGCTCAGCAACCTTCATTGTTGAGAAATGAAGGCTATTTATAGGCAGTGCACCCTTGTGACCGTTGGGTAAAGATTTGAGTCAAATCTGAAGGGTACAGTGCTGTTGAATTCCCATAGGTTGAGCTGTCATTGTCGTCCTTTATTTTTCCTTGTAGTCCTAGGTAGTTGTAGCACCACTACCTAACATCCGTCCTTTGTTGCAGAAAGGACTAACGGTAAACAATTAAAATTTCTTGGACAAGACCGACATTCGTTGTAGTAACTCCAAGTTAACTTAGAGTTATTTTGACATGACATAAAATATTCCTTTACGGTTGAAAAGAGAATATTTGTATAAGGAATAAATGACTTCTCTTGAATTCTTCATTAACTGATCGGCCGTTCCACCAGGCATAGGAGCGGTTCAGAGGATGAACTTGATGTGCGGTTTCATAAGAAACTGAAGCACGCGGTTACATGATTGCGGTTCCATCAAGTGCCATCAGCGGTTCCAAGAGAGACTTGAAGAATAGTTTCATCAAAACCACAGAATGCGGTTTGATGAAAAATAAGTGACTCCATGCTAGCGGTTCTTAGATAGCATGAATATGGTTTTAAGATCTAAACCGCTAATCTAACCGAACACAGTACTCAGCCTAGACAACTAAAAATCTAGAAATGGACTTGTCTAAAAATTGAAGTATAACTTCATTACATGGGGTCCTAAAGTTCATAAAAAGACACGTGGCATGGATCAATCAAATTAACTGTGTGTACTAACAATGAATCCTAACACTTTGACAAGTTATATTAATTAGGTAGTCATGATGGCTTGCTAGAGTCCGCTCATGATTTATGAGTACAAATGTGTGTGGACTCATTGCCAACTTAATATAATCTTATGGGGTCACACACAAAAGAACGAATTGTTTAAAAGGCTAAAATAGACATTCTGGTGGTGCTCGACTGAGCACCTCAAAGGACTCGGCCGAGCAAGAGAAACAGAATGGTCAAGAAAAGAGGCGCTTAGCCGATCACCTCAAAGGACTCGGCCGAGCAGTCCCTGTTCGGGCCCAGTTTCCTGATTTTGCATTGTGACGGGTTTTAACCTATTTCTCCTAAAGGGTTTAGGTTTACTGAGTTTAAATACCCCCCTCAATACCCTAATCAGATACAATTGATACTTGATCAATAAGAGAGCCTCCAAGATAGAAAATTAGGTCTTCTTCTTCCTCAAGAACAAGAACCATATTTTCATATACCCTCTATAATAGAAACGTGTTCTATTGGGTCTAGCAATTCGGATCAAGAAGAGTTCTTGATATTCGTTCGCGTGTGGATAAACATAGAGGGCGTTGGCATAAACTACTTCAAGTTCGTGATCCAAGCCTTGAGGTCGTGTTCCTGCGATCGTGATTCAAAGAAGCGCGAAGAACAAAGATTGAAGATCTGAAATTTTAAAGCATCACCACGGTTAGTATTCTAAATTCATCTCCGTATTAATTTAATCATCGTGAATGGATCTAGGATTTTGGGTTTATTTCGCTGTGTTTGATTATGCAAAACCCAGCAGTGGTATCAGAGCCCCGTTCATCATGATTATTTTAATAATAACATGTTAATGATATAATTGGATTATACGTGTTAGCATGCTATTTGAATTTAGATTCATGATGTTTATGTGATTTAAATTTTATGTATGTATATGTGATATATGGAAATCATAAAATCGCACCGTTTAAATACGTTATGTGGGATCTAAGATTGCAATAATAATTTGATTATTATGTTCCTTGTGATCATCAAAAATTAATTGGATTAATTTGTTGATGATCCTTGATTCATGAATAAATTGTTTATTCAAAGCTTTGATGAACATGGTGATTTGATCATCATGAACACCAAACCCTAATTGAATCGGGAAAGCAATTTTAGGATTGAAGTTTGAAAAAACTGTTCTGACGGGGTGCTCGGCCGAGCAAGGTAATCAGAAGGGTACAGTTTTAAAACACAAAGGTGCTCGGCCGAGCACCTCAAAGGACTCGACCGAGCAGAAGGATTTTGGACAGAATTTGTTTTTCAGATGGATGGTTTTAGAAACCGTGTTTCCTGAAATTAAATGTCATGTTCAAAGTCGCTTTGGATTGAATTTGTTTGTCAGATGGCTTGTTTGAGAAACCGTGTTTCCTGAAAACAAATCTCAAGGTCAAAGTCA
This sequence comes from Campanula takesimana, assembly GCA_026119855.1. Lineage (NCBI taxonomy): Eukaryota > Viridiplantae > Streptophyta > Magnoliopsida > Asterales > Campanulaceae > Campanula > Campanula takesimana. Next base: position 2,577,552 of record JAOWBW010000021.1, read on the forward strand.
TAAATTGATGAGACAAAAGAATTTAGAATTGAGTTACTTTATGTAAGGGATTATGGATGCCTTTTGGCTTAGTTTCGATCTTACATAGTTGTTTCTTCTATTTTCTAAATTTGGTTCGGGATTGTGGATGCCTTTTGTCTTAGTTTCGACCGTACAATCGTGCTCTCAATTACGTGTTAAAGAATTTATCCCCATAAATCAATCACATGAAATCATAGTCTAATTAACGGGATTAATTAAATTGTTAACCGATGCTTTATGTGTTTATATTATTTGCGTATAAACATGTTACCATGCTATATGTGTTGAACCTTCATGTTAAAATTTTAAGTCACGTGCCAACCCATGAGACACTTGGGATTACAACGATAGTTTTGTGCGGTATCTAACCATCGCGAGGTGCATTGATTCTATCATTGTATGAACAAGATGAGTGAAAGAGTGATTCCTTTGCGTATATCATGGTTTGACTTAATTAAGCTATCAAAAGAGTTTTGGGCTTAAGGAACAGATGAGATTAAAACATGCTTTTGACATATGATGTCTAAAGAATCTCATAAAAGGATCTAAGAATCATATATGATATGATTGGTAAAAGTTACCTACCTAAATAGTTTGAATTTTAGGCAGCTTGCCATCGCGGTGACAAAATTCGAATGAAATATGGATCTTAGCCCATTTAAATTATATTATACATTAGATGTATTTGAAGGTTATATAATTTAGTGGGAGCATTTTAGAAATACAATAATTATAAATCTCTTTATGAAATTGGTACTAATACATATTTATATATGTTTGTATTAAATGTAGATAATGGCTCAAAACACAATCAACCTACCATTGCGATCTATCCTTGAGAAGGAAAAGCTTCAAGAGAATGGTGCTAACTTCAAGGATTGGATCCGAAGCCTTAGAATTTTTCTGAAGCATGAAGATAAGCTGTACATTTTCAATGAGCCTGTTCTTGAAGAGGAACCTGCTGCCACTGCCCCTAGGGCAGAGAGAGACGCCTACAAGAAGCATGCAAATGATTCTCGTGAGGTCGGTTGTCTCATGCTTATTGCCATGTGTCCAGCTCTTCAGAAGACCCTGGAACACTTGGAAGCCTATGACTTGAACATTGAGTTGAAAGACATGTTTCAAGAGAAAGTAAGGCAGGAGAGGTTTGACACCATAGCTGCCCTGACCTCATGTAAGATGATTGATGGACAGCCTGTGGGCCCTTATGTTTTTAAGATGAAGGCTTACTTTGAGCATCTTGAGAGGCTTGTCCATCCCATATCTGTTGAGTTGGCCACTGATTTTATTCTTAATTCATTACCTAAGAGCTATAATCAGTTCGTCATGAACTATAATATACATGGTATGGATAAGACACTGTCTGAGTTGCATGGGATGCTAAAGACACCTGAAAAAAAAAAAATTAAAGAATCTTCTCATGTGCTTATGGTGTCAAAGGAAGGAAAAGGCCCTAAAGGCAAAGGTAAGGGTAAGGCAAAAGTTGTCAAACCCAAAATCAGCAAGGCAAAAGTTGCCACCGCTGCTGTAGTGGCTAAAGTAGACACTCAAAAGGATGAAATTTGCTTCCACTGCAATGAGATTTGTCATTGGAAGAGAAATTTCAAGACTCACATGGAAGAAAAGAAGAAGAAGAAGGGGCAATGAGACTGCTTCTACTTCAGGTATCTATGTTATAGATATATTCCTTTCTACTTCTAGTTCATGGGTATTAGATACCGGATGTGGATCTTACATTTGTTTAAATATGCAGACACTAAAGAATAGGAGGCTACTCAAAGATGGCGAAGTAGACCTACGTGTGGGGAATGGAGCAAGAGTTGCTGCATTAGCAATAGGAACCTATGAAGTCATTTTACCTAGCGGATTAATTCTTGTTTTGTACAATCGTTATTACGTTCCGGATTTGAGTAGAAATATTATTTCAATTCCTTGTTTGGATAATGAAGGTTATAGTTTTCTTATTAAGAATAAGATTTTTTTTATTTATTTAAATGATATCTTTTATTGTACTGTATGTTTATTTAATGGTCTTTATGTCATTGATGTTGAGAATGGAAATAGTGATGATGTCTATAACATAAATAAGAAATCTAAACCTAATGATGTAAATCATACTTATTTGTGGCATTGCCGTCTTGGTCATATTAAATTTAGGCGCCCTAGGAAAAGGAAAAATAAATTAAATTTAGGCTCCGTTTGTTTCGCGTAAAACAATTTCTGAAAAATGATTCCTCGTAAAATGTTTTCCGGAAAATGACATAAACATATTTTTGGTTGTTTGGTAAATCTAAGGAAAATATTTTCGTATGAAAAAAATTATAATTTAATATGAGGAAAAAAATTATTATGAGAATTTTTTTTGAATGTGGATGGGGGTTTGGGGTTGGGGTGGGATGGATGGGATGGGTGGGTGGGGTAAGGTGGGGGGGTGGTGGGGGTGGGGGAGGTGTTCAAAAATAATTTTAATACGAGTGATTTCTTTTTGGGTGGGGGCTGGTGGGGTAGTGGGGTTAGGGAGCGCGAATGTGGAGTTGTTAGAAATAATTTTAATGAGAGTAAAAAAAAATGGTGAGGTGGGTAGGTGGGGGGTAGGTGGGCTAGTGCGGGGGGGGGGAGGTGTCCAAGAATAATTTTAATATGATTGATTTTTATTTTTTTTTTGGGTGGTGGGGGGTAGGTGGTGTGGTGGTGGGTAGTGGCGGTAGGGAGCGCGAATTTGGAAGTTGTTAGAAAATAATTTTAATAATAGTGAAATAAAATTTGGGGGTTAGGTGGGGGTGGGTGGTGGGGAGCCGGGGGGTGTTCAAAAATAATTTAATATGAGTGAAAAAAAAAGTTTTTTTTCGGGGGGTGGGTGGGTGGCGGGGTAGCGGCGGGGGTGAGGGGGTAAAAAGGGCGGAGGCAAGGGGTGTTGAAAGATAATTTTTATATGAGTGAAAAAAAAAGGTTTTTTTTTTTGGGTGGGTGGTGGGGTCGGGGTGGATGGGGGAGGGAACGTAAGGTTGGAGGGTGGGGATGGGGTTGGAGGTGGAGTGGGTAGCATGGGGTTGTATGGGGGAGTTGGGTGTGTGAGTGAGGGAGTTAACATTTTCCGTAAAATGACTTACGGATGAGAAATCTGTAAGTTGTTTTCCAGAAAACCTAGCTTATTTCCATTTATCGTAAAATATTTTACATTGACTTTTTTTCCCTTTTAGTTACTAAACACCTGAAAACATGTAAAACAAAATCCGTAAAACATTTTACGGTGAAACAAACGGAGACTTAAAGTCATAAAGGATTTTATGGGACTCCTTGTTTGACTAGGTTGAATTTGAGTTTCCTTAGGATTCCTTATTAAAGTAGGTTTAAAAAATCTAATTATTATAGTAGATTAGTTTAGGTTTTGAAATTCTTTGAAGCCTATGTTGTTGGGTTTCTTGCAATCATGCGTAGCAGAAGACATTACATGAAGAAACCCAAAGCCTAGATTCGCTACGATCAATGATTCATAATATGTAAGATGAAAGAAACTAATCCTTGTAGATCGAAATATGAAACCTTAGATTTAGATGCGAAGAAGAGCACCCTCTACCTATGATCCACACGTCGAGCGAATTCAATAACTCTTCTTGACTTGACTGTTAGGTCCTTCGGATTGAAAAACTTGATGAAGAACGATTCTTCGATTGCTCCTTTTGATTATTATGGTTTGATGATTGAGAATAATCAAATCTAATAACCCTAGTATAATATGTGTATTTTCTCTCTCCAAGAAAGAACTTGTGATTTCACAAATCAATGTTATTGGACTGAATCCCGTCTGTGTATATTATATACTAGAGGTATCCAAGATTCTTTAGGGTTTAGGAGCCGTACGGCTCCTAGTCCTTTCGGCTCCTAGTCCGTACTGCCTCGTTTTTCGCTCCTTTTAATTATCCGCTCTGTGTGTGGGACCCAATAAAATTATACTAAGTTGACAACGAGTCCGAACCATTCAGAACCCGTAAGTCATAAGCGGACCCTACATCAGAGCCATTATACACTACCCAATTATTATAACTTTTGAAATCAAAAGTTTCCTAAATAGAACATAACACAATCTCTTTGTTACAATACACGTGTCCTATTGAACGTAAGCCATGGTCAATGGCCAACTTACTTTGTTCATGCTTTCTCGATCCCGAATGTATTGATAATACAAATGACATTGATCCAATCAATTCATTTGAGCATGGCCATGCATTTCATCAATACCATTCATCGAGTGGCCAAAGGTTAACATCTCTCTTGACGAGGAACAAATCCCTTCTTGGCTTATCACTCTTCCCTACATGATTCCGATTATGTCAATCATATTCTTTATAGCTACCCTGTTAAGGGTAACATTTGAATATGTCAAACGTAATGTTCATAGCACGTGAAGACCGTAATAACCTCAGGTCTAAAGATTTCAAGTGATATATAACTATATGAGATTTAATTATGATATTTGACCATGACATAAATCTCATAGGGTCAGTCCAATATTTGTTCTCAAACCAAATACCCATAAGTCTAATTGTATCGCATACACATAATCATCATATGACTATCTATTAAACTTATACTAGTAATTATTCATAATTACTAGGGACGGAGATTATTATAATAAATATGTAAAATATATAATAATCAAACATTCAATATATTTATTAAAGCATAAAGCAAATGACAACATTAATCGTTCAAATAACGTGCCTAGGGCATAACACCAACATATGTAAATAATGTTCCATCCCCAAACTCATTGTATCAACATGTGTGTTTTCTTGTCTGTGCTTTGGTTTTTCGTTCTTGTTTACTTGTTGGGTTTGCATTATTTTCTTGTAGTCTGTTTGTTAGGAGAGTAATACCATAACAACTAGCATCAGAGCTCCTGGTTAGGGGATCCTAGGGTTTCAAGCAGTTAATATGTGCAAAGATAAATATGCAATGGAAAGGTTTGATGGGTCTGACTATGCGTTTGGAGGTTATAGATCGAGGGTTTCTTATACAGTAAGTATCTCTATGAATCATTAAGCGGGATCAAACCAGAAAGCACCAAGAAAGAGGATTGAGAACTGATGGATAGAAAAACTTTGGGTTTGATTAGGTTAACTCTGGCAAAGAGTATCGCTAAGACAACTAGGAGGGCTAAGACCACCAAGGAGCTACTTAATTATCTTGTTGAGAGATTTGAAGCACCGTTTGCAGTCAATAAGGTTGACTTGATGGGTAGGATGTTTAATTTCAAAATGCTAGAGGAAGGATTATTGGCTAACCACATCGATGAGTACATGGATCTTATCGTCTTATTGGCTGTTGTGGAGCTTATGTTTATAGATGAGGTTCATGCATTGATATTGTTAGCGTCGTTATTGGAGATTTAGAGAAGAGCGATGACAACGTTAAGTGCTTCAGCAGGTAAAAACAAATTGAAGTTTGATGATGTCAAGGTTCTACTTCTGAGCGAGGAAGATCGTATGAGGAAGTTGGGGACACCTTCTACTTTGAGTGCGGCTTTGACTATGACTAGCAAGGGGAAGCCGGGTACTAGCAATAAAGGAAAATCAGACGCAAAAGAGAGCGTATGTGGTGGTAAGTCTAAGCCTAAGGATAAGCCCAAGTTCGCGAGTGGATCAGTTGCATGTTATTACTGTAGTGAGACCGAACACTACAAGAGGGATTGTCCCCGGTGAGAGGATAAATCAACAAATATGGAAACTGGGGATTTTGGAGATGCACTGGTTTTAAGTGTTAGTAGTGCGCTAGAATTATATGTACTGAATTCAGGGGCATCTTTGTGGACGCGTTGAAGAGATGGAGAGTTACACTGTGCACTTTTGAAGCATCACAACGGTTAGTATTCTAAATTCATCATGTATTTAATCTAACAATCATTAATGAATCAAGACTCTTGGGTTTTGTTTTCATATATATGTCGTTTCCGATCAAAACTCAACACACACATTTTTCAATCTTAGGTAGGAATGACAACATATCGGGTTATGGCTAATCTTCTTGCCATAGAATCCCCAATCATTTGAATGATCACTTGTAGAAGTCACAAGCCGCCCTCAGAGTGGCATAATAACCAAGGTTCTCCACTTTGCTCTCAGAAAGAGCCACACCTGAGACCTCATAAACCTCTATTATTCGAGGCGTATTGTTAACGGATTTAGATTGAGTTTCAGTCAATTGCCATCTTAATTTTAGAATGATAGTTTTATTTTCTAAAAGGTTCTTTCATAAAATTAATTATGAAGAAAAATATAACATTACCCTACTTCCTTATTGTCGTCTCTGATTCGAAAGTAAATAGTAAATGAAATACTCCCTCCGTCCCAGACTAAAGTTCTTAGTTTGACTTTACATGAAGATTAAGAAAAAGTAAATGTTGTGAGTATGAAAAAGTAAGTAAGAGAAAGTAGGATAAATAAAGTGGGTAGAAAGTTTTTGTTGTGAGAATGACAAGTGGGTCCCATGATCCATTTTAAGTAATAAAGCAGCTAAGAACCTTAGTTCGGGACAAACCAAAAAGAAAAGTAAGAAACTTAATCTAGTCTAGGGAGGGAGTAATAAGTAGGGCATGAATGGTATCTGATAAAAGTTAAGAAGTCATCATTAATAACTTTTTAATCTAAAAGTTAGTCCACCTTTTAATATCCTTATTATTTAATTTTAGTCATACAACTGAAACTAAACTTTATAAAATCATCTAAATAAATCACATTTTATTATTGTAACTCCGAAGGCAAGCCAAG